>OV702282.1:4800000-6000000 GCA_916181665.1 Avena sativa | reverse complement strand
GATACTGGTTCGGTTGCTCATATTTGTAACTCGAAACAGGTTCTGCAGAATAAACGGAAGCTAGCGAAGAACGAGGTGACGATGCGCGTGGGAAACGGATCAAAGGTTGATGTGATCGCGGTCGGCACGCTACCCCTTCATCTACCATCGGGATCTTGTTTATTGCGAGACGGTTACTTGTTTAAATCCGAGAATAATGGTTGTTTGATTTATATGAGTAATATGTTTGATGCACATGCACCTTTGATAGATGGTCTATTCTTATTGAATCTCGATAGTGGAAATACACATATTAATAATATTGAGGCTAAACGTTTGAAATCGAGCGATAACTCGACCTATATGTGGCACTGTCGTCTTGGTCACATTGGAGTGAAGCGTATGAAGAAACTCCATTCCGATGGACTTCTCGAATCACTTGATTTCGAATCACTTGATAGATGTGAAGCATGTCTGATGGGTAAAATGACTAAGACTCCATTTTCTGGTATGATGGAGCGAGCTACAGACTTATTGGAAATCATACATACCGATGTGTGTGGTCCAATGAGTGTAGCATCGCACGGTGGTTATCGTTATGTTCTTACCTTCACGGATGACTTGAGTAGATATGGGTATATCTATTTCATGAAACATAAGTCCAAAAATTTCGAGAAGTTTAAGGAATTTCAAAGTGAGGTAGATAATCAACGTAACAAGAAGATTAAATTTCTACGTTCAGATCGTGGAGGTGAATATCTAAGTTACGAGTTTGGCGAGCATTTGAAGAAATGCGGAATACTTTCACAATTGACACCGCCGGGAACACCACAGCGTAATGGTGTGTCCGAACGTCGTAATCAAACTCTCTTAGATATGGTTCGTTCTATGATTTCACTTACAGATTTACCGCTATCATTTTGGGGTTATGCATTAGAAACAGCCGCATTCACTTTAAATAGGGCACCATCTAAATCCGTTGAGACGACACCGTATGAATTATGGTTTGGGAAGAAACCTAAATTGTCGTTCTTTAAATTTTGGGGTTGCGAAGCCTATGTAGAGAAGTTACAGCCGGACAAGCTTGAACCCAAAGAGGAAAAATGCGTCTTCATAGGATACCCGAAGGAAACTATTGGGTATACCTTCTATCATAGATCCTAAGGCAAAATCTTCGTTGCCAAGAATGGATCCTTTCTAGAGAAGGAATTTCTCTCGAAAGAAGTGACTGGAAGGAAAGTAGAACTCGACGAGGTTTTCGAACCTTCTCTCGAAATTGTGAGTAGCGCAGCACCGGAAGAAGTTCCTGTGGTGCCTGCACCAATAAGAGAGGAAGCTAATGATGATGATCATGAAACTTCGGTTGTAGTTGCTACAGAGCCTCGCAGGTCAACGAGAACTCGTACCACTCCTGATTGGTATGATCCCGTTATGAGTGTCATGTTGGTGGACAACACCGATGACCCTGCGACATATGAGGAAGCGATGATGAGCCCAGATTCCAATAAATGGCAAGAAGCCATGAAATCCGAGATTGGATCCATGTATGAAAACCAAGTATGGACTTTGGTGGACTTACCGGATGGCCGGAAGGCTGTCGAGAACAAATGGATTTTCAAGAAGAAAACAGATGTTGATGGAAATGTTACTGTCTATAAAGCTCGACTTGTCGCGAAAGGGTTTTGACAAATTCAAGGAGTTGACTACGATGAGACTTTCTCACCTGTAGCGAAGCTAAAGTCTGTGAGGATTATGTTAGCAATCGCTGCATATTATGATTATGAGATATGGCAGATGGATGTCAAAACAGCATTCCTCAATGGAGACATTGATGAAGAGTTGTATATGATGCAACCCAAAGGTTTTGTCGATCCTAAAGATGCTAACAAGGTATGCAAACTTCAACAGTCCATCTATGGATTGAAGCAAGCATCCCGAAGTTGGAATCAACGTTTTGATAAGGTGATCAAAAGTTTTGGTTTTATACAAACTTATGGAGAAGCTTGTATTTACAAGAAAGTGAGTGGGAGCTCTGTAGCATTCTTAATACTATATGTAGATGACATATTGTTGATTGGGAATGATGTAGACCTTCTTAATAGTGTCAAGGAATATTTGAATAATAGTTTTTCAATGAAGGATCTTGGCGAAGCAGCTTACATATTGGGCATAAAGATTTATAGAGATAGATCGAGACGCCTAATATCATTGTCACAAAGTACATATTTGGACAAAGTTCTAAAGAGGTTTGGAATGGAAGATAGCAAGAAAGGGTTCTTTGTCAACACCCGGATTTTTCAATCCTAGATGCCTGTTATGCCATACATCGCAATCCCAGGATTACCATTTTTGCGAGACATAACAGAATTGGATACCATAGTACTTCATCCATTACAAACGATACATAAGTTCTTACACAAATAGGGATCTCATGATCCAGTTCTTAAAACAACATCAAGCAGCGGAATACGTAATAATAACGGTAGCATAGGCGAAGCTCCATCTTCGGAGTCACAGGCAATGCTGACGATGGGAGATGATCCTAGTTGTCGTAACCTTCCTGGGGTCCATCTTCCAGGTACTCCTCTTCATAGTCTGGCCATGGGAATAGCCAGGGACAAAGCCATGAGTACTCTTCAAGTACTCGCAAACTAATACTAACAGATAAAGGGGTTTTTGTATAATAGGACACTAGGCTCTAGGGTTGTTTTGCAAAAGCCAGATTTATCTCTACTAGGTTCCAGAGCTAGTCACAATTTTATAACTCCTAAGTGGGAACTTGTAATTCAGGTCACAACTCTGTTGTGGTCAAGTCAAAGTCTCAATTCATTTCACAAGTCATTTTGAAAAGTCTGATGGGGGAACAGTATGGCCACTCCAACTGTCCATAACCAGGGACGCGGCTATTCGAATAGTTTGACACTCTGCAGAGATTGTACACTTTCACCACAACATTCGATACATCCGTCAGGAACAAATCCTGAATTCACCATACTCAGTATGCGGATAATCAATCCTAACCTTTCAATTACACGCCCTAGTATAAGCACCTCTCCTGTGAGTTTGGCCTCCCAACCATGACCACTGTCATCTTGGGTACTGCACAGGTGGACAATCTTCACAAGGTAGCCTCAGCTCAGACCTTGGCCATGAGGGAACTAATACTAAGGGATATAAGTTTCCAGTCAAGCCCTACCCAATATTCGGGTATTATGGTTGTACGCTAAAATTGGAATGGTATCTCATCCAGACAACCATCAGTTTTATAAAGGGCTAAGGCTCATGCCTCAACATTTTTATCACCAGAATCATCAAGTGTTTGGAAACACATGTCCAAAACATTTCAATAGAATGATCCATCATTCCAAGGTTTTCCTAACCATTTTTCCACCAAGTATTTCCATCTAAAAGTTGATCAAGTTTTATGCTTAGCACTAGCATCTACAGGTGGGGGTAGTAATGATCAGGGGTGGTAACTAGTGGAGTTTCACTAAGTCCAACCTTATATCTTAGGATGATATCAAGGTTTCTAGCTTAGGCCAAATTTTATGCTCTTTATGCAACCTTCAGCACAACTGTCTGGTATCTATCAAACTCTTAGGTAGACTCTAAGTAAGCTTTGATAAAGAAATAAAGTAAGAATCTTGCCATAAAACTAGGATTGGTTTAACAAGTAGGTAGGATCACAAGTATGGGTTTGTGGTATCAGTAGGGTATCTTGCAAGGGTTAGCTTGCACAATATCAGTATAAGCTTGCATAGTTACTAGCTTGCCTTGTGCAGAGCAGTGGTTGAAGTTCTCCTTGGCTTACTCTTCGTAGTATCCTCCTTCCTCCTCGTAGTATCCTTGGTCGGTACTAGCGTCTATGAATAAATACGAGGTACACAATCACCAAACAATACTTAACTACTTGCAATCACCACCCACAAGGGTCCTATGGATGATCTAGCATCATCCCTAACATTACAAGGTTAAGGCTTGATTTAATTCCTTTTATTTTTAGAAAAGTAATTTCTACTCATTGAAAAACTACTTAAGATTTAATATTCTCCAAACCAAATATGGGATCATGTTGACACATGTCATCACCACATATTGTAGTCCATGGGAATGTGATTTAAAGTGGTGTCACAATTTAATAAGGTTTTAAACCTTTTATTTTAATTAATTAAAGTGGCTAGAAATGCTTATGTAGCATTCTTTTATTCCTTGAACAATATTTTTGCAAGTAAACCTATATATTTTTATATATTCTGAAAGGTATGGTTAAATGTGATTTTTGAGAGTTGGAATCAACTCAAAAGCCTTTATGGTTTAAATTTGAAAAATGTTTGAATGCAGAAAAGCTTCTGCCTTGTTATTTTTACTATGGGTGATCTACAGATCCAAATGACTTGAATCCAACGGGCTTGGATTAAGCATTAACAGACCTTTCCAACAAAATTGGTTTCATCCAATTTTGTGCACTGAATCGATCTGGGTTGATTTTTGAAGTTGGGTGCTGAAGTGTGTTTGAAATGAAATAGAAAAAGTTCTAATTTGAATTGCTGGGCTGCGCGGGAAATTCTAACGGGCCGGCCTGCTAAGCGTAGTGCTCCCGCGGACTGCTTAAGTGGGTGTCCCCACTCGTCAGTGACACGGGGCTGGGCGAAGCGGTATGGGGCAACGTGGATCGTTCGATCTAGTTCTAATCCAACGGCTGAGGGTCATCGTCGACGCGAGACAACTCCGGCGAGAACGAAACCTAGCGCGGCCAGTGAGGGGTGCTAGGGGCTCACCGGAGTACGGGCGAGGGTCAGCGAGGCGGGCGAACGACGAAGTCGACGACGGCGAACCTCCTGGTACCGGGGGCTTCTCCTGGGGCGGCTCCAATCGCTGGCTCCTTTCTTCTCCAGAGGCGGCGGGCTCCGGTGAAATTCCGGCGGGGTGGTGCTCGGCTTGCTCTAAGAATGGTGTGGCGCAGTCAGTGAGGAGAGGGGAGTGAGATAGTGTGAAGAAATCGTGCGGGGGTGGCCTCTATTTATATTCGAGCGAGGGGACCGTCGGGGCGCACGGTGAGCTCGTCGGGGGCGACGTTACAGGCGGCTAATGGCATGGGCAAAGGTAGGGGACGGTGCTGTGTCTCCTGGCGATGCTCAACGACATGGTCGCGAGGCATGGGGCGGTGTGGTTTGGTCTGGAACGGCCGGTGCTCTGCGCGGTAGAGGCGGCGTCTTCGACGGCGGGCGGTGGCTGTATGGCACAGGGCGGCAAACGGGGATGTCTGGCGGTCTCCTGGGTCGGTGGTGATCGTGTGTGCACGCGGTGAGGGCGGCGCGCGTCTGTGGATGCTGGTCGAGGGTGGCGCTCTGGCGCACGCTCGGCATGGTCTGGGCGCGGCTTGTGCGCGTGGTCCAGGGATTGGCAACGCTCGCGGCTGGGACAGGGAGTGGTGGTGGACGGTGGGCTGCCTCCCAGACATGCTGGCTAGGCTTGCTGCTGCTCCTAGCTTGTTGTCCACAATGGGGTGGCATTGAGGTGCTCGGCTGTTCACCATTAATGGCAATGGCAAGCTCACAGGGGTGCTAGTGTTGGGCTAATCTTTCTAGATGATCTACTGAGCTGTGTGTGAGATAACTAGGGAACAAGTTAGGCAAGAATCACTGCACACTATAGTGTTTGATGTTTTGTTTGATTTGTGTCTGCAACCTGTTTGTTGAAATGGCCGCATGAAATCAAGTTTTGAATTTTGAAATGATTTTTGGTGGGTTTGCTAGATTGGTGCTGGTGAGTCTGCAGATGCTTGGGTTTTGAAAGTTGAGCTTGTTTGAGTGGGTTTTGGAAAAGTGGGATCTTCCCATATGAAGAAGATTCAATTTTGAATTGTCATTTAAACTATGCATTTGAAAGTTTCTGGATGATCACAAAGTGGGCCTTGATACCTTGTTATGAGTACATTCAAGGGGTGCAAAGATCCAGAAAAGTTTCTGTTAGGTTTTGAAAGTTTGAGACAGCCAAAGTAGGCATGGGAGTTAAATTGGTCAAAATGACCATTGACTTCATATATTTGTTTTGATTTACTTGTCTTTAGGAAAAGTGTGGGAAATGTTTTAGATGATGTTCATTTCACCTAAGAAACATTTTACAAGCAATGTATCACACAAACAAGGTGGTTTTTAAAGAAATTCAAAATCCATGCATACACATATACATGCATTCATGGGTTTACTTAGAAAAGTTTTTGTTAACCCTAATCTTGATGATTAGTGTTTAATGATCTAAGTTTGGTATTTTTGGGATGTTACATTCTTGCCCATGTTGCCCAATACGACCTTGAGTAAAACTCAAAGTCCGACATCGGCAGAAGATAGAGAAAGGATGAGTAAGACTCCCTATGCCTCAGCCATAGGATCTCTAATGTATGCCATGCTATGTACTAGACCCGACATTGCATATGCTGTTAGTTTAACTAGCAGATATCCAAGTGATCCAGGAGTGGATCATTGGACAGCGGTCAAAAACATCCTTAAGTACTTGAGAAGAACGAAGGATATGGTTCTTTCTTATGGAGGTGATGAACAGCTCGTTGTTAATGGTTACACCGATGCTAGTTGGAACACCGATCCGGATGATTCTAAATCACAATCTGGATACGTTTTTATTTTGAATGGTGCAGCAGTTAGCTGGAGGAGTGCAAAGCAAAGCGTTGTGGCGAGATCTTCAACTGAATCGGAATACATGGCTGCTTCGGAAGCTTCACAAGAAGCGATATGGATGAAAGAGTTCATTACAGAGCTGGGTGTGGTTCCTAGTGCGCTGGACCCAATGTTTATCTACTGTGATAACATGGGCGCCATAGCCAATGCGCAAGAACCAAGGTCACACAAGAAGCTGAAGCACATCAAGCTACGTCTAAATAGGGCACCGTCTAAATCCGTTGAAACGACACCGTATGAATTATGGTTTGGGAAGAAACCTAAATTGTCGTTCCTTAAAATTTGGGGTTGCGAAGCCTATGTAAAGAAGTTACAGCCGGACAAGCTTGAACCCAAAGCGGAAAAATGCGTCTTCATAGGATACCCGAAGGAAACTATTGGGTATACCTTCTATCATAGATCCGGAGGCAAAATCTTCGTTGCCAAGAATGGATCCTTTCTAGAGAAGGAATTTCTCTCGAAAGAAGTGACTGGAAGGAAAGTAGAACTCGACGAGGTTGTCGAACCTTCTCTCGAAATTGCAAGTAGCGCAGCACCGGAAGAAGTTCCTGTGGTGCCTGAACCAATTAGAGAGGAAGCTAATGATGATGATCATGAAACTTCGGTTGAAGTTGCTACAGAGCCTCGGAGGTCAACGAGAACTCGTACCACTCCAGATTGGTATGATCCCATTATGAGTGTCATGTTGGTGGACAACACCGACGACCCCGAGACATATGAGGAAGCAATGATGAGCCCAGATTCCAATAAATGGCAAGAAGCCATGAAATCCGAGATTGGATCCATGTACGAAAACCAAGTATGGACCTTGGTGGACTTACCAGATGGCCGGAAGGCTGTCGAGAACAAATGGATCTTCAAGAAGAAAACAGATGCTGATGGTAATGTTACTATCTATAAAGCTCGACTTGTCGCAAAAGGGTTTCGACAAATTCAAGGAGTTGACTACGATGAGACTTTCTCACCAGCAGCGAAGCTAAAGTCCGTGAGGATTATGTTAGCAATCGCTGCATATTATGATTATGAGATATGGCAGATGGATGTCAAAACAGCATTCCTCAATGGAGACATTGATGAAGAGTTGTATATGATGCAACCCAAAGGTTTTGTCGATCCTAAAGATGCTAACAAGGTATGCAAACTTCAATGATCCATTTATGGATTGAAGCAAGCATCCCGAAGTTGGAATCAACGTTTTGATAAGGTGATCAAAAGTTTTGGTTTTATACAAACTTATGGAGAAGCTTGAATTTACAAGAAAGTGAGTGGGAGCTCTGTAGCATTCTTAATACAGTATGTGGATGACATATTGTTGATTGGGAATGATGTAGACCTTCTTAATAGTGTCAAGGAATATTTGAATAATAGTTTTTCAATGAAGGATCTTGGCGAAGCAGCTTACATATTAGGCATAAAGATTTATAGAGATAGATCGAAACGCCAAATATCATTGTCACAGAGTACATATTTGGACAAAGTTCTAAAGAGGTTTGGAATGGAAGATAGCAAGAAAGGGTTCTTGCCCATGTTGCCCAATACGACCTTGAGTAAAACTCAAGGTCCGACATCGGCAGAAGATAGAGAAAGGATGAGTAAGACTCCCTATGCCTCAGCCATAGGATCTCTAATGTATGCCATGCTATGTACTAGACCCGACATTGCATATGCTGTTAGTTTGACTAGCAGATATCAAAGTGATCCAGGAGTGGATCATTGGACAGCGGTCAAAAACATCCTTAAGTACTTGAGAAGAACTAAGGATATGGTTCTTTCTTATGGAGGTGATGAACAGCTCGTTGTTAATGGTTACACCGATGCTAGTTGGAACACCGATCCGGATGATTCTAAATCACAATCTGGATACGTATTTACTTTGAATGGTGCAGCAGTTAGCTGGAGGAGTGCAAAGCAAAGCGTTGTGGTGAGATCTTCAACTGAATCGGAATACATGGCTGCTTCGGAGGCTTCACAAGAAGCGATATGGATGAAAGAGTTCATTACAGAGCTGGGTGTGGTTCCTAGTGCGCTGGACCCAATGTCTATCTACTGTGATAACATGGGCGCCATAGCCAATGCGCAAGAACCAAGGTCACACAAGAAGCTGAAGCACATCAAGCTACATTTTCACGCTATACGAGAACATGTCCAAGATGGGGACATAAAGATTTGCAAAGTACACATAGATCTGAATGTGGCGGATCCGTTGACTAAACCTCTCCCGAGGGCAAAACATGACCAGCACCAAACTGTCATGGGTGTTCGGTATATTACCATGTAATCTAGATTAGATGACTCTAGTGCAAGTGGGAGACTGTTGGAGATATGCCCTAGAGGCAATAATAAATATAGTTATTATTATATCTTTGTGTTTATGATAAATGTTTACATTCATGCTATAATAGTATTAACAAGGAAACATTAATACGTGTGTGATTTGTAAACTAAAATAGAGTCCCTAGTAAAGCCTCTTTATAATACTAGCTTGTTGGTTAATAAATGATTGTGGTTTCTCTATCATGAACATTGAGATGTTATTAACAACAAGATCATATCGTTAGTAGAATGATATGATGGACATACTCCTATAGATAAGCGTAGCATAAAGATCAAGTCATTTTAATAGTTCAATTGCTATATGCTTTCTGATACATAGTAACCTAATTCCTTCGACCATGAGATCATGCATATCACCTTTGCCGGATGGATGCTTTGATGACATCAAACACCACACCGTAACTGGGTGGCTATAAAGGTGGCATTGAGTGTTCAGAAAGTATTGGTTGAGACACATGGATCAAGAATGGGATTTGTCCATCCATATGACGGATAGATATACTCTGGGCCCTCTCGGTGAAATGTCATCAAATTAGCTTGCAAGCATGTGACTGGCTCACAAGGGATCACATATCACGGGAACGAGAAAAGAGTACTTATCAGTAACGAGGTTGAACTAGGTATGAAGAGATACCGACGATCATAACTTCGGATAAGTAAACTATCGTGAGACAAAGGGAAATTGGTATCGTATGTAAGTGGTTCATTCGATCGCAAAGTAATCGTAGAAATATGTGGGAGCCATATGAATTTCCATATTCCTCTATTGGTTATTGTTCGGAGAAGTGTCTCGATCATGTCCACATAATTCACGAACCGTAGGGAGACACACTTAAGGATTCGACGTTGTTTGAGTAGTTATGGAATGATGAGAAAGAGACCGAATGTTGTTCGGAGTCTTGGATGGGATCCGGGATATCACGAGGAGATCCGGAATGGTCCAGAGAATAAGATTCATATAAGGAAAGTCCTGTTTCGGAGTTGGGGAATGGTTCCGGTGTTTTCATCAGGAATGTTCTAGAAGGTTCCGGAATGTCCGGCATTCCGAAGGGGAAGGGTACATGAATGTGTTATATCAAGTTGGTATGATTGCATCATGTACTAGGTGTTATCGCTGAACAAAATAAAGGGTTTAATCAAATCCTAGTTTGAAAAGTCAAACGCCAATTTGAAAAGTCAAACGGCTATTTTGGGAAGTGGAGGGGAAGTGGGAAACCGAGTTGGGGAGGAGTCCCTCCTCCACCGTCGGCCCACTTGGGATCCAAGTTGGGGAGGGATTCCCCTCCCCTTGGCCGGCGCCTCCCTCCTATAAGAGGAGGGGCAGGGCTCCCCTCCTAGCACACCTCTAACACCCCGCAAACCCTAGTCGTCGGCGCCGCCACCTCCTGTTGTTGCCGCCGCCGCCCTAGGGCAAACCTGAAATGGATCGTATGGGCACCTAGAGGGGGGGTGAATAGGTGCTAACTAATTTTTAATACTTTTTCAATTTTAGACTTGACACAAAGTAAATTCTCTAGATATGCAACTACGAGAATTTCCCTATATGTAACCCTAACTACTAAGCACGTAAAAGAGGAGCGAGGAAACCGTAGTGGAGCACGCTGAGACACAGGGATTTGTTTTACCGCAGTTCCTTCCTTGTTAAGGGAAGTACATCTGCGTTGGAGGGGTGGGCGGTTCTAAGACCACCACGCCACAATAGGCCTCACCCTATTCTCCGATGGATCTCGCCACGAGAGGCCTGATCCACCTTCTCCACTATTGGATCCCTTCGAGGCGGGAACCGGTGCCTTTTACAACACTATCAGGGCACACACACCCACAACCAAATTGGGGGCTCCCAAGATGACAACAATCTGCCACAAGAACAAGGTTTATCAATATAAACAAAAACGAGGATCTAGATATTTGCAAGAAATACTAGATCGGAGGTTCTCCAAATGAATGGAGAGGAGATGAAGCGCTTGATTGCTGATGATGAAGATCGAGTTCTCCTCCTTCGATTCCCAACGGGATGGGGCCTTTGGGTGGATCTAGGTGGAGCACTCTTGGATGAAGCTTTTAGATCTGATCTGTTCTTTTTCGAGATGAATCAAGAGTTCTGGCAGGAGGGGGATGGCTGGCTTAAATACCCCCTCCCCAGATCTGGCCGTTGCACAACTTTGGGGGCGGATTATCCGCCCCCCACTTGGGGGCGGATTATCCGCCCCCTGGGAAAACTCCGTCCCAAGGGCGGATTCTCCGGGGGAAACTCCGCCCCCTCTCTGGGGCTTGCGCCTTGGTGAAACTTGGAGAAGATCTTGGGGGCGGATAATCCGGCCCCCCTGAGGGGCGGATTATCCGGCCTAGCCGGAAAGTCCGTCCAAAACTCCGCCCCCTCTCTGGGGCTTGCGCCTTGGCGATGAGCAGGAGGGGCGGATTATCCGGCCCCCCTGAGGGGCGGATTATCCGGCGGGGCCGGAGAATCCGGCCAAAATTCCGCCCCCCTTCTAGGGCTTGCGCTTGCTTGGGCAGAGGGAGGGGCGGATTATCCGTCCCTGGTGGGGCCGGATTATCCGCCCCCAAAGGCAGAGTTCAGTGCTGCAACACTTCAACACACATTAAATGATCCTTGGTATTGTTATCTAACACACAAAACACTAGGGATTAAGAAATGTTCTTTCAATCTCCCCCTTTTTGGTGTTAGATGACAATACTAGGATTTGCAATAAAACCGGCAAATGCCACCTTAGATAATGAAAGACGCTCCCCCTAGATGTGTGCATATTTAAGATTTGCATTTGAATACAAATACACACAGTAGGTAGAACACTACTTTAAGGTTTGGGAAAAAATTGTCATACCACCGGAATATATAGCCAAGGCATACATAGATAATTCCATGAATCCATATGCCATCAAATAAGCTTCACACTTCCAGAATTCCATGGGGTCCATGATAGATAAATCCAGAAATCCATGAATACCAAACATAGTACCAAACTGTGGAGTACGACATAGTCTTACACAAACAACCACAAATAGCAAACAAGTTCACGCTAGAAAAGGCACAAGCAAGCAAATAAAAACGACTAAAATCGAAGAGCTTGTGCCCGACCCTTGCAAATCCACGAGATCTAATAGAACTACTTCTCCCCCTTTGGCATCGAAACACCAAAAAGGAAGAAGAGCGATGCTAACGCCCCTAGACACCCAGAATTCACACCCAAATTTGCAAGAATCAACTCAATAAAAAGCCAAATTTGAGTGTGTTTTCCATAAGAACATGAGATATGCAAGAAAATCCAATGAGACCCATGAAAAACCAACTCTTCTCGAGGAAGAGGGCGGTGGCCAAAGCTACCATGTTGGAGTGCATGGCATGACACCGCAAAGATGTATCTTGAGTTCAAAACCAATGCTCATCGATGACCCACATATCACAAAATGATATTAAGGGAAATGATTTGACTTGCTTTCGGCATTATGAGGGGAGGGTTGGCCCAATCAATTAGGACCACACTCCCCCTATGCCTATGCCCTCTTCTAAACCAAATACATGAATAAGCGCAAGTGAGTGTGCAAGGGTAGTCAAGCCAAGCTCCTTGAATATATGATATTTAGCTCATTCCTCAAATAACAAAATCTTGCTTCATCAAGGGGCTTCGTGAAAATATCAGCAAGTTGGTTCTTCGTGCTCACAAAGGATAGAGCAATATCTCCACGAGCAACATGATCCCAAATAAAGTGGTTGCGAATCTCTATATGTTTTGTTCTTGTATGTTGCACGGGATTGTAAGCAATTTTGATAGCACTTTCATTGTCGCATAAAAGAGGAACTTTGTCACAATTGACACCATATTCCTTTAAAGTTTGCCTCATCCATAACAATTGAGTACAAGCACTTGCAGCAACAACATATTCAGCTTCGGCGGTTGAAAGTGAAATACAATTCTGTTTCTTTGATGGCCAACACACTAGAGACCTGCCCAAGAATTGGCATGCACCAGAGGTTGATTTCCTATCATCTTTGTCACCAGCCCAGTCTGAATCAGTGTAACCACATAGAGAGAAACTTGAACCCTTGGGATACCATAACCCAAAATTTGGGGAATGAACCAAATATCGGAAGATTCGCTTGACTGCCGCTAAGTGGCTTTCTTTAGGGGCGGCTTGGTACCTTGCACACACTCCTACACTTAACACGATATCGGGCCTATATGCACAAAGGTAAAGGAGAGAGCCGATCATGGATCGGTATACCTTCTAATCCACGTCTTTACCCTTGGGATTGAGCTCAAGATGGCACTTTGTTTGCATAGGAGTAGCAACGCCATTGAGATCCGTCATTTTGAACCTTTTGAGCATGTCTTGGATGTACTTCGCTTGATTAATAAAGGTTCCTTCTCTAAGTTGTTTGATCTCAAATCCAAGAAAGAACCTGAGCTCACCCATCATGGACATCTCAAACCTGTCAGTCATAAGCTTCGAAAATTCATCGTTAAACGCTTGGTTAGTAGAGCCAAAAATAATGTCATCTACATAAAGTTGGCATACAAAAAGCTCCCCATTAACCTTCTTAGTAAAAAGAGTGGGATCGATTTGCCCAACTTCGAATCCACGGTCTAGCAAAAGCTCTTTAAGGTGCTCATACCACGCACGTGGGGCTTGTTTAAGGCCATAGAGCGCCTTATCGAGTTTGTAGACATGGTTCGGAAATTTGGGGTCCTCAAACCCCGGGGGCTGCTTGACGTATACTAACTCATGTAGAGGACCATTAAGGAAAGCGCTCTTAACATCCATTTGTTGTAATTTAAAATTGTGATGGGCTGCATATGCAAGAAGGATACGGATGGACTCAAGGCGAGCCACAGGAGCGTAGGTCTCACCAAAATCAATTCCTTCAACTTGAGAGAACCCTTGAGCCACTAGTCGTGCTTTATTCCTCACAACAATGCCATTTTCATCCTGCTTGTTCTTGAAGATCCACTTGGTGCCGATAACATTGCGGCAATCCTTTGGCTTTTCTACGAGCTTCCAAACTTTGTTGCGTTCGAAGTTGTTTAATTCTTCATGCATTGCAACAACCCAATCGGGGTCTTCAAGAGCATCAAAAACCTTCTTTGGTTCAACCATGGAAATGTGAGCTTGATGATCACAGAAGCTAGCAAGATCTCTTTGAGTGGATACCCTTCGTCGTAGATCACCAACAACCTTTTCAAGAGTGTGACCTCTTAGTTCAAGGTTGCGATCAGCACGAGCCTTGCGACGAGCCTCAATGTCCTTATTGTTTCTAGGAGGAGTGGATTCAATTGTTGTATCCTTGTCTTGATTACTGTCTTGCCCTTGATCTTGGTCACCGTTACTGCCAGAAGATTGTTTCTGAACATTTTCTTCAGGCCCGGATAATCCGCCCCTTGGAGGGGCCGGACTATCCGGCCTGGGAGGTGAAGTACCAGAACCATCTTCCTGAGAAAGCCTGACTGGAGTTGGAGACCCAGGGCCGGATACTCCGCCCCTTGAGGCCGGAGAATCCGGCCTGGGAGCTTCAGAGATGTTGATTTCTCCTTCGGATCCCCTGGTACGAGTTGGAGTGCCAGGGGCGGATTGTCCGCCCCTTGGAGGGGTGGATAGTCCGGCCTGGGACTACCAGCTTGTCCAGTGGACAGATGGTCTTCAGCAGATTGTGGTGTTGGTGCAGGATTGTCTCCAACAGTATGAGCTTGTTGATCTTGTGTAGATGAGGGCTCCACATGTGTGGAGCATTGTCCTTCCCGATCCGCCACAAGGGGTTCCTCAATGGGGCGGAAAAATCCCACGCCCATTCTTCTTATGGCATCTTGGGGTATTTCAACATCTGCATCACAAACACCAACTTGCCCTACAAAGGAGCCGTTATTTTCATCGAACTCCACACTACAAGATTCTACAACAATCCCAGTGAGCTTTTTCTAGACTCTATAAGTGTGGGATTCGGCACCGTAACCAACAAAAATACCTTCTAAATCCTTGGATTCAAATTTTGACAAACGGACACCTTTAATAAGAAAGAAACACTTACACCCGAATACCCTGAAGTATGAGATGTTGGGTTTGTTGCCAGTAAGTATTTCATATGGGGTCTTGTCCAAGATCTTCCGAAGGTAGAGGCGGTTTGATGAGTGACAAGCAGTGGATATGGCTTCAGCCCAAAAATTATAAGGAGACTTGAATTCAGCTAGCATAGATCTTGCCATATCCATCAAAGTCCGGTTTTTCCTCTCGGCTACACCATTTTGTTGAGGGGTGTACGCAGCGGAATATTGGTGTCTAATCCCCTCTTCGCTAAGAAACTCGTTTAAAGTGTAGTTCTTGAATTTTGTGCCGTTGTCACTTCTAATTGCCAAGATGGGAACATTGTGTTGACGTTGAACTTCATTGGCAAAGTCGATGACAGTTTGTTGAGTCTCACTTTTCAGCTTGAAGAAATATACCCATGTATATCTTGAGTAATCATCGACGATGACCAAGCAATATTTCTTCCCACCAAGACTTGCATGAGAAGGAGGACCAAATAAATCCACATGGAGTAATTCCAAGATCCTCTTTGATGACACAATAGTCTTCCTCTTGTGGGGAGAATCATGCATTTTTCCTTCAACACAAGCCCTGCAAACACGATCTTTGGCAAAAGAGACATTGTCTTTTAGTCCAAGTATGTGGCCACCCTTTTGGAGACTTTGCAAAGTTCTCATGTTGACATGGGCTAAACGGCGATGCCATAGCCAGCCCACGTCGGCCTTTCCGAATAGACACATCGGACCCGAAGTGGTTTTCCCCGAGAAGTCCACCACATACAGGTCATTTTCGACGTATCCAACGAAAGCGACCTTTAGAGACTTGCTCCATAAGAGTACCACCAAATCATCATCGATAAAAACAACAAAACCCATATTGCCAAGGGCACGAACAGAAAGAAGATTGTAGCCAAGGGTCTCAACAAGCATGACGTCCACGAGAGAGATATCGTGGGCAACCACAACCTTGCCAAGACCCAATACCTGAGATTTACACTTATCACCATAGGAGAATGTGATATTATCAAGATTTGGACGCATCTCCGTGATGATCTCCTTGCTTCCGGTCATATGACTAGTGCAGCCACTATCCAGCACCCATTTCGACCCACCGGAAGCATAGCCCTACAAGAAAGTTACTTCTTGGTTTTAGGTACCCATTTTTCAATGGGTCCTTTCATGTTAGTAACAAGGGTCTTTGGTACCCAAATAGACCAAGCAATATATTCATCAAAAGGACCAACATAATAAGCATAAACATCGCCATAGTCATCACAAAAGAGTTCATAATTCGGATTGTGAGACCCTGCAAAACCAATATTATTAGTCTTGTCTTTTGTGCCAACCTTCTCAGCAGTGCTTGTCTTTAATTGCACATTCTTGGTCTTGTTCTTCTTGGTTTTCTTCTTCTTGGAGTTGGTGACATACCCAAGTCCCTCTTTACCATGATTTGACCTTTGCTTGCCAAGGACTTCATCAAGCACACCTTTGTCCTTTGTGGTGATGTCCTTGATCACTTCTTTTTCCACACTAGCATTTTTCTTGTTACTATATGTTGAGTTGGACGAGCTAGGAGTATCATATTCGGCCAATCGACTTTGAAGCTGATCATGTGACTCATTGAGAATAGAGAACTCGTTTTTCAACGCCTTGTGAGCATTGTCAAGTTTCTCCAATTCCTCGGAGAGTCTATCATGAGCAGACCCAAAGTCAATCCTTTCCTTCTTTAACTTCTTTGCCTTGGTGACAGCATTGTCACGTTCCTTAACGAGTTTAGTCACAATTTCTTCATGTGACTCTTCCATAGACTCAAGCCTCTCTTCAAGAGAGACCCGAGCTTCTTCTTCTTCTTCAAGAGCATTTTTTACTCCCTTTCAATTCTGCCCTTTTCTTCGAGGAGTGCTTCATTTTGGGCCAGCTGATCCATAAGAGCCTCAAAACGAACTTTGTGCTCACCTTGTAGGTTAGTATAGAAATAATCCAAAGCAATAATATCTTCTTTAACCTTAAGACTAGCAGGATCATCCATGTCTATCATAGCCTTGGGAAAAGAAGAGTTAGAAGAAGTTACCTCGGAGCTTCTTGCCATGAGGCAAGTAGCATTCTTGTTGATGATGTTTTCGTTCGGAGAGTCGAAGAGAGATGTTGATGTAGATGTGGTGGCTATAGCAGCCACCTCTTGAGAGCTATCATCCTCGTCCTCATCTTCACTCCCCGATGAATATTCTTCTTGAGCCACTAGAACAATCTTTGGTTGCTTATTGAAAGGAGCATTCTTCTTTACAAACTGTTTCTTACGTGGAGCTTTTGATTTGTCCTTGAAAATGAGTCTTCCTCCATTATCCTCTCTACTTTGATATGGACACTCAGCTACGAAGTGCAGCCGGTCACCACAATTAAAGCATGTTCTCAGCTTTGGACCATTTTCTTTTCTTCCATAGGCTCCACTCTTGCGATCTAGTTCAGCTTTAGCCTTGGCTGGATCTTTCCAAAAGTTTCTTGCATAAAGAGCCAAGTATTGTCCGTGGATCCTTTTTATATCTTCGGGACAGTCCAGACCTTCTACCGCATATTCATCATGATCAATCACACTAGTCTTCAAAGCCATGTTGACCCCCTTTTGCATCCCCATAGCTCGAGCACGAGCATCTTCAGCATTCTTGGCAGCCACTTTGAAGGCGGCCATTTCTTCCATTACCTCATTGGATGACATGAGGTGATAATTATGCCTACCTTGGAGACTTTTCAAATCTGTGGGCTCAAATGGCATAAGAGCACTGACATACTTGCGCTTGATCCAAGCATCATCAACATGAGCTGCACCGTGGTTTCTGAAGGTTGTAGCTATTGCCTTGAGCCTCCTATACATGTCCTCGTGGTCTTCTCCATCCAGCATATAAAATCCTTCAGCTTCATTGCTCAAGGCATCATATCTATTCCTTCTCATACTTTCATTTCCGATGAAGAGCTCGGTGAGAGCATCCCAAGCTTCTTTAGCTGTGCTAAGATGCTGAATGTGTGGCATGTCTTTGTCACACACACCAAGTTGTATCATGTGTAGAGCTGTAGCATTGAGTTGGCTATCGACCACTTCTCTCCTTGTGAGATTGTTAGGATTTCCAACGTGAAGACCATTTTCGATGATCTTCCACAACTCTATGGAGGAACTGCACACATGAGATTTCATCAAAAATTGCCATTGAGAGAAAGTAGATGCTGGAAGTTTGGGTGGATCACCCCTATTATGTATATGTGGGTGAGGAATAGGCGGATCAGGAGAATACACATGAGAAACCTCATTGTATCCATCCTTACCGCTATCCTTTTTCGAGGAGGAGCTCTTACTAGTATCATCACCTATCACTTCGTTATCTTTGGAAACAGTTTTACCCGTTTCCTTGGATTGCGGAGTGATATCCTCAGAGTTAGATGGAGGTGATGTTGCGGATGTGGAGAGACGCATTATCAATTGACGCATCTCTTCCATCTTAGCCTCCATTGAACTCACCAAGGTTGTTTCCAACGTCTTGAGATCGTTCATGGTGACTACCTCCGGAGCATCACTCCCATCTCCCTTGGAACCCATACTTCTCTTAGGCGGTTAAGCCCGAAATAAGAGCCGAGGCTCTGATACCAATTGAAATGGATCGTATGGGCACCTAGAGGGGGGTGAATAGGTGCTAACCAATTTTTAATACTTTTTCAATTTTAGGCTTGACACAAAGTAAATTCTCTAGATATGCAACTACGAGAATTTCCCTATATGTAACCCTAACTACTAAGCATGTAAAAGAGGAGCGAGGAAACCGTAGTGGAGCACGCGGAGACACAGGGATTTGTTTTACCGCAGTTCCTTCCTTGTTAAGGGAAGTACATCTGCGTTGGAGGGGTGGGCGGTTCTAAGACCACCACGCCACAATAGGCCTCACCCTATTCTCCGATGGATCTCGCCACAAGAGGCCTGATCCACCTTCTTCACTATTGGATCCCTTTGAGGCGGGAACCGGTGCCTTTTACAACACTATCGGGGCACACACCCACAACCGAATTGGGGGCTCCCGAGATGACAACAAGCTGCCACAAGAACAAGGTTTATCAATATAAACAAAAATGAGGATCTAGATATTTGCAAGAAATACTAGATCGGAGGTTCTCCAAATGAATGGAGAGGAGATGAAGCGCTTGATTGCTGATGATGAAGATCGAGTTCTCCTCCTTCGATTCCCAACGGGATGGGGCCTTTGGGTGGATCTAGGTGGAGCACTCTTGGATGAAGCTTTTAGATCTGATCTGTTCTTTTTCGAGATGAATCAAGAGTTCTGGCAGGAGGGGGATGGCTGGCTTAAATACCTCCTCCCCAGATCTGGCCGTTGCACAACTTTGGGGGCGGATTATCCGCCCCCTGGGAAAACTCCGCCCCAAGGGCGGATTCTCCGGGGGAAACTCCGCCCCCTCTCTGGGGCTTGCGCCTTGGTGAAACTTGGAGAAGATCTTGGGGGCGGATAATCCGGCCCCCCTGAGGGGCGGATTATCTGGCCTAGCCGGAAAGTCCATCCAAAACTCCGCCCCCTCTCTGGGGCTTGCGCCTTGGCGATGAGCAGGAGGGGCGGATTATCCGGACCCCCTGAGGGGCAGATTATCCGGCAGGGCCAGAGAATCCGGCCAAAATTCCGCCCCCCTTCTGGGGCTTGCGCTTGCTTGGGCAGAGGGAGGGGCGGATTATCCGCCCCTGGTGGGGCCGGATTATCCGCCCCCAAAGGCAGAGTTCAGTGATGCAACACTTCAACACACATTAAATGATCCTTGGTATTGTTATCTAACACACAAAACACTAGGGATTAAGAAATGTTCTTTCAAAACCGTCGCCGCCGCCTAGCTAACCCTAGCCGCCGGCTTTGCCCCCTCCTTGGTGTATCTAAAACCCTAGATCACCGAGGGCTCTCTCATAGTCCACCATACTCGCTCCGGCTTAAGGCGAAGCCCTGCGAGATCTCCCCTCTACTTCCGGTACCACGCCGTTGTGCTACCGGAATTGCGAGGAGAGTGCTACAACCTCCGCTGCCTGCTGGAACAAGGGAGAGGAAGGTCTTCGTCGAGTACCGAACGTGTGACCGACTGCGGGAGCGCTGCCGGAACGCAGCGCCGGAAGGATCGTCTACGCGATCTTGAGATCGGGAAGAGTACGACTACATCACCCACGAGAATCCGCTCTCGTTAAACACTTTGGAATCTTCGAGGGTGAGTTATTCCATCGACTCGTTGCTACAATTTAGTAGATAGATCTTGGCTTGTTTGTTTGTATGCGATAGAAATTTTTTGTTTTCCATGCTACGAAACCCTACAGGAACCATATCATATCACTTATAAACATGTGATGTTTGATTGCATCTTATATTGCTTGTTTGGCGTTTTATTAGCAAAATAAGATGATCCCTCATTTAAATATCAAGATAAGAATGTATTCTTCCTTAAGTATGCACCGATTATGTTTCGTCGCTCCAAGACATCATGTGATGATCGGGTGTTCTTGGATCCACGACCATATTTCGGGTGTAAGACAGTTATACACGCGAATACTAAGGTTCTTACTTGGCGAGCCTAGCATGTATAGACATGGCCTCGGAACACGGACTGAAAGGTTAAGCACGAGTCATATGGTAGATATGATGCCCATTTGATGCTTGCCTTTGAAGCTACACCGACTCACGTGATGATCGGACTTGGTGTAGTGGATTTGGTTCATGTAATCACCAAAAAGGCACGAGGGATGTCGTTTTTGAGTGGGAGTTCATTCTTAATGTGGATTAGTTGAACTCAATCTATCATAAACTTAGTCTAAACTTTAGAAATTCTGTTGTAGATGGCACCACCTGCTTTTAATTTCAATGTGTTCATGGAGAAAGAGAAACTTGCAACGAACGGTAGCAACTTTACCGAATGGGCCATGAATTTGAGGATTCTCCTCTCTGCTGCACAAAAGAAATATGTGTTATGTAACATCCCAAAAATCATGATTTATTAAAGTTTGCATTTCATCCATGCATTCATAGCATTTGGTCTTTCCAAACAAAATTTCAAATAAGAAACCATGTTATGCCTATTGTTTTATGCAAATAAGGCAATGGGTTTATTTTTATTTTTCAAGGTATGAGAGTGCTTTGGATTGATCATTAATGTTTTAAAATGGATGCAAAGCTTGCACAAAAAATTTCAAAACAAAATTCAAAATGAAACCATTTATATGCCTAATATATATATATATATCAATAAAGGCATGGATTATTTTATTTTTCAAAGTGTCAAAGCACTTTTGACTAGGCAATAGTGTTTTATACACAATTAGGTGCAAGGTTTACACTACAAAAGTCTAGAGGTGGTTTGAATTCAAACTTATTTGAAAATGGTTTGATTTGGTTTCCTAAAAATCAATATAGAAAAAGAAAAAGAGTAAAGAAAAGGAAAAAGGCCGGCGCCACCATTTCAGCCCAACAACAGAAGCAGCCCACGAAGCCCACCCGGACACCTCCCCCTCTCCTTTCTCTCTCACGCGTGCAACCCTACCCACGGTCACTAACGCGTTGGCCCCGCACGCCACGCCAGCATCTTCCCCAAATCACGCCCGCGACCACGTCGCCGCTGTCGTTGTTGTCGTTTATGGCGCGGCATAATTAGCCTTGATTTTACAGGCGTTTCTTGTCGAGATGCTGGCTACTTAAACCTCTCAGAACCATGACCATTTCCCCCAAAACAATTGCACTCAATCGTCGCCAGGCTGCTCGCAATTCGACTAGCACCGCCACTGCTCGAGCATCTCCGACGAGGTATTCCGGTGAGTGAAGTGCTCGCGCCCATCCCTCATTCACATGATGATGATCCTCTGCTTCTTGCGCACCCTCTCATGCCCTTCGTTCATCTGCTTGTGACCTAGAACCTCGGCTTCGACGAGCACCGTGAGCATCCGACGCCGCCCCCGACTCCGACGAGAAATCTTGGTGAGATACGACCGCCCCTCGCCTTCTGGTTCACACTATATTGTTCGCATGTTCTTTGTGCACATGCTGACACCTTTGGCTTACGCTAGGGTGGCCCAGTTCGTCGCCTCTGTCGCCGTCCGACGCTGGCCGCAACTCCGACGAGCCCCAGCGACCACTACAGCATGCCCCCGCCCACGACAGCGACACCTTGAGCATCCTCGCATCCTCGCGAGTCTAGTAAGCGTCTCCGCCAACCCCAGCCCTCTCCGTAGCCGCCGGAAATCCACTAGCAGTGCATCGCCGCCGCGTCGCCAGCGCCGCCAGGCTTTGGTCGATTGAGCTAGCACTGTTAGATTTGGATCGTAGGGTTTAGATTAGATCTAGAGCGAACCGTTTTCTTTAGATTTGGCGCGTTGGATATAACTTGATCCAACGGCGCGGAAGTGTGATTCTGCGCGAAGCGGTACCGTCCAATCAGAGCATGCCACGTGTTTGTGCTTTGTTTAAATAAAATCTAGAAAAGGTTTTTGAATGTTTAAACTTGTAAAATTCATAACTTTTGATATGCTTGGCCAAAATTTGCAAACTTTATATCATTGGAATCAGAAAAATAAATCCTACACTACTGTGAGCTTGGTTTTGTATTTTACTTATGTAAATTTAGTTTTATTTACAGAATCAAATATAGTCTTATTTTGACTATTTAAATTATTTTGAAAATGTTGATAAGACTAAATAAAGTTTATTTAGAATATATTTGTTTAGTTTTGTGATCATTACTTTCTTACTTGTCTTGTTTAGTTTAGAAAAATCATCACATGGCATTTGCATGCATGCATATATTTTTGCTTGATTATTTTGAATGTAAATTTGGTGCTATCATTTTATGTGTAGATTTTGGTGCTAGTGGTGATTGTGATTGTGAGGATTGTTGCTACTCCCCCAACTACCAAGGCAAGTGGTGCTACATGTATTTGTCCTATTATTTTTACTATGCACTAGTATTATTTTGTATAGAGCTTGCATGAAATTTTGCTAAGTATCTATATGCTATGATTGGGAAATCCTAGTAGATGTAGTCTTGATAGAATTATTCTCTAAGTTAAGACAGTTGTTGATATCATGCTTAGCCTAGCTATTAGTAAACAAGGGTGGATTATATACACATGCTATGGAAATTTTACTAAGTCTTTTGGCTTATGTTTTTGCTTAATAAAACTACTAAGCGAATGAATCACCTGGGTGGAATGATATGATTGGGATATGTTGAGCGGTTACCCAAGGCCCAGTGACTGGCAACCTTGTGTATCACACTTGTGGAATTCCACCCAGGAACAAAGGGATTTGAGATACTTAGTGTTTAGAAGCTTCTAGTGCAGCCACATGGCATATGGGCTCTACCTTGATCATATAGGTTGCACTAACTTATCCAGATGGACAGAAGGTGGTAGGGGTGATAGGATGGAACGCGTCCATTTGGTCTAAGGGAAGACTTCTAAAAGATCTCGTCTCAATGCATGTCGAGTCTTGTGGGGAAAGTGTACCACCTCTCAAGAAGGAAAAAATCTAAGTACTTAGCTGTGTCCCCAGAAATGGACAATTTGAGCATCAAGACATTGAAGCTATCAAGGATCTCCTCATCCCAATTTATAAGTTAAAAACTCGTGGTTGAACAAGGGCAAAGTACCAGTGGTTACACAAGGCCCTGTGACTGGACTACCTTGGGTATCACACGTGTGTTCCTTGGGAGTTTTGTTAAACAAAAACTTAGTGTTTTCAACTGATAGGGAAAACCTATTTTGAGCAAAGCAAGACTAAGCTACACTTAGCCAAATTCATATAGAAGTTAGAAACTACTATGCTACTATGGTATCACTTGCCAATACTATTCCAATGTATTGACCCACTATGGTTGTAACTTATGATGTTGTACGTTACTCTGATGAGGATTAGGGTTATGAGTCTACACTCAACATGCTTGCATGTGGCACATGAAGATGAAGACTTTACTTTATTTTACTTATGTTATGAAATCTTGTGCTAGCCTATGGCTATGGAGTTGTAAAAGACTATGTTATCTCTAGAATGACGATGTAATAAAGACCTTTGTATCTGTGTACTTCATCTTAAACTATGGATGCTAGCAATTGATCTAGGGACTAGCATTGAAATCACAAGTATCTTTTACCTTATAAAGGTGGGGTCTTACATGCTAGAAGCGCCACTAGACCCCCACCGTTTGATGATGCCCCTGACAAGGAGAAGAATGTCTATCAGACTCGTCAGGAGGACCACAACTTAGTTCATTGCGGCATATTGTATGGGCTAGAGCCAGAACTTCGAAAGCGTTTCAAAAACGGCAATGCATCTGATACAATGGGTGAGTTGAAAATGATTTTCGACACACATGCTGCTGTAGAGAGCTACAATGCTTTATAAAAGTTCTTTAGCTGCATGATGGAAGAGCACATCTCCGTAAGTGAGCATGTACTCAAGATGTCGGGTTAAGCCGATAAGCTTGTGTCCTTGGGAATATCGATTCCCATTGACTTAGGCATCCATCGTGTTCTGTAGTCTCTGCCACCTAGCTATAAGAGCTTCGTGATGAACTATAATATGCAAGGCATGAAGAAGTCTCTCCCCGAGCTTCTGTCAATGCTTAAAACTGCAGAAGTGGAGATCAAGAAGGAACATCAAGTGTTGATGATCAATAAGAACACTGGTTTCAAGAAATACAAGAAGGGTAAATAGAAGGGAAGTAAGGGCAGCAAGCCGGTTGCTGTGCCTGAAAAGAAACCCCGAGTTGGCCCTAAGTCTGATACCGAGTGCTATTATTGTAAGGGGACTGGCCACCGGAAGCACAACTGCCCCAAGTATTTGGCAGACAAGAAGGCCGGCAAGGCAAACAAAGGTATATATGATATACATGTTATTGATGTGTACTTGACTAGTACTCGCAGTAGCACCTGGTATTTGATACCGGTTCAGTTGCTAATATTTGTAACTCGAATCAGGGGCTGCGGAACAAGCGACCGCTAGCAAGGGGTGAGGTCAAGATGCGTGTAGGCAATGGATTAAGTGTTGATGTGATCGCCGTCGGAACACTACCTCTCCACTTACCATCGGGATTAGTAATAAACTTGAATAATTGTTATCTGGTGCCAGCACTCAGCATGAACATTGTATCTGGATCGTGTTTGATGCGAAGTGGTTATTCATTTAAATCCGAGAACAATGGTTGTTCTATTTATATGAATGAAATCTTTTATGGTCATGCACCGATGATGAATGGTTTATTTCTATTGGATCTTGATAATAGTGTTACACATATTCATAATGTTGATGCTAAAAGGATTAAACTTAATGATGATATATCCGCATATATGTGGCACTACCGTCTAGGTCATATTGGCATTAAACGCATCAAGAAGCTCCATTCGTATGGACTTTTGGAATCACTTGATTTTGAATCATTTGATACATGTGAGCCATGCCTTATGGGCAAGATGACTAGAACGCCGTTTTCCGGTTCAATGGAACGGGGGACAGATTTATTGGAAATCATACATTCTGATGTATGTGGTCCAATAAGTGTGTCGACGCAAGGTGGATATCGTTATTTTGTTACTTTCATGGATGATTTAGATATGGTTATATCTACTTGATGAAACACAAGTCTGAAACCTTTGAAAATTTCAAGGAATTTCAGAGTGAAGTGGAAAATCATCGTAATACAAAGATCAAATTTCTACGGTTCGACCATGGAGGAGAGTATCTAAGTTACGAGTTTAGCACTCATATGAAAGAGTGTGGAATTGTTTCACAACTCACACTTTCCGGAACACCACAGCGAAATGGTGTGTCGGAACGTCATAATCGTACTTTACTGGATATGGTTCTATCTATGATGTCTCTGACAGACTTTCCGTTGTCATTTTGGGTTTATGCACTAGAAACTGATGCATTCACTTTAAATCGGGAACCATCTAAATCCGTTGAAAAGACACCGTATGAATTGTGGTTTGGAAAGAAACCTAAGCTGTCATTTCTTAAAGTTTGGGGATGCGATGTTTATGTGAAGAAATTTCAACCGGATAAACTCGAACCCAAAGCGAAAAAATGCGTCTTCATAGGATACCCTAAGGAAACTATTAGGTATTCCTTCTATCACAGATCCGAGGGCAAGGTTTTTGTTGCCAAGAATGGATCCTTTCTAGAGAAAGAGTTTCTCGCGAAAGGTGTGAGTAGTCGGAAGGTAGAACTCGAAGAGGTTATTGAACCTTCTCTTCAAAGTATGGCGAGTAGCGCAGCGCCGGAAGTCGTTCCGGAGTTGGCTTCACCAGTTGAAGAGGGAACTAATGATAATGATCATGTAACTCCAAAAGAGAGTACTACCGAACCTCATAGGTCTAGCAGGACGCATGCAGCTCCTGAGCTATACGAAACCCCTGTTATGAATTTCATGGTTGATGAAATTGATGAACCTGCGACGTATGAAGAAGCGATGATGAGCCCGGATTCCAACAAATGGTTAGAAGCCATGAAATCTGAGATGGAATCCATGTATAAAAATCAAGTTTGGAACTTGGTGGACTTACCTCACGATTAAAAGGCTGTGGATAATAAATAGATTTTCAAAAGGAAAACTAATGTTGATGGTAATGTGACCGTCTATAAAGCTCGACTTGTCGCAAAGGGATTTCGACAAATTCAAGGAGTTGACTACAATGAGACATTCTCTCCTGTAGCGATGCTAAAGTCAGTTAGGATTATGTTAGCAACTGCTGCATATTTCGATTATGAGATATGGCAGATGGATGTCAAAACCGTGTTCCTCAATGGTAATATTGAAGAAGAGTTGTATATGATACAACCTAAGGGTTTTGTCGATCCGAAGGATGCTAACAAGGTGTGCAAGCTTCAGCGATCCATCTATCGATTGAAGCAAGCATCACGGAGTTGGAATCTCCGCTTTGATGAGGTGATCAAAGAGTTTGGATTTGTCCAAACTTATGGAGAGGCTTGTATTTACAAGAAAGTGAGTGGGAGCAATGTGGCATTTCTGATATTATATGTGGATGACATATTATTGATCAAAAATGATATAGATCTTTTAAACAGTGTTAAAAGTTATCTAAATGGCAAATTTTCAATGAAGGACCTTGGTGAAGCGTCATACATATTAGGCATAAAGGTCTATAGAGATAGATCTAGGCGCCTAATAGGGATATCACAAAGTACATACCTTGATAAGGTTTTAAAGAAGTTTAAAATGGACGGAAGTAAGAAGGGGTTCTTACGTATGTTGCAAGGCAAGACATTGAGTAAGACTCAAAGTCCGGCTACGGCGGAAGAAAGAGAGATAATGGACAAAGTCCCCTATGCTTGAGCCATAGGCTCTATAATGTACGCCATGCTATGTACAAGACCGGATGTGGCACATGCTATTAGTTTGACTAGTAGGTACCAATCGGATCCAGGTTCGGAACACTGGATAGCGGTCAAGAATATCCTTAAGTACTTGCGAAGAACTAAGGATATGTTTCTTGTGTATGGAGGTGAAGAAGAGCTCGTCGCTAAGTGTTATGTCAACGCAAGCTTTGACACCGATCCAGATGACTCTAAGTCTCAATACGGATACTTATTTCTCATGAATGGCGGAGCGGTTAGTTGGAGGAGTTCCAAACAACCTATGGTGGCGGGATCAACAACGGAGGCCAAATATGTTGCTGCTTCGGAAGCGGCTGAGGAAGCGGTTCGGATGAAGGAGTTCATATCCGAACTAGGTGTGGTTGCGAGCGCGTTGGACCCAATGGTTATCTATTGTGACAACAATGGTTCCATTGCCAATGCGAAAGAACCAAGGTCTCACAAGAATTCCAAGCATAATAAGCGCCGGTTTCACTCCATCGGCAAGCAAATCCAGGATGGAGATATAAAGATTTGTAAAGTACACACGGATCTCAATGTAGCAGATCCGTTGACTAAAACTCTCCCTAGAGCAAAACATGATCAACACCAGGACTCCATGGGTGTTAGATTCATCACTATGTAACTAGATTATTGTCTCTAGTGAAAGTGGGAGACTGAAGGGAATATGCCCTGAGAGGCAATAATAAAGTGTTTATTATGTATATTCCAAGTATATGATAGATGTTTATTTTGCATGCTATAATTGTATTAATATGGAAACGTTAATACATGTGTGTTTAATGAACAAACAGAAAGTTCCTAGTTATGCCTCTCTCATAAACTAGCTCGTTGATTAACAAGATGATCAAGGTTTCCTGATCATGGACATTGGATGTTGTTAATAACGAGATCACAACATTAGTGTAATGGTGTGATGAACATTCATCCGAAGTATAGCATTACGATCAAAGTCACTGAATTTATATTGCTATAACAACATACAAAGTGATCCTAATCCTTAGACCGTGAGATCGTGTCAATCACTAACACCGGAAGAGTATCTTGATAACATCAAACGTCACACCATAACAGGGTGATTATAAAGATGGGTTCAGTACTACTAAAGTGTTATGTTGAGGCCCATGGATCGAGAGTGGAATTTATTCATCCCGATGACAGATAGATATGCTCTGGGCCCTCTCGGTGATATCACATTGATTAGCTTGCAAGCAAGTGACTTGATCACTAGAATGTTATATCACGGGAACAAGAAAAGAGTACATGTCAGTAACAATATCAAACTAGGTATGGAGATACCGATGATCAATTCTCAGACATGTAATATATCGCAAAACAAAAGGATTAAGATACTAGCGTAAAAGGTTCAGACGATCACAAGAAAGTCATCGTTGAATGTGTGGGAGTCAGTATGGGTATCTAGATCCCGCTTCTTATTATTGGTCGAAGAGGGGTCTCGATCATGTCCGCATTATTTGCGAACCGTAGGGTGACACACTTAAGAGACACCGACATCCATTTGGAGCAAAAGTTTCATGCCGGAAAGAATAACAAGCGCAGGAATTTATTTCACTAGATACCGAAACGGGTTTTTGGGTGAAATTGCAGAAAGTGTTTTTGCATGTGAAATGAAATACTAGGAAGGGGTGATATGTGAATGTTTGTCATTAAAATAATTGACAAAATTCTGAATAAATAAAAGGAGTTTTATTGAATGAGAGTTTGCATTAAATTTGGTGGATTAATGGGAATTTGAGTGGGATTTTGAGTGGAGTGAATTGAAAGGATTTTTGTGAGTGGAGTGTCCACCCACATGAATGAGGGGAGGGAAAGAGAGCAGCCTCATGCGCCGGCCACCCCCTTGGGGTCCCCCCCCTCTCCTATAAAAGGCACCCCCCTCCTCACTTCTCACTCACACCTCCTCATGAAGGATCTCTCTCCCCCTCTAGTATTTATCCCCCATGGTCTCGGACTAGCGAGATACATGTTCCCGGTGGCTATTCAGCAAGAAAGACTTGTGTTTCCGCTGCATCGCTGGAGTGAGGAGGCGGAGGTTGCTCGGTGCCTCGGACGTGTGTGCGAGCACAGATGCACCGCTAAGTTGCGGTACTAAGGACTTTCTCTCGATCTTGAGATCAGCAAGAGATAGTCTACATCAACCACAAGTTTAACTCATTAAGCTTTGTCGGTCTTCAAGGGTATGTTTTATACGGATATACATCCGCCCGTTGTTTGTATCTAGTAGATAGATCTTGGTACATAGTTGTTCCCATCATAGGAAAAAATTTGTTTTCTATGTTGCGAACCCTACAAAGGCAAGCAAAGGGGATAAGATGTCAACCTTGGGGCATATGAGAGAGCTTGTGAGAGAGTATGTGGAGAGGAGGAGGAGGCCACCTCCTTTTATAGGCACCATGTGGCTACCCCTCCCCTCCTCTCATTCAATCTCCATTAAAGCACTTTAATTCCCTTAAAGGTTTATTAAAACACTTTAAGTCCCTTAGGCCTTTCACAATGGCCATTTCTTGGCACGGTATCATAGGTAAAAAGATGATGTGGAACCATATTTAGTGATGAGAGAGAGTGTTGTTGTATCTTGGCTAAGATACACCTCTTGTACATAATCATAGGCAAAAAGGCTTGATAGCCCAATCAAATGCATACATGAAATCCAAAAACATTAAATTAATATACAACATCTAAGATACAATGAATTAGACAGGATGTTTCTTAGCTATTTATATCTCCTATGAAAATGTGCTAAGATACACTCCATTGTGAAAGGCCTTAAAGGTCTTTCCATTAAAGCACTTTAATTCCATTAAAGTACTTTAATTCCCTTAAAGGTCTATCCATTAAAGTACTTTAATTCCATTTTAAAGCAACTCAATTTAATGAACACTTCATTTAATGAGTACTTCATTTAATGAATACTTCATTTAAAGAACACATTAACATTTTTATCCCTTGATTTGTTTCGATACCCCGAAACTATTTCGGTAGATTTGGCAGAACAATTTTCTACAGCAGAACAATTTGACTTCCCATGTGTTTCCTATCCGCTCAAACGCGCCGGTTAACCTTAAGTGTGTCTCCGTATGGGTTCGGAAACTATGACATGATTGAGACTTTCTCCAATCAATAATCATTAGCGGGACCTGGAGATCCATAATGACGCCCCTAGTTTCTCGAAGATCTCATGATCGTCTAAACCTCTTTCGCTGTAATCAAATTCCTTTTGTCTAGCGATATATTACTTGTCCAAGATTCTTGTTTAATCTTGTTGCTGACAAGTAATCTTTTTCGCGTTCCTATGATATGACATTCTAGTGATCAAATCACTTGCTTGCAAGGCTATGTCAATGTGATATCACTGAGAGGGCCCTGAGTATATCTCTCCGTCATCCAGATGGACAAATCTCAATCTTGATTCACGAGCCTCAACTGACACACTCCAAATACTGAATGACACCTTTATAATCAACCTGTTACGGTGTGACATTTGATGTAATCAAAGTACTCTACCGGTGAAAGTGATTGACGTGATCTCATGGTCTAAGGATATTGAGTTACTACGAGTGTGATAGCAATTTAAACTTGATGACATGATCGTATTGCTACATCTACTTCCGGTGATTGTTCATCATATCATTCTCCAATGATATGACCTTGTTATTAACAACATCGAATGTTATGATCAGGAAACATTTGATCATCCGTTAATCAACAGGCTAGTATAAAGAGAGGCTTTACTATGAACCATTTCTGTTTATAAATCACACATGTATTAATGTTTCCTTATTAATACAATTCTATCATGAAAAATAAACATCTATCATAATAACCACTTTATTATTCCCTCTCGGATATATTTCTTTCAATATTGCCCACGAGGCAGGCCTAATTTGTTGAATTTGACGAAAATTCTGAACCTCCCATTACTCCTTGTTATTGACCTTATCTTAGTAGGACCCCTCATGTTCCTCCCATTCATCACTCGCACTGCATATATCAAGGATGTATGCATGTAACTCAGGGTAGAAAGCTATGTTATGTGCACTGCAATTAAGTTAGCACTATGCACTAAAATTTGGTTTGCACTATGCACTAAAATTTGGTTTGCACTATGGACTAAATTTCAGATTGCACAATGTACCTTTTATTTCCTCTTCGTTTGTGTCTTCCCTTGCCCCTTCCTCTTCATCATCCTCATTATTAGTGTCGCTTTCATCCCCGTTGTTGTCATCCTCATTCATGTCCTCTTGTTCTTCCTCTACCTCTTCATCATATTCAACTCCCTAACCTTCTTCAAATAAAGGATCTTCCTGTTCATCATCGGTAATGAAAAAAGTAGAATTTATGGGTAAATCAGTAATGGTAGAACTACAACAAGTCAAGTATAGACACCTCATCTCTAACATTGTTCTCTCCAAGAACAGCTGGTTCTTGGTGAAAGGATGGCCGTATAAGGAATCTGTATGCAAAATTATTTTCCTTGATTTTTGCATTTTTTTTGCTTGTACGGTTTTCAATCTTTGCTTTTCATAATCTGATATTATAGCCGGGGCTTCTTGCATCTGCGAACAAGCCTTTCTCTTCCCTCATCGTGCCATCTAACATATGGGAAAATAACATGAACATAGTCATGTCCAAGGCATAGATGGATGTAGTAAACAAAAGAGAGTCGATGGAAACAAAGTAGAGTGCGCGCGGAAGACTTACCACAATGACCTAGGAGGCGTTAGTGATGCGCGGCGGAGGGGCAGAGGCCGGTGGCGGGGGTGACGGAAGGGAGTCACTTCAGATCACCGTCGACTGGCCTCGATAGCGTAATAAGTGGGTGCTCTACGGCATCGAGGGTTTAGTGTGTAGAGAGGAATGGCAATTATACAAAGGGGAATGGGAATGATTTTCCTAAGGAGAGGCGCTACAGTCTAATTTCGGGCGGGGCCATTCGAAATCTAAGCGAGACAATAGAAAGAGTGGAGGAAAAAGGGAAATCAGTCACAGTCCCTGGCAAATGTGGATTGCAATGCATATAGGCATCACAAATCACACTATAGCCGCGACAAAAGCCGCACCATAGCAAGTTGCTGCCACCAATACTTATCTGCCACGTAACCAACTTTGTAGGTACTTTTTGCTTATGTCGCTCGGAAAAAGTGCCAGGTATGGGGGTATTTTTTAGTGAAAATAGGTTAACCAAGGCTCCTCTACTTTTTTTACCAGATTTGTTCAAAACTTTTGAAATTGAAATATGATGCAAGCAGACTTGGTATCGGCGGCGTACTCATGCAAAACAGACGCCCTGTTGCCTATCATAGTGAAAAGTCGGACGACGCTCGCCTCAACTATACCATCTATGACAAGGAACTGCATGATCTTATATGAGTCTTGCGAGTTTTGCAATACTACCTTTGGCCTAAAGAATTCATAATACACTTCAATCACGAGTCTTTGTAATACTTGAAAGGTCAAGCACACTTGAGTAAGCATTACTCTAAGTGGGTGAAGTTCATGGAATCTTTCCCCTGTATAATTAAATATAAAAAGGATAAAGAAAACATGGTTGCGGATACTATTTACCATAATCTAACCCAAGTTGAAATCAGTGTGCTCGGACTTGACGAAATAAAATATTTATACCTCTTGGATGATTTCTTTGGTCCAATCTTTTCCAAGTACTCCCTCTATTTTAAAATATAAGATGTTCTAGCTTTGTGAAGCAAATATATCTAGACTACTTTTAGTATATAGTTCACTCATGTTTAAAATGAATCTATACACTAAAAGAAGTCTAGATACACTTTCTTCATAAACCTAAAACATCTTATATTTTGAAACGGAGGGAGTATTCTGTTGAGAAAGGGTTTGATGATTTTTACTTGCATAAGAATTTCCTCTTTTTAGCAAAAAAAAATCTTTTCATCCCCTATCCTCTCTTCATAACACTTATTGCAAGAAGCACATGGAGGTGGCCTCATGGGACATTTTAAGTCACCAAGACCTATGCCATAATCCACGAACTACTATTGGCTAAAGATGGTCTGCGATGTATCACGACTCATCAAGCGATGCAACACATGCTTACAAGCTAAGTATACTTCTCATCCTTATGGCATTTACACTCCCTTGACCATTTTATACAAACCTTGGACTGATATAAGCATGGATTTTTTACTAGGCCTACCTCGCACTAAAAATGGAAAAGACTCAATATTTATTATTGTTGATAAATTCTCCAAAATGGCACACTTTATACCATGTATCGAATGGATGATGCTTCCCATATTGCAAAAAAAATTTAGTGAAATCATGCGACTACATGGAGTACGCAAAACGATCGTCTCCGACCGCGACCCCAAATTCATGAGCTACTTATGAAAGACCCTCATGGACAAATTTGGAGTGCAACTACTATTCTTTTCATCATCACACCTAAGAAAGGATGGCCAAACCAAAGTGGTCAATAGAAGTCTTGGAACTCTCCTATGCATCTTGATTAAGAAGAACCTCAAGAATTGGGAAGAACACATCCCGCATGCGGAGTTTTCCTACAACCGAGCCAATTACTCCAAAACTATGAAGATCCCATTAATGGTCATCTATGGCTTCAAGCCCAAAGCCACCCCTCGACATTCTACCTCTACCACGTCATGAGCGCGTGAACATGGACCTTGACACACGAACTGATTACACGAATAAACAATAGCTACCATCGAGAAACGAGTGAAGAAATAAGCCTAAGAAATCAACAAGCGCAAGAAGCGCATGATCTTCAAGGAAGGCGACCTAGTATGGTTACCTACGCAAAGAAAGATTCCCTCATGAACGCAACTCAAAGCTAAAGCCACGAGGTGATGGTCACTTCAAGGTCCTCAAGCGCATGAACGACAACGCCTATGTCATCGAGATACCTACATCCAAGTACTTGGTGAGCAAGACCTTCAAAGTGGTGTATCTATCACAATACCTTGTCAATGAATACTGTCCGAGTGGAGGACAAGTATTTCCCAAGGGGGGGGGGCTGATGTGATACACCCTACGTTCACATCTACTACAACACCACCAAGTCCCCTGAATGGCCCAATGACACATGTCACGTCAAGGATCTCCATGGTATGGTGAATTTGCTCCTCTTCTTGTGTGACTTTGATAGCCCTTTGGATGGATTGCTACTTCATGCAAACATGATATGTATCCTTAGGTGCGATACACAAGAGCGTCACCCTATGGAACAAGACGCTAAAAACAATCCATATGAAGAAGCTGGCATCACCGGTACAACCTCCACCCTAGCGGTACAATCGGTGTAGCAAAATATGCTTGTCGTTGCATCTACGACCCTCACCAGTACTACTTCCGCACCCTCATTGGTACTACCGTGGAGCCCAAAATCAGCAACGGAAGTACCACCAAAGTGCCTCTAAAATTGTGCCATCATCTAGTAACCTTATAGTAGGTTGGCACCCGAATACCGGAACTAAGCCGGAACGTAGCCAGAACTACCGCCAGACTCCAACCGGAACTACCACCAGCGCCCCGGCACTACCGGCTGAACCAAGAAAGCTCAGATAAAGGTCGAGTCTGTACTACAACCCAGACACGGAACTATGAGCCCAAGTTGGCCCTTGGCCATATAATCTTATCCACAAATTACCTTTCCATGCTAGTACTATAAATAGAGTCCTCCTAGCTCAGATCTAGGTTAGAATGAATTTGAGTTGAATTGACTTAGTCTTCACTTTCCCATAGGGGAACCTATCTTCGGATCTAGATCTAGACTAAAGGTTGTATAAGGCCCTCCTCGTTTGAGACATATCTTTATATTTTGTGCACTCTATTGCGTTGATCTCTCTCTTTGGGTCTCTATAATTGTAATATCCTCACAAGAGGATTCTATCCATTCTGAATCGATCTTTCTATCGTGGATCTCTAACTAGCGGTCTGCTCCACGTGGATTCTATCCAGTTGGTGATTCTGTCCAGTGAGGGAAACCAGAATCGTGCATGTGTGTGCAGAGTTTGTCTCTTTACTTTGCATTCATCGTGTTCAATGAGTTCATCGCCCTTCCCCTTGATTCCCCTCCAAATTCGTGAAGATCGGGCCACCCGACGAGGTTAACCCTTATCAGATTTCCTCTCATGTCCCTTGCATTGCCCACAAGTTCAATCCATCTCATTCTCCGATCTTATGATCTTAGAGGTAAATAGATCATAGACTACAATATCTCATTCTCCTTTCTTTTAACATAGCTCTCATTATCTTGGAGGAGACCACACCTTCCACAAAAAACTAACACATCATCTCTGGCTGTTGCCGGTGGTGGTGGTAGCGCCCTGGCCATCGAAGGTGATGAGGGCAAGGATGGCTCTCCCCTATTTTTCCTCTTTGCATAGAGAGGTGGAGCCGGTGGGTCGCGCAAGCAGGTTTGGCACGACGCCCAATCCAGTGAGGCGGCAGGATGTTGCGGTGCTGGACCGGCAGACCGGGACAACGCATGTGGCTGGCGGCGGTCTAGGCAAGGTTTGGACGGAAAGGACCACGGCTATTGCGCCTGTTGCTGCCATGGCCGTTGCACCGGCAGGCCACTACCTTGCGGCCGAACAGTCCTCTTCTCCGCGGCAGCACTGCTTGTCATGGTGCTTGCGGGCATGGCGGCCAGGGTCTCCCTCGATCAGTCGGCCTTCGGTTGGTCGGGCGGCCGGTGAAGCGCGAGGGATGCTGGCCTGGTTTTCAATAAAGTTGGTCCAGCCCTACGGAGTTTTGAGCACCAGTGACGCCGATTTGCTTCATGTCGACCTTCTCGATCTGGCCGCCGACGAGTTCTTGTCTTCCTATCAGAGATTTCTGTATTCTTTCACATGATGCTACTAGAGATCTAGAGCAAAATCGATGCATTCATGCAGGCTCTCTTGGGACTCGGCGCGGAGCTTTGTCTATTGTTCGATACTATGGGATCAGATAGAGATGGAGAAAGTCATGGTGGCTGCTGTCAGAAGTTGGATTTGGCAAAAAGGTTTTGGTTGTGATGAATACGATGTGGCACAAGTTATCCCTGTGTGCCGGGTGCTCGGTGACTTGCAGCAGCAGTCTTGGCAAGTGGGGGTGGCAACACAGGTGAAATGCATCTTTGGTGATGCTCATTGAGTATCGAGCCATGATTTTCATGGTGAAAACCTAAGGCCTGCCATTCATTTGTTGTATATGCCAATGGCCTTGCTAAAAGCATTGTTTTGAAAATTCGGCATTTCTCTAAGGTGAAAATCCAAGATTTTTGATCGGACGACGACAACGCCCGTGCATTGTTTCCTTTTTAAAGTCGTTGCTTTGGACAACCTAGTTTGTAGTACGGATATTGTATTCAGTGGTGGTTAAAGTTCTTCTGTTGCGAGTGATTGTATACTGTGACGGGATCTTTGTTTTATTTTCTCTCATGTTTATTTTATTCTTAGTTGTGGTGTAGAGCCTGGGTGTAATTGATATCTTCGTAATATTAATATATTTTTTGGTAAAAAAAACTCTCTTTCTCTTTCTTGTCGGCAATTATCTTACGTCCCTCTGCTAAGAAAAAAGCTTAGCTGACTGGCTTTTGTAAAAGAAAAAAGAAAAAGAAAAACTTAGCTCGCTGCTGCGGTTAACAATCCTACATCTCTCCGGGAACAGGAGAAGAAAGGAAAAATGGCAGCAGGAGGAGCAAGCAACAGGCGCTAATAACCGGCCATCATCAACCGCAAGGAAGGGATGACGAAGTTGAGGAGGCGCCCGAAACATTCGAACCAACAAAAGCAGGAGGCAGGGGACCCCATGCAAAAGGAAAGCAAAGCCGCGGCGAAAGCTGCCTCCGAGCTAACCAACCCCCCTTCAAACCAACGAGCCCATCTCCTCCTCCGACTCCACCCCCTCCAGTCCCCTGCATCCTCTTACAAATACCTCTACCATCCTGTGCCTCTGCCATCGACTTTACTAGCCGCCGATCAATCCATCGACGAGGGAGAGACAGAAAGCTAATCAAAGGGCCAAGAAACTCGATCGAGGTAACATACCACACCAAGGGTTTATATGCATATCCCCTTTTAGTTTCTTGCTTGATCCTGTCTGCCTGTCTGTTTCCTTTCTGTTCTTGCCTCCTTGTTTCTGAATCTCGGATGAAGCAAAGAGTCCTCCAAATTACTACTAGCACCTAGTAGCATCTTGCCCTGTTTGTCCAAAGTATTCGGTCTTCATCTTGTTGGGTTACTTTTCGATGAAGAGATGAATTCTATCAGAGTCTTGGTCTGTTCAGGGATGACCGATGTACTCGGCTTTCTCTTGCTTTCTAGTGCGATTTTGTGATCTGTGAATGAACAGGAATTTTAGTTGCCACGGTGTCGCTTTCCAACAGGATTTGTGGTTCGTGCTAGTTTGGACTTGGTGCACGATAAGATAATAGGTTTCTTGGCGGTTTGCTAGCTGCTGGAACGGATAAACTCGTTTATACAATTATAGGTGGCTCTTGATGGTCAATGCTACCGACTAGCAAAAGGTTAAAGAATAAAGTTTGTGTTTGTTGGGAATTTTCACATAGTATATGAATTCAGATATATATGAGCAGTTCAGCAGATTGGCTCTGTTCCAGTTGTTGCTATCCATGACCAGTTATCTAGATATGATAATGTATATTAGTATAACATTAGGAAGAATGCATAACCGAACTCTTTCTGGCAACCAGCTTGTCATCAGGCATGTTGCTTTACCAGGTGCAGATCAGAAGATTGCAAGCTTGCACGGTACTATTAATTAACTAGTATGGCATATGGGTCATAGTAAATCCTAAAATAACAGAGCAAGTACAACTCAGGGCAGCTTTAGAAGTAGTATAACATTAGGAGGAATAGAAGTAGAATATGATTGTCCACCAATGCTTTTAAAGGACACTGCCTAATTGTAATAAGCATACGTGCTTGGCGAACCCACCATATGATCCAATTCAAGATTCACATGTCTTTGTCTTATTCTTCGGATTCTTTCATTTCTTTAGTTTGTAGCAGCACAGGGGTCAATTTTTTGCGTTTCCTTTTGTCTCCTTGATTCCCTTTCTGCTTTCACTTTTTTCCTTTTATATGCTGATCAAATTTGATAATACCAACAAATGAGTACGTAACTGATTGGAGGATCTGAAATAGAATGGTAGCTTTGATCGCTATCTGTTATCATGTCAGATAGGCTGTCCAACTCCACACATCAATTTTTTCCAACCTTGCATGTCATTTTCCTGAAAGGTAGTAAGGAACTTTAGTGTCCACGTGAAGGATAAGAATATTTTCTCTCAGTTGCGTTGTCGGTTTCAATTCTTTGAAAGGGTGGAAAATCCTATTTTCTTTTTTGCTTGCTGAAGATACTTACTGAAGATACTTCATCTTGTGGAGCAGCACTCTGATCTTCCAAAGAGGACCTGGATTTTACCTTCATCCTTTCGTCTCGTGATCACATGGATGATAAGTGTGACCATCCGACAGAACTTTTGGGCACTGTCGATGCCGAAAGTTATTTGCTTGCGCAATCTGAGAATGGTGCCCCGGAACCATTAGAAACTGCTAATGTCAACGCAGATACAGAACATGATGGTTCCTCAGCCACTAGCCATGCTGAACAGACCGATGACGGTAAGCTTGTTGCAGTTTATGGTTTAATTTAACTTGATAAATCTTTTAACCATTGATCATCTTGTACTAAAATGTTTGGAGCAGTCTAATGATGATTGTTCTATAAATACAGAGCCTGATACAAACGAAGCCTCTCCTGTTAATGTTGAGAAAAGAGATGTGGCGCAACACGGTGTTGGAAGTAGTGCTGATGAAGAAGAGAATCAAGAAACGTTTCCAGTGACAGGGACAGATGCAAGTGATAATACCTCTGTCACATCTATGGAAGATGGGCCGGAACCAAAAAAAGGTGCTCAGTCAGAGCCAGGAGATGTTAGTGGGTACCCACCTGATCTATGCAATGACAAGTCTTCTACTGGAAATGGAAATGTGTACGAAAATGCAAAGTGTGTATTGACAAGTTCGACCAAGAAGATGAAGGTAATCCCATTTTTTAACCTGTTGTTTTGCACGAATCTTTAATTCTTTACTCATTATCTTTTAAGAGGCACCTACTGTAGGCCTTTTGGAAGAATGGCACACATAATTCAGTGCAGTCCTTCCTTTTTAAATTTGAAATATCAATATTCTGGCATACTCCTAATGAGCTTTCTATATACAGTTTATGAATATACGGTGTACATATTTCTGCATCTACTATTCTAGCTCTTTGGTTTTTATCTAAATTGAGTGTGGTCATGCATATAATTATGTGCGCTCTGTACGTATTTCTTACAGAGAAGTAAATCTGCGACGACGAGGAAGCCACTACAAGCTACTAATGGAAATAGTCCGGATGACTGGAATGCGTCTACTCTCACAAACACGTATGCTTCACAACTTGATCACACAATGTTATATGGTTATAGCGCCTCTCTTCCACAATGCTAAGTTCACTAAACTTTGTTATGCAGAAAATCGTTGAACGGAAAGACTACTACTATCCCATCAGGCCCAGTCTTCAGATGTACAGAACGTGCCGAGAAGCGCAGAGAAGTATATCATATTTTGTGACATGAAAACTGCAAAACATGCTGTGGGAAGGGGAAACGTTCTCATCCTCTTTTTCATGGTTTATTGCAGTATTATTCGAAATTGGAGGAGAAACATCAAGCTATGGAGGAACAGAAAATTCAGTTGGAAGCTAGGTTGAAGGTAATTTATCTTGTTTTCAAGAACATTTTCCATGAAGATGTTATTTTTCGTGTTTAGATACATAAAATGGTCTTCTACTGAAACACAAAGACAATTGAAATGCATCAGAACACGGTAAACAGTTTTCGGAAATAAACTCTCATTGATCTCTTGTATTCTGAATGTGTAGAGAGAACAGGAGGAGGCTCTCAGGTTACTCAGGAAAAGCCTGACATTCAAAGCCACACCCATGCCAAGCTTCTACCATGAGACACCTTCTCCCAAGGCTGAATACAAGAAGGTAGACACAAAAAAAATTCCTTTTCTTTAATAGGTTCAAAAAGATCATTTGGTCTTTTTAAGTTTTGACACTGATTCCTCTACCTTACTGAACTTATTGCCTGCAGCTACCCACAACACGTCCCAAGTCACCGAAGCTGGGGAGAAAGAAGGCTTCCATGGACACCTCCCATTCGTCGGAGGAGAGCGAGAGCACGAGACCCTGCTGCCGTGCAAGCCGCGACAGCCTTGACAACCCCTGCAAATGCCACAGCAGCAGCAGCAAGCCGCGGCAGCATCCTGCAGCAAACGCTAGGCATGCTGCAGCCGCTTCCAAGAAGCAGTCCAAGAACCATGCCCACAAGGTATCAGCGCTCAACATCGCTGTGTGCTAGAAGCAACTCCTGCTTCTTCCTCCTGCAGTGCAAGTTGGTATGGACTTCATATGAATCATGGTGGAGGAGGAGGAGGAAAAACAGAGGTTGTTCTTTTTCCCTTAAGTTATGAGAGTGACTTATGCTTCGATCACGGCTTGTGGTGGTTTTGGTGTAGATAATAAGTTATGGTCATGATGATGGTCATGCACAAGGTGTGTGTGTGCCATGAGTGAAGTCAGTCACAAGTGTTTTATTTATGTTATTTTTTCTATCACTTTGCTTATTTATTCTGAGACGTGAGAGTGGCATGTGCTCTGTCTCTGTACAAATGCTATTTGTTTCTTATTTCGTGGGGTTGTGGTGTTTGTTAATGTAAGTTATGTTGTGCACTCATGCAAACAGTTGGTTTGTTTGCTTGTTGGTGGTCGATGAATGACATGGAACTATTTATATTCATTGATCTTCAGTGGAGTTTAAGTAAGTGGTTGTGTTTGGGATGTCATCTTTATGGTTTTGTTGGCACTTGTTAATTGTGGTAAAAATATGCCAGGGATAGTTGCGTCGAAAGGCCAAAAGTATTTCGAATAGGGATAGTTGCAACTCAAGTCCTCAATTTTTTATCGGGCTTTGTTTGAATAGGGAGAAATTACAATTTAGACCGGAGCCCTTCCAACTATTTTGACGGGGCTTTAGTTCAAATTCCTATCAGTCAAATGTTTTGTCAAGCTTCATGCACTAACCAATGCAACCAAAAGTCCGAACTGATGGAAAGGGCTAATGCAATCCACTTATACACTTCAACACCCCCTCTCACGTGTGACGGGAGAAGTCAGCACGTGCAACCGGAAGAGAGCGACGGCGCGCGAAACTCACGTATGACTCAAGAGGTCTATACGTGGACACCGAGGGGTCAAAAGCAATTTTAGGATAAATTGCGAAAGTCAGGAATCGAACTCGAGACCTTAGGCTCTGATACCATGTCAAGCTTCATGCACTAACCAACACAACCAAAAGTCCGAACTGATGGAAAGGGCTAGTGCAATTCACTTATACACTTCAATATGTTTGTTATCTTTTTTGTCGATAGAAGCTCCGCCAGGTACAGGGTGATCCTCAATGGCGAGCCAGGTCCCCCCATTTGGCACCGGAGGGGCCTGAGGCAAGGGGACCCCTTGTCGCCAACGTTGTTCGTAATAATTATGAACACGCTCAGTAGGGTGCTGGCAAAGGCCATGGAGTTGGGGGTGTTGCGTAGGCTAGCCCGCCAAGAGCTAGCGACCTCAGTCTCACTCTATGCAGATGACGTGGTTATCTTCTGCCACCCGGATGAAGCCGAGCTCAACGCGGTCCGTGGCATCCTGGAGGTCTTCGGTGAGGCATCTGGGTGTCCCCGATTGCTTGTTCGGAGGAAGTGTGTAACACCCCGATTCTGAAAAGACCGTGGCCTCTATGTGACATGTCAATCCCTGGATCGGTTCATTGGCCCACAATAGAGTAAGATAGATAATCATAGCAAAATAACCGTGTATCATGATCTACAAAGATCCAGAGTACCATTATTACAATGAAAGCTTAGCATAAAGTTTAGCTCAAATTATTCAGGTAGCAACAAAAACATGTAAATCCTCCAATCTTCAAATTGCCCACAAGTGAACAAGTGCCGAGTGGAGTACCGTGGCCTAAAACGATCAATCAGAATCGGAATAACCTGCAACATGAAACGTAGCAGCCCCGAAGGGTCAATACATGGAATGTATGGCAAGTAGAGCTAGTAGTGGAGACAATAGTACTAACATCTACATGCATATTTGGCAAGTGGAGCTGTGTCTGGCTTGCATTTGCAAATACATTTGTCCTACTTTCATAAACAGTTTTTGGTTTTCTTTGAAAATATCCCAATTAAGTTAACCCAACAATATTAAAACAATTATGAAATTAGAATGAGCGAGAAATATGTCATGGAATCAATATCTAGCAACTCAGTTGTCCATAACCGGGGACACGGCTAATCGATTAGATTATACACTCTGCAGAGGTTAGTACACTTTACCCATGTGACTTGGCCAGCCCAGCTCGTACCATCACTCTCATTTTGGGTGATGATAGGGAGAAGACCAAGAAGAGACTGTTCGGGAAGTAGCTCCTCAATCCCGACGCGCACCGGTCCAACCTACCAAAATTCTACATCTCTGGATACGCGGGTTCGAGTTACCACAACCTACTAAGTCCAACCAACCGCCCATTCCATTATTAGCACATGGTTGTACACGTAAGCTACACAATAAAGAAGCCAATCATTCTCTCTTGATACCTGGGTGCCTTTCCGCAATGAAACCACCAAAATTTATCAATACCATCACACCCAGGGGGTTCATTGATTAAGTTGTTTTAGTTTTCACAAACCAATACTTTTAGAAAGCAAGTATCAATGATGTAACCCAGCCCTCGTTCAACATAGCATGGCTAAGCACATCTACCAACGGTGGTTCATCTACAAAGCGGGTCCTACCACATAATAGGACATAGCATAGCGATAGTATCATCCTACACATGCATCTACAAAATACACGACAATGCATTGAAAATAGTAGGAAGATATCATGAACAAAGTAGCATATACTTGCCTTGGTTGTAGCGGTCTGGAGCACAATCCTCACACGAGCAAGCGTTGCACTCAACACAATCTACACGTCACAATTGCATTCGTAAACAAACAATCCACAACATATGCAACAAATATGATGCATGAATGCAAGAACGGCAAGTGAATTGGTGCTACAGCTGCACCACAACATCCTATAACATAACACTACCGATTGCATGCATGGAAAATAGTTTTGGCGCTAGGAAAACTATTAGACAAAAGCAATGCTCCAAACTAGAGCTAGAACTTAAATAATTCACTACCGATAGTATAATGTTCGTAAAATCTTGGGAAAATTCTACCGCATAGGCATCGCTGAATAGAAACAGTACCAATTGGAATTACTCAAAAAGGAATTATAAAACTCCCCGAGTAATTAAAACACTGCAGAAAGCCATTAGACAATTTCTGCAAAAGTTTTTACTGTAAGCCTACCTTTTTAACTCACGATGAGATTTCCCTCGTTCATACGAGTTCAGGGACATATCACACGCGATTTTTGGAGCTACGGATCTTTTTCTATGAATTTATTACTCCGAAAAGGCCACTAAATAGTTTGATTAAACTGTACTAAACCTGACAGTAAAAGTCTGAACCAAAGGCACAGCGAGATTCTACACGACTCACTGAACCCGTACATATTTTATTTGCAATTTTTGGCCAAGCGGTTGAATTTCTACGCAATTTACAAGATTCTACCGAAATCTGCCAACTAAAGGGATTAACGAAATTGACTCAGTCAACTGTGTCTGTTTGACTGGTCAACTCGCCTGCTGACTGGGCGTCTGACTAGTCAACGCCTGGGATGCTGACCAGTCAACGAACGATCTAAGCCGCTGATCTGAGATCCGACGGTGGCTGTTGTCTTACCGGAAACAGATGACGAATCGGACTCCGAACGGTGCGGCGAGTTCCGGACGGCGGTGTCGATCGGATCCGGCGTTGGGGCTCTTCCTGCACGGGCATACACACGGTCAACTACGGGTCGAGAAAAGTTACATCGCCCGCGCGAGGCGGCGCGTGCGTGCGTGTATGCGTGCGCGTGTATGCACGCAATAACGCATGCGATGATGCGCGTGGGCGAGCGCACGCGGCAGCGCAGCGAGCAGCGCGCAGCGCACGTGGCAAGGCAGCGGCGGCGGCGCAGCAGCGCAGCAAGGCGGCGGCGGCGGCGGTGTCGCGCGCGCGGCGCGGTGGCGGCGCACGGCGGTGGGGTGCGGGTGTGGCGGCGCGGTGGAAGGCGGGCGGCGCTCGCTGGTAGGCGGCGACGGCGGGGTGCCGCGGCAGCGAGGCGGCGCGGCCGCGGTGGCGGGCGGAGGCGGCGGCCGCGGGTGTGGCGGCGGCGCGGAGGCGCGCAGATGGGGGCGGCGGTTGCGGCGGTGATGGCCGGGGGTAGAGAGAGGAGGGCGAGGGAAAGGCGCGCGGCGCACCTGGGGGCGGCGATCGGCGGCGAGGGCGGCAGCCGGCGGCGAGAGGGAGGCCTGGCGGCGGCGGCGAGCGGGAGCCTCGGGGCGCGCGCGCACAGGGAGGAGGTGGCGGCGGGGTCGAGGGTTGGGAGTTGGGCACGGATCCCAAGGCAGGCGGTGGGGCCCTCTTTAAATAAACCCTGCGCGGATTCTACTCAGAAACGGTTCAGAACTAGACTACAACTCGGAAATCGGTCCAGATTTTTGGACCGTTTTCCGGCGGTTTACTAAAACGTCCGAGTCTTTTGCATACGAACTCCGATTGGAGCGATTCTCGCGCCTACGGGTTCGTATCGTCGAGGGGAACAACCTTCAGTCAAAGTTTGAGTGAAAACTCGAACCTACAGGGGTGGTTGTTGCAAGTCCCTCTAAAGCCTCCCGCAGGAAACTCGTAGCGAAACAAAAATAGGGTTTTGAAGATAGCGTTTCGCCGAACCTTTCTACTCGACGGTTTTGCATGAAAAGATATGATGCAATGCTATGAATGATATGCAAGACCAAATCTAAAATTTGGGATGTGACAAGCCTAACCCCCTTAAGATGAATCTCGTACTCGAGATTCGGCAGGGCTAGCAAATAGGTGTGGGTAGTCCTCTCGGATGTCATCCTCACGCTCCCAAGTGGTTCCTCTTCGGTGTGGTGGCTCCACTGTACTTTGCAAAACTTGATTGTCTTGGTACGGGTAGTCCTTTCTGATGTCTCCAGAATCTTGACCGATTTCTCCTCATAGGTCAAATCATTCTCAAGCTGAACCTGAAGGGTTTCGCGGCATAGTAAATCAAAATTTTCTACGAAGCGAACAGAGGGAAAGCCAAGATCTAATCTAGGAGATGAAAACAACGAGAAAGATTGGATTAGATCTTCATACCCTTGAAGATTCGCACAGCGGAACGTTCGTCGGAACGTGGGTGATGTAGTCGTACTCGCTTCTCCTCCTCGCGATCCGATCCGATCTAGCACCACAAGTGGCGGTGCCTCCGTGATATGCACACGTGCAGCACCTCAACGTCTCCTCCTTCCTCGGACCAGCGAGTATGGTGGAGAGATAGATTGGATCTACAGCACGACGGCGTGGTGTATATGGTGGAGAATTTCTGCTGCAGGGCTTCGCCTACAAACAGTCGGGAGGGAGAGAGGAAGGTAGCAAGGCTGTTAGGGCTTGGAGGAAGGTGTGTGTGGGGGGGAGGGGGCGCACCACCCCTCTATATATAGAGGGGGGCGGCCAGCCCTTGCCCCTCCTCCAAGCCTATCTCTAGTTTAAACAATTTAAACTCTCCCTTATCTAGAAATCCTATCTCTAGTTTAAACGATTTAAACTCTCCCTTATCTAGAAATTCTATCCCGAGATTTAAACGAGTCAAATCTCTCTAGAATCGGCTGGGCCCTATGGGGCCTTGTGCCCCTGGCCCAATGCGGCCAGGACACTCCCTCATAGGCCCATGCCCCCTCCCGGAAGGTGGGGCCACGTTGGTCCCCTTCCGGAAGGTTCTAGAAGCTTCCGGTACAATACCGATTAACCCGGAACAATTCCGAACTCCAAAAACTGCACTGCCTTATATGAATCTTATTCTCCGGACCATTCCGGAACCTCTCGTGATATCCCGGATCCCATCCGAGACTCCGAACAAAAATTCATAAACCAATTATCCAATCTATCCTAGCGTCGAGATACGTTAAGTGTGTGACCCTGCGGGTTCGAGAATATGCAGACATGATCTTCTATCAATAATCAACAGCGGGGTCTGGGCACCCATATTGACTCCCACACATTCATCGATGATCATATCGGATGAACCACGATGCCATGATTCAATCAATCCCATATATATATTCCCTTCGTCTCGCGATATTTTACTTGCCCGAGATTCGATCGTCGGTACCGTCATACCTAGTTCAATCTCGTTCACAGCAAGTACTTTACTCGTTCCGTAATCCGATATCACTTTGTGATTAACTCCTTAACCACATGCTTGCAAGAGGTGTTGATATCGATTACCGAGTGGGCCCGAAGTATATCTCTCCGACTTGGGAGGGACAAATTCCATCTCGATACATACAACCCAACAGATACTTTCCGATCACCTGAGAGACACCTTTATGATCACCCTCTCATAGGATGACGTTTGATGACCTCAAAGCTTTCTTCCGATACCAGGGAGTTGCATTATCTCATGGTCTAAGGAATACAATATTTGACATAGGAAAAGCTTCGCAAAGACGAACACGATGACACGATCTAATTGCTCTGCTTTGTTTGGGTCTATCCACCATATCATTCCCCCAATGATATGATCTCATTATCAATTGACAACTCATGTCTATGGTTAGGAAACCTTAACCATCATTGATCAATGAGCTAGTCCATAGAGGCGTACCAGGGACACGGTGTTGTTCACAAACCACACAAGTATTAATGTTTCTGCTTAATACAATTCTAGCATGGAATATAAACTTTATCATGAACATGAATTATAATAATAACATCTTTATTATTGCCTCTAGGGCATAATTACAACAGTCTCCCACTTGCACTAGAGTCAATAATCTAGTTTACATCTGGCAACAATCTCACACCCATGGCACTGAGGTGTTGATCATGTTTTACACGTGGAATAGGTTTAGTCAATGGATCTGCGACATTCAGATCCGTATGTACTTTGCTAATCTTCAGATCTCCATCTGCTATATAATCTCGGATTATATGAAACTTGCGGTTGATATGCTTGGTCTTTGGATGATATCTTGGTTCCTTAGCGAGTGCTATGGCGCCAGTGTTGTCACACAATATCTCCAGTGGGTCCAATGCACTTGGAACCACGCCAAGCTCAGTGATGAAGTTTCTGATCCAAACTCCTTCACTTGACGCTTCTGCAGCAGCCATGTATTCCGCTTCTACTGTAGATCCCGCGATCACGCTTTGCTTGCAGCTTCTCCAGCTCACAGCTCCTCCATTCAAAATATAAACGTATCCTGTCTAAGATTTAGAATCATCCTTGTCGGTGTCGAAACTAGCATCGACGTAACCTTTTATGACAAGCTGTTCATCACCCCCATAGACTAAGAACATTTCTTTAGTTCTATTTAGGTACTTTAGGATGTTCTTCACGGCTGTCCAGTGTTCCACTCCTGGATCACTTTGATATCTGCTCGTCAAACTAAGAGCATTGGACACATCCGGTCTAGTACACAGCATGGCATACATGATGGAACCTATGGCCGAGGCATAAGGCACTTTGCTCATAGCTTCCCTATCATTTACCGTAGCTGGACACTGAGCCTTGCTCAATATCTTACCTGACAACATAGGCACTGAACCTTTCTTTGCCTTATCCATTCTGAACCTTTTCAGAACTTTGTCTAGGTATGTACTCTGGCTTAAAGCTATCAGGCGTCTTTGTCTATCTCTATAGATCTTGATGCCCAATATATAAGCAGCTTCACCTAGGTCTTTCATTGAAAAACACTTGTTCAAATAACTCTTCACATCGTTAAGCATGTTGATGTCATTTCCGATAATCAATATGTCATCCACATACAGTACCAGAAACGTCACCGAGCTCCCACTCACTTTCTTGTAGATGCAAGCTTCGTAGCAATTTGGAACAAATCCAAAGCTCTTGATCACTTGATCAAAACGAAGGTTCCAACTCCGAGATGCTTGCTTCAGTCCATAAATGGAACGCTGAAGTTTGCATACTTTACTAGCATCCTTAGGATCGACAAAACCCTCGGGTTGCATCATATACAACTCTTCATCAATGTTGCCATTGAGGAAAGCAGTCTTGACATCCATCTGCCATATTTCATAATCATGAAACGTAGCAATTGCTAATAAAATCCGAATGGACTTAAACATCGCTACGGGAGAGAAAGTCTCATCGTAGTCAACACCTTGAACTTGTCGAAAACCTTTTGCGACAAGCCGTGCTTTATAGACGGTAACATTACCATCCGCGTCCGTTTTCTTCTTGAATATCCATTTGCACTCAACGGCCTTTCGGTCGCTAGGAGGATCCACCAAAGTCCATACTTGGTTTTCGCTCATGGATCCCAATTCGGATTTCATGGCTTCCAGCCATTTCTCAGAGTCTGGGCTCATCATCGCTTCCTCATAGTTCGTAGGTTCACTGTCTTCTACCAACAAGACAGTCAAGACAGGGTTGCCGTACCACTCAGGAGGGGCACGCGACCTTGTCGACCTGGGACGTTCAGTAGCAGCATCGTCCGAAGCTTCATGATCCTTGTCATTAGCTTCCTCTATTGTTGGTGCAGGCGGCACTGGAACAATTTCAGGTGCTGCGCTACTCTCCAATTCAAGAGAAGGTTCAATAACCTCGTCTAGCTCTACTTTCCTCCCACTCACTTCTTTCGAGAGAAACTCCTTCTCAAGAAAGGAACCGTTCTTTGCGACAAACATTTTGCCTTCGGTTCTGTGATAGAAGGTATACCCAATAGTTTCCTTAGGGTATCCTATGAAGACGCATTTCTCCGCTTTGGGTTCGAGCTTGTCCGGCATCAACTTCTTGACGTAAGCTTCGCATCCCCAAACTTTAAGGAATGACAACTTAGGTTTAGCATCAAACCACAGTTCATACGGTGTCGTCTCAACGGATTTAGATGGAGCCCTATTTAAAGTGAATGCAGCGGTTTCTAATGCATAACCCCAAAATGATAACGGCAAATCAGTAAGAGACATCATTGATCGGACCATATCTAATAGGGTTCGATTCCGGCGTTCAGACACACCATTGCGCTGTGGTGTTCCGGGTGGCGTGAGTTGCGAAACAATTCCGCTTGCTTTAAGATGCGTGAGAAAATCATAACTCAAATATTCGCCCCCACGATCGGATCGTAGAAACTTAATCTTTCCGTTACGATGGTTCTCCACTTCATTCTGAAATTCTTTGAACTTTTCAAACGTTTCAGATTTATGTTTCATTAAATAGATATACCCATATCTACTTAAGTCATCGGTAAAAGTGAGGAAATAGCGATATCCACCGCGCGTCGAAACACTCATCGGTCCGCATACATCGGTATGTATGATTTCCAACAAGTCCGTTGCTCACTCCATCATACCGGAGAACGGGGTTTTGATCATCTTGCCCATGAGGCATGGTTCGCATGTGTCAAATGATTCAAAATCAAGAGACTCCAAAAGTCCATCAGAATGGAGTTTCTTCATGCGCTTTACTCCAATATGACCTAGACGACAGTGCCACAAATAAGTAGTATTATCACTATCTACTTTGCATCTCTTAGCCTCAATGTTATGGATGTGTGTTTCATCCCTTTCGAGATTTAGAAGAAACAAACCATTCACAAGAGGTGCATGACCATAAAAGATGTTACTCATATAAATAAAACAACCATTATTCTCCGATTTAAATGAATAACCGTCTTGCAATAAACACGATCCGGAAATGATGTTCATGCTCAACGCAGGCACATAATAACATTTATTAAGGTTTAAAACTAATCCCGAAGGTAAAACTAAGGAGAGCGTGCCGACGGCCATCACATCAACTCTTGATCCGTTGCCAACGCGCATCGTCACCTCATCCCTCTCAAGCCGCCGTCTATTCCGTAGCTCCTGTTTCGAGTTACAAATATTAGCAACTGAACCGGTATCAAATACCCAGGCACTACAACGAGGGCTAGTAAGGAAAACATCAATAACATGTATATCAAATATACCTTTGATGGTGCCAGCCTTCTTGTCCGCTAAGTACTTCGGACAGTTGCGCTTCCAGTGACCCTTGTCCTTGCAATAGAAGCACTCAGTGTCCGGCTTGGGACCAGACCTGAGCTTCTTCTCAGCAGGGGCATTGCGCTTGCCGCCGCCCTTGTTGAAGGGCTTCTTTGCTCCCTTACCTTTCTTAAAGGAGGGCTTGTTGACCATCAACACATGATTATCCTTCTTGATGTCCACTTCCGCAGCCTTCAGCTTTGCGAAGAGCTCGGTGATCGTATCAGTGGAACCAATCTGATTATGAGTCACTACAAAACTTTTGTAGCTGGGAGGGAGTGATTGCAGAACCCTGTCAATCTTGAGCTCCTCTGGAATCGTGCATTCCAGTTGCTCAAGGCGTTGAGTGTAGCCCGACATCTTTATGGCGTGCTCACTAACGGAACTCCCTTCCTCCATCTTGCAGTTAAAGAACTTCTCAGAGATCTCATATCTCTCAGAACGGGCTTGAGTCTGAAACATGGTTTTTAGCTCCTCGAGAATCTCAAAGGGCCCGGGATAGGTTTCAAAACGATTTTGAAGCTCCGGTTCCATAGCAAACAACATGGTGCTCTTAATCACACCATAATCATCTTTGCGCGACTGATAGACAGCTTTCTCATCAGCCGGCGCAGTTGCAGCAGGGGGGGTCACCTAACGCTTTACCAAGGACATAGTCCTTTTGTCCGCCAGACAGAATGATTCTTAGATTGCGGAAGCAATTGGTGAAGTTAGACCCATTGTTTCTAAGCTTTTCTTTCTCAGCAAAAACGTTGAAGTTAAAGTTGGACTTGGCCATTGGATCTACAGTATTTGCAAGTACAATTTAGACTATGTTCATGATAAATAGTTCAACTTAATCAAATTACTAGATGAACTCCCACTAAATTCAACATCCCTCAAGTTGTTTAGTGAACACGATCCAAATTCACCACACCTAATCCGATCATCACGAGAAGAGATGTGGTTTCAATGGTGGACAACGAAGTGTCGATCATATCATTCATATGACTCATGCTTAACCTTTCGGTTCTTGTGTTCCGAGGCCATGTCTGTACATGCTAGGCTCGTCAAGTTAGACCCAAGTATTTCCGCGTGTGCAAAAACTGGCTTGCACCCGTTGTATGTGAGCGTAGAGTGTATAGCACCCGATCATCACGTGATGCTTGGACACGACGAACTTTCGCAACGGTGCATACTTGGGGTGAACACGGTTTTTATCTTGATCTTTAAGTGAGGAATCATCTTATAATGCTACCGTCGCGATCTAAGCATGATAAGATACATAAAAGGATAAACATCACATGCATATAACTTTATGTGACATGGTATAGCCTATCTTCGCTCAATGATCTCCATCTTGTGCGTTCCGGCATGATCTCCATCACTCCACCATGATTGCCTCCACCACGAATAGCAACTACAACTATTGCTAACTACTTAGCGATAAAGTAAAGCTATTACATGGCGTATAAGAAGTTGACTCGCAGGTCATACACAATTATAAAGACAACCATATGGCTCCTGCCGGTTGTGTACTCATCGACATGCAAGTCGTGAAACATTACAAAACATGATCATCGCATACAATATACACATCACATCTTGGGCCATACCATATCACAGAAAACACTCCCTGCAAAAACAAGTTAGACGCCTCTACTTTGTTGTTGCATGTTTTACGTGGCTTTATGGGAGTAGATGCTAAGAACGATTCTTACCTACGGAAAGCCACAACGGTGATATTATGGTTGCCAAACTCCGGTGTTAATCCCATGACAACTATAGTGAGAGAAACTGACATCCACCAGCCGCATGTGTGGAACAAGCCACACGTCAAGTGCGGAACCGGTCTCGCGAACGACGTCGCGTAAGGTTGGCCTGGACCGCTTCAATCTCACTATCCCGCGTCATAAGAAGAACACAAACAAGAGGCTTGCAACAGAAAACATCAACGCCCGCAACAACCATGTTGCGTTCTACTCGTGAAACACATCTACGCATAGATCTAGCTCTGATACCACTGAAGGGTTTCGCGGCATAGTAAATCAAAATTTTCTACGGAGCGAACAGAGGGAAAGCCAAGATCTAATCTAGGAGATGCAAACAACGAGAGAGATTGGATTAGATCTTCATACCCTTGAAGATTCACACAGCGGAACGTTCGTCGGAACGTGGGTGATGTAGTCGTACTCGCTTCTCCTCCTCGCGATCCGATCCGATCTAGCACCACAAGTGGCGGTGCCTCCGTGATATGCACACGTGCAGCACCTCGACGTCTCCTCCTTCCTCGGACCAGCGAGTATGGTGGAGAGATAGATTGGATCTATAGCACGACGGCGTGGTGTATATGGTGGAGAATTTCTGCTGTAGGGCTTCGCCTACAAACAGTCGGGAGGGAGAGAGGAAGGTAGCAAGGCTGCTAGGGCTTGGAGGAAGGTGTGTGTGGGGGGGAGGGGGCGCACCACCCCTCTATATATAGAGGGGGGGCGGCCAGCCCTTGCCCCTCCTCCAAGCCTATCTCTAGTTTAAACAATTTAAACTCTCCCTTATCTAGAAATCCTATCTCTAGTTTAAACGATTTAAACTCTCCCTTATCTAGAAATTCTATCCCGAGATTTAAACGAGTCAAATCTCTCTAGAATCGGCTGGGCCCTATGGGGCCTTGTGCCCCTGGCCCAATGCGTCCAGGACACTCCCTCATAGGCCCATGCCCCCTCCCGGAAGGTGGGGCCACGTTGGTCCCCTTCCGGAAGGTTCTAGAAGCTTCTGGTACAATACCGATTAACCCGGAACAATTCCGAACTCCAAAAACTGCACTGCCTTATATGAATCTTATTCTCCGGACCATTCCGGAACCTCTCGTGATATCCCGGATCCCATCCGAGACTCCGAACAAAAATTCATAAACCAATTATCCAATCTATCCTAGCGTCGAGATACGTTAAGTGTGTGACCCTGCGGGTTCGAGAATATGCAGACATGATCTTCTATCAATAATCAACAGCGGGGTCTGGGCACCCATATTGACTCCCACACATTCATCGATGATCATATCGGATGAACCACGATGCCAGGATTCAATCAATCCCATATATATATTCCCTTCGTCTCGCGATATTTTACTTGCCCGAGATTCGATCGTCGGTACCGTCATACCTAGTTCAATCTCGTTCACAGCAAGTACTTTACTCGTTCCGTAATCCGATATCACTTTGTGATTAACTCCTTAACCACATGCTTGCAAGCGGTGTTGATATCGATTACCGAGTGGGCTCGAAGTATATCTCTCCGACTTGGGAGGGACAAATTCCATCTCGATACATACAACCCAACAGATACTTTCCGATCACCTGAGAGACACCTTTATGATCACCCTCTCATAGGATGACGTTTGATGACCTCAAAGCTTTCTTCCGATACCAGGGAGTTGCATTATCTCATGGTCTAAGGAATACAATATTTGACATAGGAAAAGCTTCGCAAAGACGAACACGATGACACGATCTAATTGCTCTGCTTTGTTTGGGTCTATCCACCATATCATTCTCCCAATGATATGATCTCATTATCAATTGACAACTCATGTCTATGGTTAGGAAACCTTAACCATCATTGATCAATGAGCTAGTCCATAGAGGCATACCAGGGACACGGTGTTGTTCACAAACCACACAAGTATTAATGTTTCCGCTTAATACAATTCTAGCATGGAATATAAACTTTATCATGAACATGAATTATAATAATAACATCTTTATTATTGCCTCTAGGGCATAATTCCAACAGTCTCCCACTTGCACTAGAGTCAATAATCTAGTTTACATCTGGCAACAATCTCACACCCATGGCACTGAGGTGTTGATCATGTTTTACACGTGGAATAGGTTTAGTCAATGGATCTGCGACATTCAGATCCATATGTACTTTGCTAATCTTCAGATCTCCATCTGCTATATAATCTCGGATTATATGAAACTTGCGGTTGATATGCTTGGTCTTTGGATGATATCTTGGTTCCTTAGCGAGTGCTATGGCGCCAGTGTTGTCACACAATATCTCCAGTGGGTCCAATGCACTTGGAACCACGCCAAGCTCAGTGATGAAGTTTCTGATCCAAACTCCTTCACTTGACGCTTCTGCAGCAGCCATGTATTCCGCTTCTACTATAGATCCCGCGATCACGCTTTGCTTGCAGCTTCTCCAGCTCACAGCTCCTCCATTCAAAATATAAACGTATCTTGTCTGAGATTTAGAATCATCCTTGTCGGTGTCGAAACTAGCATCGACGTAACCTTTTACGACAAGATGTTCATCACTGAAATGGATCGTATGGGCACCTAGAGGGGGGGGTGAATAGGTGCTAACCAATTTTTAATACTTTTTCCAATTTTAGGCTTTACACAAAGTAAATTCTCTAGATATGCAACTACGAGAATTTCCCTATATGAAACCCTAACTACTAAGCACGTAAAGGAGGAGCGAGGAAACCGTAGTGGAGCACGCGGAGACACAGGGATTTGTTTTACCGCAGTTCCTTCCTTGTTAAGGGAAGTACATCTGCGTTGGAGGGGTGGGCGGTTCTAAGACCACCACGCCACAATAGGCCTCACCCTATTCTCCGATGGATCTCGCCACGAGAGGCCTGATCCACCTTCTCCACTATTGGATCCCTTCGAGGCGGGAACCGGTGCCTTTTACAATACTATCGGGGCACACACCCACAACCGAACTGGGGGCTCCCGGGATGACAACAAGCTGTCACAAAAACAAGGTTTATCAATATAAACAAAAACAAGGATCTAGATCTTTGCAAGAAATACTAGATCGGAGGTTCTCCAAATGAATGGAGAGGAGATGAAGCGCTTGATTGCTGATGATGAAGATCGAGTTCTCCTCCTTCGATTCCCAAAGGGATGGGGCCTTTGGGTGGATCTTGGTGGAGCACTCTTGTATGAAGTTTTGAGATCTGATCTGTTCTTTTTCGAGTTGAATCAAGAGATCTGGCAGGAGGGGGATTGCTGGCTTAAATACCCCCTCCCTAGATCTGGCCGTTGCACAACTTTGGGGCGGATTATCCGCCCCCCACTTGGGGCGGATTATCCGCCCCCAAGGAAAACTCCGCCCCAAGGGCGGAATCTCCGGGGGAAACTCCGCCCCCTCTCTGGGGCTTGCGCCTTGGTGAAACTTGGAGAAGATCTTGGGGGCGGATTATCCGGCGTAGCCGGAAAGTCCGGCCAAAACTCCGCCCCCTCTCTGGGGCTTGCGCCTTGGCGAAGAGCAGGAGGGGCGGATTATCCGCCCCCCTGAGGGGCGGATTATCCGGCCTGGCCGGAAAGTCCGGCCAAAGTTCCGCCCCCCCTTCTGGGGCTTGCGCTTGCTTGGGCAGAGGGAGGGGCGGATTATCCGCCCCTGGTAGGGCCGGATTATCCGCCCCCAAAGACAGATTTCTGAGCTGCAACACTTCAACACACATTAAATGATCCTTGGTATTGTTATCTAACACACAAAACACTAGGGATTAAGAAATGTTCTTTCAATCTCCCCCTTTTTGGTGTTAGATGACAATACTAGGATTTGCAATGAAACCAGCAAGTGCCACCTTAGATAATGAAAGACGCTCCCCCTAGATGTGTGCATATTTAAGATTTGCACTTGAATACAAATACACACACTAGGTAGAACACTACTTTTAAGGTTTGGAAAAAAATGTCATACCACCGGAATATATAGCCAAGGCATACGTAGATAATCCCATGAATCCATATGTCATCAAATATGCTCCATAATTCCAGAATTCCATGGGGTCCATGATAGATAAATCCAGAAATCCATGAATACCAAACATAGTACCAAACTGTGGAGTACGACATAGTCTTACACAAACAACCACAAATAGCAAACAAGTTCACGCTAGAAAAGGCACAAGCAAGCAAATGAAAAACGACTAAAATCGAAAAGCTTGTGCCCGACCCTTGCAAATCCACGAGACCTAATAGAACTACTTCTCCCCCTTTGGCATCGAAACGCCAAAAAGGAAGAAGAGCGATGCTAACGTCCCTAGATACATATGCAAGAAAATCCAACGAGACCCATGAAAAACCAACTCTTCTCGAGGAAGAGGGCGGTGGCCCAAGCCACCATGTTGGAGCGCATGGCATGACACCGCGAAGATGTATCTTGAGTTCAAAACCAATGCTCATCGATGACCCACATACCACAAAATGATATTAAGGGAAATGATTTGACTTGATTTCGGCATTATGGGGGGAGGGTTGGCCCAATCAATTAGGACCACACTCCCCCTATGTCTATGCCTGCATCTAAACCAAATACATGAATAAGAGCAAGTGAGTGTGCAAGAATAGTCAAGCCAAGCTCCTTGAATCTATGATATTTAGCTCATTCCGCAAATAACAAAATCTTGCTTCATCGAGGGGCTTCGTGAAAATATCAGCAAGTTGGTTCTTCGTGCTCACAAAGGAAAGAGCAATATCTCCACGAGCAACATGATCCCTAATAAAGTGGTTGCGAATCTCTATATGTTTTGTTCTTGTATGCTGCACAGGATTGTAAGCAATTTTGATAGCACTTTCATTGTCGCATAAAAGAGGCACTTTGTCACAATTGACACCATATTCCTTTAAAGTTTGCCTCATCCATAACAATTGAGTACAAGCACTTGCAGCAGCAACATATTCAGCTTCGGAGGTTGAGAGTGAAATACAATTCTGTTTCTTTGATGACCAACACACTAGAGACCTGCCCAAGAATTGGCATGCACCAGAGGTTGATTTCCTATCATCTTTGTCACCAGCCCAATCTGAATCGGTGTAACCACACAGAGAGAAACTTGAACCCTTGGGATACCATAACCCAAAATTTGGGGAATGAACCAAATATCAGAAGATTCGCTTGACCGCCACTAAGTGGCTTTCTTTAGGAGCGGCTTGGTACCTTGCACACACTCCTACACTTAACACGATATCGGGCCTAGATGCGCAGAGATAAAGAAGAGAGCCGATCATGGATCGGTATACCTTTTGATCCACATCTTTACCCTTGGGATTGAGCTCAAGATGACACTTTGTTTGCATTGGGGTAGCAACGCCATTGAGATCCGTCATCTTGAACCTTTTGAGCATGTCTTGGATGTACTTAGATTGATTAATAAAGGTTCCCTCTCTAAGTTGTTTTATTTCAAATCCAAGAAAAAACCGTAGCTCACCCATCATGGACATCTCAAACCTGTCAGTCATAAGCTTTGAAAATTCATCGTTAAAAGCTTGGTTAGTAGAGCCAAAAATAATGTCATCTACATAAAGTTGGCATACAAAAAGCTCCCCATTGACCTTCTTAGTAAAAAGAGTGGGATCGATTTGCCCAACTTCGAATCCACGGTCTAGCAAAAGCTCTTTAAGGTGCTCATACCACGCACGTGGGGCTTGTTTAAGGCCATAGAGCGCCTTATCGAGTTTGTAAACATGGTTCGGAAATTTGGGGTCCTCAAACCCCGGGGGCTGCTTGACGTATACTAACTCATGTAGAGGACCATTAAGGAAAGCGCTCTTAACATCCATTTGTTGTAACTTAAAATTATGATGGGCTGCATATGCAAGAAGGATACGGATAGACTCAAGGCGAGCTACAGGAGCGTAGGTCTCGCCAAAATCAATTCCTTCTACTTGAGAGAATCCTTGAGCCACGAGTCGTGCTTTATTCCTCACAACAATGCCATTTTCATCCTGCTTGTTCTTGAAGATCCACTTGGTGCCGATAACATTGCGGCAATCCTTTGGCTTTTCTACGAGCTTCCAAACTTTGTTGCGTTCGAAGTTGTTTAATTCTTCATGCATTGCAACAACCCAATCGGGGTCTTCAAGAGCATCGAAAACCTTCTTTGGTTCAACCATGGAAATGTGAGCTTGATGATCACAGAAGCTAGCAAGCTCTCTTCGAGTGGATACCCTTCGTCGTAGATCACCAACTACCTTGTCAAGAGTGTGACCTCTTAGTTCAAGGTTGCGGTCCGCACGAGCCTTGCGACGAGCCTCAATATCCTTATTGATTCTTGAAGGAGTGGATTCAATTGATGTACCCTTGTCTTGATGACTGCATTGCCCTTGATCTTGTTCACCAGTACTGTCAGAAGATTGGTGCTGAGCATTTTCTTCAGGCCCGGATAATCCACCCCTTGGAGGGGCCGGACTATCCGGCCTGGGAGGTGAAGTACCAGAACCATCTTCCTGAGAAAGCCTGACTGGAGTTGGAGAGCCATGGCCGGATAATCCGCCCCTGGGGGCCGGAGAATCTGGCCTGGGAGCTTCAGAGGTGTTGATTTCTCCTTCGGATCCCCTGGTACAAGTTGGAGTGCCAGGGGCGGATTGTCCGCCCCTTGGAGGGGGCGGATAATCCGGCCTGGGACTACCATCTTGTCCAGGAGACTGATGATCTTCAGCAGGGTGCGGTGTTGGTGCAGAGTTTTCTCCAACAGTAGGAGCTTGTTGATCTTGTGAAGATGAGGGCTCCACTTGAGTGGAGCATTGTCCTTCCCGATCCGCCACAAGGGGTTCCTCAATGGGGCGGAAAAATCCCACGCCCATTCTTCTTATGGCATCTTGGGGTATTTCAACATCTGCATCACAAACATCAACTTGCCCTACAAAGGAGCCGTTATTTTCATCGAACTCCACACTACAAGATTCTACAACAATCCCAGTGAGTTTGTTGTAGACTCTATAAGTGTGGGATTCGGCACCGTAACCAACAAAAATGCCTTCTAAAGCCTTGGATTCAAATTTTGACAAACGGACACCTTTAATAAGAAAAAAACACTTACACCCGAATACCCTGAAGTATGAGATGTTGGGTTTGTTGCCGGTAAGTATTTCATATGGGGTCTTGTCCAAGATCTTCCGAAGGTAAAGCCGGTTTGATGAGTGACAAGCGGTTGATATGGCTTCAGCCCAAAAATTATAAGGAGACTTAAATTCAGCTAGCATAGATCTTGCCATATCCATCAAAGTCCGGTTCTTCCTCTCGACTACACCATTTTGTTGAGGGGTGTACGCAGCGGAATATTGGTGTCTAATCCCCTCTTCGCTAAGAAACTCGTTTAAAGTGTAGTTCTTGAATTCTGTGCCGTTGTCACTTCTAATTGCCAAGATGGGAACATTGTGTTGACGTTGAACTTCATTGGCAAAGTCGATGACAGTTTATTGAGTCTCACTTTTCAGCTTGAAGAAATATACCCATGTATATCTTGAGTAATCATCGACGATGACCAAGCAATATTTCTTCCCACCAAGACTTGCATGAGAAGGAGGTCCAAATAAATCCACATGGAGTAATTCCAAGATCCTCTTCGATGACACAATAGTCTTCCTCTTGTGGGGAGAATCATGCATTTTTCCTTCAACACAGGCCCTGCAAACACGATCTTTGGCAAAAGAGACATTGTCTTTTAGTCCAAGAATGTGGCCACCCTTTTGGAGACTTTGCAAAGTTCTCATGTTGACATGGGCTAAACGGCGATGCCATAGCCAGCCCACGTCGGCCTTTCCGAATAGACACATCGGACCCGAAGTGGTTTTCCCCGAGAAGTCCACCACATACAGGTCATTTTCGACGTATCCAACAAAAGCGACCTTTAGAGACTTGCTCCATAAGAGTACCACCAAATCATCATCGATAAAAACAGCAAAACCCATCTTGCCAAGGGCACGAACAGAAAGAAGATTGTAGCCAAGGGTCTCAACAAGCATGACGTCCACGAGAGAGATATCGTGGGCAACCACAACCTTGCCAAGACCCAATACCTGAGATTTAGACTTATCACCATAGGAGACTGTGATATTATCAAGATTTGGACGCATCTCCATGATGATCTCCTTGCTTCCGGTCATATGACTAGTGCAGCCACTATCCAGCACCCATTTCGACCCACCGGAAGTATAGCCCTGCAAGAAAATTACTTCTTGGTTTTAGGTACCCATTTTTCAATGGGTCCTTTCATGTTAGTAACAAGGGTCTTTGGGACCCAAATAGACCAAGCAATAAATTCATCAAACGGACCAACATAATAAGCATAAACATCGCCATAATCATCACAAAAGAGTTCATAATTCGGATTGTGAGACCCTACAAAACCAATATTATTAGTCTTGTCTTTTGTGACAACCTTCTCAGCAGTGCTTGTCTTTAATGGCACATTATTGGTCTTGTTCTTCTTGGTTTTCTTCTTCTTGGACTTGGTGACATACCCAAGTCCCTCTCTACCATGATTAGACCTTTGCTTGTCAAGGACTTCATCAAGCACACCTTTGTCCTTTGTAGTGATGTCCTTGATCACCCCTTTTTCCACATTAGCATTTTTCTTGTTACTATATGTTGAGTTGGACGAGCTAGGAGTATCATATACAGCCAATCTACTTTGAAGCTGATCATGTGACTCACTGAGGATAGAGAACTCGTTTTTCAACGCCTTGTGAGCATTGTCAAGTTTCTCCAATTCCTCGGAGAGTCTATCATGAGCAGCCCCAAAGTCAATCCTTTCCTTCTTTAACTTCTTTGCCTTGGTGACCGCATTGTCACGTTCCTTAACGAGTTTAGTCACAATTTCTTCATGAGACTCTTCCATAGACTCAAGCCTCTCTTCAAGAGAGACCCGAGCTTCTTCTTCTTCTTCAAGAGCATTTTTTAGGGATGCAATTTCCATTGCATCCTCCCTTTCAATTCTGCCCTTTTCTTCGAGGAGTGCTTCGTTTTGGGCCAACTGATCCATAAGAGCCTCAAAACGAACTTTGTGCTCACCTTGCAAGTTAGTATAGAAATAATCCAAGGCAATAATATCTTCTTTAACCTTAAGACTAGCAGAATCATCCATGTCTATCATAGCCTTGGGAAAGGAAGAGTTAGAAGAAGTTACCTCGGAGCTTCTTGCCATGAGACAAGTAGGATTCTTGTTGATGATGTTTTCATTTGGAGAGTCGAAGAGTGATGTTGATGTAGATGTGGTGGCTATAGCAGCCACCTCTTGAGAGCTATCGTCCTCGTCCTCATCTTCACTCCCCGATGAATATTCTTCTTGAGCTACTAGAACAATCTTTGGTTGCTTCTTGAAAGGAGCATTTTTCTTTACAAACTGTTTCTTACGTGGAGCTTTTGATTTGTCCTTGAAAATGAGTCTTCCTCCATTATCCTCTCTACTTTCATATGGACACTCAGCTACGAAGTGCAACCGGTCACCACAATTAAAGCATGTTCTCATCTTGGGACCATTTTCTTTTCTTCCATAGGCTCCACTTTTGCGATCTAGTTCAGCTTTAGCCTTGGCTGGATCTTTCCAAAAGTTTCTTGCATAAAGAGCCAAGTATTGTCCGTGGATCCTTTTTATATCTTCGGGACAGTCCAGGCCTTCTACCGCATATTCATCATGATCAATCACACTAGTCTTCAAAGCCATGTTGACCCCCTTTTGCATCCCCATAGCTCGAGCACGAGCATCTTCGGCATTCTTGGCAGCCACTTTGAATGCGGCCATTTCTTGCATTACCTCATTGGATGACATGAGGTGATAATTATGCCTACCTTGGAGACTTTTCAAATCTGTGGGCTCAAATGGCATAAGAGCACTGACATACTTGCGCTTGATCCAAGCATCATCAACATAAGCCGCGCCGTGGTTTCTGAAGGTAGTAGCTATTGCCTTGAGCCTCCTATACATGTCCTCGTGGTATTCTCCATCCAGCATATAAAATCCTTTAGCTTCATTGCTCAAGGCATCATATCTATTCCTTCTCATACTTTCATTTCCGATGAAGAGCTCGGTGAGAGCATCCCAAGCTTCTTTAGCTGAGCTAAGATGCTAAATGTGTGGCATGTCTTTATCTCCCACACCAAGCTGTATCATGTGTAGAGCCGTAGCATTGAGTTGGCTATCGACCACTTCTCTCCTTGTGAGATTGTTAGGATTTCCAACGTGAAGACCATTTTCGATGATCTTCCACAACTCTATGGAGGAACTGCACACATGAGATTTCATCAAAAATTGCCATTGAGAGAAAGTAGAAGCTGACAGTTTGGGTGGATCACCCCTATTATGTATATGTGGGTGAGGAATAGGCGGATCAGGGGAATACACATGAGAAACCTCATTGTATCCATCCTTACCGCTATCCTTTTTCGAGGAGGAGCTCTTACTTGTATCATCACCTACCACTTCGTCATCTTTGGAAACAGTTTTACCCGTTTCCTTGGATTGCGGAGTGGTATCCTCAGAGTTAGATGGAGGTGATGCTGCGGATGTGGAGAGACGCATTATCAATTGACGCATCTCTTCCATCTTAGCCTCCATAGAACTCACCAAGGTTGTTTCCAACGTCTTGAGATCGTTCATGGTGACTACCTCCGGAGCATCACACCCATCTCCCTTGGAACCCATACTTCTCTTAGGCTGTTAAGCCCGAAATAAGAGTCGAGGCTCTGATACCAATTGAAATGGATCGTATGGGCACCTAGAGGGGGGGTGAATAGGTGCTAACCAATTTTTAATACTTTTTCCAATTTTAGGCTTTACACAAAGTAAATTCTCTAGATATGCAACTACGAGAATTTCCCTATATGAAACCCTAACTACTAAGCACGTAAAGGAGGAGCGAGGAAACCGTAGTGGAGCACGCGGAGACACAGGGATTTGTTTTACCGCAGTTCCTTCCTTGTTAAGGGAAGTACATCTGTGTTGGAGGGGTGGGCGGTTCTAAGACCACCACGCCACAATAGGCCTCACCCTATTCTCCGATGGATCTCGCCACGAGAGGCCTGATCCACCTTCTCCACTATTGGATCCCTTCGAGGCAGGAACCGGTGCCTTTTACAACACTATCGGGGCACACACCCACAACCGAATTGGGGGCTCCTGGGATGACAACAAGCTGTCACAAAAACAAGGTTTATCAATATAAACAAAAACAAGGATCTAGATCTTTGCAAGAAATACTAGATCGGAGGTTCTCCAAATGAATGGAGAGGAGATGAAGCGCTTGATTGCTGATGATGAAGATCGAGTTCTCCTCCTTCGATTCCCAAAGGGATGGGGCCTTTGGGTGGATCTTGGTGGAGCACTCTTGTATGAAGTTTTGAGATCTGATCTGTTCTTTTTCGAGTTGAATCAAGAGATCTGGCAGGAGGGGGATTGCTGGCTTAAATACCCCCTCCCCAGATCTGGCCGTTGCACAACTTTGGGGGCGGATTATCCGCCCCCCACTTGGGGCGGATTATCCGCCCCCAAGGAAAACTCCGCCCCAAGGGCGGAATCTCCGGGGGAAACTCCGCCCCCTCTCTGGGGCTTGCGCCTTGGTGAAACTTGGAGAAGATCTTGGGGGGCGGATTATCCGGCGTAGCCAGAAAGTCCGGCCAAAACTCCGCCCCCTCTCTGGGGATTGCGCCTTGGCGAAGAGCAGGAGGGGCGGATTATCCGCCCCCCTGAGGGGCGGATTATCCGGCCTGGCCGAAAAGTCCGGCCAAAGTTCTGCCCCCCCCCCTTCTGGGGCTTGCGCTTGCTTGGGCAGAGGGAGGGGCGGATTATCCGCCCCTGGTAGGGCCGGATTATCCGCCCCCAAAGACAGATATCTGAGCTGCAACACTTCAACACACATTAAATGATCCTTGGTATTGTTATCTAACACACAAAACACTAGGGATTAAGAAATGTTCTTTCAATCACCCCCATAGACTAAGAACATTTCTTTAGTTCTATTTAGGTACTTTAGGATGTTCTTCACGGCTGTCCAGTGTTCCACTCCTGGATCACTTTGATATCTGCTCGTCAAACTAAGAGCATTGGACACATCCGGTCTAGTACACAACATGGCATACATGATGGAACCTATGGCCGAGGCATAAGGCACTTTGCTCATAGCTTCCCTATCATTTACCGTAGCTGGACACTGAGCCTTGCTCAATATCTTACCTGACAACATAGGCACTGAACCTTTCTTTGCCTTATCCATTCTGAACCTTTTCAGAACTTTGTCTAGGTATGTACTCTGGCTTAAAGCTATCAGGCGTCTTTGTCTATCTCTATAGATCTTGATGCCCAATATATAAGCAGCTTCACCTAGGTCTTTCATTGAAAAACACTTGTTCAAATAACTCTTCACATCGTTAAGCATGTTGATGTCATTTCCGATAATCAATATGTCATCCACATACAGTACCAGAAACGTCACCGAGCTCCCACTCACTTTCTTGTAGATGCAAGCTTCGTAGAAATTTGGAACAAATCCAAATCTCTTGATCACTTGATCAAAACGAAGGTTCCAACTCTGAGATGCTTGCTTCAGTCCATAAATGGAACGCTGAAGTTTGCATACTTTACTAGCATCCTTAGGATCGACAAAACCCTCGGGTTGCATCATATACAACTCTTCATCAATGTTGCCATTGAGGAAAGCAGTCTTGACATCCATCTGCCATATTTCATAATCATGAAACGTAGCAATTGCTAATAAAATCCGAATGGACTTAAACATCGCTACGAGAGAGAAAGTCTCATCGTAGTCAACACCTTGAACTTGTCGAAAACCTTTTGCGACAAGCCGTGCTTTATAGACGGTAACATTACCATCCGCGTCCGTTTTCTTCTTGAATATCCATTTTCACTCAACGACCTTTCGGTCGCTAGGAGGATCCACCAAAGTCCATACTTGGTTTTCGCTCATGGATCCCAATTCGGATTTCATGGCTTCCAGCCATTTCTCAGAGTCTGGGCTCATCATCGCTTCCTCATAGTTCGTAGGTTCACTGTCTTCTACCAACAAGACAGTCAAGACAGGGTTGCCGTACCACTCAGGAGGGGCACGCGACCTTGTCGACCTGGGACGTTCAGTAGCAGCATCGTCCGAAGCTTCATGATCCTTGTCATTAGCTTCCTCTATTGTTGGTGCAGGCGGCACTGGAACAATTTCAGGTGCTGCGCTACTCTCCAATTCAAGAGAAGGTTCAATAACCTCGTCTAGCTCTACTTTCCTCCCACTCACTTCTTTCGAGAGAAACTCCTTCTCAAGAAAGGAACCGTTCTTTGCGACAAACACTTTGCCTTCGGTTCTGTGATAGAAGGTATACCCAATAGTTTCCTTAGGGTATCCTATGAAGACGCATTTCTCCGCTTTGGGTTCGAGCTTGTCCGGCATCAACTTCTTGACGTAAGCTTCGCATCCCCAAACTTTAAGAAATGACAACTTAGGTTTAGCACCAAACCACAGTTCATACGGTGTCGTCTCAACGGATTTAGATGGAGCCCTATTTAAAGTGAATGCAGCGGTTTCTAATGCATAACCCCAAAATGATAACGGCAAATCAGTAAGAGACATCATCGATCGGACCATATCTAATAGGGTTCGATTCTGGCGTTCAGACACACCATTGCGCTGTGGTGTTCCGGGTGGCGTGAGTTGCGAAACAATTCCGCTTGCTTTAAGATGCGTGAGAAAATCATAACTCAAATATTCGCCCCCACGATCGGATCGTAGAAACTTAATCTTTCTGTTACGATGGTTCTCCACTTCATTCTGAAATTCTTTGAACTTTTCAAACGTTTCAGATTTATGTTTCATTAAATAGATATACCCATATCTACTTAAGTCATCGGTAAAAGTGAGGAAATAGCGATATCCACCGCGCGTCGAAACACTCATCGGTCCGCATACATCGGTATGTATGATTTCCAACAAGTCCGTTGCTCACCCCATCATACCGGAGAACGGTTGATCATCTTGCCCATGAGGCATGGTTCGCATGTGTCAAATGATTCAAAATCAAGAGACTCCAAAAGTCCATCAGAATGGAGTTTCTTCATGCGCTTTACTCCAATATGACCTAGACGACAGTGCCACAAATAAGTAGTATTATCACTATCTACTTTGCATCTCTTAGCCTCAATGTTATGGATGTGTGTTTCATCCCTTTCGAGATTTAGAAGAAATAAACCATTCACAAGAGGTGCATGACCATAAAAGATGTTACTCATATAAATAGAACAACCATTATTCTCCGATTTAAATGAATAACCGTCTTGCAATAAACACGATCCGAAAATGATGTTCATGCTCAACGCAGGCACATAATAACATTTATTAAGGTTTAAAACTAATCCCGAAGGTAAAACTAAGGAGAGCGTGCCGACGGCCATCACATCAACTCTTGATCCGTTGCCAACGCGCATCGTCACCTCATCCCTCTCAAGCCGCCGTCTATTCCGTAGCTCCTGTTTCGAGTTACAAATATTAGCAACTGAACCGGTATCAAATACCCAGGCACTACAACGAGGGCTAGTAAGGAAAACATCAATAACATGTATATCAAATATACCTTTGATGGTGCCAGCCTTCTTGTCTGCTAAGTACTTCGGACAGTTGCGCTTCCAGTGACCCTTGTCCTTGCAATAGAAGCACTCAGTGTCCGGCTTGGGACCAGACCTGAGCTTCTTCTCAGCAGGGGCATTGCGCTTGCCGCCGCCCTTCTTGAAGGGCTTCTTTGCTCCCTTACCTTTCTTAAAGGAGGGCTTGTTGACCATCAACACATGATTATCCTTCTTGATGTCCACTTCCGCAGCCTTCAGCTTTGCGAAGAGCTCGGTGATCGTATCAGTGGAACCAATCTGATTATGAGTCACTACAAAACTTTTGTAGCTGGGAGGGAGTGATTGCAGAACCCTGTCAATCTTGAGATCCTCTGGAATCGTGCATTCCAGTTGCTCAAGGCGTTGAGTGTAGCCCGACATCTTTATGGCGTGCTCACTAACGGAACTCCCTTCCTCCATCTTGCAGTTAAAGAACTTCTCAGAGATCTCATATCTCTCAGAACGGGCTTGAGTCTGAAACATGGTTTTCAGCTCCTCGAGAATCTCAAAGGGCCCGGGATAGGTTTCTAAATGATTTTGAAGCTCCGGTTCCATAGCAAACAACATGGTGCACTTAATCACACCATAATCATCTTTGCGCGACTGATAGACAGCTTTCTCATCAGCCGGCGCAGTTGCAGCAGGGGGGTCACCTAACGCTTTACCAAGGACATAGTCCTTTTGTCCGCCAGACAGAATGATTCTTAGATTGCGGAACCAATTGGTGAAGTTAGACCCATTGTTTCTAAGCTTTTCTTTCTCAGCAAAAACGTTGAAGTTAAAGTTGGACTTGGCCATTGGATCTACAGTATTTGCAAGTACAATTTAGACTATGTTCATGATAAATAGTTCAACTTAATCAAATTACTAGATGAACTCCCACTAAATTCAACATCCCTCAAGTTGTTTAGTGAACACGATCCAAATTCACCACACCTAATCCGATCATCACGAGAAGAGATGTGGTTTCAATGGTGGACAACGAAGTGTCGATCATATCATTCATATGACTCATGCTTAACCTTTCGGTTCTTGTGTTCTGAGGCCATGTCTGTACATGCTAGGCTCGTCAAGTTAGACCCAAGTATTTCCGCGTGTGCAAAAACTGGCTTGCACCCGTTGTATGTGAGCGTAGAGTCTATAGCACCCGATCATCACGTGATGCTTGGACACGACGAACTTTCGCAACGGTGCATACTTGGGGTGAACACAGTTTTTATCTTGATCTTTAAGTGAGGAATCATCTTATAATGCTACCGTCGCGATCTAAGCATGATAAGATACACAAAAGGATAAACATCACATGCATATAACTTTATGTGACATGGTATAGCCTATCTTCGCGCAATGATCTCCATCTTGTGCGTTCCGGCATGATCTCCATCACTCCACCATGATTGCCTCCACCACGAATAACAACTACAACTATTGCTAACTACTTAGCGATAAAGTAAAGCTATTACATGGCGTATAAGAAGTTGACTCGCAGGTCATACACAATTATAAAGACAACCATATGGCTCCTGCCGGTTGTGTACTCATCGACATGCAAGTCGTGAAACATTACAAAACATGATCATCGCATACAATATACACATCACATCTTGGGCCATACCATATCACAGAAAACACTCCCTGCAAAAACAAGTTAGACGCCTCTACTTTGTTGTTGCATGTTTTACGTGGCTTTATGGGAGTAGATGCTAAGAACGATTCTTACCTACGGAAAGCCACAACGGTGATATTATGGTTGCCAAACTCCGGTGTTAATCCCATGACAACTATAGTGAGAGAAACTGACATCCACCAGCCGCATGTGTGGAACAAGCCACACGTCAAGTGCGGAACCGGTCTCGCGAACGACGTCGCGTAAGGTTGGCCTGGACCGCTTCAATCTCACTATCCCGCGTCATAAGAAGAACACAAACAAGAGGCTTGCAACAGAAAACATCAACGCCCGCAACAACCATGTTGCGTTCTACTCGTGAAACACATCTACGCATAGATCTAGCTCTGATACCACTGAAGGGTTTCGCGGCATAGTAAATCAAAATTTTCTACGGAGCGAACAGAGGGAAAGCCAAGATCTAATCTAGGAGATGCAAACAACAAGAGAGATTGGATTAGATCTTCATACCCTTGAAGATTCGCACAGCGGAACGTTCGTCGGAACGTGGGTGATGTAGTCGTACTCGCTTCTCCTCCTCGCGATCCGATCCGATCTAGCACCACAAGTGGCGGTGCCTCCGTGATATGCACACGTGCAGCACCTCGACGTCTCCTCCTTCCTCGGACCAGCGAGTATGGTGGAGAGATAGATTGGATCTACAGCACGACGGCGTGGTGTATATGGTGGAGAATTTCTGCTGCAGGGCTTCGCCTACAAACAGTCGGGAGGGAGAGAGGAAGGTAGCAAGGCTGTTAGGGCTTGGAGGAAGGTGTGTGTGGGGGGGAGGGGGCGCACCACCCCTCTATATATAGAGGGGGGCGGCCAGCCCTTGCCCCTCCTCCAAGCCTATCTCTAGTTTAAACAATTTAAACTCTCCCTTATCTAGAAATCCTATCTCTAGTTTAAACGATTTAAACTCTCCCTTATCTAGAAATTCTATCCCGAGATTTAAACGAGTCAAATCTCTCTAGAATCGGCTGGGCCCTATGGGGCCTTGTGCCCCTGGCCCAATGCGGCCAGGACACTCCCTCATAGGCCCATGCCCCCTCCCGGAAGGTGGGGCCACGTTGGTCCCCTTCCGGAAGGTTCTAGAAGCTTCCGGTACAATACCGATTAACCCGGAACAATTCCGAACTCCAAAAACTGCACTGCCTTATATGAATCTTATTCTCCGGACCATTCCGGAACCTCTCGTGATATCCCGGATCCCATCCGAGACTCCGAACAAAAATTCATAAACCAATTATCCAATCTATCCTAGCGTCGAGATACGTTAAGTGTGTGACCCTGCGGGTTCGAGAATATGCAGACATGATCTTCTATCAATAATCAACAGCGGGGTCTGGGCACCCATATTGACTCCCACACATTCATCGATGATCATATCGGATGAACGACGATGCCATGATTCAATCAATCCCATATATATATTCCCTTCGTCTCGCGATATTTTACTTGCCCGAGATTCGATCGTCGGTACCGTCATACCTAGTTCAATCTCGTTCACAGCAAGTACTTTACTCGTTCCGTAATCCGATATCACTTTGTGATTAACTCCTTAACCACATGCTTGCAAGCGGTGTTGATATCGATTACCGAGTGGGCCCGAAGTATATCTCTCCGACTTGGGAGGGACAAATTCCATCTCGATACATACAACCCAACAGATACTTTCCGATCACCTGAGAGACACCTTTATGATCACCCTCTCATAGGATGACGTTTGATGACCTCAAAGCTTTCTTCCGATACCAGGGAGTTGCATTATCTCATGGTCTAAGGAATACAATATTTGACATAGGAAAAGCTTCGCAAAGACGAACACGATGACACGATCTAATTGCTCTGCTTTGTTTGGGTCTATCCACCATATCATTCTCCCAATGATATGATCTCATTATCAATTGACAACTCATGTCTATGGTTAGGAAACCTTAACCATCATTGATCAATGAGCTAGTCCATAGAGGCGTACCAGGGACACGGTGTTGTTCACAAACCACACAAGTATTAATGTTTCCGCTTAATACAATTCTAGCATGGAATATAAACTTTATCATGAACATGAATTATAATAATAACATCTTTATTATTGCCTCTAGGGCATAATTCCAACAGAACCTCCTCTAGTGGTACAGTGTCTCTCAATGGTGTATCCACCATCTCCGGATGGCACTTCTTCAGCTGGGATACGTGGAACACGTTATGAACAGCGGACAGAGCCTCTGGCAACTCCAACTGGTAAGCAACTTCTCCTTTGCGTGCTAAGACCCGATATGGTCCAATGAATCGAGGTGCCAGTTTACCCTTAATTCCAAATCTCTTGATTCCACGAAGTGGCGACACTCTGAGGTATGCTCTATCACCTATCTCATACACCACTTCCTTGCGCTTGGCGTCAGCGTAGCTCTTCTTCCTTGATTGTGCTACCTTCAGCCTATCCCTAATCAAGGCGACCTTCTCCTCAGCATCCTTGATCAAATCAGGTCCAAACAGCTGACGTTCTCCTACTCCATCCCATAGCAATGGTGTCCGGCACCGTTTCCAATATAGCACATCGAACGGTGATGTCTTGATGCTGGTTTGATAGCTGTTGTTGTAGGAAAACTCCGCATACGGCAAATTCTCATCCCAACTAGAACCATGAGCCAAGGCGCAAGCTCTCAGCATGTCCTCCAAAATCTGATTCACCCTCTCGGTCTGTCCATCAGTCTGTGGGTGAAACGTTGTGCTAAACTCCAATCTAGTTCCAAGCGACTCGTGCAGCTGGCGCCAGAAGTGTGAGGTAAATTAGGTGCCTCTATCAGATACGATACTCTTGGGAACTCCATGTAGGCACACAATCCTGTCCATGTAAATCTTGGCCAACTTTGCACTCGTATAGGTCGTCTTTACCGGTATAAAGTGGGCTACCTTGGTCAAATGGTCGACCACTACCCAAATAGAGTCATATCCTGACCTGGTCCTGGGCAGTCTTGTGATAAAATCCATTCCCACTCTATCCCACTTCCAATCCGGCACGGGCAATGGCTGTAGCAGCCCTGCTGGCTTCTGGTGTTCTGCCTTCACTCGGCTACATACATCACATAGGGCAATATGCTTGGCAATATCTCCCTTCATGTTGTTCCACCAAAATCTGCTCTTCAAATCCATATACATTTTTGTGTTGCCCGGATGTATGGAGTATGGCGAGTTATGAGCTTCCTGCAGTATCAACTCCCTTATCTCCGGGTCGCTGGGCACACACAAACGGTCTTCGTACCACAAGGTACCATGCTCATCCTCGCGAATATCCTTTTCTCGATTCTCCTTCATCTTTTCCTTTATCTCTTCTATTTCCTTGTCTCCCACTTGAGCCTTTACGATCCTGTCCTGTAGCGTTGGTTGGACTTCCATTGTTGCCAAGTATCCTTCAGACACTACTTCCAGTCTAAGGTCTCTGAATTGTTTGCACAAATCCTCAGGCAATTCACCAATTGTCAATCCATTGGCATAAACCTTCCGGCTCAGAGCATCTGCTACTACATTGGCCTTTCCTGGGTGATATTGTAGATTCATATCATAATCCTTGATCAGTTCCAACCATCTCCTTTGTCTCATGTTCAGTTCCTTCTGTGTAAATATGTACTTCAGGCTCTTGTGGTCGGTGTACACATCACAGTGTTTTCCCATTAAGTAATGCCTCCATACCTTGAGCGCATGAACCACTGACGCTAACTCCAAGTAATGTGTGGGGTAATTCCGCTCATGGTGCTTGAGTTGTCGTGAGGCATATGACACCACTCTCCCATCTTGCATCAGCACACTACCAAGTCCCTGTCGAGAAGCATCATAGTACACTTGGAAATCCTTCTGAAGATCTGGTAAACATAGAACAGGCGCGGTCACTAGTCGATGCTTCAGCTCCTGAAAGCTGGCTTCACATACGTCTGACCATTCAAACTTCCTCTCCTTCTTCAGAAGTTCAGTCATCGGCTTAGCAATCTTGGAAAAGTTTTCAATAAACCTCCTGTAATATCCAGCAAGTCCCAAAAAGATTCGAATCTCTCCTGCATTCTTGGGTGCTTCCCACTCAGTTACTGCAGTCACTTTGTTTGGATCAACAGCAATTCCTTCTCCTGACACTACGTGTCCAAGAAATCCAACAGTGTTAAGCCAGAATTCACACTTGCTGAATTTGGCATACAGCTTGTGTTCCCTCAGCTTCTCCATAATCATCCTCAGATGTTTCTCATGCTCGGCATCATCCTTGGAATATATCAGTATGTCATCAATAAACACCACCACGAACTTGTCCAAATACTCCATAAATACCTTGTTCATCATGGTCATGAAGTATGCCGGGGCATTCGTTAGTCCAAAATACATAACTGTATACTCATATAAACCATACCTTGTGGTGAAGGCGGTTTTCGGTACATCCTCCTCCCGGATCTTCAATTGGAAATAGCCTGATCGCAGATCAATCTTGCTGAACACCTTTGCTCCTTCCAGTTGATCAAACAAGTCATTTATGTTCGGCAGAGGGTACTTGTTCTTGATGGTTACTTCATTCAGCGAGTGATAGTCTACCACTAATCTCTTGGTGCTGTATTTCTTCTCCACAAACAGAACAGGTGCTCCCCATGACGACGCACTAGGCTGAATGAATCCCTTTTCCAGCTGCTCCTTCAACTGTTTCTTCAACTCCTCCAGCTCATCCACATCCATCTTATATGGTTTCTTTGCTATTGGTCCTGTTCCCGGCATCAGGTCGATAAGAAACTCTACATCCCTGTCAGGTGGCATCCCTGGCAGCTCTTCCGGAAACACGTCGGGGTAATCCCTAATCACTGGCACAGTATCCATGCTAACCCCCTTAAGAGAATTCAACTTACACCTTCTCGGTCGTGCAGCCGACTTGAATCTAATCCTCTTACCATCTGGGGTTTTAAGTGAAACAGCTCGCTGTGCACAATCTATGTGTCCCCCATGCATAGACATCCAATCCATACCCAGAATAACGTCTAATCCCTGTGAATCCAACACTACCAAATGTGCAATGAAGTTGTGTGTTCCAATCCTCACAGTTAAGTCGCGGCATCCCGCGCTAGCTATCATATCTCCTCCAGGTGAACTCACTCTAATAGACCTTTTCATAGACTCAGTAGGTAACTTATACTTATCCACAAATGCCCTTGATATGAATGAATGCGATGCACCAGTATCAAAAAGTATAAGTGCAGGGTAAGTGTTGATTGGGAACTTACCAATCACAAGGTCAGGCTCATCTGGAATCTCCTCCACATTCATGTGGTTCACTGTGGCCTTCTCGCTGTTGGTTGGCTTCAGTCCTTCCTCTCCGGACAGTTGTCGGCATAGTGTCCCTTCTGCTTGCACTTGAAGCACGTCACCTCACTCAGATCCTTCTTCACGAAGTTGCGATCACGGTTGCGGTCATGTCCACCGTGTCCTCTAGAGTGGTGAGAGTGTCCTCCATTGTGGTTGTGGTGGCTGCTCCTGTGGTTGTCATGGCGATGTCCATCGCGGCGGTCATGGCTCCCATGGTCACTTCCTCCATGCTTGGAGTACCCATCATATGAAGTGTGAGACTTGTGGTGTGAACCAGAGTGATGAGTATTGCTCTTTCTCTTGCGGTTCTCCACCTGCTTGTGCTTCCCTTCCAAGATCCTGGCCTTGTCCATAAGCTCCTGGAAAGTGGGGCAGTAAACCACAAGTAGCTGTACTGAAAGCTCATCACTGAGGCCATCCAGGAATCTCTCCCTCCTTTTGGCATCAGTGTCAACATCCTCAGGTGCATAACGGGACAGGTTGTTGAACTCCTCAATGTACTCGGCCACGGTGCGATTGGTTTGACGCAAGTTGCGGAACTCCTTCCTCTTCAGGCTCAGAACTCCTGAAGACACGTGGTTGGTCCTAAAACCTTCCTCAAACATAGCCCAAGTCACGGTATCCAGCGGGTGGGTGATCTGAAATGTGTCCCACCAAGAAGCGGCTGGTCCCTCCAGTAGGTGAGCGGCAAACCTCACCTTCTCAGCATCAGTGCATCCGACAGTTACTAGATCCTTGTTGACTGAACGCAACCAGTCGAGAGCAACCATTGGTTCCGTTGCAGTAGAGAACTTAGCTGGCCTTAACCTCAGAAATCTGGTGAGAGCATCTCCCTGAGGCTGATTGTTTCCATTGTTGTTGTTCTGATTCGCCATGAACTGAGTCATCACTTGGGTCAGCTGTGCCTGAGCTGCCATGAGCTTCTCCATCTCAGTGGGTTGGCGACGGGGAGGCATCTGCGGTTCAGCATAGGTAAGTTTAGAAAGAATCAACTACGATAATAGGATTCTACCCATGCATATGATCAATCAACAACAAACAATAGCAGACAATCACAAAAAAGCAACACATCAGCAAACAAGCGATCCAGCAACATCCCAGGTGTTGTCCTAGCAGTATATACCTACTGAAATAGTTTTGCAAGAGTTGGCAATGGTTAACTAAACAGTTGATCAACTAAACAACCAAAACAGCAATCTGCCAGAACAGTCCAGCAGCGTTCGCAAATTTTTCCGCCTGACTTAAACTCGTCAGAAAATTAAGCCAATTTTTGTGCATATAGAACAGAGAGTTTCGCATCAGCCCAATTTTTTTCAGATTTTTCCGAGTTACCAGAAAAATATGAAAAATCACGCAGTACTGCTGTATCAGCAAAACAACTGCAGCGAAAATTACACAGATAGTAACCAAATTGCCATAACTCTTTCATTAAAATTCGCACAAATAATTCCTGGGATATTGGAGTACACAAATAAGCAACTAAACACTTTTAAACTAACACGAACTAAGCTTCACATCGATCGAGACTAATCCTAACGAATTCGCCTAACGTGGACTAATTGGTGGACTTCTATCTATTTCTTGAAGAGATTGAGGTAGGTCCTTGCGGTCATGCGTTGGCGCTTCGGCTCGTGGTACAACCATGACGGCGGAGTGTACACCTCTCCTGAACCATCACTTGAGACTTCATACTCCACCTCCTCTGGATCCTCCTCTTCTTCTTCATCCTCAGCTGCAACAGCAACAGCTTCATCTCCTCCACCATCATCGTCTCCATCATCATCATCCTCGTCCTCATCATCATCATCATCATCGTCGTCTCCACTGTCATCGTCATCCCCATTGTTGCCATCATCTCCATTGTCATCATCAGAGGGTGGATTCAGCTGTGCTTGGAGAGCGGCAATCTGGGCTGTCATAGCTTCAATGGTTTGGTCCCTTTCCTGGACGGTCCCTTGCAATTGCTGTATGTTCTGGGCGTTCTCCTGCACAGTACCATGAAGATGTGCTATGGTTTCATATCTTGCTATCAGGGCAGTCTCCAGAACTCCCACAGCTTCATGCAAAGTGTCAATCTCCTGTCCTTGGACCACCATTCCATTGCTACTAAAGTCTGCAATCTCCTTCAACATCCTCACCTTCTCTGCTAGAGCTCCATTCTCTCTTTCCATGTCCTCTATGTGCCTTCGACGGGGCGGCATGTTGTTCCTGTCGCCCGGGGTAATCACAATGTTCCTCCCTTCATCACGCCTTCCATAGTCACGGTAGGGTGAATCCGCAGGCAGTAGGTGTCGGACATAGTGGCACTGGCGAGACATGGCTTCATGTACGGCCAAGTTGATTCCAAGTCCCCAGTTGCAGTATATCTTGGTGTAGACCAAGTGCGCGGGGTTTGGCAAGGCGGCATCTCTGAATATGAAGGTAGTGATCTCCCATGCATCCTCTCCATATCCATAGGTGTACAGCCTTCTTCCCTTGAACATAGGCAGTGGCAATCCCAATGACTGAGAGAGCTGAGCTAACTGCCTTGCAAAGGGCCTTGGTGACTCCATGGTGACATACTCAGCCCTGACGTCTCCCATCTATCAAGTAAAAGAGGAAAGTGTGAGAATAGCATATGGTAAGAATTTACGAGGGTGAAAGGCATAAGGGGAAAGACAGAGTTAATATAGGCTTTAATAATTCTATGGCTTCCTAATCCAATCCTAGGTCACGATCCTACAGTCGACACACGGGCTCTGATACCATCCTGTAACACCCCGGTTCTGAAAAGACCGTGGCCTCTATGTGACATGCCAATCCCTGGATCGGTTCATTGGCCCACAATAGAGTAAGATAGATAATCATAGCAAAATAACCGTGTATCATGATCTACAAAGATCCAGAGTACCATTATTACAATGAAAGCTTAGCATAAAGCTTAGCTCAAATTATTCAGGTAGCAACAAAAACATGTAAATCCTCCAATCTTCAAATTGCCCACAAGTGAACAAGTGCCGAGTGGAGTACCGTGGCCTAAAACGATCAATCAGAATCGGAATAACCTGCAACATGAAACGTAGCAGCCCCGAAGGGTCAATACATGGAATGTATGGCAAGTAGAGCTAGTAGTGGAGACAATAGTACTAACATCTACATGCATATTTGGCAAGTGGAGCTGTGTCTGGCTTGCATTTGCAAATACATTTGTCCTACTTTCATAAACAGTTTTTGGTTTTCTTTGAAAAGATCCCAATTAAGTTAACCCAACAATATTAAAACAATTATGAAATTAGAATGAGCGAGAAACATGTCATGGAATCAATATCTAGCAACTCAGTTGTCCATAACCGGGGACACGGCTAATCGATTAGATTATACACTCTGCAGAGGTTAGTACACTTTACCCATGTGACTTGGCCAGCCCAGCTCGTACCATCACTCTCATTTTGGGTGATGATAGGGAGAAGACCAAGAAGAGACTGTTCGGGAAGTAGCTCCTCAATTCCGACGCGCACCGGTCCAACCTACCAAAATTCTACATCTCTGGATACGCGGGTTCGAGTTACCACAACCTACTAAGTCCAACCAACCGCCCATTCCATTATTGGCACATGGTTGTACACGTAAGCTACATAATAAAGAAGCCAATCATTCTCTCTTGATACCTGGGTGCCTTTCCGCAATGAAACCACCAAAATTTATCAATACCATCACACCCAGGGGGTTCATTGATTAAGTTGTTTTAGTTTTCACAAACCAATACTTTGAGAAAGCAAGTATCAATGATGTAACCCAGCCCTCGTTCAACATAGCATGGCTAAGCACATCTACCAACGGTGGTTCATCTACAAAGCGGGTCCTACCACATAATAGGACATAGCATAGCGATAGTATCATCCTACACATGCATCTATAAAATACACGACAATGCATTGAAAATAGTAGGACGATATCATGAACAAAGTAGCATCTACTTGCCTTGGTTGTAGCGGTCTGGAGCACAATCCTCACACGAGCAAGCGTTGCACTCAACACAATCTACACGTCACAATTGCATTCGTAAACAAACAATCCACAACATATGCAACAAATATGATGCATGAATGCAAGAACGGCAAGTGAATTGGTGCTACAGCTGCACCACAACATCCTATAACATAACACTACCGATTGCATGCATGGAAAATAGTTTTGGCGCTAGGAAAACTATTAGACAAAAGCAATGCTCCAAACTAGAGCTAGAACTTAAATAATTCACTACCGATAGTATACTATTCGTAAAATCTTGGGAAAATTCTACCGCATAGGCATCGCTGAATAGAAACAGTACCAATTAGAATTACTCAAAAAGGAATTATAAAACTCCCCGAGTAATTAAAACACTGCAGAAAGCCATTAGACAATTGCTGCCAAAGTTTTTACTGTAAGCCTACCTTTTTAACTCACGATGAGATTCCCCTCGTTCATACGAGTTCAGGGACATATCACACGCGATTTTTGGAGCTACGGATCTTTTTCTATGAATTTATTACTCCGAAAAGGCCACTAACTAGTTTGATTAAACTGTACTAAACCTTACAGTAAAAGTCTGAACCAAAGGCACAGCGAGATTCTACACGACTCACTGAACCCGTACATATTTTATTTGCAATTTTTGGCCAAGCGGTTGAATTTCTACGCAATTTACAAGATTCTACCGAAATCTGCCAACTAAAGGGATTAACGAAATTGACTCAGTCAACTGTGTCTGTTTGACTGGTCAACTCGCCTGCTGACTGGGCGTCTGACTAGTCAACGCCTGGGATGCTGACCAGTCAACGAACGATCTAAGCCGCCGATCTGAGATCCGACGGTGGCTGTTGTCTTACCGGAAACGGATGACGAATCGGACTCCGGACGGTGCGACGAGTTCCGGACGGCGGTGTCGATCGGATCCGGCATTGGGGCTCTTCCTGCACGGGCGTACACACGGTCAACTACGGGTCGAGAAAAGTTACATCGCGCGCGCGAGGCGGCGCGTGCGTGCGTGTATGCGTGCGCGTGTATGCATGCAATAACGCATGCGATGATGCGCGTGGGCGAGCGCACGCGGCAAGGCAGCGGCGGCGGCGCAGCAGCGCAGCAAGGCGGCGGCGGTGTCGCGCGCGCGACGCGGTGGCGGCGCACGGCGGTGGGGTGCGGGTGTGGCGGCGCGGTGGAAGGCGGGCGGCGCTCGCAGGTAGGCGGCGACGGCGGGGTGCCGCGGCAGCGAGGCGGCGCGGCCGCGGTGGCGGGCGGAGGCGGCGGCCGCGGGTGTGGCGGCAGTGCAGCGAGGCCATGGCGGCGGCGCGGAGGCGCGCAGATGGGGGCGGCGGTTGCGGCGGTGATGGCCGGGGATAGAGAGAGGAGGGCGAGGGAAAGGCGCGCGGCGCACCTGGGGGCGGCGATCGGCGGCGAGAGGGAGGCCTGGCGGCGGCGGCGAGCGGGAGCCTCGGGGCGCGCGCGCACAGGGAGGAGGTGGCGGCGGGGTCGAGGGTTGGGAGTTGGGCACGGATCCCAAGGCAGGCGGTGGGGCCCTCTTTAAATAAACCCTGCGTGAATTCTACTCAGAAACGGTCCAGAACTAGACTACAACTTGGAAATCGGTCCAGATTTTTGGACCGTTTTCCGGCGGTTTACTAAAACGTCCGAGTCTTTTGCATACGAACTCCGATTGGAGCGATTCTCGTGCCTACGGGTTCGTATCGTCGAGGGGAACAACCTTCAGTTAAAGTTTGAGTGAAAACTCGAACCTACAGGGGTGGTTGTTGCAAGTCCCTCTAAAGCCTCCCGCAGGAAACTCGTAGCGAAACAAAAATAGGGTTTTGAAGATAGCGTTTCGCCGAACCTTTCTACTCGACGGTTTTGCATGAAAAGATATGATGCAATGCTATGAATGATATGCAAGACCAAATCTAAAATTTGGGATGTGACAAAGTGGCTGCTAGTGCAGTGGCCACTATGGAGTGCCAGCTGGCACTCTTTCCGGTTAAGTACTTGGGCATACCCCTGGCCATACACCGCCTTCCGGTTGAGGCTTTCCAACCAGTTATCGACCGGATCGCAGACAAGCTCCCGACTTGAAAGGCATCAATGATGCCTAAAGCAGGACGCCTTGTTCTCATCTGTTCGGTGCTCGCTGTGATTCCCCTTCACCAGCTTATAGTGCTTTTATAAAATAAGAAGGCCCTTAAGTAGGTGAATAAGATTCTGCACGGTTTCCTATGGGTGGGAAGGAAAGAAGTTGAGGGTGTACACTGCCATGTCAACTGGAACAGGGTGTGCAGGCCGATCTTCTTTGGAGGTCTTGGGATACCAGACCTCGAGTGCATGGCTATTAGTCTCAGGGCACGTTGGATGTGAAGAATGCGACCCTTACGACCTTGGCGCGGGCTAGATATGCAGTTCACCAGAGGAGAGCGTGAGATCTTCTCCGCCTCCACGAGGATGGTCCTGGGCGACGGAGCATCCGCTCTGTTCTGGGTGGATAGATGGCTGGATGGGAAGTCGATCGAGGAAATAGCGCCGGATCTACTGGCGCTTATCCCGCGCGGACCCATGAAGGCGAGGAAGGTACAGCACGCACTCACGGAGCACAGTTGGATCGCGGATATTTCTGGAGCCGTGACCCCCTATGGCGCTATGGCAGTACGTGCATCTGTGGACTCGGTTACAAGGGCTACACCTGGGTGCTGACCCATACATATTGATCTGGCAATGAACGATTGATGGACAATACTCTTCCAAGTCCTATTACTATGCCCTCTTCCAAGGGTCCATAGGCTCAGGATAATGGAAGCTGACTTGAAAATCCTGGGCGCCACCTAGGGTGAAGTTCTTCATCTGGCTGGCTTGCCAGGACAAATGTTGGACGGGTGAGAGGCTCGCACGCCGGGAGCTGCCCCATCGGCCGCGCTGCGTGTTCTGTGCTCGGTTCGAGGAGACTATATCACACATCCTCATAGGTTGCCCGTTATCGCGGACAATATGGCACGAGGTCCTGTCCTAGATTCGATCTACTGTGGCCCCGCCGGTTGTTGAAGAACCATTCGCGGAGTGGTGGATGCAGGGGATGCGCTCCAGCCCACGTAAAATGCACAAAGGAACCTCGTCGCTAATCATGCTCACGGCATGGTGGATTTGGATGTATAGGAACGCAATAGTATTTAACAACGAGATACCTTCAGTGCCCTCCCTAGTCGACACAATCAAGGTAGAGGCGCGATCTGGGCGGTCACGGGAGCAGGTGGGCTATGCCAGCTTCTCCCTTAGATTTGCTTTCTTGGGTTGAGTTGTATGGTGTGGGTGTCGGTCCACTTTGGACCTTATACATATAACTCTTTTTTTCTATCAATGCATAGAAACGCAAAGCTTTTTGCGTTTTCGCGAGAAAAAAGGAGGGTTCAATGTGGGTGTTGTTCTTATTTTGCTTGCGCTCAAGAAGAAGCAAGGGATTAGTTCACGAGGTCGGCGTTTCTTGTTACTTTATTATCATATTAGAGAAGCAGAACCTCCATGCCCAAACATATCGAACTCAGAAACTATCCTTCTATCGCAGCTAGCTATCCCGGACTTGAACCAAAAATCCCATCCATGAAGTAAATCAGCATCCCTACGATCCAACCACTTTTCAGGAGTGACTAATTCTTCCCGGACACAACATCTTTTATCACAATTTCACTTGGATAGGTGAAGATAGGCGAAAATAACCCCATAGCAAATACGGGTAAGAATATTAACAAAAGAATGTTCTCATGTGCTTATAAAACATGTTGAGCTCCCGTGTTTCATTTGCTTCTCTTTCATGAAAATCCTATTTCCCCGTATTGTATTAAATGTCTATGGGGTTGCAGTTTTAGAGACACTTTCTTCATAAATTATTGCTATGATCTCCCTTGATTTGTTTAACCTGGCTCGATCTCAACTATTTATGTTTCACTATTGGTACAAAGCCTACCATTCATTGCTCTCTCGCTCAAACATGAAAATTAAGCATTTAAGATGGGATGTCTTTAGGCTCTGGCCAAGAAAACTAGAGAAAAATAACTTAGCTTTGTGAATGATTCTTACCACAGTTGGCTATGATTCCAACACTTGGTTAGCTTGTTCAAACTTGGTAGACAATTTTTGACAAAACGTCAAGATTCGTGCATACCAAGGATCGGACAGCACCCCGCGGCATCCAATGGACTAGATTTCCCCACGTCGTCACCGGGTTCACCTTCCTCTCACCCAATCCACGGGAGCTTCCCCTTCCACTCGGCCGTTGGAACGAGCCAGAGAAGCGTCGTCACGTCACTCCTCGCCGCGAACATGAGAGCAGCCTGCTTCTCCATCACTGCCGCCTCCCTCCCTCTCCCCTCCACCTCCAGCGCTGCCTCGGGCCCAGGCCGCCAGACTCACGCCTCCTTTCGCTGCTCCACGTCAGGCAGGGGCCACCGCGGCGGTGGCGTGGTCCGGGCCCTCGACGAGCGGCTGCTAGAGGCAGCAGCGCCCGCACCGGCGGAGACCGAGTTCGAGGATGGGAGTGGTATCGTGGAGGTAGAGGACGGCGGGGAATGGGAAGGGAAGGAGGATAGTGATGGTCTGGGCCCGTCGGAGGACCAGGGGGAGCAAGACCAGCGTAAGAACAGGCGGCGTCAGCAGCAGGAGGATGATGCCGCCACGGCCGAGCGCGACCGGTTCAAGCTCATTAATGGCAAAGAGGTAGCCGGATCCGTAAAATTTAGCTGCTCTAGAATCATTGATTGCCCTGCAAAAACAGTCACTAATGGGCCTTTTCCATTCACTCGAGGATACTGCTGATGCTTTGAGTAAATGAGGATAGGATAATAGGATGCAGATATCGAATTCACAGGATATGGACCCTTTTTTTGCGTTATTTTAGTATATCTTCTAGTATTCGAGAGAATAGGAGTATATTTGTTGTTGAAATCTGTGGTGCACCTTCAACCGTCACTGAAACTGAAAGTTTGCTGCAGATATTGCAAGAGAAGACCTACCTAGTTGGAGTTGAATGCAAGAGGGCCGGAGGCGATAACTTCAGCATAGAGGAATCGCTTAAGGAGCTCGAGCAGTTAGCTGATACGGCTGGACTCACGGTTGCGGGATCGACCTATCAAAGGTAAGCTCCGGATCCCCGGTTCCCTAAGTCCTTGTGTTATTGAGGTGGATCATGCCATGTAATTGATTCAGAATGTAGCTATATTTACTCCCCCGAAAGGCCTGTTTTCCCCTAAAAATCCTTCCGTGTGCCATACAAATGTAGGAGCCATGCTATGTCTTACCGACACCGTATTTGAGGACACTTGGAGAATATTTGCGTGACAAGTCCGCTGGAGACGCTTGATATGCAAACCTAAAATTGATGAATGGCTAGTATAGTGATACTAAAAGGAGTTCCATATCTGGTAAGCTGGTCGCACAATCATACATTCATATTGTCAGACATAAGTGTAAAGATGGATTCGTCCAGCAAAGTTGAGATCCTCGATTTCATGGACCAGGCTTAGATATCTGATTTAGAAAACTTTATAAAACCAGTTCAGCCCCTAGAAAAAGGAAATGAAATTACTGGAATATTAATTTGTGATACGACCACGGCTTTAACTGTATATCCAGCACCAAGTTAACACTAAATATTTTTATAGTATTGGATGAGGCTATGAAATGAAAAGATACCTCAGATAGCAATCTTTTATCTTCTGCCAAATCTGAATGGCTCTTCTTCCACAGTAAAACTGTGTCTTCTTTTTTGATGCATTAATCCCCTTAGTGTGTTACATTATACATAATTTTTTTTATCTCAGTTAGGTCTTATGCTTTCTGCTTTTCATCAGACTTTCAACCCCAAATCCAAGGACTTATATTGGTTCGGGGAAGGTTGCTGAAATCAGGAGTGCTATTCAGGGCCTCGATATTGAGACTGTAATTTTCGATGATGAGTTGTCTGCTGGGTAAGTTCATTTATTACTTCCATCCAATTTAACATGCTTCTTTTCAATACTGACGTTATTGCAACCATAGAGCTGATGTGTTCTGAAATGAGAAAAATATTACACCCTCAGTCTGGAAATGTGATGCATAGTTTGACTGCTCAATTTTAACCTTTGACTAAAAATAATAATCTGAAAAAACCGATACTGTTGGGAGTTCCTCCTTTATTTCCAGTTCTGTTACAAGGTTAAAAAGAAACAAAGAAATTACCTGGTCATCTACTTATCTTGTCCTAAGAGTTTAATCTTTTTCTCCTCAATTTGAACAGACAGCTACGTAATTTGGAGAAGTCGTTTGGTGGAGGTGTTCGAGTCTGTGACCGGACTGCTCTTATTCTAGACATTTTTAATCAAAGGGCAGCAACACATGAAGCTTCTCTGCAGGTAAATTTAATACATCATCATGTATTTGTGGAATACAGAATAAATTGAGCTAAGTGATCCTCAAAGACTTCTTCTGACGCTGTGACTTTTCACCCATCAACATTTGGATTACATGAAATGTGATATTTTCAATAGTACTAGTGTAGCACCCTTACCATTTATGAGTTGCTAAGTGGATATGCCTGGCTGTTAGACTGCCATAAGGTAAAACATTTTGCTCGTATGCCTTGGAGACAAAGCTGTACCAGCTCATCACAGTTATTATGAAGTATTGGAACTATATTGCCGTACCTGAACATCTATGCATAAATTCTGTACGATCAAAAGACTAAATTTCTACATAAACATAAGTTGAAAGTAACTACATTTTCGTTATAATTGATATGCCTTATGTTCCTTTTTAGGTCACTTTGGCACAGATGGAATATCAACTTCCTAGGTTGACAAAGATGTGGACTCACCTTGAGCGGCAGTCAGGAGGCCAAGTCAAGGGTATGGGTGAGAAACAAATTGAAGTTGACAAGCGCATCTTGAGAACACAAGTAATATTCTTGCTCTTACAGTTAAAATAATCTATATGTGACCTGTCAACTACGAAAATCAGTATGCTTCAAAATACTCCCATGCTTTAAGGACATTTGATTGTTTAATAGAAGGATTAAATGTTCATATTCTGTGCCTGTGTTCTTGTGCTATGTGATCTCATATTTGTTACTTCAGATCTTCTCAATCAAGTAAATCAAGAAGAGCTGAATATTTGTAAGCAGAGCATGATCAAAATGTTCCATTTCTTTTTTATGAAGTAGCTCGAGCAATAATAATACATGTGTTACTATCCTTTTGTACCCACCTACTGGTCATTGAAATGTCACTTTCACCATTCTTGAACATAAAAACTGATGATCAGTAACGGTTTACTAGTTAAGGTGAAGTCCTTGTGTTAATGTCTGAGAAATACATGTGTTACATCAATGATCCATCTACAGATCAGCACTTTGAAGAAAGAATTGGAGTCTGTCCGAAAACATCGAAAGCTTTATCGCAACCGTCGACAATCGGTGCCTATTCCTGTTGTTTCTCTGGTATAACCATTGAATTCTTATTTGGAGTAACAGAAAGTTTCCTTTTCATTGATGTTGTTAATAGATATAAATGCCCAAATTTTCAGGTAGGATATACAAATGCTGGGAAAAGTACACTCTTGAACCGCTTAACTGGAGCTGATGTGCTTGCTGAGGATAAATTATTTGCCACATTAGATCCAACAACACGGAGGGTTTTGGTATGTTACTATGACACTGGCATCTTAATAATCTCAATATGTTGGGAAAGTTAGATATATGATGCTCTGAAGTGTCTGTGCAAGCTGGGGATAAACAATGTCTAACTGGTGCGCCACTACGCAGATGAAGAACGGCACTGAGTTCCTCCTAACAGATACTGTCGGGTTCATTCAGAAGCTACCCACTATGCTGGTATGCTATTTGAAAGCATAGTATCTTGCTTAGATACTATCTTCTTGAACATGCTTATTGTGACCCTCCCTTTTATGATCGCTTGACCAGGTAGCAGCATTTAGAGCAACACTGGAGGAGATATCAGAATCATCAATTATAGTTCATCTTGTAGATATCAGGTGTGCCACTAACATACAAACGACTTTCTCCTCATTATGATTATCTTAATGCATCTATGCAGATTATCGTAATGTCTGTCATGCGTGTTCCAGCCATCCATTAGCTCAGCAACAGATAGAAGCTGTTGACAAAGTGCTGAAAGAGTTGGATATAGAGTCGATTACAAAGTTGGTTGTGTGGAATAAGGTTTGTTGTTATAAGTGGCCTAGTACCAACAATTATTTAATTGCTTTCAGCTCATTTCAAGTGCCAAGTTGCCTTGTGTTTCATAGCTTCATTAGTGTTCTCTATGGAGCATGGTCTTAGACCTTTTGGTACACCAAGACATTTTCTTTTCAAAATAGGAGTACTAAATCTCTAAGATTTGTATAAATAGTATTTTTTTTTAAATATGTATTAATTAATTACAGTTATTCTGATATTTCTAGCGTGGCGATGCAGATTGACAATACTGATGACCCGTTGAGAGTGAAAGAGGAAGCTGAGAAACAAGGGGTTATCTGCATATCAGCCATGAATGGTGATGGTCTGGAGGAGTTCTGCAATGCAATCCAAGCAAAGTTGAAAGTAGGAGTTGTTTTGGCCTTGGACTTTTGGCGTATCTGGTGCTTCTTTAGTTTCCCTGGAATGATTTGTGTGTATCTCTTTTGTACAGGACTCGCTGGTGCCCATAGAAGCTTTTGTTCCATATGACAAAGGAGAGCTACTTAATGACATACATAAGGTTGGAATGGTTGAGAAAACGGTGAGTTTCCTGATTGATCATTAAAAAGAAGCAGCAATAGAGATACTTGAATTTCGGATTGTCCTCCCAACTCACTCAGAGTTTCATCACTTCATTTCTAGTTACGGCAATTTAGAATGGAGTAGATAGCCTATTGAAACATGGACTCTAAAATTCCGAAGACAAAAACGATGATACTGACTTTCACAATGTTTGTTATTCCCAGCTAACAACGCCATTGCTTGTGCAGGAGTACATGGAGAATGGCACCTTCATAAAAGCACACGTGCCTCTACCTCTTGCAAGGCTTCTCACGCCGCTGCGGCAGCAGGTGGCGGCAGCTGCTCCGTGATCCGTTCTTTTGCAGCTCCATCTGTGATTCTTCCATAGTTAGCGAGCGATGTACAGAGTTTAGTGACAGAGTATCTTCATTCTCGTTTGATATTTGTAGTGAACGCGTGCAGAGTTGTACATGAATCAGACGACTATACAACATCAATTACTAATACTGTATAGTAATTTGTTGTACTAACTATGTTCAGTGGAATAACTTTACGCTTTCTTGTACTCCCTCCGATCCATATTAGTTGACTTGGATTTATCAAAATTTTGATGAACCTATATACTAAATAGTGTCTAGATTCATCCAAATTTAGAAAAATCCAAGTCAACTAATATGGATCGGAGGGAGTACTTTTAAACCCGTAATCTCTACTTTTTTTTGCGGGGGTATCTCTACTTAACTCTTCATCAGAAACAAACGTTTGATTGGAGTCTGCCCGAGCCCGAGACCGGGACCAACTTCGATTCGAATCTCTCTGATCAGGTGGTAGTCTGGTTTATAAGGTGGCGAGGTGCTACGCCGGCCAATTTGACGTCCACGTTGGAGCTGCGGTTCTCAGTCATCGAGTACTCTTAAGTATCTCTAATGGCTGCCCTATAAACTCCTACGGCCCAATAAACTGTGTATAGGGCACGAAAACGTAAAAATTTAAGTGGCTGTTCTTAAATGCAAGTGCCCTAAAAATGGACAAGCCAAAAAAAAAATCTCCTGCCGTATCTTTACGGCAGACGAGCGGTGCTGCAATCGTGATCAACCGCGCGCGCCCCTACAACTGCTCCGCTGAAATTTCCTGCGCGCCGCCTGATCGCCTCCCTCCGCGGTGGAACCGCCGCAGATCGATCGCCGCCGGCCACCGGAGGCCATGGAGGACCTCCCACCTCCCTCCCGAGCCGATTCCTCCATGCCTCTGCCACTTCCGGCCACCCCCACCCCCGGAGGCACCGCCGCAGCTGCGGCAAACCCTATGCCGCCGTCTCAACGTCGGGCGACATTCGTGGCGCCACGACCGGTCATCGCCGCTCCCGCAGTTCCCACCGCCGCTGCCAAACCAGCTCCCAAGACCAAGAAGGTGGCCGGCGCGAAATGGTCGGTTGGCATGCAGGCGGCAACATAAAGAAGAAGGCAGTAGCTGAGAAGCAGCGCGTAGCCGGGAACCCGGCTCCTCCGCAGCAGCAGGCACCGCTGGCCATCCCACAGCCTCCGCCGACCGTTGAGCAGCAATCACCGCCGGTCGTCCCACAGTCCGCTCACACCGTGTTCAACGAAATGTCCGCATGGTAAAATTGCATATTTTTCAATGTTTGTGCATTTTCCTTCATCATAGATCGTTTTGTATGTTCGATTTGATTGATTTCTTTCTTATGTAGTGTGGGTAATGACAATTTCTTGGAGATAATGGATTTTCCATCGCAAGAGTATGCGTTGCAAGAGAATATACTTGATGGGGACGAAGAGGGTTTTGATGAGTCATCTTGGGTGCAAGAAGATTTACCCAAGGGGAGATCGAGTAATTATAGTGTGCAAGAAGATAAATGATCACACAAGATTCCTTTAAAAGATTCCTTCTAATTGGATCTTTTAAATCATTACACGGTCAAATCCTTCTATTTGGATCTTTTAAATGATCACACAAGATTCCTTCGAAAGTATATATGGAAAATGAAAGTACCACTTAAAATTAAGATTTTCATGTGGTTCTTAGGATTCTTCTTACAAAAGATAACTTTGCTAAAATAAATTGGTAGGGTAGTAAAAACTGTTTTTCTTTGTGATGAAGAAAAACAATTCAACATCTTTTTATTAAGTGCCCTCTTGCGAAAATAATATGAAGAATTGTATATATGACTTTTAACATAATACCCCCATCAGATATATCGAATTTGTTTGAAAATTGGTTAAATAGCGTGTCAAAAAAAAGATAACGTGCAAATTCGAGCAGGAGTTTGTGCTTTACTGTGGGCCATATGGAATGTTCATAATAATTTTATCTCTAAAAATGCAAAATCTTCTTTGTTCATGCAGGTTATCCCATTGGCAAATAACTGGATCCGTATATGGTCCTACCTATAACCAATGGAGATGCGCGATGCTCTGGATACTGCAGCCATTTGGAAATGGTAGTATGGGATATATACTGCCAGTTCAACTAGTGTTTTGATCTACGTTTAACATGTTGATGATAAGTCGCTTCATGTTATCTTATATTTTCCTTTGGCTGATTCATGTTGCCACTTTGTATGATCCATGATGTAATAATTTGTAAGGACTTTCGATAATAAAGTAATAAAGAAGGTTGTATGTATCAATTGATACAGAGGCCGCGGTACGACCCCATTTCGAAAAAAAGTGTGCAAGAAGATGTCTTGCTTATCATGGAATGAAAGAGGATTGGACTAGACCCGGCCGTAGACACGGAGCAACCCAAGGATACATATTGGGCAAGAGTGAAGGAATTCTATGATCTTCACAAAGAGGAAGATACCTATGAAAGAACCACCGCCTCTCTTCGTCATCATGGTAAACTATCGCCACCGAGTGCCAAAAGTGGTCGGCGTGCCTTTATAATGTGGAAGTCATGAATTCCATTGGAAAAAATGAAAATGATAGGGTAAATTGGTTTGTGTAGATTGCCTTGTTTTTATATTGTACACCATGACACACATGACTCATATTCTTTGTTTTTTTCCATGTAGTTGGAGATGGCTCAAGATATGTACAAGGGAAAAAACAAGAAAGACAAGAAAGGAAAAGATAAGAAGGGATAAGGTTTTAGTTTGCATCATTGTTGGGCGGAACTTGAGCATGATGAGAAGTAGAAGAACCGTGAAAGTGAGCTATCCAACAACAAGAGGAAATATAAGAGCTCCATTGGGGATGCAATCATTGTTGATTGTGATGGAGCATCTAGTGATGAAGGAAGTCCAACCCCCAACTCCATTGCCAAAACTAAGAGGCCCGATGGAAGGAAGTTTTCCAAGGAAATGATGAAAGGCAAGAAGAGTGGAGATAATGACATCCAAAAGTCCTTGGATGTTCTTATGAATGCTCGCAAACAAATGTAAGAGAGAAGGGAGGCACTAAAAGTCAAGGAAATGGGGGAGCTCAAGGAGGCCGCCTTACTCAAGGCGGCGGCCGTGGAGAAGCAGGTGGCCATAGAGGAGAGGAGGATGGCAATGGAGAAGAGAAAGATTGCAATGGAGGAACCCGAGAAAGAAATTGAGAATGAGCGCAAGCTCATGTTTATGGATACAAGTGGAATGAGTGACAAACAGAAGCCACTAGTGGAGAGAGGGCCTCTAGTCCAGGGCCGTAAGGGCATCTAGTCCCGGTTTTTGAACCGGGACTAGAGGCCAAACACTAGTCCCGGCCCAGTTACCAGCCGGGACTAGTGGGTGCCCACGTGGCTGCCCCTGCGCGCCCAGGGTGTGAAGGGTTTCGCAGCATAGTAAATCAAAAAAACTCTACGAATGCGAATGGGAAAGCCAAGATCTAATCTAGGAGATGCAAACAACGAGGATGGATAGATGAGATCTTCATACCCTTGAAGATTCGCACAGCGGAACGTTCGACGGAACGTGGTTGATGTAGTCGTACTAGCCTTCTCCTCCTCGCGATCCGATCCGATCCAACACCGCAAGTGGCGATGCCTCCGAGAGATGCACACGTACGGCACCTCTACGTCTCCTCCTTCCTCGGTCCAGCAAGTGGGGTGGAGAGATAGATTGGATCTACAACACGACGGCGTGGTGCAAAGGTGGAGAGTTTCTGCGGCAGGGCTTCGCCTACGCGCAGTCGGGAGAGGGAGAGATCTGGAGGGCAGCAGTATGGCGGCTAGGGTTGAAGGAGTGGGGAAGGAGGGCTACGCCCCTGCCCTCTATATATAGGGGGCTGGCCGGCCCCCTTGTCCCCTCCTCCAAGCCCTAGGGCGGCGGCCCCAAGGGTTGGAGTGGGGGGCAAGTTTTCCCCCTCCTTCTAGAAGGTTTCCCTAGGGTTTTGGTCGGCTGGGCATATGGGGCCTTGTGCCCTGGCCCAATGCGGCCAGGGCACTCCCTCGTAGGCCCACACCCCCTCCCGACAAGTGGGGCCACGTTGGTCCCACTCCGGAAGGTTCTAGAAGCTTCCGGTACAATACCGAACAATCCAAAACAATTTCGAAATCCAAAAACTGCTTTCCCTTATATGAATCTTATTCTATGGACCATTCCGGAACCTCTCGTGACGTCCTGGATCTCATCCGAGACTCCGAACAAAAACTCATAAACCAATTATCCATTCTATCCTAGCGTCGAGACACGTTAAGTGTGTGACCCTACGGGTTCGAGAATATGCAGACATGATCTTCTATCAATAATCAACAGCGGGGTCTGGAAACCCATATTGACTCCCACACATTAATCGATGATCATATCGGATGAACCACGATGCCAGGATTCAATTAATCCCATATATATATTCCCTTCGTCACGCGGTATTTTACTTGCTCGAGATTCGATCGTCGGTATCGGCATACCTAGTTCAATCTCGTTCATAGCAAGTACTTTACTCGTTCCGTAATCCGATATCACTTAGTGATTAACTGCTTAACCACGTGCTTGCAAGCGGTGTTGATATCGATTACCGAGTGGGCCCGAAGTATATCTCTCCAACTTGGGAGAGACAAATCCCATCTCGATACATACAACCCAACAAGTACTTTCCGATCACCTGAGAGACACCTTTATGATCACCCTCTCATAGGATGACGTTTGATGACCTCAAAGCTTTCTTCCGATACCAGGGAGTTGCATTATCTCATGGTCTAAGGAATACAATATTTGACATAAGAAAAAACTTCGCAAAGATGAACACGATGACACGATCTAATTGCTCTGCTTGATTTGGGTCTGTCCACCATATCATTCTCCCAATGATATGATCTCATTATTAATCGACAACTCATGCCTATGGTTAGGAAACCTTAACCATCATTAATCAATGAGCTAGTCCATAGAGGCGTACTAGGGACATGACGCTGTTCATAAACCACACAAGTATCAAAGTTTCCGCTTAATACAATTCTAGCATGGAATATAAACTTTATCATGAACAAGAATTATAATAATAACATCTTTATTATTGCCTCTAGGGCATAATTCCAACAGTCTCCCACTTGCACTAGAGTCAATAATCTAGTTTACATCTGGCAACAATCTAACACCCATGGCACTAAGGTGCTGATCATGTTTTGCTCGTGGAAGAGGTTTAGTCAATGGATCTGCGACATTCAGATCCGTATGTACTTTGCTAATCTTCAGATCTCCATCCGGTATATAATCTCGAATTATATGAAAGTTGCGGTTGATATGCTTGGTCTTTGGATGATATCTTGGTTCCTTAGCCAGTGCTATGGCGCCAGTGTTGTCACACAATATCTCCAGTGGGTCCAAGGCACTTGGAACCACACCAAGCTCAGTGATGAAGTTCCTGATCCAAACTTCTTCACTTGACGCTTCTGCAGCAGCCATGTATTTCGCTTCTATTGTAGATCCCACGATCACGCTTTTCTTGCAGCTTCTCCAGCTCACAACTCCTCCATTCAAAATATAAACGTATCCTGTCTGAGATTTAGAATCATCCTTGTCGGTGTCGAAACTAGCATCGATGTAACCTTTTATGACGAGCTGTTCATCACCTCCATAGACTAAGAACATTTCTTTAGTTCTATTTAAATACTTTAGGATGTTCTTCACGGCTGTCCAGTGTTCCACTCCTAGATCACTTTGGTATCTGCTCGTCAAACTAAGAGCATTGGACACATCCGGTCTAGTACATAGCATGGCATACATGATAGATCCTATGGCCGAGGCATAAGGCACTTTGCTCATAGCTTCTCTATCGTTTACCGTAGCTGGACACTGAGCCCTGCTCAATATCTTACCTGACAACATAAGCACTGAACCTTTCTTTGCCTTATCCATTCTGAACCTTTTCAGAACTTTGTCTAGGTATGTACTTTGGCCTAAAGCTATCAGGCGTCTTTGTCTATCTCTATAGATTTTGATGCCCAATATATAAGCAGCTTCCCCTAGGTCTTTCATTGAAAAACATTTGTGCAAATAACTCTTCACATCGTTAAGCATGTCAATGTCATTTCCGATAATCAATATGTCATCCACATATAGTACCAAAAATGTCACTGAGCTCCCACTCACTTTCTTATAGATACAAGCTTCGTAGCAATTTGGAACAAATCCAAAGCTCTTGATCACTTAACGAAGGTTCCAACTCCGAGATGCTTGCTTCAGTCCATAATGGAACGCTGAAGTTTGCACACCTTATCAACATCCTTAGGATCGACAAAACCTTCGGGTTGCATCATATACAACTCTTCATCAATGTTGCCATTGAGGAACGCAGTCTTGACATCCATCTACCATATTTCATAATCATGAAACACAGAAATTGCTAATAAAATCCGAATGGACTTAAACATCGCTACGGAAGAGAAAGTCTCATCGTAGTCAACACCTTGAAATTGTCGAAAACCTTTCGCGACAAGCCGTGCTTTATAGACAGTAACATTACCATCCGCGTTCGTTTTCTTCTTGAAAATCCATTTGCACTCAACGGCTTTTCGGTCGCTAGGAGGGTCCACCAAAGTCCATACTTGGTTTTCGCTCATGGATCCCAATTCGGATTTCATGGCCTCTAGCCATTTCTCAGAGTCTGGGCTCATCATTTGCTTCCTCATAGTTCGCAGGTTCACTGTTGTCTACTAACAAGACAGTTAAGACAGGGTTGCCGTACCACTCAGGAGGGGCACGTGACCTTGTCGACCTGCGACGTTCAGTAGTAGCATCGTCCGAAGCTTCATGATCCTTGTCATTAGCTTCCTCTATTGTTGGTGCAGACGGCACTGGAACAATTCCAGGTGCTGCGCTACTCTCCAACTCAAGAGAAGGTTCAATAACCTCGTCTAGCTCTACTTTCCTCCCACTCACTTCTTTCGAGAGAAATTCCTTCTCAAGAAAGGATCCGTTCTTTGCGACAAACACTTTGCCTTCGGATCTGTGATAGAAGGTATACCCAATAGTTTCCTTAGGGTATCCTATGAAGACGCATTTCTCCGCTTTGGGTTCGAGCTTGTCCGGCATCAATTTCTTAAAGCTTCGCATCCCCAAACTTTAAGAAACGACAATTTAGGTTTAGCACCAAACCACAGTTCATACAGTGTCATCTCAACGGATTTAGATGGTGCCCTATTTAAAGTGAATGCAGCTGTTTCTAATGCATAACTCCAAAATGATAACGGCAAATCTGTAAGAGACATCATCGATCGCACCATATCCAATAGAGTTCGATTCCGGCATTCAGACACACCATTGCGCTGTGGTGTTCCGGGTGGCGTGAGTTGAGAAACGATTCCGCTTGCTTTAAGATGCGTGAGAAAATCATAACTCAAATATTCACCTCCACGATCGGATCGTAGAAATTTAATTTTCCTGTTACGATGGTTTTCCACTTCGTTCTGAAGTTCTTTGAACTTTTCAAATGTTTCAGATTTATATTTCATTAAATAGATATACCCATATCTACTTAAGTCATCAGTAAAAGTGAGAAAATAGCGATAACCACCGCGCGTTGAAACACTCATTGGTCCGCATACATCGGTATGTATGATTTCCAACAAGTCCGTTGCTCGCTCCATTATTCCGGAGAACGGGGTTTTGATCATCTTGCCCATGAGGCATGGTTCGCACGTGTCAAATGATTCAAAATCAAGAGACTCCAAAAGTCCATCAGAATGGAGTTTCTTCATGCGTTTTACACCAATATGACCTAGATGGCAGTGCCACAAATAAGTCGTATTATCACTATCTAACTTCCATCTCTTAGCCTCAATGTTATGGATGTGTGTTTCATTGCTTTTGAGATTCAGAAGAAATAAACCATTCATAGCAGGTGCATGACCATAAAAGATGTTACTCATATAAATAGAACAACCATTATACTCCGATTTAAATGAATAACCGTCTTGCAATAATACGATCCAGATATGATGTTCATGCTCAACGCAGGCACATAATAACATTTATTAAGGTTTAAAACTAATCCCGAAGGTAAAACTAAGGATAGCGTGCCGACGACCATCACATCAACTCTTGATCCGTTGCCAACGCGCATCGTCACCTCATCCCTCGCTAGCCGCCGTCTATTCCGTAGCTCCTGTTTCGAGTTACAAATATTAGCAACTGAACCAGTATCAAATACCCAGGCACTACAACGAGGGCTAGTAAGGAAAACATTAATAACATGTATATCAAATATACCTTTGATGGTGCCAGCCTTCTTGTCCGCTAAGTACTTCGGACAATTGCGCTTCCAGTGACCCTTGTCCTTGCAATAGAAGCACTCAGTGTCCGTCTTAGGTCCAGACTTGAGCTTCTTCTCTGCAGGGGCAACGCGCTTTCCGCTTCCCTTCTTGAAGGTCTTCTTTGCACCCTTACCTTTCTTAAAGCTGGGGGGCTTGTTGACCATCAACACATGATTATCTTTCTTGATGTCCACCTCCGCAGCTTTCAGCTTAGCGAAGATCTCAGTGATCGTATCAGTGGAACCAATCTGATTATGAGTAACTACAAAACCTTTGTAGATAGGAGGGAGTGATTGCAGAACTCTGTCAACCTTGAGCTCCTCTGGAATCTTGCAGTCCAGTTGCTCAAGGCGTTGAGTGTAGCCCGACATCTTAATGGCGTGCTCACTAACGGAACTCCCTTCCTCCATCTTGCAGTTAAAGAATTTCTCAGAGATCTCATATCTCTCAGAACAGGACTGAGTCTGAAACATAGTTTCCAGTTCCTCAAGAATCTCAAAGGGCCCGGGGAACTCCTCAAAACGATTTTGAAGGTCAGATTCCATAGCAAACAACATGGTGCTCTTAATCACACCATAATCATCCTTGCGCGACTGATAAACAGCTTTCTCATCGGCCGGCGCATCTACAGCAGGGGCGTCACCTAGCGCTTTCTCAAGGACATAGTCCTTTTGTCTGCCAGAGAGAATGATTCTCAGATTGCGGAACTAGTTGGTGAAGTTAGACCCATTGTTCTTAAGCTTTTCTTTCTCAGCAAAAACGTTGAAGTTGAAGTTGGACTTAGCCATTTGATCTACAAAATTTGCAAGTACAATTTAGACTATGTTCATGATAACTAGTTCAACTTAATCAAATTACTAGATGAACTCCCACTAAATTCAACATCCCTCAAGTTTTTTAGTGAACATGATCCAAATTCACCACACCTAATCCGATCTTCACGAGAAGAGATGTGGTTTCAATGGTGGACAACAAAGTGTCGATCATATCATTCATATGACTCATGCTTAACCTTTCGGTCCGTGTGTTCCGAGGCCATGTCTGTACATGCTAGGCTCGTCAAGTCAAACCCAAGTACTTCCACGTGTGCAAAACTGGCTTGCACCCGTTGTATGTGAACGTAGAGTTTATAGCACCCGATCATCACGTGATGCTTGAACACGACGAACTTTCGCAATGGTGCATACATGGGGAGAACACAGTTTTATCTTGATCTTTAAGTGAGGAATCATCTTATAATGCTACCATCGTGATCTAAGAATAATAAGATACATAAAGGGATAAACATCACATGCATATAATTTTATGTGACATGGTATAGCCAATCTCCGTGCAATGATCTCCATCTTGTGCGTGCCAGCATGATCTCCATCACTCCACCATGATTGCCTCCACCACGAATAGCAACTACAACTATTGCTAACTACTTAACAATAAAGCAAAGCTATTACATGGCGTATAAGAAGTTGACACACAGGTCATACACAATTATAAAGACAACCATATGGCTCCTGCCGGTTGTGTACTCATCGACATGCAAGTCGTGAAACATTACAAAACATGATCATTGCATACAACATACACATCACATCTTGGGCCATACCATATCACAGAAACACTCCCTACAAAAACAAGTTAGACGCCTCTACTTTGTTGTTGCATGTTTTACGTGGCTTATGGGAGTAACAAGCTAAGAACGATTCTTACCTACAGAAAGCCACAACGGTGATATTATGGTTGCCAACATCCGGTGTAAATCCCATGACAACTATAGTGAGAGAAACTGGCATCCACCAGCCGCATGTGTGGAACAAGCCACACGTCAAGTGCGGAGCCGGTCTCGCGAACGAGGTCGCGTAAAGTAGGCCTGGACCGCTTCGATCTCACTATCCCGCGTCATAAGAAGTACACAAACAAGAGGCTTGCAACAGAAAACATCAACGCAACAAGCATGTTGCGTTCTACTCGTGAAACACATCTACGCATAGATCTAGCTCTGATACCACTGAAGGGTTTCGCAGCATAGTAAATCAAAAATTTCTACGGATGCGAACGGGAAAGCCAAGATCTAATCTAGGAGATGCAAACAAAGAGGGGGGATAGATGAGATCTTCATACCCTTGAAGATTCGCACATCGGAATGTTCGACGGAACATGGTTGATGTAGTCGTACTAGCCTTCTCCTCCTCGCGATCCGATCCGATCCAACACTGCAAGTGGCGATGCCTCCGAGAGATGCACACGTATGGCACCTCGACGTCTCCTCCTTCCTCGGTCCAGCAAGTGGGGTGGAGAGATAGATTGGATCTACAACACGACGACGTGGTGCAAAGGTGGAGAGTTTCTGCGGCAGGGCTTCGCCTACGCGTAGTCGGGAGAGAGAAAGATCTGGAGGGCAGCAGTATGGCGGATAGGGTTGAAGGAGTGGGGGAGGAGGGCTGCGCCCCTGCCCTCTATATATAGGGGGCTGGCCGGCCCCCTTTGACCCTCCTCCAAGCCCTAGGGCGGCGGCCCCAAGGGTTGGAGTGGGGGGCAAGTTTTCCCCCTCCTTCTAGAATGTTTCCCTAGGGTTTCCCAAGGGTTTTGGCTGGCTGGGCCTATGGGGCCTTGTTCCCCTGGCCCAATGTGGCCAGGGCACTCCCTCGTAGGTCCACGCCCCTCCCGACAAGTGGGGCCACATTGGTCCAACTCCGGAAGGTTCTAGAAGCTTCCGGTACAATACCGAACAATCCAAAACAATTCCGAAATCCAAAAACTGCTTTCCCTTATATGAATCTTATTCTACGGACCATTACGGAACCTCTCGTGACGTCCTGGATCTCATCCGAGACTCCGAACAAAAACTCATAAACCAATTATCCATTCTATCCTAGCGTCGAGACACGTTAAGTGTGTGACCCTACGGGTTCGAGAATATGCAGACATGATCTTCTATCGATAATCAACAGAGGGGTCTGGAAACCCATATAGACTCACACACATTCATCGATGATCATATCGGATGAACCACGATGCCAGGATTCAATTAATCCCATATATATATTCCCTTCGTCACGCGATATTTTACTTGCCCGAGATTCGATCGTCGGTATCGGCATACCTAGTTCAATCTCGTTCACAGCAAGTACTTTACTCGTTCCGTAATCCGATATCACTTTGTGATTAACTCCTTAACCACGTGCTTGCAAGCGGTGTTGATATCGATTACCGAGTGGGCCCGAAGTATATCTCTCCGACTTGGGAGGGACAAATCCCATCTCGATACATACAACCCAACAAGTACTTTCCGATCACCTGAGAGACACCTTTATGATCACCCTCTCATAGGATGACGTTTGATGACCTCAAAGCTTTCTTCCGATACCAGGGAGTTGCATTATCTCGTGGTCTAAGGAATACAATATTTGACGTAAGAAAAAACTTCGCAAAGATGAACACGATTACATGATCTAATTGCTCTGCTTGATTTGGGTATGTCCATCATATCATTCTCCCAATGATATGATCTCATTATTAATCGACAACTCATGTCTATGGTTAGGAAACCTTAACCATCATTAATCAATGAGCTAGTCCATAGAGGCGTACTAGGGACACGATGTTGTTCATAAACCACACAAGTATCAAAGTTTCCGCTTAATACAATTCTAGCATGGAATATAAACTTTATCATGAACAAGAATTATAATAATAACATCTTTATTATTGCCTCTAGGGCATAATTCCAACAGGGTGCACCCCCACTAGTCCCGGTTGGTGCCACAGGCCGGGACTAGTGGGTCTCTGCCGCGATAGCATTTTGCGCCTTTTCTCTGCCGCAGCAGAGCATTACCTTGGACTAGTGATTTCTCTGCCGCGGCAGCATTTTGTGCCCTTTCTCTACCGCGGCAGAGAATTCATTTTGTATTGTTTTATTTATTTATTTTTCATTTCAAAATAGTTTTTAATATTTGTATGCCACCACATATCGTACACGTTCTTGCATATATATACGATAACTTGTATTACGAAATCGAGCATACAAATATATACAATTTACATAGTTACATGTAGATCACATAATACCGGGACTAGAGCACAAAATAGTTCGATTACATGGAGATCAGTAGCGCCTATTCACACTAAATTCTCCGGCATCGTCTACGATCTCTTTGAAAATAAATCCCGCTAGCTCCTCCGCAATTGCTAGTACGCGTTGCTCTGGTAGTAGTTGGTCCCGCATTTTCCCGAACTATATATAAGAAAAAGGAGACCAATATGTATCAATCATGATAACAAAAGGTGACGACAATAAAATGATGATGTGAATGCATTGCTTACGTCGACTCTATAATCGTTGTGTTCGGTGGTAAACGTGCGAATGAACTCGCAAACATAGAATCCACATAGATTCGACCCCCGTGGCTGCCTCGCGCACTTTACGAGAATAAAATTCAATCAAAATAATAATCTAGAGCATCATTATTGTATTGAAACTAGAAGTAAAGAGATGCACGGACATATCACCCTTATCAAGTTGAATGTCTAGCAGAACCCAGTGGAAGCTGCAAACATTTATATATACATCAGTTAAACTTATTAGCATCGACTAATTAAAAGTGAATGTGTACAACAGAGTAAGACCCTCACCTGAAATTATAAGGAAACAGTATGTGGTCATAGAAATTTTGCTCTAGTAGAAACCTTAGAATGTTTTCCTCCGTCTCCTCGGGGTTATCCCTTAGCGTGGCTATATGCACTTTATGTGGGTCAATGAACCCGATATTATATATTCTTTTTCTTTTACATTCCAGCATCTTCATTCTGCATAATAAGGATAATCACATGTTCTGAACTGAACAATTGAAAAACCTAACATGTAGACAATGAATTCAACAACTTACAGACAATAGCAGCTGAGGATGGATTTGTCCAGGGCGTCGAGATGGTATAACTAGAACAGTTCTGGAAACTCAATATGGACCTCTTCGGGTCTGAAGTAGTACTCACGTGGGACATTGGCTACGATAAATATGCTCCCCTGCTTTATGACCGTCGAGTACCATTGATGGAGATTCCGCATTTGTGTTGGCAGTTCTCTCAGCCTCTCTTTGCTGACCAAATCCTCACCTGCGACATATTTAGGGGATAGTGGCATCTTGGGTAGATGGTCGAGTTGGGGGCCTAACAGTTCATCAAGTGTAATTTTCATGCTGGCCGCCAACTCCGCAGCTATTGACATATCAAGTGGCTGTTGTGCGAGAAGTGGAACGTTTTGTGAAACCACCTTGAGGGGTGCGATCGTTTGTTTTGCCTGTTGTCCGAGAAGGAGAACGTCTGATTTTTTACTGATTGCATTTTTGGTCCCGCTTGCACCTGTGCTTGCTGATTTTTTACCGCTTGCACTTGATTTGCTTGATTTACTTGATTTGCTCTTCGCCACTTCTTTCTGAAATGTGCATAGATAGTCATCTGGCTTATGGTGCAACTCATATTGCGATGGTGTGTTCACAAAATCAAGTGCATATGCCTTTTGCTTCTCGGTGTATACCAGAGCGGGCTCGGGTTTCTTCTTCTCAAAATGCGCCACCACTTCGGCCTCTGATATCGCTGCAGATTCCGCATCAGTATGATCGTAAGGTCTGATGGGAAGATTCTGATGAGGCACTATTGGGAGGGGCGACATTTTCCGTTTTGGGCTGCCGCGTCCTTTAGTACTCACTGACGGAGCACGCTTCCACTTATTGTCCTTAGCGGGCGGCGAAGATTGCTGAGCCTGCGGCGGAGATCGAGATGGACTCAGGATGTGGTGGTCGTAGTCATCATGGGGTGGGCTTCTTGGAGGTGATGGAGGTGGAGGTGGAGGTGAAGGAGACCTGCGACGACTCGGAGGCGGTAGTGTTATCCTTGGATCCGAGCCTGAAAACTGTATGTTGTTCTTTTCCCAGAGAATGATCCCACCAAGTACTTCACCCAGTGTGATATCACCTTCAGGTCCAGGGATGTCAAGCTCCATTGACTCCCACTCATTTACGATTTGATCCACCCCAACTTTAGCATAGCCAGTTGGAATATCACGGCCATGCCAACGTGCTTCAGGCGGACAAGGCAAAGCCGATCCGACCGCCACCTTCACAGATACGTTCTTCAATTTTTTATGGAGCTCAAAAGGTATCTGATCCTTAATTCCATCCACGGGGTAGCCGGGACCGCCATTTGTAGTATAGGATGCATCGTTAGATGGGACCTCCGATTCAGCGACGCTGCTTCTCCGCTGAGATGGGTTGGCGGTAATATCGAGTGGAGGATCTTGCTGCAAGCGCGCTATTCCTCTAAGTTTGTCGATCTGTTGCTGCTGCTTGTCAAGTCTTCCTAGCAGCTGCTTGAACTTTTCTGCCTCCTCCTCCTCCCGTCTTTGCTTTGCTCTTGCTCGGCTTCTATAGGTACCTTGGTCCTTAGGACACCCAGTCTCCCACGTGAAACTCCCGTCAAGGCCTCAGACTCGTCCTGTATGTTCGCGATTCCCGAGGACCAAGGTCAGCAAGTCATTCTCTCTATCAGGATGAAACTGTTTTATTCCATCTTTAATATCTTTGACCACTTTTAGCCATGCAGTCCTGGGTACCTTTATCCTATCACTGCAAACAAGGTCCCCTGTAAGTTCGTCATATGTACTCCCATGCCCAAGGAACCAATTTCTTGCCATCAAATCCCATTCTTCGCGAATTGGTTCTGGAATGATCCCTTTATTATGAAGCTCTTTCTCTTTTGCATCCCACTTAGGCATGGCAGCCGCGTATCCCCCTGGCCCCAAGTTTTGGTGATATTTCTTCTTCGCAGCATTTATCTTGTTTTTTCTGACTTTTCCTCTGCAACTCCTGACCTCCTATACAGCACAAATGCATCCCAGTAAGGCTGCTGCTTCACTAGATAGCCTTCGAATAATAGGGTTTTCTTGTCCTTCTGATACTATTGCCATAATGACTTCTTCCAGTTCTTAAATAGTTCGGCCATCTTCTTTAGTGCGAACTGCTTGACTTTCTTTCTCATTTCAGCAGTCTCGTCCTCAGTGTCACATTCTAGCAGCTTGAAATGTCCCATTAGGTCATTAAAAAGTTCATCTTTGAACCTATTGTCGATATACACATCACTCCATTCCGCCTCTTTGGGCTTATTCCACTCCCGAACAGTGATCAGGGTGCGATCTCTAGCAACAACTCCGCATTGTTGTACAAATAGTTGTTTTGTTTTCTTTGGTTCCAATGGTTCTCCATCTCCTAAAACCTCTGCAATTTCATAAACAGTACCCAGGGGCAACTTTTTGGCTGGGCCGCGCTTGGTTTTCTTGCTCGATTTAGAGTCCTAAGAGAAGAAACATTCGTCAACATTATATATACAACTAGGTACATCTAGTGATGATCATCAGACATCATATATATATATACCTCGTCGGTCTGCGTTACGCGTCCATGGGCTTCTTCCTCCTGTCTGTTGGTCTCCTCTCCCTCACCGGATGAGTTTAGATACCACGAAGGAGATCCCTCATCGGCATTGTGAATCATATCCTCGAGCAAGTGTTCCGAATCTAGGACTCTGTGGACTGGGGGACTAGGTGGATCCATAGTTCCTGCAAAATGCACACAATATTTATTCGAACTTAACAAAATAAAACCTAAACCCCTAAACCTGAAGGTGCGGTAGGCGGTGGCCGGTGATGGTGGCCGCGGGAGAGGCAGGCGACTAAGCGGCTTCCCGCAAGAACCACCACCCTAACCCTAACTCCGGTCAGCACCCTAAACCCTAAACCTGGAGGTGCGGTGGCGGTGGCCGGTGATGGTCGCCGCGGGAGAGGCGAGCGACTAAGCGGCTTCCCACGAGAACCACCACCCTAACCCTAACTCCGGTCACCACCGAGCACCAACACCCTAACCATTACAAAGAGGGTCTTACAATAATTACCCTAACCCTAACCCTAACCCTAGGACTCGACACCTAGCCGTGCCCATGCCCTTCACCGATAAACTTACACTTGACTAAAAAATCCTATATACACTAAAGATCGAAGATCCTAAAAATCCAAAAAATTCTACATACAAATCCTAATAATAATCACCCTATATTAAACACTAACACAAAATTAACCTAAACAAATCCTAATTAAGCACTAACAAATCCTAAACAAAATAATAATCCTATAAACAAAATTAACCTAAACAAATCCTAATTAAGAACTAACAAATCCTATAAACAAAATTAACCTAAACAAATCCTAAACTATACATTAAACTAAAAATCCTAAACTATAATACTAAACAAAAAATCCTAAGTACTAATCCTAATCCTAAGTAAAAATCCTAACTAATCCTAAGTACTAATACTAATCCCTAACCCTATAATACTAAGTACTAATCCTAACTAAGTAATAATCCTAACTAATTAATCATGCATAATCCTATAATATAAAAAACTAATTACCTATATTAATGATGAGGAGGCCGAGAGGGGGCCGGCGGCAGACGGTGGCGCTTCCGGCGCCGGTGGCCGGTGGTGGGAGCGGTGGCCGGTGGTGGGGGAGTTGGCGGCTGTGGCGCCCCGCAAAACCACTACTAGAAAATCGCGTTGATTTTGTGCTTTGCATCATCATGACTGCATGCTCCTATCATCATGCCACATTGCATTTGAGCATCGTCATCATCATGCATGTTTTTTTGTCTAAACTATTTTCGAAACGCTTAGTTTTGTCTTCTAAATATTCCCGTCTTTATTCAAATGAAAACCCGGGTCTCCGGAATATTTTGTTTCGTCTACCAACGGATTTCAAACGCCCTGTTTTAATAATAAAATATTTATTTTATTTTTAGGGGGCAGCCAAACCGGGTCGATCCGACCTAGCCGGCCACCCCCAAAATTACCCAAAACCAGCCTGTCTAATCCCTAATCTACCCAAACCTAATCTACCCAGCCTTTCCCCTTCCTCCACCTCACACCGGCCACATCACCCCACCCAATAGCCAACCGCCACCTCACCACTCCCTTCCCCCTATCCAATCCCAGCCCGCCACCTCAGCCTGGTCCCGTCCCACATCGCACGCCAGCCGCCTCCCACCAACCGCCTGTGGGCCTGGCCCCACCACCGACCATGCCCCTCCTGGGCACGCTCCCCAACCCCACTTCCTATTCCCGCTCACCTTGATAGCCACCAACCCCCACCCTGCTTTCTATCCCCACACCACGCGTGGCCCCACCCTGCTCACACGCGCGGACACCCGGCCTCGAAGCCGCCCCATCCCGCACGTCACCACGCGCCATCCCCGCCTCCATCCTCTCCCAGAGCCCCGCCGCCACCAGGCCACCTTCCCTCCCGCTGCCGCTCGCAGGTCCCCGCCGCCTCCTTCCTCCGGCCTTCCTCGCCCCGGCCGCCGCCGCGTGAACCCCTCGCGAGGCCGTCTGCCGCCAACCCTCGCGGCCTGACGCCGCCCGCTCCACCTCTACGACCGTCCGCCGCCGCCGGTTACCTCCACCCCCGCCTCTGACCGGCCCCGCCTGCACCCCCTCCGCCGTTCAAGCTAGCCCCGCCGCCGCCCTCCATCGCGCGTCCGCGCCCGAGCCGTGCTCGACCCCGCCGCCAGGGCCGGAGCCGTCATCGGCCGCCACCTCCTCGCCTCCACCTCGCCGGCCTCGCGGGCCCCTCTTGGCCGCGCCCGTCCCCGGCCTGGCTCGCGCCCTCCCCACCGGCAGCGCGACCCCGCAGCGCCGTCCGTGGTCCCCTGTTCCGGCCCGCGCCCGCCCGTGGAGCCCGGCCACCTGTCGTCGCCTTCCGCGCGCCCCGGCTCTCCAGCAGCGCCGCCTGGACGTGGCCTCGACGCCGTCCGCCGTGCTCTGCCGCAGCATGCTCTGCCTCTGCTAGCGTTGGACGCTGCCGCCTCCTGTGTCGCGTTATTGTTCTCCTCGGCCAAGTTTGGTTCCAATTCGGGTCCTCGTACCAATAGGTGCTCAATGCATCGTGTTGTCATCGAGAGCTCGTGATACCCAGAGACCGTACCAACGCGGAACCAAGTACATCGTCGACAACCGAAGCCGGAATACCATGATCTCCAACACGGGACGCAGAGCGCATCGACACGGACCCGAAGACCGAACCCGGGCATGCCAAATTCTTCGAACCGAAGGCCACAGATGCGACAAGTACTTCTTCCCGGATCTGATGCCCGAGAACCCGGACACCAGGTCGTCGACACGGATACGCCAAGTACCTCCTCGAGGACGCCAAGTTCTTCATCCCGAATGCCAAGACCGACTTGATGGCGCGGACCCGACAAGATCTTCGCAACGACAAGATCGACACCGACCAGGACGAATCCGATGCGCCCCGACACCGAACCAAGTCCTTCTTCGCGGAACGCCAAGATTGTGGCATCCCGCAAAACCACTACTAGAAAATCGCGTTTTTTTTGTGCATTGCATCGTCATGACCGCATGCTCATGTCATCATGCCGCATTGCATTTGAGCATCGTCATCATCTTGCATCTATTCGCATAAAACTATTTTTGAAAAGCCTGGTTTTGTTTTCTAAACGCCCTGTCTTTAATTCAAAACCCAAAACCCGGTCTCCGGATTATTTTGTTTTGTCTGCCAATGGTTTGTAAAAGCCCGGGTTAACAAATAAAATATTTAATTAATTTAGTGGGGGCAGTCGAACGGGCCGGACCGACCCAGTCGACCACCCCCAGTACAAAAACGGTCCGCCTAAAACCTTTTTCTACCAATCCTATTCTACCCACCCAACCAGCCACATCACCCCCACCAATCGGAGCCCGCCACCTCACCATTCCCTATCCTCCCTCCACTCTCAGGCTGCCACATCAGCCATCCCCACTCCCTCTCTCTCTCACCCCACAGCTCACTCACCCGAGCCAGCCCTCACCCCTCTCCCTGTTCCCCGGGCCCCACCCGCAGCCCCACTTCCTCCTGGCCCACTTGCCAGCCTCACCCACTCCCTTCCCTCTTTCTCTCCTGAACACCCCTCTCACTCCCAGCACACGCACCCGCCTGTCCCTCTCCCCCTGTCCCGCGGGACCAGCCCCCTCCCCACGCGCTCAACTCCCCCAGCCGCCCGCCCCTGGGCCCCACCTCCCACTCGCCCCACGCGCCCCACCCCGCGCGGCCCACCCCCTGACACCTCTCTCCCCCACCCCGTCTCCTTCCTCCTCCCCTTCCTCATCTTCCCCACCGACGCGCCCACCCCCCTCTCTCCTCGGCCTCCCCGCCTTCTCCCTCATCGCCGGCGTCCCCTCTCGCGCCCCGCGCCTTCTTCCTCCCTTCCGCCTCCCTGGCGCCTCCTCCTCCCGGCCCGCGTCGCCTCCGCTGGACCACCTCCTCCCCGCCTCCCTCGCCGGGCCGCCTCACCGCCGCTCCTCCTCCAACCTCGCTCCGGCCGCCCTCGCCGCCGAGCGTCGCCGCTCTCGCGCCTCCCCAGCTCTGCCGCCTGCGCCTCACCTCGGCCGGCCCGTCCTCTCCCTTCCCGCGCCAGTCACCATCGACCCCGCAACCTCCTCTTCCCTCGTCAGCGCGGCGTGCAGCGTCTGCCTCACGCCGCCATCCGCCGTCCCCGACCTGGGCTTCCTCCGCCGCCGGTCGACGAGGCCCTTCTGAGCTTCCTCCACCATCGCGGGGCCTCGCCGCCTCTGCCCCAACTCAGCACCTCTGCCCTGCGCCGCCCTCCGACGAGTCGCCGTTGCCCCGGCAGTCTCGCCTGCGCCGTCGGCCCCGACCTCGCCGTCTACCTCCTCGGGATCTCCTTCCATCCAGACCGGCCGCCACCGTATCCGAGCCGCATCAGCTCCCCCATCGTCGCCGTTGCCGTCCTCTGTCCGCCGTCGGGAACCCTCCTTCCACCGTCGCTGCCAGGCGCTGCCGTCATCCCTCGTTCATATTGACTTGAGGATGAACCGTACTTGTGGTTGAGGTGTCCTGGTGGTGTGATGCTATAATAACCGTTGAATCAAATCCGCGGTATCTGGAACAGATGTGTCTCCTCCCGGTTGCAAGGGCACTTGCATCGCGTCGTCGTCAGGTCTCGAACATTGTTTTTGCCAAGATCTTCCGAAGGCCCCAACAATTAAAACAAGATCGTCATCGAAAGTGGAGCCACTACAAGACCAACACCGATCCGACCGAACCCTTTACAAGATCTTCGTCACGGAAACCCCGATGCCTTCGACACGGCGATAATGCCGTCGTGAACCCGATGGCTGAGACGTTGAAGACCCGATCCCGGATTCAAAGTCTAAACCCTGACATTGGCTTCACGATCTCCTTCATGGATGCAAGACCCCGTTCCCAGAGGCGAAGTCCAGACCCGAAGACTGCCAAGATCGCCACCGGTACGACAAGCACTTCGCCGCGGAACGCCAAGTTCTACATCCCGAACGCCAAGACCGACTCGATGGCGCAGAACCGACAAGGGCTTCACGACGACAAGAATGACACCGACCAGGGCGAACCCGATGCGCCCCCGAGACCGAACCCCGAACCCCGGAACCCAAGATCTGCCGAACCCTAATGTGTGACCCTAATACGAGCCCCTATTCTATAAATGTCATCTATATAGATTGTTGCATATTAAAATGTTCATATTTGCACACATATCATGTGGGTTTGGGGGCCTTATGCCGATTCACCTCATAATTAAATATGGGGCCCATATGCGGGCAAATCTAGTCTCATATTGGCCTCATTTAAATTTGTGTAGCGAACCGGTAACTTATCTTGCCCTGTTATTACAACATCTAAATTGCGGGGTAGATAAATAACTTGAACCGTTTAATTAATTGTCGGGACCCCGGTTCCGCTTAATATGACCTAATTGCATCGCACCTTTGCCATGTCATACATCATACATGCATCATGCCCGATCTTCTGCCGTAGTATTAAATATTGCATCCGGTGTTCCTTCTAGTGATTTGCTTCTTCGCGGATAAGGCCGTTGAGTTGATGTGAGCTTCGCCCCGATCTTCGGTTGAACCTTCGACAATGTTTTCAGGCGAGCATCTCCCCCTTTCTACCTATCTTACTTTTATAGTATTTATTCCCTCCCGTTGATCTATTGCTATCTGTGTCGCGATGCTCTAGTTTTCGTACCCGTGATACCCCTTGCAGCCTTATATTGCCTTGGACACATCCTATTACCTGTTGTGTGGTAGATAGTTGGACTTGCGCGTCATAGTCGCTTGCTCAAGTGCTGTCGCGTGTCGTCCAGTACCACAGTTGTTGGAGTGTTGCCGCATGTTTAATGTCGGAGTTGTTCATGGCTTTAATTACCGTTCACTTTATTTACTGTCTAACAACTAAAATTGAAGTAAGTAAGCAGAGGCACAGGTGGGCAATAGATGTTATTTGGTTGTTAACCGTCCACTTGTGTCCCGTAGGACCCCGAGTACTTGATACCTGTTCCTTGAATATTCGCGCTATCCACATCCGGGAGGATTATGGGACCCCCCTGAGCTAGAGCTTGATTCCGTCTTATTTCTTGGGGCCACAAACTAGTTTGAGGTTTTATTTACTATCCTGTACCTATGCCATGCTTTACTGCTTTATTTACGATTGTGCGAGGAGCACACTGTACTGTTTAGGATTGTGACCCGTTTACGCGGTATCGACAAGCCTAGTTTTGGGTTCCCAGTCGCTTACAGACGGCCCCACAAACCTTGAGTCCGTCTTGGAGTCAGCTAGCTTCGTTGCGGGTGTACTCAACGGGGTGGCCCCCGGAAATATTTCTGAATCTTGTGATTGCTTTGTCGTGAAGGCCTCGTTGGGTTTTGATTTGGTTTTTCCGAGGCTGATCGAGTGTGTGTTGCTATTGGTACACCCCGGCCGGGTAAAACTTTCTGAAAGCCGTGTCCGCGGTTATGGATGACTTGGAGCACAGTATCTCGACCATAGACAACTATAACTAAAGTAGTGCTATAAACCTGACTTCATAATGACTAGTAATCAACTTCACTATAATGGAATGGCTAAATAAAACTGCCAACAATTGCTTGTTTGGGTTGTCGCTTGCGACCTTTGTACCTGCTTAGTAAGTATTGCAACTACAACGGAATGGCTAAATAAAAGTACCAACAACTGCTGGGTTTTTGGGTTATCTCATGCTATTTGTACCTGATTAGTAAGTGTTGCAACTATAACGGAATGGTTAACTAAAACGGCCCACTGCTTATTTTATCAGGATGATTATCTATACTTGACTAGTAATTGCTGCAACGATAACTGAATAAATAAAACTGCCCACTGTGTGAGTTCCTCGGTTGACTTCCTCGTTTGGTCTCGAGGGGGAAATACCAGGATGGGTTTGTTTGGTGGTAGTATCAGGTTGGTTCCGAATAGGTCTTTCTCACCCCTCTCTGAATGCCGACAGCTATATCGAGTCTCTATAGGTTGTTTAGTGCATGCTGCCGCTGCCGCTCAGTCCACCATACCTATGTAGGCGAGGACCGCCGAATTCTAGTCTCGCCGTGTACTGGCCTCAGTACTGACGCTCCTCTTTTTCCTCCGCCCTTTGTCGGCACCCCTTTTGTTTAAGCAGGTTTTGAGATCGACGCCGTTAGCAGGGTCACCCTTCCGGCTTGGCCTGGGCAGGGTTATGGACGCCATTGGTTATTCTTCAGGGCTCTTAGCCCCATTTGCATCTTGTCCGTAGTCGGACGCTATATCATTTTCAAGGTGATTTGGATCTTTGTATATTATATCTGTATTTTTGACTCATGGAGTCGTGTTGTATATATCTCTGTTCTGTGGGTCCCATCGAGGACTGTTGTGTAATGTTATTACTTCGTTTCCACCCGCACGAAAGTGCCTGGTGGGCACCTTTGAATCGTTTCTATGCGGGTTTGGCGGGTTTCGCTAAAACTTGCATAGGGCCGATTCTGAGGGTGTTACAAAGATCTACTCTGTTATCCGAGAACGATCCCGCCGAGACCGAACCCCAGATCCGGACCCTGAGACCCGACCCCGAACCCCTCGGAGCCCAAGTTCGCCGAACCCCAAAGTGTGACCCTCTTTTCTGTGACCTATATTTTATAAATAATATTACTTGTTGCATATAAAATTGCCATGCTTGCATACATATTGTCATGTGGTTTGGGGGCCTTATGCCGATTCACCATATAATTAAATATGGAGACCATATGCGGGCTATTCTAGTCTTAGTTTGTCTCCATTTAAATCTATGTAGCGAACCGATGCTATGTTTTGCCATGTTAATACCACATTTAAATTGCGGGGTATTTAAATAAATTAAACCACTTAAATAATTGTCGGGACCCCGGTTCCGCTTAATATGATCTAATTGCATCTCATGCCTGCCATGTCATACATCATACATGCATCATGCCCGATCTTCTGCCGTAGTATTAAAAAGTGCATCCGGTGTTTCTTCTAGTGCTTTGCTTCTTCACGGATTAGGCCGATGAGTTGATGCGAGTGTCGCCCCGATCTTCGGATGAACCTTCGGCAATGTTTTCAGGCGAGCAATCTCCCCCTTTCTACCTATTTTACTTTTATAGTATTTATTCCCTCCTGTTGATCTATTGCTATCTGTGTTGCGATGCTCTAGTTTTCGTACCCGTGATATCCCTTGCAGCCTTATATTGCCTTGGACACATCCTATTACCTGTTGTTTGGTAGATAGTTGGACTTGCGCGTCGTAGTCGCTTGCTCAAGTGTTGTTGCGTGTCGTCCAGTACCACAGTTGTTGGAGTATTGCCGCATGTTTAATGTTGGAGATGATCATGGCTTAATTACTGTTTAATAACTAAAATTGAAAGTAGGTGAATGCAGAGGCACCGGTGGGTAATAGACAATATTTGGTTTTTAACCGCTCACTGGTGTCCCGTAGGACCCCGAGTTCTTGACACCTGTTCCGAGATCGAGCGCGCTAACCACATGTGGGGTGTATGGGCACCCCCATCGATTCAGTACCTGATTCCAAGTACTGTACTGGGGGCCACAAGTAGTTTGGGGCTTTATTACTATCCTGTACTTATGCCATGCTTTACTTCTTAATTTAAGATTGTGCGAGGAATGCACCTGTACTGTTTAGGTAAGCGGAGTGTTTTCGCGGTATCGACAAGCCCAGTCACACTTTCGGGTTCCCATTCGTTTACAGCCATTGACGCAAACCCTGAGTCCGTCTCGGAGACCGGCCGACTTTGTTGCGGGTAGCTTAGTGGGGTGGCCCCCATGTACTTGCTTTGGGTCTGGGAAACGTCATGACTTAGGCCCCGCCGACATACCGATGGGTGTATGTTAACTGATCTGGCAAAAAGGGTCGAAGTGCGTGTGGATACTTTGGTGCACCCCTGCAGGGTTAAATCTTTTCGAAAAGCCGTGTCCGCGGTTATGGACAACTTGGAGCACAGTTCTAGATCATAGACAACTATAACTAAAGTTTACTGTTATAATTTGACTTGTATCCGATGTGACTAGTAATCAGCTTCACTACAACGGAATGGCTAAATAAAAGTACCAACAACTGCTGGGTTTGGGATATCTCATGCTAATTGTATCTGACTAGTAAGTGTTGCAACTACAACGGAATGGTTAACTAAAACTGGCCACTGCTATATCAGGATGACTCATGCTATCTATATTTGACTAGTAATTGCCGCCACTATAACGGAATGAATAAAACTGCCAACTGTGTGAGTTCCTCGGTTGACTTCCTCGTTTGGTCTCGAGGGGGAAATACCAGGAAGGGTATGTTTGGTGGTAGTATCAGGATGGTTCCGAATAGGTCTTTCTTACCCCTCTCTGATAGCCGCTATTTGTATCGAGTCTCTATAGGTTGTTTAGTGCATGCTGCGCTGCCGCTTCAGTCCACCATACCTATGTAGGCGAGGACCGCCGAATTCTAGTCTCGCCGTGTACTGGCCTCAGTATTGACCGCTCTCTCTTTTTTCTTTGCCCTTTGTCGGCACCCCTTTTGTTTAAGCAGGCTTTGAGATCGACGTCGTCAGCAGGGTTACCCTTCCGGCTTGGCCTGGGCAGGGTTATGGATGCCATTGGTTATTCTTCAGGGCTCTTAGTTCAATTTGCATCTTGTCCGTACTCGGACGCTATATCGTTTTAAAGGTGATTTGAATCTTTGTATTGTATATCTGTATTCTTGACTCTTTGAGTCGCTGTTGTATATATATGTTTTGTGGGTTCCATCGAGGACTATTGTGTAATGATATTACTTCGTTTTCCACCCGCACGCAAGTGCCTGGTGGGCACCTTTGAATCGTTTATATGCGGGTTTGGCGGGAAGCGCTGAAACTTGCATAGGGCCGATTCTGAGGGTGTTACAGCGGCGCCGGTGGCGCGGCGGAGGTGGGGTGCCCGCAGGGCGTCGCCGGCACGGGGGCGAGAGAGAGGTGCGCACGGCGGTGGCACGGCCGGCGTGGAGGGTGGAGGCACGAAGTGGGCGGAGGCGGCGTCGATCGAAAATCCGGCAGCCTGGCGACGAGCTCTGTTCGTCTGGCCTCCAACTTCTCCCGGTGCGTGGGACGCACCGAGGGAGAGGCCCCCATTTACACCCCCCCTCTAGTCCCGGTGCGTGGCACCAGCCGGGAATAAAGGGGGGTCTCTAGTCCCGGCTGGTGCCACGCACCAGGACTAGAGGGGGGCGTTTCATTTTCACGCGCTGGGGCCAGACCTTTAGTCTTGGCTAGTAAACTGGGCCGGGACTAAAGGCCCAAATTTACGCGCGCTGGTAAGTCTATAAATTATATGTCCCTTGCTGGAATCATAACGACTTACTTCAATTTTGACCCTATCCCCCATCAGTATTCGTATAGAACTAGAGCGGATCTTTCCTGAAATATAGCCCAGGATGATGGTGTCATTCTCTAGCTGAACGCGGAACATTCCATTGGGTAGGGCTTCCGTAACTAAACCTTCGAAAGTGACTTTTGCTTCTCTCGGTTTTTTTTTTCTCTCCTATTTTTTTTTCTGTCATATTTTTTCTCCTATTTTTCTATTTTTATTTTCAAAATAGGAAGGTCGAGATAGAATTCGGGCACTATAGTCGGAGCGATTACCATATATAACATAAGACTTCTCCCCCAATTCTGTTTAGTCGAGCCTCTCGATCTGTCATTATCCCTCGAGAAGTAGAAAGAATAGCAATTCCCATTCCACCCAAAACTTTAGGAATTCCTTGATAGTTGGTATAAATTCGTAAGCCGGGTCGGCTGATACGCTTTAAAAAGGTTCTTGTTCTATATATTCCTTTTCTAGTCTTTCTCTTTTGATGTCGCAAAGTTGAAACCAAGAAATATCTGTTACGTTCCTGATGTTTCCGAACACTTTCAATAAAACCCTCTCGTAGAAGTATTTTAACAATGTTTTCGATAATATTTGTAGATATTACTCAAACTGTTTCTTTTTTATTCATGTCCGCGTTTCTTATAGAGGTTAGTAAATCCGCAATAGTGTCCTTGCCCATAAGGCTCTAATTCTAGGTTCCTCCAAATTGTTCTATAATCAATATGTTTTTTTTTTGCTTTTCATTTTAAATTTTAAAACATATACGTAAAACACAATCTACTAACTACTAAATTTATTCTCTGATCTAAATTTCACCTACTAGTATTTATAATACTTCAGGAGCTAATGAAACTATTTTGGTAAAATTCAATTCTCTCAATTCCTCAGCAATCGCGCCAAAAACTCGAGTTCTTTTTGGATTTCCTTTTTGATCAATTATAACCGCTGCGTTGTCATCATAGCGGATTATTATACCGTCTTCACATTTGAACTCTTTACATGTACGTACAATTACAGCTCGAATTACTTCGGATCTTTCTAGGGGCATTCGGGGCAATGCGTCTTTGATTACAGCAACAATAACATCACCAATACGAGCATATCGCTGATTACCTGCAGCTCCTATGACTCGAATACACATCAATTTTCGAGCTCCACTATTATTTTCTACGTTTAAAAGGGTCTGAGGTTGAATCATATTATTTTGATTTCCATTTGTTATTTCAATGCAAAAGGATGAAAGAAATATTGTCTTTTTAGAAAGAAAAAAAGGGCGTTTTTTTATCTTCAATACTCCTTTGAGTTTTAGGGGTTCTATATTTCTAATCGAATAAATTGACTTCGTATAGGCATTTTACTGGCAGCTATGGAGATAGCTGCTCTAGCTACAGTTTCGGATACCCCCTATTTCATAAAGTATACGACCTGGTTTAACAATGGCTACCCAATATTCAGGGGACCCCTTTTCTGAGCCCATACGTGTTTCCATCGGTCTTAGTGTAACGGGTTTGTCGGGAAATATACGTACCCATATTTTTCCACCACGACGTGCATATCGTGTTATTGCTCTTCGTCCTGCTTCTATCTGTCTCGCCGTGATCCCAGAAGGTTCAAGTGCTTGAAGAGCATATCTACCAAAACAAATACGATTTCCTCGGCAGGATTTTCCTTTCATTCTTCCTCTATGTTGTTTGCGAAATCTGGTTCTTTTGGGGTTATAGTCGATGGTTCTTTCTTAGTTCCATCTCTACTGCAAAACTGGACATGAGAGTTTCTTCTCATCCAGCTCCCCGCGAATGAAATGAGAAAGCGTGCAAATTTCTCTAATTCCATAATATTCAAAAATATTAGGAAGAGATCCACATTAATAGATAAATAATAGAAAAAAATAGGTTTTTTTATATTTATTATTCAATTTGTTAAAATCGAAAAATCTATAGTCAAAAAAAAGAAGATCTAGAATATATCTAGATGTGTGTGTCTATATTATCTAAATTCTATATTTTATAGATGATGTAATCCTTAAAATATCTTTATTTTTACTCTTATTGAATAATGGTAATGGTAAAGTATTCTAATTTAAAAAGGATTTCGCGGGCGAATATTTACTCTTTTCTGTCTTATTTGTTAATTTATAACCTTACCAAATAAGATAATTTTTTTGGTTTGTTCCGCCATCCTACCCAATGAAGTATTAGGATTCTTTTCAATAAAATCCTATGGAATCATAGGTTCTGTAGTTCCCACTGCCTCTCCTTGAATGGTTAGGTCTGAATTCCACAATGGAGCTTCCAAAAAATTTCTTTCCCAGTTAATTTTCTCAGTTTTATTAACCAGGATGGCTCTTTATTATTGCTTTAAATTTCTAGTTTCAAGTTACGTTACGATTTCTAATGCTCTACCCCAGCGCGCGTGTGCTTTTTTTCAAAAAATTTCAAAAATATCATTTAAAACATTTAAATTATACTTTTTTGCATACTTGTGAATTTGACAAAACTTTCAACATGAAAAGTTCTTGAATTTGAATAATTAATCCAAATTCATTTTCTATTTTATCAAATAATTATTTTAAATAATCAAATTATAAACCATTTTGCCATTATCAATTTAAAAATGCATTAACTATTATTTTTTGCATACTTGTGAATTTGACAAAACTTTCAACATGAAAAGTTCTTGAATTTGAATAATTAATCCAAATCCATTTTCTGTTTTATAAAATAATTATTTTAAATAGTCAAATTATTAACCATTTTGCCATTATCAATTTAAAAATGCATTAACTATTATTTTTTGCATATTTTTGAATCTCACTAAACTTTCAACATGAAAAATTCTTGAATTTGAATAATTAATCCAAATCCATTTTCTGAATAAGCTTTAGTCCGGAGTGGCAGGTCCCCCGGTATATGCCATGGTTGGGCTCAGGATCCCCGGAGTGGAAGGTGACGATGACAATGATGATGACGATGACAAAGAAGACCATGAAGCTTTAGTCCCGATTGTATCCACTAATAGGGACTAAAGATTTTTCCCGCCATTTCTCACCGCTTCCCGCCAAGTTTTCCCGCCCTTTCCTCTTAAACGAGCTTTTAGTCCCGGTTGTAGCCACTGACAGGGACTAAAGATATTTCCCGCCATTTCCCACTGCATCCCGCCATGTTTTCCCGCCCTTTCCATCTATATATAGGCTGGCCGCGCCATGGTTATGCACACATCCACACCTTCCTCTTTCATGGAAATGGACAACGCCTACTGGGCCATTCTGACCCTCGAGGAGACGGAGGCGCTGTGCGCCTTAAGCTACCCTTGCCCACCAGGCTACCGGCCGCCCGCCGACTGGATGCTGAGTGTTGGAGGTGTTCCTGTCCCTCCCGTGCCTCAAGGCTCCGCCCGATAGGCGGCCATCACAAACCACTTCTACCACGAGCTCACGCCGGAGCAACGGATGGATTCCTAGTGGGATCCCGACAACTACGACACTTGGAATGCCTTCTTCGCTAACCGGAGGGAAAGGGAGCTCGCCAAGTACGATGGTAATGGCCCGCCCCCGGTGAACCATAATGAAGCCGGTCGGCGTCTGTGGTGGGCGAACCGTACTATCATAGGCGTGATGCGCTACATCGACGGGGGAGACCATCCTCGCCTGCGGTGCCCACAAGTCCACCCGCCTGCCGTGAATCCGAGGCCGGAGTGGAAGGTTCCCCCGGTATATGACATGGCTGGGCTCAGGATCCCTGGAGTGGTAGGTGACGATGACAATGATGATGACGATGACGAAGAAGACCCTGAAGCTGTGTACTATAGGACTAGGCATGATTATGACTAAAGGGGAGGCTTTAGTCCTAAGTGTTAGCTAGTCCCGGTTTGTCCCGGTTTTTAATATTAATAAATGTATTAAGTGTTAGTCCCGGTTTTTGGCTGGACCGGGACTAAAGAGGGCCTTTAGTCCCGATTCCGTAGTCTCGGTTTTTAAATATTAATAAATGTCTTGAGTGTTAGTCTTGTTTTATGGTTGGACCAGGACTAAAGGGGGACCTTTAGCCCGATTCGTACTTACCATGAAGATCTGATCTCCAAATACGTGCGGTCACATATTAGGGAGTGCCTCTATGACCAGTTTCTTGGAGATGCTGGAGGATTGGGCTCCGGCGGCATCTCCCTAAAACTGGCCGTAGTGGTGTCCCTGCTCTCGAAGACCATCTTGCAGCTTGTAACTTCTCTAACTAGATCAATATGCCTAGGAGCTAACTTAATTTCACATATTAGGGGGTGCCTCTATGACCAGTTTCTTGGAGATGCCGGAGGATTGGGCTTCGGCGGCATCTCCCTGAAACTGGCCGTAGTGGTGTCCCTACTCTCGAAGACCATCTTGCAGCTTGTAACTTCTCTAACTAGATCAATATGCCTGGGAGCTAACCTAATTTCACATATTAGGGAGTGCCTCTATGACCAGTTTCTTGGAGATGCCGAAGGACTGGGCTCCGGCGGCATCTCCCTGAAACTGGCCGTAGTGGTGTCCCTGCTCTCGAAAACCATCGATCTTGGAGATGCCTCAAACTGGCTGGAGGAGTGGCCTATTTATAGTACAAGCAGCTCGGCATAGTGTCGACACTCAATACATAATGTCGACACTCACCCCTATTATTAGCACTCACTCGTGTTTTGTCCCGGTTGCTGTCTCCAACCGGGACTAAAGGTTCATCCAACCGGGACTAAAGGTTCAACCCCTATTATTAGTGCTACCTGGCCCATCCTGCCGCAATCCCTTCAATCGCGGTTGGTTTCTCCAACCGGGACTAAAGGTTAATCCCCTATTATTGGTGTTGCCTGGCCCAGCCTGCCCTGCCATTTACCTCTATTTATAGTGCGGCCATCATGGCCATGGAGAATCTTCATCATTTAACAATATGATTACATAAAAGGTTTAATATATTACACCAACATCCCTATCTAGTGTTGTTGTTTTCTTCTGCGCCGTAGCCATGGATAATCTTCATCATTTAACAGGAGGCTTGGGTCAGTTTTCACTTTGAAGGGTGGAATTTCATGAAACTTATTATAATCTTCTAACATAGCTGTCTTGTCATCCACTCCCACGATGTTTCTTTTCCCTGAAAGAACTATGTGGCGCTTTGGCTCATCGGACGTTGTATTCTTTTGCTGATTTCTTTTTCTCGGTTTCGTAGACATGTCCTTCACATAGAAAACCTGAGCCACATCGTTGGATAGGACGAATGGTTCATCCATGTACGCAAGATTGTTGAGATCCACTGTTGTCATGCCATACTTTTCGTCTACATGTACACCTCCTCCTGTCATCTTGACCCATTTGCACCGAAACAAAGGGACCTTAAAAGTAGGTCCATACTCAAGTTCCCATATCTCCTCTATGTACCCATAATATGTGTCCTTCTTCCCATTGTCATCGGTTGGATCAAAACGGACACCACTGTTTTGGTTGGTGCTCTTTTTATCTTGGGCGATCGTGTAAAATGTATTACCATTTATCTCGTACTCTTGGAAAGTACATATAGTCGAAGATGGTAACCGTGACAAAAAGTATAGCTGATCTTCAACAGTGTTGTTATTTATGAGATGCTTCTGCAACCAACTGCCGAAAGTGTCCTCGTGTTCCACTTTAATCGAGGAGTCAGGCATCCCCGGGTTTTCCGAGCGTACAATAATCTTGTGTTTCTCGATATACGGAGCCACCAAGGTGGAATTGTGTAGAACTGTGTAGTGTGCTTTATTGAAATAATCTCTGTCCATACATACCATTGTTTTCCTTCCTAGTGTGCCTTTTCCAGTCAGCCTCCCCTCATACCGAGATTCAGGAACACCAATCGGCTTAAGGTCAGGAAGAAAGTTAACACAAAACTCAATGACCTCCTCTGTTCCATATCCCTTGGAGATGCTTCCTTCTGGCCTAGCACGGTTATGAACATATTTCTTTAAGACTCCCATGAACCTTTCAAAGGGGAACATATTGTGTAGAAACACATGACTGAGAATTCTAATCTCTTCGACTAGGTGAACTAGGAGGTGTGTCATAATATTGAAGAAAGATGGAGGGTACAACAACTCGAAGCTGACCAGACATTGGACCACATCAATCTTTAACCCTGATAGACTTTCTGGATCGATAAACTTCTGAGAAATTGCATTGAGGAATGCACATACCTTCACAATGGCCAGCCGAACATTTTCTGGTAGAATCCCTCTCAATGCAACCGGAAGCAATTGCGTCATAAGAATGTGGCAGTCATGGGACTTTAGGTTTTGGATTTTTTTCTCTTTCATATTTAATATTCCCTTTATGTTAGACGAGAAGCCAGACGGGACCTTGATACTGAAAAGGTCTTCAAAAAAGATTTCCTTCTCTTCCTTGGTAAGAGCGTAGCTGGCAGGCCCTTGAAACTGCCCTGGATGCTTACCGTCTCGTCCTTTATGACGTTGCTGGTCCTCCCGTGCTTCCGGTGTATCTTTTGACTTCCCATACAAGGCCAAGAAGCCTAGAATATTCACGCAAAGATTCTTCGTCAGGTGCATCACGTCGATTGCAGAGCGGACCTCATGGACTTCCCAATAGGGTAGCTCCCAAAATATAGATTTCTTCTTCCACATGGGTGCGCATCCGTCGGTGTCTTTCGGAACAGGTTGTCCTCCGGGACCCTTTCCAAATATTACATTTAAATCCTTGACCATACCAAATACATCAGCACCAGTACGGGGGAGCATGCTTCTTCTGGTGATCTGCCTCACCATCGAAATGCTTGCCTTTTTCCTTAAGGGGTGTCTGGGCGGAAGAAAACGACGATTGTACGGGTACACATTCTTCCTAGATTTATCCAGATATATACTTTCAGTCACATCTAAACAGTGTGTGCATGCATTATATCCCTTGTTCGTTTGTCCTAAGATGTTACTAAGAGCAGACCAATCATTGATGGTTACGAACAACAACGCTCGTAGGTCGAATGGCTCTTGTTTGTGCTCATCCCACACAGGTAAACCTGGTTCGGCCCACAACTGTAAAAGTTCATCAACTAATGGCCTTAGGTACACATCAATGTCGTTGTCGTGTTGCTTCGGACCTTGGATGAGCACTGGCATCATAATGAACTTCCGCTTCATGCACAACCAAGGAGGAAGGTTGTAGATACATAGAGTGATGGGCCAGGTGCTGTGACTGCAGCTCTGCTCCCCAAAAGGATTCATGCCATCTGTACTTAGACCAAACCATAAGTTTCTTGCTTCATCAGCAAAGTCCGGGAAGTCTCTCTCGATTTTTCTCCACTGTCGACCATCAGCGGGGTGCCTCAACATCATGTCTTTCTTACGTTCTTCCATGTGACATCGCAACAACTTGGCATGCTCTTTGTTTCTGAACAAGCATTTCAATCGTGGTATTATAGGAGCATACGACATCACCTTGGCAGGAACCCTCTTCCTGGGTGGCTCGCCATCAACATCACCAGGGTCATCTTTTCTGATCTTATACCGCAATGCAGTGCATACCAGGCATTTATCCAAATTCTCGTACTTCTCACCGCGGTAGATAATGCAGTCATTAGGGCCCGCATGTATATTCTGCACATCTAATTCTAGAGGGCAGACGAGCTTCTTTGCTTCGTATGTACTGGCGGGCAATTTGTTATTTCTTGGAAGCAACCTCTTCATGAGTACCAGCAAATTTTTAAATCCCGAGACAGTCACACCGGTCTCTGCCTTCCACTTCAGCAATTCCAGTGTGCTACCCAGCTTCTTCTGGCCATCTTCATAAGTTGGGTACAACAATTTGTTGTGGTCATGTAACATCTGCTCAAACTGCAACCTCTCCTTTTCTGTGTCGCAGTATCGCTTTGCATCAGAAATGACCCGACCAAGATCATCAGCGGGCCGGTCTGGTTCCCGTTCTTCACCTCCTTCTTCTTCATTGTCTTCCATTGCGGCATCAGCGTATTCAGGGAACATAGATCGGTAGTTGTCATCATCGTTATCTTCTTCATCGCCGTCTTCCATCACAACCCCTCTTTCTTCGTGTTTGGTCCAAACATTATAGCCGGACATAAAACCATTCCGAAGCAGGTGGCTCTGAATGACTCTTGCAGAAGTGTGAGCCTTCTCATTCCTACAGTCAACACATTGACAACACATAAAACCATCCCGTCGCTTGTTCTCCTCGGCCATAACTCGAAAAGAACGCACGCCTTCTCTGAAAGCGGCATAGCGTTGGTCACCATACATCCATGGATGGCTCATCTGTATCATACAAATATATGTCAAATGCAATCACTATGCTAAAATTAGTACCGCACGACGGTCTTAACGAGAAAATAATTGCTAACCTTTTATTACACGTGGAAACAAGGATGAGAAAACTTAAGTGTGGCTCGGGCACCTCATATCATGTCTGTCTTGTGTGACCTAAACTTGCATCGCTCTAATGGACATTTCACCGAACACCTCTAGTTCATATGTATGAAGAAGAAGAAAAATAGAACAACAACACTCTCTCCCACCAGAAAAAAAACAGTTGAGAGGGGGAGAGGGCTGTGCGTATATATATGGCCAGAACACTAGTCCCGGTTGGAGATACAAACCGGGACTAAAGGGGGTGCCCCCAGCGAGCGGCAGGGTCAGGGCCCTTTAATCCCGGTTTGAGCCTCAAACCGGGACTAATGGGGTCTAACGGGCCGGGACATATGGTTCTGGGTGGCTCGGGACGTTCGGCCAGGGCCATTAGTCCCGGCCCCAACCATAGCCGGGACTAATGGCCTGGACGAAAGGCCTGTTTTCTACTAGTGAGCATTATGTGTAGCTTTGTCGTGATGAGTTGTTGAAGAAGAAGGAACTAGATTTGGATATCATGAGAGGCTTGGGTACATTTGTAAGTTTGATGGGAGGCTATATACCTCCACATGGTGGTGGTTTCATGGGAGGAGGTGGTGGTGGTTTCACATGAGGAGGTGTTGGAGGATCCATGGTAGGAGGTGGTGGAGGTGCCTTCATGGGAGAAGGTGGAACCATGGAAGGTATCGAAGATGGCAATGAGCACAACAACACCGGTGATGGAACGGAAGAGAGGGAGACAACGGAATCCAACAACAACATGAGTAACAACGATGCTTGAGTGCTATGTTGCACATTTTATTTACATGTTTGAAGAACTTTGATACCTTTTGTTTGTGTGTGAACTATGTTTACATTTCGAACTATGCTATGTGGATTTGGCGAACTAGTTGATCTTTCTGCCATGATCTTGCAATGGTTATATTTTATTTCATATAGTTATTATTTTGGAATGTTGAGATCAAAATTATATTTATTATTTTGTTTGTGTGTAAACTATGCTAAGTGTAATTGGTATCTTTGTTGATATTAATATATGCTCCTTTCCAAAAATATTTTTTTGAATATAAGCAAAAGGGATAGAGGATTTACCTTTTTCCATTTCTTTTTGGAGGAAGGTCCTGACCTATGCACCTTGCTAGCGGCCTGCATATCCACAGAGACAACGCCAGCCTGCAGCTCCTGCTCCGAGTTGTCGTTCGCCTGACCTCCTTGATCCATGGTCCAACGCATGGACGTGGTGCCGCTGCCGACGGGGGAAGCGTGATCTGGGGAGGTGCGGTTGCTGCATGTGTGGCTAGAAATACGAGGGAAAGGAAGGGGACGAGGGGGCAACAGTGACCGGGGGATAATTTCTCCATGCATGGCGGCTGCCTCCATCACCATGGAGTGGATCTCATGGCCATATGTCGACGGTAGAGGAATAACCGTGGATCTCTATGGTGTTTTATTGCTGGCCACGTGTGTCCACTTAAGCGAAATAACCGAATGGGCTTGCGGCGTCGTAGGTAGCTTGTTCCCACTTACAGATTGATCCAACAGTGCTTTGATCGGCGTCTCTATTATCGTGGTGTCTAGGGAACCCGGTTCGGTGGGGGTTTGAATAGGCTGCATGGGCGGACGGGAGGATGACCTGATGAAAGGGTTGGGCGGCGTTTCAGACATGGCAAGGTCCACATCATGTTCCCATAGACGTCAGCCATGGACCGGTTGACTGGGTCAAGATTCTCCGCTGGGAACTATTATTGGGATCACTAGCAGTAGAGTCCATCTCATGTAGGAACCAAATTAGGTACGTACATACTCACCAGTTTATCTCGCTTGCGGTGGAGTAGATTGGTTGGAGAACAAAACGTTACATGATCGCATGCCACGAGGAACAACGGACGAAAGGATCATCACCGACGAAACCAACCATAATAAAAGAAGATGACCGGGATCGGGAATATCTAGCGGAGGAAGGCAAAACAAAAAAACAAACAAAGACGCATAACTGAATGGAAAAAATGCATTATGGCGGACGAAGAGAGAACCTCTTTTTAATATAGTTGTAGATCAATACAGTCTTCTTCCTTTCCTCCTTGAGATGCATCGTGAGGAATCTCGATACGGCCTTTGGATCTCCGAGCCACGTCAGAGGTAGGAACATGTTGTTGATACGGCAATCGGGAAGTCATGGGTTGGGGAGCAGGAAGACTCCGACAATGACCTAAGAAACATATCACCATCCCGAAACATAAAGCCATGAAGAGGGATGGACGATCACCCATGATGCTGACAAACAGATCTAAGGAGACCTAACCTCTCTAACTTCGCGGTGAATTAGAAAGTGGCCAAACCTCGCCATTCACAGAAGAATCCAAGGAACCGAGACACATGGACTACCTGCAAAACATGAGCACGAAACTAGATCCACCACTCCGAGTAGTTATTGGATGATTTACTGTCCATGCCACCGATGAAACCGCCGCCAATGAGGTGCATGAGGAGTCAAGAACCTTATTCTTGTTTCACACAACGTTGCCATGGTCATCGTGGAACAAGTGCCGGTTAATCAAATCCTAACCGTAAGGACCTATCTGCAATGTTAAAGTGTAGATGCGAGGTTCCCACCCCTTTCCCGCTGTTGCGGTCATGAGCAAGCAGAGGAGGGAGGGACCCATCAAATTGCAAGCTGGGATGGGAGACTTACAACAAATGCAATCCGAGCCTAGGCTTTGGTGGTTGGGTTAAGAAGATGATGAGTTAAATATAGTAGCAATTCCCATACTTGTACGTGTGACCCGATTTAGTCTTGCACTAACAATTTGCACAATTTTAACCGTTTACTTGTAAATTGGACCGGACCATGTCTGTTGTTGAATTTGCACTGACACGGACGATACGTTGCCATGGAGCCCACTTATAGGAGCGCAACTAGCCTTGAAAGTTCCATGTAGCCCTTCCCGCATCCAGAGGTTTAACCAATGATTCCAGAAGTTTGAAAATACCCCCCCCCCCCCCGCCCCTCTGCATCTAGTCCGTTCCTAGCCCCTAGCGGCCCACACCATTTTAGTTCCGGACTGTTATGTCCGAGGTAGGGAAACATGGAGGAGAGGGAAAGGGAGGTGGCGGGGAAGCAACGGTGGCGATGATCGCTGGACCAAAACATGCAGCGACTATTCGAGGAGGGGAGACGGCGCAACACCGGTTGTCGCATTGATCGTGGCTTGATTTAGGTCTCTGAAGTGAACTTCTTCACATAGCGAACAGTGCATCGATCCCACTTGACGTTGGGCAACTCCCTTGTGGGAACTCGATACTTCTTCTTCGTACTATAGGAGATCATGGCGGAGGACATGAGACGAACCAGGGATAGGGAGGTGGGGATTTTAGAGAAGAGCTGCTCGCCCGGGTATATGGGACGAGAGGGGGTTTCACATATGGTAGCGGCAGGTTAACTAACCGTAACGGAAGCACGTGGGAGGGGCTAAGTGCAAATTTTTATGTGAGCTTCTCTCCTACAAGTGGGACCTATGTCCACGTGTCGTCTGCGTAGTGCAATTCCGACGTCAAACCTGATTTAGGACCAAATCGAGTTAAATTGACGAGTTCGTGGCTAAAATTGTACAAATTACGAGTGCGGGGACTAAATCGAGCCACACGCACAAATATAGGAACCGTTATTGTATTTAACTCAAAGAAGATTGATTACCTTTCTCGAACTCATTAGTCCAATTTGTCGTTGGGTTATTTCTATGAACTTTAAAGTTATATAATCACAGCTTGCCCAGTTTAGAGCATCTCTAGCGGATACCGCGTCCTGCGTGAAACCGCAAAATAATCGCCGCTTTGCGGTACGAGGCCTTAAAAATGGCCATTCTAGATATCGCAACGTTTATCGTCACAAATGCGCGCTTCTGTGCTGCATATATTCTGTATGGAGGGCTCGATGTACCGCATCCAGACGCATCGGTTGGCGCGAGGGAAATTTCTCCTCCCCTACTGCCCGCCAGCCACCGCCGTCGCCGATTGATGAGAGCGGAAGCGACACGGAGGCGGACGACGGTGCAGAAGATGATAGCGGAAGCGACATCGTGGATTAGGGTTTCACTTTAATCATTTTCTATTTACTCTGATCGAATAGCTTTTCATTGAATTATGTCGTCTAATTACTAATATGTATGGCCAAATTTTGTTCTAATTCTGGTTCAAACACTGAATTGTGTTCTTTCAGGTAAAATTTGTTTTGTGGTACACGTGACGGGATGAAACAGATACGACACTATACAGCATATGCTCCGCCATGTTCTTTTTCGCACCGAAAACACGAAATACTGTTCACCGCAAGCAAACGCATTTGACGGGATTCCCGGATGCGTTATCTGCAAAAGCTCTTGTTTACCGTGTTACAGAGAGTTGTTATGTGAAGTGGCTAGTTTACCAAAGGGGAGATAACATCGGCACGACACCGGCGGTGTCATTGATCGTGGCTCGATTTAGATCTAGGAAGTGAACTTCTTGACATAATGAACATTGCATCGATCGCACTCGACGATGGGTTGCTCCTTTGTGGGAACTTGGTACTCCTTCGTACTATAGGAGATCAGGGCGGAGGACATGAGAAGAACAAGGTGAACCAGGGTTAGGGAGGTGGGGATTTAGAGCAAAGCCGCTCACCAGGCTTCAGGGGACGACATGGGGTTTCACATAGAGTGGCGGGAGGTTAACTAACCGCAATGGAACACGTGGGAGGGGCTAAGTGCAAATATTTAGTCCGGCTTTTCTGCTACAAGTGGGACCTACGTACAATTCCGACGTTAAGCCTAATTTAGAACTAAATTGAGTCAAAATGAGAGTTTGTGGTTAAAATTATGCAAATTATGAGTGCAGGGACTAAAATCGAGCTACATGCACAAATATATAGAGGGCGTTACTGTATGGGCAGCCCTACGCGTCCCCTAGGGGATCTGTGATTTTTATCCCCCGGGTCTCCAGCCAACCACGTGTCTACTTTTTGGATTCAAAATCCCGCTTTTGCTATATTTGCCCCGTTTTTGCTACATTTGCCCGCTTTTGCTACATGGTAGCAAAAAACGGTTCAGTCCAGAAAATAAAAAAACAGACAGGACCTCGCCGGAGATTTCGCCGGAGACCGTGTAGCAAAAAAGTTGTGCTAATGTAGCATATCCGACCTCGCCGGAGACTCGCCGGAGACTTTCGCCGGTGGACATCACCGGAGACCGGGTAGCAAAAACGTTACGCTATTGTAGCAAAACTGCAAAACGGTGGTAGCAAAAAAAAAAGTACTAATATAGCAAAAAGAACGACCTCGCCGGAGACATCATCGGTGCCTGCCGTAGCAAACCGATTTTGCTAGGGACTTTCATCGAAAATGTCGTAGCAAATACTTTGTACTATTGTAGCAAAAATATAGAACAAAAATAGCAAAAAATTACTACTATTGTAGCATCGCCTGAAGCAAAATCTCAAAACTCATTTATTGGTCAGTAGCATCGCGACCCTTCATCTGTAGCAACGATGACCACTTCCAGTAGCATCACCGTCCTGCCTATGTAGCACCGTGCGGTGTAGCAAAATCCGTCGTCAGCATCCCGGCCGTTGCGGTCGTAGACGAGGGGATTCAGCGGCGAAGTGCGGAAATCAGGGTATGTTCATGCTCTCGGCCATGGCGCACGCACGGAGATGGGGGGGAAAATAGGGAGCGGCGGGAGGCGTGGTCGAGCGGCGGCGGCGCTGGCCGTCATCCTTGCGGGTCGCTGAGTATGGGAAACATGCCCAAAGGCTATGGCAGAGCAGATCAATGGGGGCGTGGCCGCGTGGACATGGCAGCGCTCGAGCTTGCGTCCAAAGGAGGGGGAGGAGCTCGGCGGCAGAGCATGCAGGAGCTCGGCGGACGGTGGCTGAATCGGCGACGGCTGTTCCTATGAGGCGTGGAGGAGCTGGGAAGAGATAAGGCAAAAGGAGGAAAAACGAGAGGAGGAGACGTACATTGGTGGGTCTCCAATGTACGCGAGCGAGCGAGCTACGACCCGGGGGATCACTTACTCCAACCCCGGCAAAAGGAGGAAAAACGAGAGGAGGAGACGTACATGTTGGAGTAAGTGATCCCCCGGGTCGTAGCTCGCTCGCTCACGTACATTGGAGACCCACCCATGTACGTCTCCTCCTCTCGTTTTTCCTCCTTTTGCCTTATCTCTTCCCAGCTCCTCCACGCCTCATAGGAACAGCCGTCGCCGATTCAGCCACCGTCCGCCGAGCTCCTGCATGCTCTGCCGCCGAGCTCCTCCCCCTCCTTTGGACGCAAGCTCGAGCGCTGCCATGTCCACGCGGCCACGCCCCCATTGATCTGCTCTGCCATAGCCTTTGGGCATGTTTCCCATACTCAGCGACCCGCAAGGATGACGGCCAGCGCCGCCGCCGCTCGACCACGCCTCCCGCCGCTCCCTATTTTTCCCCCCATCTCCGTGCGTGCGCCATGGCCGAGAGCATGAATATACCCTGATTTCCGCACTTCGCCGCTGAATCCCCTCGTCTACGACCGCAACGGCCGGGATGCTGACGACGGATTTTGCTACACCGCACGGTGCTACATAGGCAGGACGGCGATGCTACTGGAAGTGGTCATCATTGCTACAGATGAAGGGTCGCGATGCTACTGACCAATAAATGAGTTTTGAGATTTTGCTTCAGGCGATGCTACAATAGTAGTAATTTTTTGCTATTTTTGTTCTATATTTTTGCTACAATAGTACAAAGTATTTGCTACGACATTTTCGATGAAAGTCCCTAGCAAAATCGGTTTGCTACGGCAGGCACCGATGATGTCTCCGGCGAGGTCGTTCTTTTTGCTACATTAGTACTTTTTTTTTGCTGCCACCGTTTTGCAGTTTTGCTACAATAGCGTAACGTTTTTGCTACCCGGTCTCCGGTGATGTCCACCGACGAAAGTCTCCGGCGAGTCTCCGGCGAGGTCGGATATGCTACATTAGCACAACTTTTTTGCTACACGGTCTCCGGCGAAATCTCCGGCGAGGTCCTGTCTGTTTTTTTATTTTCTGGACTGAACCGTTTTTTGCTACCATGTAGCAAAAGCGGGCAAATGTAGCAAAAACGGGGCAAATATAGCAAAAGCGGGATTTTGAATCCAAAAAGTAGACACGTGGTTGGCTGGGGATCCGGGGGATAAAAATCACATATCCCCGGGGGACGCGTAGGGCTGCCCTATATATAATCACAGGTATGGCTTGCCCAGTTTATTTACCGTGTTACAGAGAGTTGCTATTTAAGTAGCGCCACCGCAACTCGAGCCCACCTTGTGCAGTTTATTCAGCATACATGTAGGGTACGTACGGAAGTCATGCGTCTGACCAAGTGATATCGTACTCGCCGACCTCCTCCCCGGTGATGCCGAGCGCGTCCCACACCGCCTTGGACGCGTCGACGACATTGTTGCGGCACGGCGGCTGGAAGGCGTGCTCGCGGTCACACCCGTTCACGGAGTCACACTCGTCGACGACCTTGGCGAGCACGGACCTGCCGTTGCCCCGGATCCGTATGTTCTTGCCGCAGCGGGAGCCTCCGCCGTACCACCCCGTGGACAGCGCCACCACGCGCTCAGAGTTGCGGTGGAACGCGCCGTCGCACTCCGACGGGTCCCCGCCGTCGCCGCCCTGTTCGAAGTTGTTCAGCGTCATGACCGCCCTGGTGGAGGAGGAGACCGGCGGCGAGCACTTGTACTTCGGGTACGTCTTCCCGGCCTTGCAGCAGTCCTCACACGAGTGGCTCCGGGTCGGCCGGAGCGAGCCGCTCGGCCCGCAGCCAGCGCCGACGGCAGCGAGCAGCAGGTGGCTCGCCGCTAGTGCGAGCACCAGCAGAAGGCAGCTGGTGGACCTCATCATCTTAATTTGTGAACTATTTTTCACCGATCGAGTTGCGATGCGAGAGAAAGACTGCACCTTAGGTAGCTATATATAGTAGGCGGCAGCGGATCTTCTTTTTTTTGAAGTCATAGACGGCTGCGGATTAGAGCGGCGCGGGTTTGTTCGTTCGTCGTGTATCTTGTGTACGACGTGATCTTGCATGAAAGCGGTTTGGGGGATATTGTGCAAGTCAAATGAGACGGCTGGCCGGCGATGTGAAGTCAGGTATAGTATGTACGTACACGCTTAATGGACTCGGGATAAGTATCCATGTCGTGCGCCGGCACAACTCGGGGAAGAACGAATTTCAAACGCGAGTATAGTACTTCCTCTAATTTTTTTTCATGTAAAAAGGATTTTAATTAAGCAGCGGGGATTACAGACGCCTCCAATTCAAGTTTCTGAGGAGAATGTTGCTACTCAGTGCCCGGTCTCCATCTTGTCATACAGGGTGTCCCCTATGTGAATCAAAAACTTTTCCAAAGTAGAAAGTGGTCCCGCGTTCCTTTTTCCCAGCTCCGGCCATTGTTTTTCCTAGCCCCATATCTGATTCGGTTGCGAGCCCACAAAGAAAAAGTACATAAAAAAAACAACGAAATCTCCACCCCGTTTCTTCCTAATCCTACCTAACCCCTTTCTTCCTTCTCCAGCGGCCGGCTGCAAAATCTCCATAGCCGTTTTCTTTCTTCACCAAGAAAACTTCAGGTTGCTACAACAAAAAACAACAAGATAGGGGATCTGTCCTCCCCTTCTCCCAAACAAGGGGAGCAGAAACTACATGCAATTTATTGGAGAAAAAACAGAAAAGAAACAAGCACGAACACATGTATGTCCTCTGCTCGATATGATTACTACACGCAGTTCTCATGATCGTCCAGATTTTCAGATCTTTTAGCTATGTACAAACCAGACCACTTTCATGACAAAAAGATACCTAGGCTACCTGGATGCTGACCAACATCTGATACCTGTGTTCGTCAATGATTCCCACACAGGTTTTTCAGATGTAAAAAAAAGAACAATGTCTTACTTGTACCAAAATAAGAAAAATGAACCGGATGTAAAGAAAACGATAGTTCTCAGGGTTGAGTGTCTTTAGTGCATGTAGATTTCTTGCAGTATGAACCATTCATAGGAAACCATCAAGCTTGAGTATCTCACACTTGGTTAACTTGCATGTAGAAAATCAAAATCGAGAACCTGGAAATCATCTTCTAGCATTGGGCATATCCAAAAAGGTCATCATAATAACTCTAGTTGGAATCTGCAGAAAACACAGAGTTTATTAGTTGTTATGTAAAAAAGAAGGGGGCTTCTGTTTTGTAAATGTAAGTTTCTTCTAGCAGGATAGAAACAGTGATGTTAACTAACATGTAAAAAAGAACTTTGGGCTTGGTGTTTTTGTAGAAGAAAATGTAAATTTCTTATGTGTTTTTTTACAGATATGGCTTTTTGGTTCGGCGATGCTGGTATTGACCTAAACAACCCAGCGCAAGAAGATGATGCCAACCAGGACATGCTAAACAACCCTGGGGAGGATCTTACATGGCATGATGAATAAGATACATGTAATATTCCTCCATCTGGGGCTGATACCGGCCCATCTGCTGACACGGGTGCTGAAACGGCAATTACATTGTCAAGCGCCGATTCAGGTGGAGAGGAAGATGTTGAGTCAACACCTAGCCTAACTCCAGTAGATAACCATACCCACATATGATTTTTAAAACTCTAGAAGATGCAAGGATGTGCTATAATAGATACGCTAAGAGTGTTGGTTTTTCCATCAAAACCAGCACTTCTAGAAATTCTTCTCTGGACAAACAGAAGTACAAACAGTTTTTTTATGCAACAAGAGTGGAAAAAATGAAGACATTAACCAGCAAGAAGCTCCACCTGTAAGGCAGCGAAACCGTAGCATAAAAAAGAAGATGGACTACAAGGCGCGTCTAAGAGTTAAAAGAAGAGCTGAAAAGTGGCATGTCACAATGTTCATAGAGGAACATAATCACCCATGTATCAAAGAAATTTTCCCTAAAAAAGTACTTGAGGTCTCATAAAGGAATACCCAAGGAAGAAAAAGATTTTATCAAGATACTGCATAAGGTTAACCTCTCAGCCGGAAGGGTGATGTCTAGCAGGGTTATACGGGAGCTTAGCTAATGTTCCTTATCATTCAAAGGATGTCAGTAACTTCATGTCTACACTAGATGAAGGGCATGCATATAAAGACATGTCGCTGTTACTTGGCGAGTTTGGAAATTTAAAAAGGATGATCCAGATTTCTTCTATAGGCTGGATTTTGATCATACAAACATAGTTCAGCGTTTCTTCTGGGCTGATGGGCCAGCAAGGGCTGCGTACAATCTCTACAGTGATTGTGTGTCATTCGATGCAACGCATATGACTAATGCTTATAAAATTCCTTTTGCGCCATTCATTGGTATAAAACGGTACGGACAGTCTATTCAGCTGGGTTGTGGGTTTCTTAAAAATGAAAGAATAGAAGATTATGTTTGGTTGTACAATCAGTTCCTTGAAGCTCACGCTGGTGCGCAGCCTGCAAATTTCACCACTGATCAGGATGGGTACATGAAGAGTGCTATCTTAGTTGTGTTTCCAGATACGTTGCCAGAATTGTAGATGGCACATCATGCAAAATGTGTTGGGTAATTTCTTTTTCACTCATGAGGAACTGCGCAAGGAATTGAATGATATTATAGATCACAACATGAAAATTGGAGAATTTGAAGCAAGGTGGACAAAAATGATATTATGGCAATGTTGGGGACAATAAATATTTGATGGATTTGTATGATTTGAGGGCCGATTTTGTCCCAGCATACTTCAAAGACCGGTTTTTCCCATTCCTACAAAATATAGCGCGCAGTGAAGGGTTTAATGCAGTTCTGAAAAGATATGTAAAGCCTAACAATAGCTTCTTCCATTTATTCCAGCAATACATGAAGTTCCAAGAGAAGGTAGATGTAGCAGAAGATTCAAATGAGTTCCAAATGGAATACAAAGTTCTAAGGGTGTGGGGAGATTACCCTCTGGAAAAGCAAGCTTTGGATGTATACACACGCCCCATTTAGTTTTGTTACCATGGTAAGCTCTGAAAAATTACTTCCTACAATGTTAACCATGTTGAGGGGTAACAATTTGATGTTGTGCCAATATCAGGAGTTTTGTTTGTGTATGGCAATAGATCCTAAAGAGTGGAAGCTGATACGTCCAATTTGCATCACCATTCTATATCATAATTTGCCTATATTTATTGATATATTTCATTTTAAGAGGTGTTAGAGCATCTCCAAGAGCTTACCCATATATAGGTAAGAGGGGTCATAACTGCTTTTTTAGGTAAGAGGGGTCAACAACACACCTCCAACAGCTTACCCAAAAGTGGTCCCCCACCAATTTTTTTGGGTGATCACCCATTTTTTAGCCTCTTCTACCCATTTTTGGGTAAGACTAGCCAAATTTTGGGTAAGATGCCACGTCAGCGAACACCACAGCGGGAGCACCAACCGCTTCGCACAGAATTTTCCTCGCGTTCGGACGCACTCGCTTGACCGCGCTGCCATTCCTTCGGCCGTTGCCCCGGCATGGCCGAGCTCCGCCAGGCCCCGGCCGATCACCAGCTCCCGCCTGTCGTGCTCCCAGCGCCCGCCGCATCACTGCGCCACCAACAGCTCGCGCTGGCACCCGCCGCATCACTATGCCGCCGGCACCCCGCGCTAGCCAACTCCCGCCTGTTGTGCTCCCCTCCGCTTGCACAGAAGCCACACCATGAGCCGCCACGGAGGTTGCACCCTGGCCTCGTCAACTGGCCGCATCGACATAGGAAGGCTGCGCCCTGGCCACCCCTTGGCCGCGTGGGAGGCCGCACCCCTGGCCGCGTGAAGGTCGCCCGTGGAGGCCGCGCCCCTGGTCGCGCGTGGGAGGCCGCGCCCTGCGCCGGGGAGGTTGCTCGCCGGAGTTCCTCCTTGCAGTAATCAAGGACCCGATTGCTTTTTTATCTTTTCAATCGAAGGTGCTTAGTGTAAAAATGATGTACTCTGGTGTAATATATTTGTATTGGAGGACCCGTTTATGTTTTGTCTAGCCAAAAATAGGTAAGCTGTAAAAGCAAACAACATTTGTCTTACCTATACCTTCTCTTTCCTCTTACCCAAACACTTTTTGCTTACCCATATATGGGTAAGCTCTTGGAGATGCTCTTACTTATGTATTTTCATCTGTTTTTGCATGTTGGATGATTCTTGGAGGATGAACTGCCAGAGTCAGGATTCTAATAGAGAAAGCGGTGTTTTGATGCAATTTCGCGAAGATCAGAAAAATACTAGGAAAACTACAGAAAATTATATTTTCCCAGAAAACAAAGGATGACAGAAGGGGAGGCGGAGTTGGGCCACAGGGGGCCCACCCCCAGGCGCGGGCCACCCTAGGCCACGCCTACAGGGGGTGTGGCCACCCTGGCCCACCTCTGGCTCCGCCCTCTCGCCTATATCTTCTTCTCTAAACCCTAATACACAGGGAGAAACCATAGAAAGATTCCGCTGCCTCTGTGGGGTGGAAAACACCGGGAGAGAAAGAGCTCTTCGGCAGACAAATTTCTACCGGGGAAATTCCTTCTCGAAGAGGGGAGATCGTCGCCTTCAACACCATTATCAAGCTAGACGTCATCGGGATCATCATCATCATCCACACCATCATGTCCACCAGAACCATCATCACCACTCCATCCCGCTATAATAATTGTGTTGAATCTTGCATAGTTCTTAGGGGAAACTTTCCCGGTATTGATTACTATTGTAGTTGATGCTTGTGAGTGGAACCATTGAATTATTGTTTATGTTCAGATTGTTATCCATCACCATATCATCTTTGATCTTTATCCACATGATGTTTCGTGAGTAGTTTGTTTAGTTCTTGAGGACATGGGAGAAGTCATATTGTTATTAGTGGATTTGTGTTGAGGTATTATTCAATGGTCTAATATTTAGTGGTGCTATTCGTCTAGTGGTGTCATGTGAACGTCGACTACATGATACTTCACCATTTATGGGCCTCGGGAAATGCATTGTGTATTTGGCTACTAATTATGGGGTTGACGGAGTGACGGAAACCTGAACCCCTGTTAGAAAACCATTGCACAAGGGAGTGTAGCATCTCAGAGTTTAAGGCTGTGGTTACATTTATATCTTAATTGCTTTCTTTTAGTTGCGGATGCTTGCAAGGGGTTTAAGCACAAGTATGTTTTAGTCCAAGTAAGGTCGGTACATTATCACAGGTTCACCCACACAACACTTATAAAACCAAAGAATATTACTCAGCTATATGAAGCGAAAGCACTTGACAGTATTCCCATGTGTCATCGAGAACGTTTGGTCATCATTAGTATTTCCACCGGCTTTCTAAGAAAGGATTGGGCCACTGCTGTAGTTATTTTCTATCTTTATTTACTTGCACTTTATTTTCTTGCTTTATCAGAAAACCCTTAAAAATCCGTTTGCTAAGTATTTACAGAGATTTCTTGCTCCATACCACTAGTCAACACCTTCTGCTCCTCGTTGGGATCGACACTCCTATTTATCAAAAGTACTACGATACACCCTCTATACTTGTGGGTCATCAAGACTATTTTCTAGCATCGTTGCCGGGGAGTGAAGCGCTATTAAAGAGTGGAACTGGTAATGGATACTTCTATTATGAGTATTTCTTTTTATTTATGTTTGTAACTTTGTTTTCAATATGGATAACCCACTTGGTTTTCTGTTTGGGAAAACTACTATCACTGTTAGGGTAGTAGATGAACCACCACCTGTTGAGATAGATCCTTTTAAGATACCTGCAAGTATTGTTGATTGTGTTATGGATAATTATTATTTAGGGGATGGAACTGTCCACCCTGGTATTCACTTGCTTTTTATCCATGAATTATGCGGGTTGTTTAAGTGTGCAGGTATCACAACTGAACATGTGAAGAAGAAGTTACTCTATATATCATTGAAAGGAAGAGCTGAAGAATGGTAAAAGCTGCTGAAGAATGGACAATCCATGGAATGGGAGGAAATAGTACCTCTCTTTTATTCTAAATCCTATCCTCCCAGTGAGATCCATAAGGATAGGAATATAATATATAACTTTTGGCCTCGTGATGGAGAGAGTACAGCTCAAGCTTGGGGGAGATTGAAGTTACTAATGCTTAAATGTCCTATTCATGAACTCCCTAACAATATTATTATCAATAACTTTTATGCAAGGCTTTCTCTTCATGATAAATATTTACTAGATGCTTCCTGTGTTGGATCATTCACACGTATGAAGGAAGAAGCTAAATGGGATCTCCTAGACCGTATTCAAGAGAACACAGAAGCATGGTAGAATGACAAAGGAAGAAAGTCGGGTATAAATTATGATTATGAATGCATTAAATCTTTTATGGGAACTGATCACTTCCGTGTTATTAGTACTGAGTATAGTCTTGATTTCCAAAGTATTGCCAGTTGTTTTAAGAATTTTTCCTCTTACATAGAAATTCCTAAAAAGAAGTGGAATAAGTACCATGCACCTTATAAATATGTTGTTAATCATGTTCCTGCTAGAAGCACTGAAGTTTGTACTATTGATCGTATTTTGCCTGAACCTTATGTTGATAAAACACCTTTCACAGCCAAGGTAACAGAGTACTCTATGATTATTAGTGTGGTTAACAAAGGTATAAAGAAATCTGTTGAACATGATGAGCAAGTAAACATTGAACCTGTAGTAGCCATTGGGAAAGATCTTGTCACTAAAAATATAGAGGTTGGGCACATTGTCTTCTGTGAAGACGCTTCTAATATTTTCTCTCATCCTAGAAAATCTAGAAAAACTAGTGTCCCTGTGATTTCTGTTAGAATTGGTGATCATTGCTATTATGGTTTATGTGACATTGGTTCTAGTTCTGGTGCTATTTCTTATGAGCTTTACAGAGAAATTATGCATGAAATTGGTCCTTGTGAGCTTGAGGACATTGATGTGGTTATTCACCTTGCTAATAAGGAAACCATTTGCCCTATTGGTATTGTAAGAGATGTGGAAGTCCTTTGTGGTAAGATTAATTATCTTGCTGATTTTCTAGTGCTTAGTTCAGCAGCAAGTAAAACTTGTCCTATCACTTTTGGTAGACCTTTCTTGAACAATTGTGGAGCTATTATAGATTGTAAAAAGGAGAAAGATTTAACTAAGTTTGATGGAGATTCTTATAAGTTTAACTTTTCCAAATTTTCTAAAGCTCCTTATGAAAATAGCCTGCCTAATAAAGATTTCAGGGTTGAACAACTTGCTTCTATTGATCCATTTTATGACCTTGGACCTATTTTTAATGATTGTAAGTATGCTCATTCTGATGATAAAGTTTTTTCTTGTGACAGTTATATTATCAACTTTATTCAAAGTGCTACTGGAAGTTATTATGAGAGAGGGAAACATGGTTTTATGCATCTCAATAATATTAAGTTTCCCCGTTTTATGTTGAAATCTTTGAAGCTGCACTTGTTTTGTCTTACTATGCTAGTTGCCTTTTTTTCAATAATTTGTTTTCTCATGAGTCCCCCTTGCATAGGAAGTGCGTTATACTCAAATGTGTTGGATATTTGCTTCTTGATGCTCTCTTTTCAAATCTATATCTCCTATGTGAGCATCTCTTAAATTATTAAGCCTAACTTAAAGGCATTAAAGAAAAGTACTTCTTGGGAGATAACCCAATAGTTTTGTTGAGTCTTGGAAGTTATTGCCTCAGTAATAACTGCTTCTTATCCTTTTTGTTTTGGTTTTTGTGTCAAGATCAATTACTTTTGAGAAGTAGAGGAGTTGTGAAAGTGGTTGTTCTGGGACAGATTTTTGTGCTGCATTGTAAAAATTCGTGAAGGAGCTCAGTACTACGAATGGATCTGTAATTTTCTATGCTTATTCTCCAAGTTGTTTTCCAACTTTCATTAGTTTTGCACTTCTTGATTTGAGCAACAGAAGTTTTTCGAAAAAAATCAATCTTTACCTGCTGGTCTGTTTTGACAAATTTCTGCCATCATTTGCAGTTGCCTCTTATATTGATTCCCTTTCAGATTCTTTTTGGGCTTTTGGAAAGGAGTTGCTATAGTAGATTTTGTTTTGATGGTTTTCAGTTGAAATTTGAACCTAAAGGTTTATTGTTTTTGCATACACTAATGCTGCCAATGAGGTTTGTGTAAGGCCTTGTATGAAAGGAATTTTCAGGAGAGGGAGAAAAGGAATCTGCAGAGCCCATCTTTGAATAGGTAAACGTGCTACAAACTGAAGGTTCATGAAAACCCTACCTTTTTATATTTTTGATGTTTTTATTACATACAGAAGGTTACGAGATGAAACAGAGAAGGAAACAGAGGCCAGGTGGACCACACCCACCCTAGGAACAGGCCCTAGCTGGCCGCACCTACAGGGGGTGTGAGCCCCTGGAGTCCGTATCCGCCTCGTTTACGCCCAATACCTTCCTTATGCATTGAAACTTCATAATATATAACCCCCGGATCCCCCAGGTTCGTATATCGTGTTCTCGTCGTGTTTTAGTTTCGATCTGTTTTTGTCAGGAAATCTTATCAAGTTTAGAGCACCATGGTCTCCGCCAACGACAAAGGCAACAAGCCCATGGAAGATGATCCTCAAAACCCTAAGGAGGAGGAGATCTTGGTTAAGTATGAAGAATACATGAAGGAGGAAGAGCATCCGGACACCCGCTCTACCGTTTCAAGCATTGGTGTGGTGGCAAACCCTACCAAGCTTAGGAGGACAACACAGATGTCTACGGGAGGGAAAACCCCACGTCATATCCTCGCTCCATGGTCACTTCCTTCACGCACCAAGAACCCCTTCCATACTCTCTTTATTGAGCAATAATACCAAAAGGTGCCCCAAGGGAGGTTGCCCTCTATTTGGGATCTGCCTCGTTCTAACCATGCAGGGAAGGAACATACTAAGAAGGAAGAGTGGTGAAAGAATAACAAGGACTGGGATTCTCGGTCCGACATGATCATGAACCACATTGAGCATAATTCGGAGTTGATTCATACTCTAACCTTCGAGATTGAGGATTTGAGGGAACTGATTGAAGAGCTTATCAAGAGAATACCACCACCACCGAAGGAGTAATTCGGCATCAGGTTTGGCATCCCCTTGGCTTGTTCCAAGCTTGGGGGAGTGCCGCGGTATCACATCATTATCTTTTACATTTTTACCTTTTTAGTATATTCATATCTTGGGTAGAGAAGTTATCTTATAGGTTGGTTTGCATTGCGGAAGTATCCCTCCTTTAGTTGGTTATCTATGTATCCCTTGGTCTGAGTGCCTTTATGGAATATTAATGAGAAGTCTTATCTTTTACTTTTTGCACTGCTTATTTTAGTTTGCAATCTCTATTATATTATTGATCTTGTTGATCATTATTGATATCACTTTGGGAGCATCAAGTAGATCTAAGTTGGTTTTGTCAAACCAAGCTCTGGTCAGTAGCAATATTTTTTGAGGTTTAAAAGGAAAAGAGAAAAAGCTTACAAGTATTTCGTATCATTTATTTTCTTTCTTGATTGGCTCATAATCTTAGTATTCTTTATTTAAGATCTTTTGTGTCTTCAAGGAAGATTGCATGTTTGGATTTATCACTTGTATGTTTGGTTGTTTCCTTCAACTCTTTTGCTTGATACCCAGCCTTGCTAGCCAAAAACCCGTTTTGAGAGGGTATACTTATCATGCATCTAATCCCTTTAAATCAAAACCTGTGCAATTTGTGTCCACCATATCTACCTATTAGCATTATTACTATTCCAATTAAATTCTCAAGCTTCATCTATCTTTCGAATTAAAAATTATTTTGTTATGTGAAACCTAGTTAGTAAAGCTCTCACGAACTTGATGGCACACCTTATTTTCTTGCCCCTAATAAACTTGAACCATTGTGTCATCGAACTTGTATATGCTTGCACCTATACGTTGGAATTAGCAGAACCGTGTTGTCACGGGGAACGCTTTCAACATTGCACATGTACATTGTACACAATTGATATCATGCTATTTTGTTTGCGGATGTCGTCGGTGTGAAATAAAAGGGTAGCTTGTAAGTCTATGGAGTTATGTATGTGTGTTAGAGAAACGCCTAGCCCGCTAGCCTAAGCCATGCCTAATCATGGTGGAAACTTACAGCACAACCATAGTGAGCAATCTGTGAAGCATCCTCAATAAAAACCTATGCAAATAGCAAATAAAAAAATCGCTAAGATGCTCACTGTCTGCTTGCCTTCTCATTTTTATTATGGGATAGCTCCTGTATCATGTGCAAGGGGTACCCCTTTGGTAGTTCTTTATGATATGCATGTACTTACTATGACAAGAACTTATCGGTAACTAAAGTTGAGTAGCATGAGGAGCAACCCTCGCACTCAAGGGACATGATATTGCCAATTTATATTTCGTCAAGCATATACTCCATATTTGTTCACTTTAACCTTAATCACCTCAAGATGCTTATGTTAGGGGCAATGAGAGCTCAAAGCTAGTAAGTACCATAATCTTTTGAAAGCTTTTTATGAACTTGAAATCCCTGCTTCCCTCTGTGAAGGGCCCTTTCTTCTACTTCTAAGTTGAGTAAGTAAACCTATTCCTCTCCATCTCCAGCAAGCATTTGAGTTGTTATGTTTCAAGCATTCATATGATCTCCTCTGATTGGTGAGTGTGCCTGCCTCTTCCTGTAGTATTTGCATTGTGTGATCTTTGTTGTACTCACTGCCACCCTCTGTCCACAGGTCGGATCATCGACAGCTCGGAAGAGGCGCAGTCGTACGGCGCGCGGTAGTGTGTGGCCACTCTGGTCGACTCGGCCACGTTGTCCGTGGCTTGCATTCGGGCGTATCTTCAGGAGATGTCGCCCACGGAAGTGATTCCTAGCGACCTCGTCGAAGTGTGGCGGTATCTGGAGAAGGCGCCGTCAGTCGTCGAGTTCATGACGCGGTCGGCGTGGGGCGGCGACGGTGCTTAGCCTTGGGCTCGCCCACTTCCCGGAGGATTTCGATCTGGATGACGTGACGAGTGGCTACCCATCGTCGACGAGCTCGGTGGAGATTGCCGAGGTTCTGAAGCTGACGGACCGTGCCGCGGTATACTCCGATTGTGTCTGGGCGATGGGCGACCTCCTTCCTTATCAGGAGACGACCGTCGCACCCAACGATCTCGAGCCGCCATACCGGGACTTCAAGATCGAGCAGCCCTTCCGCCGGCGATGGCGGGTGAGCTGATGACGTACCCATCGAACCCGTACACTCCCTTCATTCGCAACCGCAAGGGTGGCGGCGAGTCGACATCGAAGCCTGCGGAATAAAACATTGTGCCCTGGGGCGTTAGTAGCAGTTCGGCCATTGGGCGCAACTTGTATTTTGTAACAACTTTGGTCTGCTATAATGGGATTTTGTGTTATTTTGTGAGTTGTTTTGTGATTATGATTGATGATTGAACGAGTCCCCGAGCGCGTCCGCCCTTTTTATGGGGTTTACCTCGTTTGTTATGTGTTTGTGTTTTCAAGCGTTTTGTTGGTTGTTTTGTTATTGAGGTCGACTCGCCCGAACTTGGAAAGCCAGTCGCAGGGCGACTCCCAAGAGTGCTCTTTACTTCACCGTTTTCCCTTGCGCAAACGCGGTCGGGTAGCCGAGTCCCCGAGCGTGGTACTTGGTGGTTCTAGTCGCGGATCTAGGGTGGGTGAGGACTGGGCGCGTCAGAATGAGCGCATCACTCCTGCCTGGCCCGTCGGGTCAGTCGCATGGCGAGTCCTGGGCACGCTCTCATACTTGGCGTTTTTTCCTAGCCGCTTGTGCTTAACTGGTCGTTAGTCCCCGAGCGTCGTATTTGGCCGTTCGAGTCGCTGTGTCGAGGATGCGGAGGATCGTGGTCGCTGTGAGGAGCGAGGGCAGTTGTCTTGGCTCGTTAAGCCAGTCGAGCTAGGCGACTCCAATGGGGCTCCGGGTAGGCGTTTTTCGTGGACGTGGCGAGTCCTGGGGTGACCCAGTGCCCTCGTAACGCACTACTTGGCCGTGCCGGTCGCTATACCAGGGGTTGACTTCTACAGTTAGCTTGACACTGTTATTATGAGTGCGAGTGGCACAAGACACGGAGAGTAGACGCAATTTGCGGTAACCGATATATTTTATTTCATAGCTAGTGGAGGGTACATGTATGGAGTTCTAGGAGTAGAACTTCCGTAGGAGGTTTACATTCCACGGTCGCTTGACGTCGAGTTTCCCGTCGCCGCGGACGTCGGTGAGGTAGTAGGCGTCGTTGCCGAGTACTCGCCCAATGGCGAATGGTCCCTCCCATGGGGGGAGAGCTTGTGCATGCCCTTCTTGTCCTGGATGAGGCGTAGCACCAGGTTGCCTTCTTGGAAGGTGCGAGTTCTCACCCGCCGGCTATGGTAGCGGCGGAGTCCTTGCTGGTGGATGGTAGTGCGGGAGCGAGCTAGGTCGCGTTCCTCGTCGAGTTGATCAACTCCATCCTGGCGTGCGAGTTCGTTCGCAGCCTCCGTGTAGTGGACGACCCTTGGCGAGTCGTGCTCTAGGTCGGCGGGCATGACTGCCTCGGCACCATACACCATGAAGAAGGGGGTGAACCATGTCGACCTGTTGACCGAGGTGCGGATACCCCAGATGACGGAGGGTAGATCCTCGACCCAGCACCCGGCGGTGCGCTCGAGTGGTACTTGGAGCCGCGGCTTCAGGCCATGGAGGATGCTCTGGTTGGCCCGTTCCACCTGGCCGTTGGACTCCGGGTGGGCGACTGAGGCGAGGTCGAGTCGGATGTGATGTTCCTCGCAGAACTCGGCCATGGCTCCTTTGGCGAAGTTGGTGCCGTTGTCCGTGATGATGCTGTTTGGGAACCCGTAGCGATATATGAGCTCGCGTAGGAACTTGGTGGTGGTCTTCCCGTCGCATTTCCGGACTGGCTTGGCCTCCACCCACTTTGTGAATTTGTCGACCGCGACCAGGAGGTGGGTGAAGCCGGAGGGGGCCTTTTTGAAAGGGCCTACCATGTCCATACCCCACACGGCGAATGGCCAGGTGATGGGGATTGTCTTGAGCGCTGAGCTCGGCACGTGTGTCTGGTTGGCGTACTTCTGGCACCCGGCGCACCGCTGGACAATGTCGACGGCGTCTGCGTGTGCGGTGGGCCAGTAGAAGCCGTGCCGCATAGCCTTTGCGACCAAAGAGCGGGCGCCGGCATGGTGGCCGCAGTCGCCGGAGTGGATGTCGTGAAGGATTTTGCGTCCTTCAGCGGGTTGGACGCAGCGTTGGAACAAGCCGGTCACGCTGCGCTTGTGGAGCTCGCCGTCGATGATGACGAAGGATTTGCAGCGTCACGCTATCATCCGGGCGTCTGTTTCGTCTGCCGGCAAGGTGCCTCCCTCCAGGTAGGCGATGTACGGCCTAGTCCAGTCTTCTGGCTCGGCGATGAGTGCAACCAGGGCTGCCTCTGGTTGCAGCGGGACTCCGATGTCGATCTCCCTTGGGGGAGAGACGGACGGCTTGGTGATCCTGTCGAGGAAGACGCCAACGGGTGATGCGAGTCGAGCCGAACCGATGCGAGAGAGTGCGTCGGCCTCCTCGTTCTTCCGCCTATCAATCCACTCGACGGAGTAGCCTGCGAAGTGTCCGCCCAGCTTGTCCACTACTTGGCGGTATGCCGCCATGGTGGGAGAGACGGCGTCGCAGGTGCCAGCGACTTGCCCAGCGACGAGGTCTGAGTCTCCGTAGCAGCGTAGGCGGTTGGCATTCATCTCCTTGGCAGCTCGCATGCCGTGGAGTAGTTCCTCGTACTCGGCCATGTTGTTGGTGCAGGGGGTGAAGTCGAGGCAGAGGACGTAGCAGAGCTTGTCGCCCTTCGGGGAAGTCAACACGATTCCTGCTCCTGCGCCGTCTGCATTCTTGGAGCCGTCGAAGTGCAGGCTCCAGTAGTGGAGGTACGACAGCTTTTCCGACTGCTGGGCTTCTTCCCAGTCGGCGATGAAGTCCGCGAGAGCCTGCGACTTGATCGCTTTGCGTGGCTCATACTTGATGTTGTGGATACCGATTTCAACAGCCCACTTGGCGACTCGCCCGGTCGCCTCACGGTTGCGGATGATGTTCTGCAGCGGTGCTGAGGAGACGACCGTGATCGGGTGCTCCTGGAAGTAGTGCGGCAGTCGCCGCTGTGCTCTAAAGACCGCATATACTAGTTTCTGGTATTGCGGGTACCGCTGGCGCAACTCGGTGAGGACCTCGCTGATATAGTACACCGGTCGCTGTACCGGGCGCTCCTTTCCTTCCTCTGGCCGCTCGACGACCATGACGGCGCTGACGACGCGCTCGGAAGCCGCGACGTAGACCAGCATGGGTTCTTTGTCGACGGGGGCGGCGAGTAGCGGTGCTGCGAGTAGCACCTTCTTGAGGTCACGGAGCGCGTCGTCCGCCTCCTTGTCCCATTGGAAGGTGGGGTTCTTGCGCATCAGGCGGTATAGGGGCATCGCCTTTTCTCCCAATCGGGGGATGAAGCGATTGAGAGCCGCGACTCGCCCGGCCAGCTTCTGGACGTCGCGCATGCACTCGGGTTTGCCGAGTCAGGCGATCTGATGATTTATTCAATCATGTTCTTTATCTTCCTTGTTTGCACAAGACTCTTATCTAATGAGTATTACTTTGAAAGCTATCATTGAAGCCTTTTATGTTTGAGCAAAGAGTACTCCTGCTATAAAACTTCTTTACAAAAGCTTTGTTTGAAAACTGTTTGCCAACTGTTCTCTGACCAAGAACAAAGTTTGCCAATCCCAATTATGATTTGTCTTTATGCATCTTTATTGTGACTCCCATACTTGTTGCAAGCTAAGTTATATAATGGCGAGTTGCTTTCTACTATGAGTTGTGTATTGGTAAGTGTGATGCTTCTTGTCCGTATTATTTTATCGACACTTTACTCCATAAACCTGTGGACATGTTTACTCAGCTCAGTTTTCACTTGGGGACAAGCGAAGGTCTAAGATTGGGGGGAGTAGATACGTCCAATTTGCATCACCATTCTATATCATAATTTGCCTCTATTCATTGATATATTTCATTTTAAGAGGTGTTACTTATGTATTTTCATCTGTTTTTGCATGTTGGATGATTCTTGGAGGATGAACTGCCGGAGTCAGGATTCTAATAGAAAAAGCGGTGTTTTTATGCAATTTCGCGAAGATTAGAAAAATACCAGAAAAACTACAAAAAATATATTTTCCCAGAAGACGAAGGATGCCATAAGGGAAGGCGGAGTTGGGCCACAGGGGGCCCACACCCCCAGGCGCGGGCCACCCTAGGCCGCTCCTATAGGGGGTATGGCCACCCTGGCACACCTCTGGCTCCGCCCTCTCGCTTATATCTTCTCCTCGAAAGCCTAATACACGAGGAGAGACCACAGAAAGATTCCGCCACCTCTGCGGGACAGAAAACACCGAGAGAGAAAGAGCTCTCCGGCAGACAGATTTCTGCCAGAGAAATTCCTTCCGGAGAGGGGAGATCGTCGGCATCAACATCGTCATCAAGATAGACTTCATCGGGATCATCATCATCATCCACACCATCATCTCCACCAGAACCATCATCACCACTCCATCCCGATATAACAATTGTGTTGAATCTTGCATAGTTCTTAGGGGAAACTTTCCTGGCATTGATTACTATTGTAGTTGATGCTTGTGAGTGGAACCATTGAATTATTGTTTATGTTCAAATTGTTATCCATCACCATATAATCTTTGATCTTGATCCACATGATGTCTCGTGAGTAGCTCGTTTAGTTCTTGAGGACATGGGAGAAGTCATGTTGTTATTAGTGGATTTGTGTTGAGGTATTATTCAATGGTCTAATATTTAAGTTGTGGTGCTATTCGTATAGTGGTGTCATGTGAACGTAGACTACATGATACTTCACCATTTATGGGCCTAGGGTAATTAATTGTGTATTTGGCTACTAATTGTGGGGTTGCCGGAGTAACAGAAACACGAACCCCCATTAGGAAACCATTGGACAAGGGAGTGTAGGATCTCAGAGTTTAAGGCTGTGGTTAGATTTATATCTTAATTGCTTTCTTGTAGTTGCGGATGCTTGCAAGGGGTTTAATCACAAGTATGTATTAGTCCAAGTAAGGTTGGTACATTAGCACAGGTTCACCCACACAACACTTATAAAACTAAAGAAGACTACTCAGCTATATTGAGCAAAAGCACTCGACAGTATTCCCATGTGTCCTCGAGAACGTTTGGTCCTTATTAGTATTTCCAGCGGCTTGTCCTTTGCTAAGAAAGGATTGGGCCACTGCTGCAGTTATTTGCTGTCTTTATTTACTTGCACTTTATTTCCTTGCTTTATCAGAAAACCCCTAAAAATCCGTTTGCTAAGTATTACAGAGATTTCCTGCTCCATACCACTAGTCGACACCTTCTACTCCTCGTTGGGATCGACACTCCTATTTATCGAAAGTACTACGATACACCCCCTATACTTGTGGGTCATCAGAAGCTAACTTGCAGGAATCAATATACCAGTGTTAGTGTAGCAAATTTAGTAGGGATGATCTTTTATGTTTCCATGTGCTGAGGGTCATGGCACAACTTGGTGTTGTATGGTCTATTCCGCCATGGTATATACCTCCTAGATGGACAAATGCAGAGGATGAAATTGTGGTGGAAAAAGTGGAGCTCCCTAATGTTCGAACTAACAGGAAATTGACAAACAAGGAAAGGAAGTTGCTGCATTACGGGACACTATGCAATGACTGGAAGGAGCATGCTAAGGTTGCAGCCGAATTGGACAAAGGCAAAGCTCTAGCAGATAAGTACATCCGTACATTGGGTAATGAGCTGAATGCAATGAAGTTAAGTGAATCAGCTAAGAGGAAAGTAAAGAAGGATAAATCACAAACAAAAGAAGCCCCTTTTGGGCTGGAGTTTGTAGGTGATGACGGTAAAGGGAGTGCATCGCATTACTAGCATGTTCGGACCCTGAATGTCCTTCGGAGAAGAGGAAGAAGTTGGGGCTACATTTGAAGTCAAAAAAACCCACCAAGATCTCTCTTGTTCCAAAACTAGTAGAGTTCAACTTCTTTGATGATATGGTTTAGTGCCCAAACTCATATGTAATTTAAGTTTTTTAGTGTGTTAAGAATGGGAAGAATGTTTTATTGTGCTGGCGAGCACATTTATATGTAAGATCCTGAAGTTAGTTTGGTGTAGTTTTTTGTTTTGAATTATGTGATGCAATCTGTGCCATGCTATAATAATCAAAACTTTTCATACTCAAACACATGTAAAAAAATGTAACAAAAGTCGACTACAAATTCCTGTAATAAAAACCACCAATTTGTACCTTTCTAAGAGGACAGAAAACCCGAAGGAAAATCATGTCTGAAATAGCACTTCATGCTAGTTGATTACTCTGTTCTCCTCGCAATCCAAGCATTTCTTTACAAGAAACTTCCTGATTACAGGCATATCAGATTGCTTGAAAGTTAGCGTCATCCTCCTGTTCTAGCACTTAATAAACTTCAGCATGAAAAAGTCACAATCAAACCTGTTTGAAATAATCGTCAGGAATGTAAAAGAATCTCGACATTTTCTGAATGAAACAAACAAATTTATAATTTACATCAGTGTAGTAGTGTGGTAAAAACAGTAATCAGGATAAGTTGCATATAGATGTAAAAAAGTTCAGAAATTTACATGCTCTAGCTAAAAATTGATACAGAGTACTCTATATGTAAAGTTACCGAAACAGCTAGATATTAAGTTACTGATCCCAAAATGTAAAAAAATTACATGCTCTATAAATAAACATGTGATGTTTCAAGAAAAACCTAGAGATCTTAATTAATGAACATAAAATGTAATTTTTTTAAAAAAATACATGCTCTATAAATAAACAGGTGGTGTTTTAGAAAAATAGGTAGATATTAAGTTACTGAAAACAAAAATTTAAAAAATTTAGAAATTTACATGCGCTATATATAAACAGGTGTGTCCTAGAAAAACAGCCTACATTAAATTTCTGAAAACAAATGTAAAAAATCCAAAATTTACATGCTCTAAAATAAAAAGGTGGTGTTATAGAGAAATAACTACAGATTTGATTACAGGCAAACATACGTAAAAAAACCAATAATTATATGCTCTGAAAGCAGGTGGTGTTTTCAGAAAGACTAACTAAAGATTAAGTTGCTAAAAACAAATGTAAAAATCCAATAATTACATGCTATTTAAAATAGATGGTGTTGTTGAAAACTAACTACAGATCAAGTTGTTGAACACATATGTTAGAAATTTCAAATAATTACATGCTATAAAAACACAGATTGTGTTACTGGAAAACCAGCTACAGATTAAGTTTACTCATCCCATATATGTACAAATTTCCAAAAAAATACATGTATGAAACATATGATGTTGCTCAAACATGTGAAACAGATGGTGTTACTACAAAAAATCATGAGAATGTAAAACAAGAATTCAATAAAAATACATTCTGAGTTTGGAGCAAGGGGTTTTCTTACGTCGTGCTTTGCATTGGAGTAGGGATGTACAATGTTCTATATTTTGAGATGTTGAACTTCGACTGACTGTAGTTTTGCGACCACATATTCTTGATAGACCCAATAATTGCTCTATAATCTGCTTGAAATACCTTGTCCTCCTCCCTCCTCAACGAGTTCATCACTTCAAACCTCTCTACCTTTAGGTTTAGAACAATCAGATAGTAGTGGCCTGTTGTTGCTTCGATATCCGGTGTGAGATCTTGGAGAACAGAAAACATGATTTGTACATGGAGAAATTTATGCACTTGTAAAAAACCGCATACAACTACAACTAACATGATGTGAAAAAAACACCATGTAGTTATGAGTTGAAAAAGGAAAACATAAAATAATAGCACAAAAAGAGTTACCATCTCCTTGTGGTCTAGCCGGTTTGTGGGGGATTTTCAAATACTTTCTTGACAGATCTGTCCATAAAGAATGTGACACTCTAAGCTTTCCCTGCAAGTAGGAGTTTTATAAGAATGTAAGATCAAAAAAGCTAAAAGAACTAAAAAGAGTATCTGTTTTGGAGAAAAAACCAGTATAACTTACCGCAATCCTAAGTGGCATCAAAACTTTCTTCTACTGCGCCATCTCTATGGACATAGCATTCAAAGCCATCTCACATGTTGAGTTGCTAAACTTTCCACCTAGCCTAACCGAGTCAGCCAAATCCTTCAAGTTGATGTACCATCGGCCGTCGTCAATGATGATAGTTTCTTCATTAGGGTGATCTACATCCTTTCTAGTGTATTCACAAACTTTGTTGTAAAGCTCAATTGTTTACTTTGACGCAAAAGCCTTTCTCTCTACATCAACAAATGGTGCCTTCTTTGCAGGGCCTGACTTCACCACCCTTCACTGATGAGCTTGAGGAATTGATGTGAGACTATTGGGTGCATTGGGTGAAACAGTTGCTTCTTGTACTTTATGACCATCCTCGCCGGCTAGTGTCTTGGTAGACATCTCGACGGTGGCGTAGATTTTTTCCAAAGAATCCCTACTGTCATGATTGCTACATACAACAACATGCTCCTCTGCCATTTGAACCGCTCCCTCTATTTTGGCAGCTTCAGATTCCTCATAAGGTGATTCCTCTAACCCAAGATCAAACAAGGGGCAATCTTGTATCAACTCGCGTCGCTGCATCTGCTATTCACTTTCATTTATACATTCTGCGATGCCAAATAACCTCTTGTTCATGCTATTGCATGTAATTGTAGACCCTGCATCCATACATCCTTTAGCGATTGTTCCTAAGCTTGTTGTTATTCCCATCTGGTTGTTACGGCTTGCACTTGCTTCAGCTGTAGAAAACCTAGTTGACCTTCTTGGGCTAGGTGAAACAGTTGTCACATCTTTAGGAACCAACCCTTGCTTTTTCCTAGAACTTTCTTTGGAAGTGGCATCCAATGATTTCAGAGGAGATATTGATCTAGTAATTGGCCTGCCAATTGGACTCCCTCCCAAAACTTGATCTTTGAATTGTTCAATAGGGGATGCTTTTACTTTAGCACAAGAACTGTTGTTGGGATGCATGCATTTAGTTATATCTTCCTTTTCAGTTTCCTTTAATTGGTCCACAAATGTCACACATTTCATTCTCTTTCATGATGATCCTTTAGGTTGTTGCTTCAATTTGCAAGAAGGTGCAGAAATTAGCGGGGATAGTAGCAGCGCAGTGATGACGGCCACACTATTGACGTGGAACGCTTCGTTGGAAACCCCAATAGAAAGGTGTGAAGAGCACAACAGCAAGTCTTCCCTCAGTATGAAACCGAGGTTATCGAACCAATAGGAGGAAGGAAACGTCTCAAAGGTGTTGCAAGCAATGTGGAAACCTGCACAACACAAACTCAAGACTTTGCCCCAACGAACAGTGAGGTTGTCAAGCTCACCCGTTTGCTATAACAAAGGATTAAATGTATGGTGTGGAAGGTGATGGTGATTTGCAGCAAGTAAATAGTAACAGTGGAAGATGTATCAATGGTAAAGATTGGACCGGGGTCCATAGTTCACTAGAGGTGCTCTCCTTAGATAAAACAAACATGGCATGAAGGGTAAACAAATTACAGCAGGGCAATTGACAGGACTGAGGAAGGCATGACAATGCAATACTAGACAAAAAGATCCTATGAGATTCGATTGGGCAATACAAAAATATACATAGACCGTCATCCAACTTCATCTATGACTAGAAGTCCACCTTCAGGTTATCATCCGAACCCCCTCCAGTATTAAGTTGCAAGCAACAGACAACTACTTTAAGCAAAGTGTGTAAGGTAAACAATCCACTTGTTCCATGAACAAGAGACTGTTATTTTGTTCCTAGTGGCAACAACACATCTACAACCGAAGAGATTTCTGTCACTTCCCTTTGAAACTAGAGGCATGAACCCACTATCGAGCATAAATACCCCCTATTGGAGTCACTAGCAACTACTTGGCCAAGATAGCTACTAACAACGAAGAGCATCCAAGATCACAAACAACACAAACATGATAGAATCAAATAGACAAAACCATTAATCAATCTGACATAGTAATCTCAATATCCATTGGATCCCCGCAAACACAACATGCGTGATTACAAATAGATTAGATCTTGATCATGAACAGAGATCACAAGATCTATACATGAAAGCACAAGGAGGAGATACAACCATATAGCTACTACATGGACCCGTAGTCCAAGGTGGAACTACTCACTCTTCATACCGGAGGCTGACATGATGAAGAAGAAGTCCTCCGGGATGATCTCCCCTTTGGCAGGGTGCCGGGAAGAGCTTCAGATCCCCCTGATCTAGGGACGATGGTGGCGGAGGCTATAGATGGTTTCGTGGAGTTTTGATCGGGTGCCTAGGGTTTCTGCATCGGGGGCTTCTTATAGGCGAAGAGCTACACCCCCAGGCGCAGGGTGGGCCCACCCGCGCGGCCAGGGGGTGTGCCCCCCTGGTGGGTCTCCTCCGTCTCGTACTCCGGCTTCGTATTCCCCACGGTAAAATATTGACTTTGGCTTTTGTCCCGTCCAATTCCGAGAATATTGATTTTCTGCCTTTCTGGAACCAAAAACAGAAGAAAACAGGAAAGTGGCACTATGACAACTTGTTAATAGGTTAGTACCAGAAAACATATAAAAACACCTCAAAGTGTAGACAAAGTAAAGCAAAGTTGATACTAAACAAGCATGGAGCATAAAAAATTATAGATATGTTTCCGACGTATCAAGCATTCCCAAGCTTAACTCCTGCTCGTCCTCGAGTAGGTAAGTGATAAAAGAATAATTTTTGAGGTGACATGCACCATCAAAACCAAGATCAAACCATTTGCATGCATTGAAAGATGGGATCAAAGAACTCTAAACATGTGCATGAAAGAAGGAGTTCTAACAATAAGACCAAGTAATTATGCAAGCAACATGAAAGGCTACAAACAAAGATCATGAATAACATGCATTGAAAAACGTTTGTTTGTTTCACATACAGAAAACATGGCATAGTGGCATTCAGATTGTCCCTCATAGAGTAGCAAATAGATGCGTAGGAGACCTTCAAAGTTCATAAGAGTGACTAGATACAAGTAGCACAAGAACAAGTAATATCAACAATAAGCATCAATCAATAAGTTTTGGGACACTACACATAGAACTAAGAATGTGCTCTCTTAATGGTGCCTAAAGGTAGAAGGTGGAGACTCAATATAATAGTGGAAGAAAGGCCCTTCATAAAGGGAAGCAGGGATTTCAAGTTTCAAAAAGAGCTTCCGAAAATTATGGTACTTGTTAGCTTTCAGTCCTCATTGCCCATATCATAAGCATCTTGAAGTGAATAAGGTTAAAGTTAACAAACTATGGAGAATATTCTTGACAAAGTATAAGTTGGAAATCTCATGTCCCTTGAATACGAGGTCCACACCTCATGCTACTCAACTTCAGTCACCTGTAAGTTCTTGTCATAGTAAGTACATGTGTATCATAGAGAACCGCCAACGGGGTACCCCTTGCACATGGTATAGGAGCTATCCCATAACCAAAATGACAAGGCAAGCAGACAATGAGCATCTCAGCAATCTTTTTATTTACTATATGCATACCTTTTTATTGAGGATGCTTCACAGAATGCTCATTATGGTGATGCTGCAAGTTTCCACAATGATTAGGCATGGCTTAGGCTAGCGGCCTAGGAATTTATCTAACACAAAATACATAACTCCATGGACTTAGAAGCTCCCTCTTTATTTCACACCGACAACATCCATAGACAAAAGAGCATGATATCAACTATGTACAAAGTACAAGTGCAATGTTGAAAACGATACCCATGACAGCATGGTTCTGCTAATTCCAACGTATAAGTGCAAGCATATACAACTTAGATGACACAATGGTTCAAGTTTATTAGGGGAAAAGAATATAAAGTGTGCCATCAAGTTCGTGAGGGCTTTAATCACTAAGTTTTCACATAAAAAATACTTTTTAATTGGAAGATAGTTGAAAACAAGAATATACTTGGAATGGTGTAACACACCATGCATAGGAGTGTATAGTGAACACTTTGGAATAACTTGGTTTATTGGGAGTCGAAAGCATGACTAGATCTTACTCATACAAGTGGAGGCTAGCAAAAGACTGGGAGCAACCAACTAAGAGAGCAATAATGGCCATAATCATGCAGAGCGACAAAACATTACTAATCAAAGCATAGAGTCGTACTACAAGTCAAGGACTAAATGATCATAGAGGCTATGGTGACTTGTTCATAGTCATAACATGGTGTGAGCATGTGCCAAGTCAACCCAAAAAAATATCAAAGGAGAATACCACAATTCTATGCTTTTGTATGCTAAAACAACGGATGATTCCTTCAAGGCACACTAAGAAATCCCAATTGTTTGGAACAAGACATGCTACAACAATAATCACTAAGCATAAGGTCAAAACAACACCTAGCATGTCATGCTAAAGTCTAAGTCACAGTCAATGCAAGCTCCTCTTGCACTTTCAAGAAAGAACTTTCTACTCCTTTCAACACCAATCAACTTATTTGAAACAACACAACGAGAACGGGGTTCCAAACTACTTTATTCAAGCAAACTAAACAAACTAAGCAAAGCAAACGAAATCTAAGACGCTCCAAGAACAACACAACAGTGCATGAAACAATAAAAACGAAGTGTCTAGAAAGACCTGAGCTTTTTATTGATGAAGGGGATGCCTTGGGAATCCCCAAGCTTTGACGCTTGTACCTCTTGGATGTTTCTTGGGGTGACACCGGGGTGGCATCCCCAAGCTTGAGGTTTTTTCCATTCTTCATCTCATTATATCATTCTTTCTCTACAACTGAAATTATTCCTTCATACAAAACTTCACACAATCTTCATTAGCAAAATTACTGTATTCAAAAGATAATAGACCCTTGGGTTTAGCTTTGGAACAGAAATAAATTTTCACTAAGAACACAAGCTACTGTATCAACTCCTTCAAAAATCTCAATTCCCCAAAAAGAAAACTCAAAAAGGAATCAATAAGAAGCAAATGCAAATAATGGCAGAAATCTGTCAAAACAAACCAGCAGGTAAAAACCTATTTTTTCAAAAATCTTATGTTGCTCAAATCAAAAAGTGTTGAACTAACGAAAGTTAGCTAACATAATGGGGGATTTATTCGTAAATTTTCAGCTCAATCCGCTTACAGAGACTCCTCACAAATTTTTATGGTGGAGGACAGAAATCTGTTTCGGGACAGCAACTCCCCAAATCTTACCTCCCTCTCATTAGAGGTCATTATTGGCACAAAAAGCAAACAAAGAGGATAAGGAGAGGTTATTACTGAAGTAATAACTTCCAATACTCAAGGAACCTCTTGGGTTATCTCCCAATAAGTACTTTTCTTTAACGCCTTTAAGTTAGGCTTGATAGCTTGAGAAGATGCTCACATAAAATATGAATTAAGTAAAAGAGAGCATCAAGAAGCAAATTCAAAACACATTTAAGTCTAACCCACTTCCTATGCATAGGAATATTGTAAGAAAATAAATTCACAAAGAACAAAGTGACATGCATAGGAAGATAAAACAAGAGTAACTTCAAAACTTTTAGCACATAGAGAGGTGTTTCAGTACCATGAAAACTTATACAACCATATTTTCCTCTCTCATAATAATTTTCAGTAGCCTCATGAATAAACTAAAAATATAGCTATCACATAAAGCATGCTTTTCATGATCTACAAACACATAATTTATATCAAGCTCAAAAATAGTGGGTTTAAAACCTTCACAGGTTTTACCCAAAGTAGATATTCCAAAAGGATCCACGGGAACATAACATTCATCCTCCTTTGGTAAGCATGGGGGAGAATAAAATAATGTAAGGTAAGGTATAAAGAGTTACTCTCATTAGAATGTAGGGATGGGTAGATAATCCATTCTTCCTCCTTTTGTTCATCACTCTCCTCCTCTTTTTCATCTAATGAGCTTCCAGTTTCAACAATTTCTTCTTCCATAGGCTCCTGCCAGGCATTAGACTCTTCTTGTGGAAAGCATCTATTAAAATATTCAAGAATATAGCCATTTTCTTCCTTGTAATTATCAAAGAAAAATTTAAGTATCTCATAAACCTCATATTCATAAGGTGCATCATCATTATTTTCAAGCAAACTGACAAGTTCAAATGCACCCTTGAAGGCAATAAATTCTTCAATTTGTTCCACATCATAAAAGTCATAATTTCCTTTAACATAAGAGGATATGGTAACATTATCATTATACTCACATTGAAAAGGTAGGTGTTTGTACCTCCTATAACAACAAGCTTTATCAAAACAATAAGTAACATTATAAGTAGAGCACACCTCTCTAGCAATAGTATTCAATTTATCAATTTGTTCCCATAGGTGTTTCCCTTTTTGTGACAAACGGTGTTCCTTATAATAATTCTTTTGTTCTTCCGTGAACCCACCTTGCCAATAAGAACTAGTTTCAAAGAAACCATCCATTGATAGAAAGCATGACCAATCAAGGCAATAACAGACCACCAACTAAAGTAGGAACTATTTTTTTGTGTTTTTGATAAGAGAAAGAAAACCAAACTAAACTATTTTATTTGGAGTTTTTAATAAAAAGAGGCAAACAAAACCAAGCAGAAGAAACTAAGCAAACCAAAAAACAAAGTAAAGAGAAAGGTTGAGGAGTACTCCTCTTGTGAAGATATCCTTAGCCTCCCCGGCAACGGTGCCAAAAAAGCTTGATGACGGCCACACTATTGATGTGGAACGCTTCGTTGGAAACCCCAAGAGCAAGGTGTGAAGAGCACAACAACAAGTCTTCCCTCAGTATGAAACCGAGGTTATCGAACCAGTAGGAGGAAGGAAACGTCTCAAAGGTGTTGCAAGCAACGTGGACACCTGCACAACACAAACTCAAGAATTTGCCCCAACAAACAGTGAGGTTGTCAAGCTCACCGGTTTGCTGTAACAAAGGATTAAATGTACGGTGTGGAAGGTGATGGTGGTTTGCAGCAAGTAAACAGTAACAGTGGAAGATTTATCAATGGTAAAGATTGGACCGGGGTACATAGTTCACTAGAGGTGCTCTCTTTAGATAAACAAACATGGCATGAAGGGTAAACAAATTATAGAAGGATAATTGACAGGACCGAGCAAGGCATAAAAATGCAATAGTAGAAAAAAGATCCTATGAGATTCGACTGGGCAATACAACAATATACATAGACTCCCATCCAACTGCATCTATGACTAGAAGTCCAACTTCAGGTTATCATCTGACCCCCCTCTAGTATTAAGTTGCAAGCAACAGACAACTGCTTTAAGAAAAGTGTGTAAGGTAAACAATCCACTTGGTCCATGAACAAGAGACCGTTGTTTTCTCCCTAGTGGCAAAAACACATCTACAACCGAAGATATTTCCGTCACTTCCCTTAGAAACTAGAGGCATGAACCCACTATCGAGAATAAATACCCCTCTTGGAGTCACTAGCAACTACTTGGCCAAGATAGATACTAACAACGGAGAGCATGCAAGATCACAAACAACACACACATGATAGAATCAAATAGACAAAACCATTAATCAATCTGACATAGTAATGTCAATATACATTGGATCTCCGCAAACACAACATGCATGATTACAAATAGATTAGATCTTGATCATGAACGGAGCTCACAAGATCTATACACGAAAGCACAAAGAGAGTACAACCATCTAGCTACTACATGGACCCGTAGTCCAAGGTGGAACTACTCACTCTTCATACCGGAGGCTGGCATGATGAAGAAGAAGTCCTCCGGGATGATCTCCCCTCTGACAGGGTGCCAGGAAGAGCTTCAGATCCACCCGATCTAGGGACGATGGTGGCGGCGGCTATAGACGGTTTCGTGGAGTTTTGATCTGGTGCCTAGGGTTTCTGCATCGGGGGCTTCTTATAGGCGAAGAGGCGAGGCAGGAGGGCCACCAGGGAGGCTGCATCCCCTAGGCGCGGGGTGGGCCCACCCGCGCGGCCAGGTGGTGTGGCCTCCTGGTAGGTCTCCTCCATCTCGTTCTCTGGCTTCGTGTTCCCCACGATAAAATATTGACTTTGGCTTTTGTCCCTGATGACCCACAAGTATAGGGGATCGCAACAGTCTTCACGGGTAGTATTACCCAATTTATTGATTCGACACAAGGGGAGCCAAAGAATACTTGCAAGCCTTAACAACTGAGTTGTCAATTTAGCTACACCTAGAAATAGTTCTTGCTCACAGAAGTTTATCAGTAGCAACAATTTGTAGTAGCAATAGCAAAGCAATAGCAGCAGTAAAACATGAGCAATAGTAACAGTAGTAGCAAACAGTAGGATATGAGTGCCGTAGGCATAGGGATGGATGGACGGGCGTTGCATGGACAAGTATAAACATGTAACTTCAAGATATAGGGCATTTCAGATAAATAAAAATAAGCATCCAAGTACTAAATAATCCTAGGTATGTGCTCCATATATAGTCATGCGTGCTCGCAATGAGAACTTGCACAACATCTTTTGTCCTGCCAGACCGTGGCAGCGGGGCCTCTAGGGAACTACTGGCAATTAATGTGCTCCTTTTAATAGAGCACCAGAGCAAAGCATTAACACTCCTTGAACACATGTGATCCTCACATCATAGCCATCCCCTTCGGTTGACCCAATTTCTGTCACTTTGGGGCCTTTGGATCCGGACAATGATATGTGTACACAACTTGCAGATAAGATCACAAACAATACTATCATAATGATTCAATAATAAGTTTAGATCTGAGATCATGGCACTCGGGCCCTAGTGACAACCATTAAGGACAACAAGTTGCAATAAAGTCAAATAGCACTAATAGAGATACTAGGCACTATGCCCTAACAATCTTATTCGATTACATGATAGAATTCATCCAATCCCTACCATCCCCATAGCCTACATCGGGGGATTACTCACTCATGTATGAGGGAAACATTGATGGTTGATTGAGAGGCGTTGTTGATGACGATGGCGATGATCCTCCCCAAATTCCCCGTCCCGACAGGGTGCCAGAACGGAGTTTTTGGATCTGAATCGCGGCTTCTAGTGGTGGGGGCGTAGCGGAACTCTTTCTGAAAAAACGACGACCCCCCCTCGGTTTTTAGGTCAAGAGGCTTCTTATAGGCGAAGAGGGAGGCTGAGGGGGTGCCTAGGGTGGCCGCACCCCCTAGGCGCGGCCAGGCCTGGCCCGCGCCTGGCTGGGGTGTGGCCCCCCAGGCCTCAACTCTGTCTCGTACTCTGGCTCCGTGGATGTTCTGGTGAAATAGGATTTTTGGCATATTTTCCGGGATTTTTCCTGATAGTTGATTTTATGCACAAAAACTAGACACCAAGGTAATTCTGCTGAAAACAGCGTTAGTCCGTGTAAGTTGTATCCAAATCACACAAGTTTAAAGGAGAAACAATAGCAAAAGTGTTCGGGAAAGTAGATACATTTTGGACGTATCAACTCCCCCCACCAAGCTTAGCTTATTGCTTGTCCTCAAGCAATTCAGTTGAAAACTGAGTGCGATAAAAGAACTTTCACGAACACATTTGCTTCATATGATGTATATATTATCAACACAGGAGTAGATACTTAAACCATTCATAATAATAAGTATGCAACTAAGTCTACTCAATAGTCATTGCAAGCTATCAAGAGAAACCAACTCAATAATAATAAGTAGCATGAAACATAAACATAAGCAACATTGCAATGCTCATAATAAGGTATGATAGAGTGGTATCTCGCTTGCCTTGTTTGTAGAGCATAATATAAATGCCAAGGCACCTCTGAAGTTCACATGAAGACTAAAAGTAAAAGTATCAAAGATAGAAGCATCAAAGTCATGACATAATCAACCAAGTTTTGAGACAAACACAAGAATGACAACTATGCTCTCAAGAAGGTGCTCATGGAATAAGTGGTGACTCAACAAGGAAGTGAAAAGGTTTGAAAGGATTCCAAATGCTGAAAGTAAAGTACTCATTAGCTTTGATCTCTCATTTCCCCTATCATAGGCATCTTTATGTGGTTAAGGTTAAAGTGAGGTCCAATATGAGTTATATGCTTGACAGACCATAAACTGGAAATCCCCTATCCCTTGAGTACGAGGGCTGCTCCGCATGCTACTCAACTTTGGTTACCTGTAAGTTCTTGTCATTGTAAATACATGCAAATCATAGAGAACCACCAATGGGGTACCCCTTGCACATGATACAGGAGCTATCCCGTGATCAAAATGACAAGGCAAGCAGACAATGAGCATCTCAGCGATCTTTTTATTTACTATTTGCATAGATTTTTATTGAGGATGCTTCACAAATGCTCAATATGGTAATGCTGCAAGTTTCCATCATGATTAGGCATGGCTTAGGCTAGCGGCCCAGACGTTTATCTAATACATATATATATATATACTTCATGAACTCACAAGCTCCCCTTTTATTTCACAACGACGACATCCGCAAACAAAAGAGCATGGTATCAACTGGATATGTATCCATAAGTGTTGAAAGCGTTCCCCGAAAGCGTTCCCCATGACAACACGGTTCTGCCTAGCCTATAATTTGGAAGCATATAACTTTCATGGACAGGTCACAATGGTTCAGGATTATTAAGTGCAAGAAATAAAGTGTGCCATAAAGTTCGTGAGAGATTTACTAACTAACTTTCTCAAAGCAGTGAAACATTTTATTTGGAAGAAAACAAGGCATATAGAATATGCACTAAAATAACAAATGATGCTAATAGGTAGGTATGGTGGACACTATTGGCAATATTGGTTTTGGGGAGTTGGAAACACGAGTAGAGCTCATAATCGGTGCAAGTGAAGGCTAGCAAAAGAGAGGGAGTGACAAACGAGAGAGCAATAATTGTCATAATCATGCTTGCAACAAAACATGACTAATTATGGCATGAAAGTGATACAAGAACTCTGAGGCAAAATAAATCATCGAGGCTTACTAACTATTGTTTATTCATATGCATGCGTGATCATGTGCCAAGTCGATTCACATGAAACATTCAGAGGAGGATACCACAATGTCATACCAAAATATGAATAAAACAATGCAAGAAAACATTCATATGACATGCTACAAACTATTAGCATGCTGGAGCTAATCACAAACAAGCAAGAACTACTAAGCATCCATCAGTAACATACACCTTACATGAACAGACTAAGCATGATCACAATGATCAGTATATGTACAAAAATGAAAACAAATAGAGTTCGTTACCAGCCTCTTAACACACCTCAAGTTATCTTAATCTTCATTATTTCCCTTCACTTGTATGACTTGAATAATAACATGAAACCAAAATCCACTGAGGATGGATGAACCCTGCAAAGAACTCACAAAACCAAAGAAGAACAACAAATATTTTTGGTGTTTTCAATTTTTTTCAAACAAGCAAACAAAGCAAAATCTTTTTGGATTTTTCTTTAAGGAAAACCAAAGCTAAAAAGCAAAGAAACAAACCAAGAGGAACAATGAAAATATTTTTAGTATTTTTTTGTTTTGAGAAAGCAGAAACAAAAACCAAAAAGAAAGCAAAATAATGGATATACAAAGAACCGACGAAACATGATATATAGATTAGTGTGATGTCGGTATACCTCCCCCCAAGCTTAGGATTTTGGCCTAAGTGGGGCTCAATAGCGCGGGTAGTAACCCCAAGATGGTGGGTCATCATAGGAATGATCATAGTCAGGCGCTTGCGATGAAGAAGAAGACGCGCCCCAATCAAAGGAGGACTGCTGGTATGAAGACTCTCCCAAGTTGGAGGGCTGAACCGAATCATATTCGTCATCCTCTCCAACATTCTCCTCTTGCTGGGAGAGCTCCGCCGCGTATGTGTCAAACTCCTCCTCCGTAATCGACCATCCTTGCCTGTTATCAAAATTAAACAAAGCAGGTGCAGGCAAATAAACTACTTTCTCAGTCCTACCCTCTCTCCAACCACGCTTGGCAAAAGATAGTTCATACGGTAAAGTTCTCACAGTAGCCCCTAAAAAAACAAAATTATGCTGAATCATGGATTCAAGATCAAGCCTCTCTATGGGGAACCGATAATCTGAATGGTGAGGCTATAAACCATGGAAAACTAGCAACCTAGAAGCAATGAGACCTCCACAAATTCCACCATTCTCGCGGTTAGTGGTGAGACGGTAAGCTATCAAAGCACCCAGGTTATAAGATCTATTCCTATTCAAAGCAGCTGCGATAAAATCTAGATCAAAAGAAGACAACATTCTAGCAATCTTTCTAGCAAGAACGCACTTGGTAATAAAATAGGCAAAGTATCTAATAGCTGGGAGCTGAATGTTCTGAATTTTACTACTTTCCTTTGAGTAGTCAAAACCTTGGAAAATCTCAGCATACAAATCAATAAGTGACTTGGGCCTCTCCTTGATCTTCTCACAAGATCCCCACTGAGGTACTCTAATTGCTGCACAGAAATCAGCAAAAGGCAGGTCGACAACTAGATTGTATATTTTATATTGGACCATGAGATTAGATGAAGACCAAGTAAACCGTAAGTCCTGCACAACCACCATGTTTAGTTTAACATACTGAAGTGGTTCCCCTTCAACAAAGTGTTCCAACCCTGCATTGGTAATCAAAGTTTGGAAATCCTGGAGGATTCCCGCGGCTCTCATAAATTCATGGCATGGATATATGGAAGGGAAGACTCCTTCCTCACAATGAACTTTCATTGGCTCAGGTACCATCAAATCATATTGATTCAGTGGGTATGCACTCATCTTCCTTTCTGAAATTTTTAGACAAACATCAAACCAAGTGATTTCCAAGTTGATAAATGATGAGAAACTACTATAGGAACTTGCTAGAGGGCTACACATGCATCAAAATGAAATCTCCAAGCATAGAACAAGCATGAAAGCTCACACAACCTGTCACCTATAGCAGCAAAATACTCAAGATACAATCTACCAATCACAAATCTAATTGGACAAGCGGAGGAGGCACATACCAAGGAGCAATCCCTCCAAAAATCAGCAACAAAGATGGGCTAAGCAAGGAGATCGAAATTCGCGAGCAAGAACAGTAGGAACTCAAACTTGAGAAAGTTTTCCGGTGTTTTTGGGAGAGATAAAGAAGATGGCTGGGAGCAGGCACCTTGGAGGGGCCCAGGTGGGCCACACCCTAGCCAGGTGCCACCTGGGGGCTGGCCGTGCCCACCAGGGGTGTGCTGGCCTGGGGTGCCACCCTGGGTCACTCCAGGTGTCCCTCTACCCCTTTTTTTAAGGAAAAATTTATTTTGAATTTTCTGGGATTTTTCGTAAAACTTTATTTTTGGCCAATTTTCAGGGTATGAAAATTGATTTTATCGCATAAACATTTTTTTAGAAGAAGCAAAAGCAAACCAAAAACCAAACTACAGAAGTTCTAAGATACTCTAACAGCAAACAACTAACAAAACCAAAGCTAGCAAAAGAAAAGGCAAGGACTAGGAAGGATAAAAGTAAACGAAAGCAAGAATAGCCACAGTGAAAGCATTATTTTGTTCATTAAAATCCTTTTGTTAACAAGGTTGATCAAGTCTTGTTACCAAAACAATCTTATATGAAACAAAACTTTGCATTCCACAAGGTGATTATGTTACCTCAAATTTGATCGCAATGGGACCAATCATAGTTTCAAAATTTTCTTGTGGAATGGGACAATATATTTCTCCAACCTTGATGCTCTCAATATTTTCAATGGAATTCAGGCAATAGCTTTTAGAAACCTTCATGGGTAAATAGACAATATTCTCTTTGTCATTAATATTAAAAGTTACTTTTCCTTGATCACAATTAATGACAGAACCTGCAGTATTAAGAAAAGGTCTCCCAAGAATAATAGACATATTATTATCTTCAGGCATCTGAAGCACAACAAAATCAGTTAAAACCAAGCAATTATGATCCACTTGAACAGGAACATGCTCACATATACCAACAGGAATAGTAGTTGACTTATTAGCCATTTGCAAAGATATATCAGTTGGTATCAACTTTTCTAGCTGGAGTCTCTTGTAGAGAGAAAAAGGCATAACACTAACTCCAACTCCCAGATCACAGAAAGAAGTTCTAACATAATTATTCTTAATATATCAAAGAATAATTGGTATACCTGGATCACCAAGTTTCTCTGAAACCTTACCATTGAAGGAATAATTAGCAAGCAAAGTAGAAATCTCCTCATTAGGAATCTTCCTTTTATTAGAGACAATATCCTTCATATACTTTGAATAAGGAGGCAACTTAATAGCATCAGTCAAAGGAATTTGCAAAAATAAAGGTTTCATCCACTCACAAAACTTGTTGTAGTGTTCTTCCTCCTTTGACTTGTGTTTCTTACCTAGAAAAGGCATATGTTTCTGCACCCAAGGTTCTCTCTCACTACCATGTTTCTTAGCAATAAAATCTTCCTTAGTGTACCTGGTGTTCTTAGTGTGCTTCCCAGGCTCTTCCTCAACTTCCTCCTTATCAGGAGCATCATTTTTATTAATACCACTCTCAGTTTCAGCATTAGAGACAGATATACTATTAGGATCTAAAGCAGGTTCAAGTTGTTCCTCAACTATTTTGTGTTTCTTTTTCTTTCTCTTAAGAGGACTACCACTACTTTCACGTTGTCGGCAATCTTGGTCAATTCTTTTAGGGTGTCCTTCAGGATATAAGGGACCTTGACTAGCTATACCACTCCTAGTTCTAATTCCATAAGCATGTTTATCTCCTGAGGCATTAACTAAAATATACTTTTGTACCTTAGCAAGTTGATCAAGTTGGGTTTGAACCATTTGAAAGTGTTTACAAAGCATTTTAATATCATTAGAAGTTCTTTCCACAATATCTTTCAACTCTTTAATAGCTCTAGAGTTTTCTAATAAATGATTCTGAACTTGTTTATTAAAATTACCTTGTTTAACAATAAAAATGTCAAGTTCCTCTAAACATTGATCAGGAGGCTTACCATAAGGAATATCACCTTCATCAAAGTGTTGGAGAGAGTATACCTCAATAGTCGATGAGTGGGGAATTGGCTTACATAATTCTTCTATAGGAGGTAGATGTAGGGTTCGCAGCATAGAAAACAAAAATTTTCCTACGATGTGAACTATATACCAAGATCTATCTACTAGATACAAACAACGGGTGGATGTATATCCGTAGAGAACATACCCTTGAAGACCGACAAAGCTTAACGAGTTCAACTCGTGGTTGATGTAGATGATCTCTTGTCGATCTCAAGATCGAGAGGAAGTCCTAGCGCCGCAAATCAGCAGCGCATCTGTGCTCGCACACACGTTCGAGGCACCGAGCAACCTCCGCCTCCTCGCTCCAGCGATGCAGCGGAAGCACAACTCTTTCTTGCCGAATAGCCACCGGGAACATGTATCTCGCTAGTCCGAGACCATGGGGGATAAATTCTAGAGGGGAGAGAGATCCTTCACGAGGAGGTGTGTGAGACAAGTGAGGATGGGGGCTCCTTTTATAGGAGGAGGGGGGCACCCAAGGGGGTGGACGCCGGCCATGGGGCTGCCCCCTCCCCTCCTTCATTCATGTGGGTGGACACTCCACTCACAAAATGCCCTTTAAATTCCCTCCACTCAAAAGTCCACTCAAATTCCCATTAAATTTCCACCAAATTTAATGCAAACTCTCATTAAATAAAACTCTTTTATTTTATTCAGAATTTTTTCAATTACTTTAATGACAAACATTCACAAATAACCCCTTGCTAGAATTCTATTTCACATGCATAACCACTTTATGCAATTTCACCCGAAAACCTGTTTCGGTGTCTAGTGAAATAAATTCCTGCGCTTGTTCATTCTTTCGGCATGAAACATTTGCTCCAATGGGATGTCGGTGTCTCTTAAGTGTGTCACCCTACGGTTCGTGAATAATGCGGACATGATCGAGACCCCTCTCGGATCAATAATCAGAAGCGGGATCTGGAGACCCATACTGACTCCCACACATTCAACGATGACTTTCTTGTGATCGTCGGAACCTTTTACGCTAGTATCTTAACCCCTTTGTTTCACGATATATTACATGTCCGAGATTCGATCATCGGTATCTCCATACCTAGTTTGATCTCGTTACCGACATGCCCTCTTTTCTCGTTCCTGTGATATAACATTCTAGTGATCAAATCACTTGCTTGCAAGCTAATCAATGTGATATCACCGAGAGGGCCCAGAGTATATCTATCCGTCATCGGGATGAACAAATTCCACTCTCGATCCATGAGCCTCAACATAACACTTTATTAGTTCTCAATCCATCTTTATAATCACCCTGTTACGGTGTGACATTTGATGTTATCAAGAAACTCTTCCGGTGTTAGTGATTGACATGATCTCATGGTCTAAGGATTAGGATCACTTCGTAAGTTGTTATAGCAATATAAACTCAATGACTTTGATCGTAATGTTATACTTCGGATGAATGTTCATCACACCATTACACTAATGTTGTGATCCCGTTATTAACAACATCCAATGTCCATGATCAGGAAACCTTGATCATCTTGTTAATCAACGAGCTAGTTTATGAGAGAGGCATAACAAGGAACTTTCTGTTTGTTTATTAAACACACATGTATTAACGTTTCCGTATTAATACAATTATAGCATGCAAAATAAACATCTATCATATACTTGGAATACACATAATAAACACTTTATTATTGCCTCTCAGGGCATATTCCCTTCAGTCTCCCACTTGCACTAGAGACAATAATCTAGTTACATAGTGACAAATCTAACACCCATTGAGTTCTGGTGTTGATCATGTTTTGCTCTAGGGAGAGTTTTAGTCAACGGATCTGCTACATTGAGATCCGTATGTACTTTACAAATCTTTATATCTCCATCCTTGACATGCTCGCGGATGGAGTGAAACCGGCGCTTATTATGCTTGGAATGCTTGTGAGACCTTAGCTCTTTGGCATTGGCAATGGCACCATTGTTGTCACAATAGATCACCATTGGGTCCAACGCGTTTTCCACTACTCCTAGTTCGGATATAAACTCCTTCATCCAAACTGCTTCCTGAGCCGCTTCTGAAGCAGCAACATATTCGGCCTCCGTTGTTGATCCCGCTACCACAGGTTGTTTGGAGCTCCTCCAACTAACAGCTCCGCCATTCATGAGAAATACGTATCCGGATTGAGACTTAGAGTCATCCGGATCGGTGTCAAAGCTAGCGTCAACATAACACTTAGCGACGAGCTCTTCTTCACCTCCGTATACAAGAAACATATCCTTAGTTCTTCGTAAGTACTTAAGGATATTCTTGACCGCTATCCAGTGTTCCGAACCTGGATCCGATTGGTACCTACTAGTCAAACTAATAGCATGTGCCACATCCGGTCTTGTACATAGAATGGCGTACATTATAGAGCCTATGGCTGAAGCATAGGGGACTTTGTCCATTATCTCTCTTTCTTCCGCCGAAGCCGGACTTTGAGTCTTACTCAATGTCTTGCCTTGCAACATAGGTAAGAACCCCTTCTTACTGCCATCCATTTTAAACTTCTTTAAAATCTTATCAAGGTATGTACTTTGTGATAGCCCTATTAGGCGCCTAGATCTATCTCTATAGATCTTTATGCCTAATATGTATGACGCTTCACCTAGGTCCTTCATTGAAAATTTGCTGTTTAGATAACTTTTAACACTGTTTAAAAGATCTATATCATTTCCGATCAATAATATGTCATCCACATATAATATCAGAAATGCCACATTGCTCCCACTCACTTTCTTGTAAATACAAGCTTCTCCATAAGTTTGGACAAATCCAAACTCTTTGATCACCTCATCAAAGCGGAGATTCCAACTTCGTCATGCTTGCTTCAATCCATATATGGATCGCTGAAGCTTGCACACCTTGTTAGCATCCATAGGATCGACAAAACCCTTTGGTTGTATCATATACAACTCTTCTTCAATATTACCATTGAGAAACACGGTTTTGACATCCATCTGCCATATCTCATAATCGAAATATGCAGCAATTGCTAACATAATCCTAACTGACTTTAGCATCGCTACGGGAGATAAAGTCTCATCGTAGTCAACTCCTTGAATTTGTCGAAACCCCTTTGCGACAAGTCGAGCTTTATAGACGGTCACATTACCATCAGCATCAGTTTTCCTTTTGAAAATCCATTTGTTCTCCACGGCCTTTCGGTCGTCAGGTAATTCCACCAAGTTCCAAACTTGATTTTCATACACGGATTCCATCTCGGATTTCATGGCTTCTAACCATTTGTTGGAATCCGGGCTCATCATCGCTTCTTCATACGTCGCAGGGTCATCATTTTCATCAACCATGAAATTCATGACAGGATTTCCGTACAGCTCGAGAGCTGCACGCGTCCTGTTTGACCTGCGAGGTTTGGTAGTACTCTCTTTCGGAGTTTCATGATCATTATCATTAGTTCCCTCTTCAACAGGTGGAGCCAACTCCGGAACAACTTCCGGCGCTGCGCTACTCGCCATACTTTGAAGAGAAGGTTCCACAACCTCTTCGAGTTCTACCTTCCGACTACTCACACCTTTCGCGAGAAACTCTTTCTCTAGAAAGGATCCATTCTTGGCAACAAAAACCTTGCCCTCGGATCCGTGATAGAAGGAATACCCAATAGTTTCTTTAGGGTATCCTATGAAGATGCATTTTTCCGCTTTGGGTTTGAGTTTATCCGGTTGAAGTTTCTTCACATAAACATCGCATCCCCAAACTTTAAGAAATGACAGCTTAGGTTTGTTTCCAAACCACAATTCATACGGTGTCTTTTCAACGGATTTAGATGGTGCCCGATTTAAAGTGAATGCAGCAGTTTCTAGTGCATAACCCCAAAATGACAACGGCAAGTCCGTCAGAGACATCATAGATCGAACCATATCTAATAAAGTACGATTATGACGTTCCGACACACCATTTCGCTGTGGTGTTCCGGCAGGTGTGAGTTGTGAAACAATTCCACACTCTTTCATGTGAGTGCTAAACTCGTAACTTAGATACTCACCTCCACGGTTGGACCGTAGAAATTTGATCTTTCTATTACGATGATATTCCACTTCATTCTGAAATTCCTTGAACTTTTCAAAGGTTTCAGACTTGTGTTTCATCAAGTATATATAACCGTATCTACTCAAATCATCCGTGAAAGTAACAAAATAACGATATCCACCTCGCGCCGACACACTCATTGGACCACATACATCAGAATGTATGATTTCCAATAAATCTGTCGCCTGTTCCATTGAACCGGAAAACGGCGTTCTAGTCATCTTGTCCATAAGGCATGGCTCATATGTATCAAATGATTCATAATCAAGTGATTCCAAAAGTCCATCCGAATGGAGCTTCTTCATGCGTTTAACGCCAATATGACCTAGACGGCAGTGCCACATATATGCGGATATATCATCGATAAGTTTAATCCTTTTAGCATCAACATTATGAATATGTGTAACATTATCATCGATATCTAATAGAAATAAACCATTCATCATCGGTGCATGACCATAAAAGATTTCATTCATATAAATGGAACAACCATTGTTCTCGGATTTAAATGAATAATCACTTCGCATCAAACACGATCCAGATACAATGTTCATGCTCAGTGCAGGCACTAGATAACATTTATTCAAGTTTATAAATAATCCCGACGGTAAGTGGAGAGGCAGCGTTCCGACGGCGATCACATCAACGCTTGATCCATTGCCGACACGCATCTTGACCTCACCCCTTGCTAGCGGTCGCTTGTTCCGCAGCCCCTGATTCGAGTTACAAATATTAGCAACTGAACCGGTATCAAATACCCAGGTGCTACTGCGAGCACTAGTCAAGTACACATCAATAACATGTATATCATATATAACTTTGTTTGCCTTGCCGGCCTTATTGTCTGCCAGATACTTGGGGCAGTTGCGCTTCCAGTGGCCAGTCCCCTTACAATAGTAGCACTCAGAATCAGACTTAGGTCCAACTCGGGGTTTCTTTTCAGGCGCGACAACAGGCTTGTCGCCCTTACTTCCCTTCCGTTTTCCCTTCTTGTCTTTCTTGTAACCAGTGTTCCTATTGATCATCAACACTTGATGTTCCTTTTTTATCTCCACTTCTGCAGTTTTAAGCATTGACAGAAGCTCGGGGAGAGACTTCTTCATGCCTTGCATATTATAGTTCATCACGAAGCTCTTATAGCTAGGTGGCAGAGACTGCAGAACACGATGGATGCCTAAGTCAATGGGAATCGATATTCCCAAGGACACAAGCTTATCGGCGTAACCCGACATCTTGAGTACATGCTCACTAATGGAGCTGTGCTCTTCCATCATGCAGCTAAAGAACTTTTCTGAAGCATTGTAGCTCTCTATAGCAGCATGTGTGTCGAAAATCATTTTCAACTCACCCATTGTATCAAATGCATTGCCGTTTTCGAAACGCTTTCGAAGTTCCGGCTCTAGCCCATACAATATGCCGCAATGAACTAAGTTGTGGTCCTCCTGACGAGTCTGATAGACATTCTTCTCCTCGTCAGGGGCATCATCAAAAGGTGGGGGGCCTAATGGCACTTCTAGCACATATTGCTTTTGTGCAGCAGAGAGGAGAATCCTCAAATTCATGGCCCATTCGGTAAAGTTGCTACCGTTCGTTGCTAGTTTCTCTTTCTCCATGAACACATTGAAATTAAAAGCAAGTGGTGCCATCTACAACAGAATTTGTAAAGTTTAGACTAAGTGTATGATAGATTGAGTTCAACTAATCTATATTACGAATGAACTCCCACTCAAAAACAACATCCCTCGTGCCTTTTTGGTGATTACATGAACCAAATCCACTACACCAAGTCCGATCATCACGTGAGTCGGTATAGCTTCAAAGGCGAGCATCAAATGGGCATCATATCAACTATATGACTCATGCTTAACCTTTCGGTCCGTGTTCCGAGGCCATGTCTGTACATGCTAGGCTCGCAAAGTTAGAACCTTAGTATTCGCGTGTGTAACTGTTTTACACCCGAAATATGGTCGTGGATCCAAGAACACCCGATCATCACGTGATGTCTTGGAGCTAAGAAAACATAATCGGTGCATACTAAAGGAAGAACACATTCTTATCTTGATATTTAAATGAGGGGTCATCTTATTATGCTAACAAAACGCTAAACAAGCAATATAAGATGCTATCAAACATCATATTTTTATTAGTGAAATTATATGGTTCCCGCAGATGATCTCTATCATGTGCATCGTGGTATGATCACTATCATACCTATATGTGTAGATCCAAGGTCTATGGATTTTACACGCTATGTGTGTTGTAAGAGTATCATCTCATACTTCTACTTACAACACTACCATATCATAACACTAGCCCAGCAACAATCTAAACTAGACGCCTCTAATTTATCCATTGCAAGTTTTACGTGGCTTAGGGCTTTCGAGATAGAACCGTTCTTACCTACGAACATGAACCACAACGAGTATAATCAAATTGTTGACAACTCGCTTGCAAAATAGATATTGACTATAGTAGGAGAGACAGACACCCGCTAGCCACTTATGCAAACTAGTTGCATGTCAAGCGTGGAACAGGTCTCATGTGCGAGGACATGTAAAGTTTGTCCGGGCCGCTTCATCCCACTATGCCACCAATATCCAAAATTACAACAAAGGAGCAACAACATGATCATCATCGCCCACATACTCATATGTGTACTACCCGTGTAAAGTATCTACGCATAGATCCGGCTCTGATACCATTGTAGGGTTCGCAGCATAGAAAACAAAAAATTTCCTACGATGTGAACTATATACCAAGATCTATCTACTAGATACAAACAACGGGCGGATGTATATCCGTAGAGAACATACCCTTGAAGACCGACAAAGCTTAACGATTTCAACTCGTGGTTGATGTAGATGATCTCATGCCGATCTCAAGATCGAGAGGAAGTCCTAGCGCCGCAAATCAGCAGCGCATCCATGCTCGCACACACGTTCGAGGCACCGAGCAACCTCCGCCTCCTCGCTCCAGCGATGCAGCGGAAGCACAACTCTTTCTTGCCGAATAGCCACCGGGAACATGTATCTCGCTAGTCCGAGACCATGGGGGATAAATTCTAGAGGGGAGAGAGATCCTTCACGAGGAGGTGTGTGAGACAAGTGAGGATGGGGGCTCCTTTTATAGGAGGAGGGGGGGCACCCAAGGGGGTGGACGCCGGCCATGGGGCTGCCCCCTCCCCTCCTTCATTCATGTGGGTGGACACTCCACTCACAAAATGCCCTTTAAATTCCCTCCACTCAAAAGTCCACTCAAATTCCCATTAAATTTCCACCAAATTTAATGCAAACTCTCATTAAATAAAACTCTTTTATTTTATTCAGAATTTTGTCAATTACTTTAATGACAAACATTCACAAATAACCCCTTGCTAGAATTCTATTTCACATGCATAACCACTTTATGCAATTTCACCCGAAAACCTGTTTCGGTGTCTAGTGAAATAAATTCCTGCGCTTGTTCATTCTTTCGGCATGAAACATTTGCTCCAATTGGATGTCGGTGTCTCTTAAGTGTGTCACCCTACGGTTCGTGAATAATGCGGACATGATCGAGACCCCTCTCGGATCAATAATCAGAAGCGGGATCTGGAGACCCATACTGACTCCCACACATTCAACGATGACTTTCTTGTGATCGTCGGAACCTTTTACGCTAGTATCTTAACCCCTTTGTTTCACGATATATTACATGTCCGAGATTCGATCATCGGTATCTCCATAACTAGTTTAATCTCGTTACCGACATGCACTATTTTCTCGTTCCTGTGATATAACATTCTAGTGATCAAATCACTTGCTTGCAAGCTAATCAATGTGATATCACCGAGAGGGCCCAGAGTATATCTATCCGTCATCGGGATGAACAAATTCCACTCTCGATCCATGAGCCTCAACATAACACTTTATTAGTTCTCAATCCATCTTTATAATCACGTGTTACGGTGTGATGTTTGATGTTATCAAGAAACTCTTCCGGTGTTAGTGATTGACATGATCTCATGGTCTAAGGATTAGGATCACTTCGTAAGTTGTTATAGCAATATAAACTCAATGACTTTGATCGTAATGCTATACTTCGGATGAATGTTCATCACACCATTACACTAATGTTGTGATCCCGTTATTAACAACATCCAATGTCCATGATCAGGAAATCTTGATCATCTTGTTAATCAACGAGCTAGTTTATGAGAGAGGCATAACTAGGAACTTTCTGTTTGTTTATTAAACACACATGTATTAACGTTTTCGTATTAATACAATTATAGCATGCAAAATAAACATCTATCATATACTTGGAATACACATAATAAACACTTTATTATTGCCTCTCTGGGCATATTCCCTTCAGTAGATTCTTCACATCTTCAACTCTAATGCCTTTCTCCTTTAGACATTTCTTAGCTTCCTTCATCATTTAATGCAATTACTCCCCTCTTCTTTCGTGTTAGTATTGGATCTGGTTCAGGCACAACTGGTTCAGGAGTAATAGGCTCAGGTGTATTTAGCTCAGTTGAAGTCCAATCATCATAATTCTTGCTTATTTTAGCCACTAATTATCCAGCATCTGTAGGAGTTCTATTCCTGAAAACACAATCAGCAAATCTATCTAGGTATGTCCTAGAATCATCAGTTAGTCCATTATAATAAATATCAAGAAGCTCATTTTTAGGTAATGGATATCCAGGATGTGCATGAATCAAGGGACAGAACCTTGTCCATGACTTAGGCAATTTCTCTTCTTCTCCCTGTTTCAAATCAAAAAGTCTCTGCAAAGCAGCATGTCTAGCACTGGGAGGAAAATATTTCTGGAAGAAAGAAGCAATCAAACAATCAGGGCTGTCAATGGAACCAGGAGGTAATCTATTGTGGCATCCCGCAAAACCACTACTAGAAAATCGCGTTGTTTTTGTGCATTGCATCGTCATGACCGCATGGTCATGTCATCATGCCGCATTGCATTTGAGCATCGTCATCATCTTGCATTTTCTTGCATAAAACTATTTGCAGAAAACCCGTTTTTGTTTTCTAAACGCCCCACCTTTATTCAACACCAAACACCGGGTCTCCGGACTATTTTGTTTGGTCCGCTGTCGGTTTGCAAAAAAACGCTGGTTGAAATAAATAAATTAATTATATTATTTTAGTGGGGCAGTCGAACGGGCCGAATGACCCGAACGACCACCCCAGAAAATACAATCGGTCCGCCCCTAATTCCTAAACCTACCAACCTATCTACCCACACCCCCTCTCCACCTCACCCCCTCCTATCACGAGTCGCCACCTCACCTCTCTCCCTCTCCCCCTCCAATCCGCTTCTGCCACATCACCCCAAACCCCCCTCTCTCTCTCACCCCCCACTCCCCACACCAGTCACACACCCAACACACCTGCCCACACACGCGCTACACGCACGCAGCCGGCCACCCTGCTGGCCCCACCACCAGCCCACTTCCCGCCCTCGGTATCCCCAGCACACCACGCACGCACTCACGCCCACCTGCACGCACTCCCGTGCAGGCCCCACACCGCCGCCCGACAGCGTTCTCCCCCACGCGCTGCGCCTCCCTCCTCTGCAACCACCGGACCCCGCGCCGCCGCGCCTCTCTCGGGCTGCCGCCGCCCCGGCCGAGCCCGCGCGCGACGTCCCCGACGACCTCCCTCCGCCGGTCTCCCCCGAGCCTCCCGCCGCCGCCCGCAGACGCTCTGCCACCGCCGCCTGCGTGGGACCTCGCGAGCGCCGCCATCCCCTTCTCCAGCTTAGCGCGCCGCCGCTTCTCTCCGTTTCTCCGGCCACCGCCTCCGCACGCCTCGACCCCAGCAGCGTCCGCCGCGGCGCTCCCCGGACCCCGCCGCCGCTAGGCATCCACCGCCCCGCGCCTCTCTCTGCTCCGACCATCCTCCTCTGCGCGGCCGAGCCCGGCCCGAGCTCCGCCCCACCCTCCCCGTTGGCCGCCTCCGCCTGCGCGGGAGCTCGCCGCCCCGGCTCCTGGCCGTCCCGTGCGCCTCCACCGCCCCCTGCATCCTCCTCCCGCCGGCGGCCGTGCCCGCGCCAGCGACCCGCGCTCAGCTCCGCCGCCGGTCTGCGCCGCCAACCACCGCCCCCGCACGCCCCCGACCTCCGCGCCCCGCCGCCAGCACGTCCTCCTCGCCGCCGGCGTGCGGTCCCGTTCCCGAGCGCTCCCTGCAGGTCATGTCCCCGCGGACCCCGCCTCCCCCACGTGGAGCCCGTCGCTCGACCTTGAACGGCGCGACGGCGAGTGCCCCGCGCCTCTGCCTTGCAGCATACTGTCGCCCGGATCTCCTTCCTTCGAGGCGGCCCCGACAAGATCACTCGGCCTACTTCGACTTTTGCCATGTATGGTGAAACCCGAGAATCATCGATGCCAGAACCAAGAGCGTCATGAACCACTAGCGTTGAATCCGAGCCGACACTGGCAAACCAAGATGGCACCACAAGATCTACACTCGTGCCATCAAGACCGACCCGTAACAAGTTCGTCGCTTCCGTCACCAAGATCTTCCTCAGGGAACGACAAGAACTTCTACCGGAGTCCCAAACCCCGAAGGCCGAACCCCGGATACGACAAGCACTTCCTCGAGGATGCCAAGTCCTTCACCCCGAATGACAAGACCGACAACATGGCCGACCACCGCGAATGCGCCAAGATCTACCTCCGTTATCAGAGAACGCACCACCAAGACCTTCACCCCGGACACCGAGACCCTGGACGACAAGTGCTCCGTCTTGTATCCGCTTCCGCCGAGACCGACCCCGTCGAACCCTGGACCCTGAGACCGACCCCGAACCCTCGGACCCAGATCGTCGAGAACCCTAATGTGTGACCCTTATCCGAACCCCTATTTTTATAAATGCTAAACATAAAACTTGTTGCATATTAAATTGTCATACTTGCATGCATATTTGTGTGGTTTGGGGGCCTTTTGCCGATTCACCTCTAATTAAATATGGGGCCCATATGCGGGAAAATCTAGCCTTATATTGGCCTCATTTCAACTTGTGTAGCGAACCGGTGCTATCTTTTGCCATGCTATAACAACATTTAATTTGCGGGGTAGATAAATAACATGAACCACCTAAATAATTGTCGGGACCCCGGTTCCGCTTAATATTGACCTAATTGCATCGCACCTCTGCCAAGTCATACATCATACATGCATCATGCCGATCTTCTGCCGTTGTATTAAATAGTGCATCCGGTGTTTTTTCTAGTGTTTTGCTTCTTCGCGGATAAGGCCGTTGAGTTGATGTGAGCTTCGCCCCGAACTTCGGTTGAACCTTCGACAATGTTTTCAGGCGAGCATCTCCCCCCTTCTACCTATCTTACTTTTATAGTATTTATTCCCTCCTGTTGATCTATTGCTATCTGTGTTGCGATGCTGTAGTTTCCGTACCTGTGATATACCGTGCAGCCCTATATTGCCTTGGACACATCCTATTACCTGTGTTTGGTAGATAGTTGGACTTGCGCGTCGTAGTCGCTTGCTCTAGTGCTGTTGCGTGTCGACAATTGCCACAGTTGTTGGAGCCTTGCCGCATGTTTGTTGTTGGAGATGATCATAGCTTTACTTACCGTTCACTTTAATTCCTGTTTAAACAACTAAAATTTGAAGTAAGCAGAGGCATCGGTGGGTGATAGATAATATTTGGTTTCCGAATGCCCACTTGTCTCCCGTAGGACCCCGAGTACTTGATACCTGTTCCTTGATTTATCGCGCTATCCACATCCGGGAGGTATATGGGACCCCCCTTAGCCAGAGCTTGATTCTGTCTTATTTCTTGGGGCCACAAACTAGTTTGAGGTTTTATTTACTATCCTGTACTTATGCCATGCTACTGCTTTATTTAAATTGTGCGACAGATAGCACCTGTACTGTTTAGGATCGGGACACGTTTTCGCGGTGTCTACAAGCCCCGTTTGGGGTTCCCAGTCGCTCACAGCCGTCCACCCAAACCTTGAGTCCGTCTCGGAGCTTGCTTACTTCGTTGCGGGTGTACTCCAAGGGGTGGCCCCCTGAAATATTTCTGAATCCTGTGATTGCTTTGTCGTGAAGGCCTCGTTGGGTTTTGATTTGGTTTTTCCGAGGTTGATCGAGTGTGTGTTGCTATTGGTGCACCCCGGCCGGGTAAAACTTTCTGAAAGCCGTGTCCGCGGATATGGACGACTTGGAGCACCGTATCTCGACCATAGACAAGCATAACTAAAGTTTACTGTTATAAATTTGACTTTATAATGACTAGTAATCAGCTTCACTATAATGGAATGGCTAATTAATACTGCCCACAATTGCTTGTTTGAAGTGTCGCTTGCGACAGTTGTATCTGACTAGTAAGTATTGCAACTACAACGGAATGGCTGAATAAAAGTACCAACAACTGCTGGGTTTTGGGTTATCTCATGCTATCTGTATCTGATTAGTAAGTGTTGTAACTATAACGGGATGGTTAACTAAAAGTGCCCACTGCCTACTTTATCAGGACGATTATCTAAACCTGACTAGTAAAGTGCCGCAACTAAAACTGAATAAATAAAACTGCCAACGGTGTGAGTTCCTCGGTTGACTTCCTCGATCGGTCTCGAGGGGGAAACGCCAGGATGGGTTTGTCTGATGGTAGTATCAGGTTGGTTCTGAATAGGTCATTCTTATCCCTCTCTGATAACCGCCAGTTGTATCGAGTCTCTATAGGTTGTTTAGTGCATGCTGCCGCTGCCGCTCAGTCCACCATACCTATGTAGGAGAGGACCGCCGAATTCTAGCCTCGCCGTGTACTGGCCTCAGTACTGACGCTCCTCTTTTTCCTTTGCCCTTTGTCGGCACCCCTTTTGTTTAAGCAGGTTTTGAGATCGACGTTGTTAGCAGGGTTACCCTTCCGGCTTGGCCTGGGCAGGGTTATGGACGCCATTGGTTATTCTTCAGGGCTCTTAGCCCCATTTGCATCTTGTCCGTAGTCGGACGCTCTATCATTTTCATGGTGTTTTGGATCTTTGTATATTATATCTGTATTCTTGACTCTTTGAGTCGCTGTTGTATATATCTGTTCTGTGGGTCCCATCGAGGGCTGTTGTGTAATGTTATTACTTCGTTTTCCACCCGCACGAAAGTGCCTGGTGGGCACCTTTGAATCGTTTCTATGCGGGTTTGGCGGGTTTCGCTAAAACTTGCATAGGTCCGATTCTGAGGGTGTTACAGAGTGGTATCAGAGCTCAGCAGTTACGATACCCCACAAGTCCAGCCTGTAGGATAACCTAGCTAACGGCCGAAGTAGAGTGTCAAAACTATTTTTGCAAAATCGGTTGGATAGTTCTGGTTAGGTCTGCTTTTACTCCTTACCCATATGCTATTCTCCTCTTATCTCTACGTGTTTTGAATCCGCTCTCTTCTCTCTCTTCGAGTCCAGGATTTCTCGTGGTTGGGTTTCCGTCGTACCGTCAGGGTTTCGTTTTCTCCCTTTGTAACGGAGGTGCTACGATCATCAATCTGCAACTTGTCTGTTGTACCCTTCCTCCAATCTTTTGATCTTGAGCTCTTTATCCATGTGTGTTCCTTGCTGGATATCAGTGTCGTTGAAAAACATATGGGAAGGACGAGCATTGGTGAAGTTGGAGTATACCTTGAGCATGTGTTGTTCATGCCAATGGAACCATCGCGGAACCTAATCATTGTGTCTTTCATACGATTCCTGCTGGCATCATCCCTTTGTTCCGGATACCGCCTATGAAGATCTTCCGTCTAAATCTCGAGAGTTGAGTTGCCTGATTCTCCTACTCATGTATACAGTTGATAGTTTGGGTACGGGATGGACTGATCACCCTACCCGACTCTTACTGTTCGCTCTGTACATCGAACTGGTGGATCAATGTAACTTTTCTTCTTCTAATGGAAGTTAGAGGTGGCTTTATCGTTTGATACCTCTACCTTCGTCCTTTGTTCTCTGGAGTGTCCCTCGTCGATCAGGAACAACGAACCTTTGTTGGTGGTGTCGCCGATTTCCAGATGGAGAAGGAACCCCCGTTGGTGGTGTCGCGAGGATCTACACCAAGCGAGAAGATGCAGATCGCCGGCCTTCTTCCCGGTACCATGAGGCGGATCTCGAGGGCGAGATCCATTGTTAGTGGTGTCGAATTGTGGCATCCCGCAAAACCACTACTAGAAAATCACGTTGTTTTTGTGCATTGCATCGTCATGACCGCATGCTCATGTCATCATGCCGCATTGCATTTGAGCATCGTCATCATCTTGCATTTGCTTGAATAAAACTATTTGCAGAAAACCCGTTTTTGTTTTCTAAACGCCCCACCTTTATTCAACACCAAACACCGGGTCTCCGGACTATTTTGTTTGGTCCGCTGTCGGTTTGCAAAAAAACGCTGGTTGAAATAAATAAATTAATTATATTATTTTAGTGGGGCAGTCGAACGGGCCGAATGACCCGAACGACCACCCCAGAAAATACAATCGGTCCGCCCCTAATTCCTAAACCTACCAACCTATCTACCCACACCCCCTCTCCACCTCACCCCCTCCTATCACGAGTCGCCACCTCACCTCTCTCCCTCTCCCCCTCCAATCCGCTTCTGCCACATCACCCCAAACCCCCCTCTCTCTTTCACCCCCACTCCCCACACCAGTCACACACCCAACACACCTGCCCACACACGCGCTACACGCACGCAGCCGGCCACCCTGCTGGCCCCACCACCAGCCCACTTCCCGCCCTCGGTATCCCCAGCACACCACGCACGCACTCACGCCCACCTGCACGCACTCCCGTGCAGGCCCCACACCGCCGCCCGACAGCGTTCTCCCCCACGCGCTGCGCCTCCCTCCTCTGCAACCACCGGACCCCGCGCCGCCGCGCCTCTCTCGGGCTGCCGCCGCCCCGGCCGAGCCCGCGCGCGACGTCCCCGACGACCTCCCTCCGCCGGTCTCCCCCGAGCCTCCCGCCGCCGCCCGCAGACGCTCTGCCACCGCCGCCTGCGTGGGACCTCGCGAGCGCCGCCATCCCCTTCTCCAGCTTAGCGCGCCGCCGCTTCTCTCCGTTTCTCCGGCCATCGCCTCCGCATGCCTCGACCCCAGCAGCGTCCGCCGCGGCGCTCCCCGGACCCCGCCGCCGCTAGGCATCCACCGCCCCGCGCCTCTCTCTGCTCCGACCATCCTCCTCTGCGCGGCCGAGCCCGGCCCGAGCTCCGCCCCACCCTCCCCGTTGGCCGCCTCCGCCTGCGCGGGAGCTCGCCGCCCCGGCTCCTGGCCGTCCCGTGCGCCTCCACCGCCCCCTGCATCCTCCTCCCGCCGGCGGCCGTGCCCGCGCCAGCGACCCGCGCTCAGCTCCGCCGCCGGTCTGCGCCGCCAACCACCGCCCCCGCACGCCCCCGACCTCCGCGCCCCGCCGCCAGCACGTCCTCCTCGCCGCCGGCGTGCGGTCCCGTTCCCGAGCGCTCCCTGCAGGTCATGTCCCCGCGGACCCCGCCTCCCCCACGTGGAGCCCGTCGCTCGACCTTGAACGGCGCGACGGCGAGTGCCCCGCGCCTCTGCCTTGCAGCATACTGTCGCCCGGATCTCCTTCCTTCGAGGCGGCCCCGACAAGATCACTCGGCCTACTTCGACTTTTTCCATGTATGGTGAAACCCAAGAATCATCGATGCCAGAACCAAGAGCGTCATGAACCACTAGCGTTGAATCCGAGCCGACACTGGCAAACCAAGATGGCACCACAAGATCTACACTCGTGCCATCAAGACCGACCCGTAACAAGTTCGTCGCTTCCGTCACCAAGATCTTCCTCAGGGAACGACAAGAACTTCTACCGGAGTCCCAAACCCCGAAGGCCGAACCCCGGATACGACAAGCACTTCCTCGAGGATGCCAAGTCCTTCACCCCGAATGACAAGACCGACAACATGGCCGACCACCGCGAATGTGCCAAGATCTACCTCCGTTATCAGAGAACGCACCGCCAAGACCTTCACCCCGGACACCGAGACCCTGGACGACAAGTGCTCCGTCTTGTATCCGCTTCCGCCGAGACCGACCCCGTCGAACCCTGGACCCTGAGACCGACCCCGAACCCTCGGACCCAGATCGTCGAGAACCCTAATGTGTGACCCTTATCCGAACCCCTATTTTTATAAATGCTAAACATAAAACTTGTTGCATATTAAATTGTCATACTTGCATGCATATTTGTGTGGTTTGGGGGCCTTTTGCCGATTCACCTCTAATTAAATATGGGGCCCATATGCGGGCAAATCTAGCCTTATATTGGCCTCATTTCAACTTGTGTAGCGAACCGGTGCTATCTTTTGCCATGCTATAACAACATTTAATTTGCGGGGTAGATAAATAACATGAACCACCTAAATAATTGTCGGGACCCCGGTTCCGCTTAATATTGACCTAATTGCATCGCACCTCTGCCAAGTCATACATCATACATGCATCATGCCGATCTTCTGCCGTTGTATTAAATAGTGCATCCGGTGTTTCTTCTAGTGTTTTGCTTCTTCGCGGATAAGGCCGTTGAGATGATGTGAGCTTCGCCCCGAACTTCGGTTGAACCTTCGACAATGTTTTCAGGCGAGCATCTCCCCCCTTCTACCTATCTTACTTTTATAGTATTTATTCCCTCCTGTTGATCTATTGCTATCTGTGTTGCGATGCTTTAGTTTCCGTACCTGTGATATACCGTGCAGCCCTATATTGCCTTGGACACATCCTATTACCTGTGTTTGGTAGATAGTTGGACTTGCGCGTCGTAGTCGCTTGCTCTAGTGCTGTTGCGTGCCGACAATTGCCACAGTTGTTGGAGCCTTGCCGCATGTTTGTTGTTGGAGATGATCATAGCTTTACTTACCGTTCACTTTAATTCCTGTTTAAACAACTAAAATTTGAAGTAAGCAGAGGCATCAGTGGGTGATAGATAATATTTGGTTTCCGAACGCCCACTTGTGTCCCGTAGGACCCCGAGTACTTGATACCTGTTCCTTGATTTATCGCGCTATCCACATCCGGGAGGTATATGGGACCCCCCTTAGCCAGAGCTTGATTCCGTCTTATTTCTTGGGGCCACAAACTAGTTTGAGGTTTTATTTACTATCCTGTACTTATGCCATGCTACTGCTTTATTTAAATTGTGCGACAGATAGCACCTGTACTGTTTAGGATCGGGACACGTTTTCGCGGTGTCGACAAGCCCCGTTTGGGGTTCCCAGTCGCTCAGAGCCGTCCACCCAAACCTTGAGTCCGTCTCGGAGCTTGCTTACTTCGTTGCGAGTGTACTCCAAGGGGTGGCCCCCTGAAATATTTCTGAATCCTGTGATTGCTTTGTCGTGAAGGCCTCGTTGGGTTTTGATTTGGTTTTTCCGAGGTTGATCGAGTGTGTGTTGCTATTGGTGCACCCCGGCCGGGTAAAACTTTCTGAAAGCCGTGTCCGCGGATATGGACGACTTGGAGCACCGTATCTCGACCATAGACAAGCATAACTAAAGTTTACTGTTATAAATTTGACTTTATAATGACTAGTAATCAGCTTCACTATAATGGAATGGCTAATTAATACTGCCCATAATTGCTTGTTTGAAGTGTCGCTTGCGACAGTTGTATCTGACTAGTAAGTATTGCAACTACAACGGAATGGCTGAATAAAAGTACCAACAACTGCTGGGTTTTGGGTTATCTCATGCTATCTGTATCTGATTAGTAAGTGTTGTAACTATAACGGAATGGTTAACTAAAAGTGCCCACTGCCTACTTTATCAGGACGATTATCTAAACCTGACTAGTAAAGTGCCGCAACTAAAACTGAATAAATAAAACTGCCAACGGTGTGAGTTCCTCGGTTGACTTCCTCGATCGGTCTCGAGGGGGAAACGCCAGGATGGGTTTGTCTGATGGTAGTATCAGGTTGGTTCTGAATAGGTCATTCTTATCCCTCTCTGATAACCGCCAGTTGTATCGAGTCTCTATAGGTTGTTTCGTGCATGCTGCCGCTGCCGCTCAGTCCACCATACCTATGTAGGCGAGGACCGCCGAATTCTAGCCTCGCCGTGTACTGGCCTCAGTACTGACGCTCCTCTTTTTCCTTTGCCCTTTGTCGGCACCCCTTTTGTTTAAGCAGGTTTTGAGATCGACGTCGTTAGCAGGGTTACCCTTCCGGCTTGGCCTGGGCAGGGTTATGGAGCCATTGGTTATTCTTCAGGGCTCTTAGCCCCATTTGCATCTTGTCCGTAGTCGGACGCTCTATCATTTTCAAGGTGTTTTGGATCTTTGTATATTATATCTGTATTCTTGACTCTTTGAGTCGCTGTTGTATATATCTGTTCTGTGGGTCCCATCGAGGACTGTTGTGTAATGTTATTACTTCGTTTTCCACCCGCACGAAAGTGCCTGGTGGGCACCTTTGAATCGTTTCTATGCGGGTTTGGCGGGTTTCGCTAAAACTTGCATAGGTCCGATTCTGAGGGTGTTACATCTATTAAACCAAGCACTAGCTTCTCCTTTTATTGAAAAAGGGAAGATATTTGTAACAAAGTGATGCAGCGCTGAGTTGATGTAGGAGCGCTTCGTTGGGAACCCAAGAGAAAGGTGTGAAGCAGCACAGCAGCAAGTTTTCCCTTAGTAAGAAACCGAGGTTATCAAACCAGTAGGAGGAAGGAAACGTCACACAGGTGTTGCAAGCAACGCGGGGACCTACACAACACAAACTCAAGACTTTGCCCCAACGAATTAGTGAGGTTGTCAAGCTCACCGGTTTGCTGTAACAAAGTATTAAACGTACTGTGTGGAAGGTAGTTTGCAGCAAGTAAACAAGTAACAGTGGAAGATGTATCAATGGTAAAGATTGGACCGGGGTCCATAGTTCACTAGATGTGCTCTCCTTAGATAAACAACATGGCATGAAGGGTAAAAAAATTACAGCGTGGCAATTGACAGGAACTGAGCAAGACATAACAATGCAATTACTAGCCAGAAAGATCCTATGAGGTTGATTGGGCAATACAACAATATACATAGACCGTAATCTAACTGCATCTATGACTAGAAGTCCACCTTCAGGTTATCATCCGAACCCCCTCCAGTATTAAGTTGCAAGCAACAGAAAACTGCTTTAAGCAAAGTGTGTAAGGTAAACAGTCCACATGTTCCATGAACAAGAGACTGTTGTTTTATGTAGCATCCCAGTTGTCTAACATCTGTAATGCTACTTGGTCTAGTAATATAATGGCCTTTCTACACATAATTGTTGCATCATCATCATATCATGCTCATGTCATCATGCCACCTTGCATTTGAGCATCATATAAAGACCCTTGTGTTTTGGTTCTTATCTCATATGCATTATCATTTATTGTTGCCTCTTGATATTGTATTTGGTTCTTGATATATTGTTAAATGCCCAAGTTGAGTTGGGGGCATATCTTTTCAATCAACTCCATCACCTCTCTTTCACCACCTGACAATTCCACCACCCCATTAACCATGAGCTTGCAATTATTCTTTCTTTTGGGGTTTTCGTCTAGCTCATGAGAGATAGGGTGGGTCCAATGCTACCAATCCTTTTGCTTGGCCCTTACTCCAACTTTGGAGGATGCAAATAAATAGATGCCATGAGATATTGTTTTGTTTTCACAGGATAAGACCTAGCATTTAATGCATTTGCATGGGCCATGCAAGAACCACCTCATATCTTTCCCTCTGTTTTGTTTTCTTCAAGCCTTGGTTCCATGTGAAGGTCCCCTAATTTTACAAATGTTTTCATCTAAATTGCAAAAACCCCATATCTTCTTAATCTTGTAAAATGCCCCACTTGGCTCATTCATAAGCCATGTATGTGGCATCTCCATATCTTCCATCTCTTTTGCCCTTGCCTCCCCTCTTAATCAAGCTCCCTATTCAAAACCTCCTGGTAAATAGGTTCAAAAGATTTTGAAATTATAAGCTGGTTTGAAAATTTTTAATAGAATAAAAAGAACAAACAAATAGTTAATAAATAAAAAAAATTAAAGGGAGAGAGCTATACCTGGTCGCAGCCCAGCAGCCCGAGCACCGTGGCCTTCTTTCCTTTCTTCCTTCCTCTTGTTCTAGGCCGAGTTCCAGCCCACCTGGCCCCGTACCTCTTCGGTGGAGATAACCCCGACGCCGTCGCCCTGTACCTCTTCTCCGTTCGCCCCTCCTCTCTGAAGACACGCAGACGGAAAGCAGCTGCGCGGCAGGTCGCCGTCCCCTCCGTCAGCCGCGTCACCCACCTGCTCCTCTTCTTATCCCCAAGCCACGGAGGCCCCCTGCAACCCTAGCCTCCCTCTTCCCTCCTCTCTGCCGCCATCCCCTGTTCCCCTGTCCTTCTCCCTCCCGCGAGCAGCAGCAAGTCGAGCGGAGCCGCGCTGACGCCATGGTCGCCGGTGAGCACCGCTGAAGTCGGGGATCACTCGCCGCGTCTACGCTGATTGGTTCCCTCGACAGAAGCTGCACATCCAGGAGCCTCTGCTTCCTATTCTTCCAACCAAGTGCAGGAGCAACACCGTCATCGCCGTCCTCCACTCCGACCACCCCCGCCCTCGATTCCTCTGGGAATCGATCGAGGTGAGCGCCACCTCGTGTTCCCCCTTCCCTTTTCCCCTCCGTTCTGCAACAGGCCGCCTGGTTTTCGCCGTCGCCGTCGTCGGGAGCCACTGCCGCGCGCGCAGCGTCCGCTTTTAGCAACAGTAGCAGCTCCTGGCGGCAGTATATCGTCCTCTGTTCCTAGCGTGCTCGCGACCCCTGTAGGTTGACTCTGGCGCCGAATCTTTTACTCATGCATAGAGGGATCTCCCAGCTTTCTGTAGGATCAAACAACGCTTGAATCGGAGCAGTAGATCTCTCGGGATCATCCTCCGAAATCGAGGCAATCTCGTAGAACATCTGTCAGAATTTCAGTACCTGTGCCTGCAGCTCTTCCCCTATGTTCAGCTCCTTGCCCCGTCCGCTGTAGTTCTCCGAGGGCAAAGCTCCAAACACGAAAGATGTAGCTCTAACTAATCTCTACATTTTATGTTTTTGTGGTTTTCCCTAATTCGCCACAGTTTGCTCGGCATCGTCGACCGAAGTAGGGGTCAGCTAGCAGTTTTCGCGTGCCCTCGTTCCGTTTCGTCAGGTCCTGAATCTAGCAGCTCCTGGCAGAATTGCACATAACCCCTCCCCTTTTCAAGAAGCTCAACCCGCGGTCCCCGATAGCCCCACCGTCAGCGGTTGTGGGCGTTTTATAAAAAGGCTCCCACACTTTTCCTTCCTCAAACCGCAGCCCCTCCACCTCGCCCAGCTGGCAGCCTCTCGCCTCTGCCCAGTCAGCACCTGGCCCCACCTGGTCAGTGGCTGTGGGTAGAATCTGGCTGGGTGACAAAAGTCCAGACCTTTTTCTGAAATAAAATTCAAATGTTTTTAAATCTGTTTAAATATGAATTAAATCACAACTTTCAAATGGTTTATATTTTGAATTCAAACTTAATATGAAAAATGTTTTATTTTTGAATGTTAATTTAAATCTTTAATCAAATATTTCCAGAATTAATTTAATTAGTCAACCTTTGACTTTGACCCTAATTAATAATTTTTGACTTATAATAAATTTAAATTCATAATTCCAAATAATACAAATAATATATGTTTTTGAATCAGAAAAATGTGAGGATTTCAAATATGCCATTCATAATATTATTTGAACACTTTAAATTTCAAGTTGAATTAAATTACAACAAAATGCCCCTGGACCTTATTAAATTAATAACTTTTGTTTTATAACTCCGAATTTGACAAATGATATGTCTAAAATGATCAGCTCGACGAGACCTTTCTGTTTATGCTACCCATGACTTCAATTGCAGCATGCATCATATAAATATATAATATACAGCAACTAATATGACAATAAAAGGGGACCAAAACTCAATAAAAATGTTATTTCTTGTATTCTACACCTCACCCATGCCATGCTACATTATTGCCATGCAACTTGTGCATCATTCATCATGGCCTGGTTGTTTGCTTGTCGCATTTTATTCATATGCTTGCGCTCTTTATTTATGTTGGACCTTGTTTGTTTGGTTCTTCTTCGAATAGACGCTGAGCAGGGGATATATCAAGAGAACCAGGAGCACTACCCAGATCCGTCTCTCGCTTCAACTGAGTTGCCAGGCAAGCACTACCACATGCTTGCATACATACAGTACCTATTGCCTCTATCTTACTCTTGCATCATTGAGTCGCGATTGCATTAAATGGAATCCCAAGTATTGCATCGCCTTTAATTTTAAACCCCACCAAGCTTGCTCCTCCATCCCATGAGCCATTACTACAGGAGTTGATTGAGCCATGCGAGTCGTAGAACAGCATGTGTAGGGTATGTGAGAGTCTGATGGATAACGAGGTACCTAAACAACTTAACCTGAGTAGTAATGGGATAACTAATGAAAGTGACACCGGTGAGCAATATCTGCTATTTGGTTTTTCCAGCTCACTTGTGTCCCGTAGGACCCCGAGTACTTGATTCCTGTTCCTTGATTATTCGCGCTATCCACATCCGGGAGGCTTATGGGACCCCCCCTGAGCCAGAGCTTGATTCCGTCTTATTTCTTGGGGCCGCAAACTAGTTTGAGGTTTTATTTACTATTCTGTACTTATGCCATGCCTTACTGCTTTAATTAAATTGTGCGATGGATAGCACCTATACTGTTTAGGAGCGGGACATGTTTTCGCGGTGTCGACAATCCCAGTTTTGGGTTCCCAGTCGTTCACAGCCGTCCACCCAAACCTCGGGTCCGTCTCGGAGTCAGCTAACTTCGTTGCGGGTGTACTCCAAGGGGTGGCCCCATGAAATATTTCTGAATCTTGTGATTGCTTTGTCGTGAAGGCCTCGTTGGGTTTTGATTTGGTTTTTCCGAGGTTGATCCAGTGTGTGTTGCTATTTGTGCACCCCTGCAGGGTAAAACTTTCTGAAAGCCGTGTCCGCGGTTATGGACGACTTGGAGCACAGTTTCTCGATCATAGACGAGCATAACTAAAGAATCGTCTTTAATTTGACTAAGCAAATGACCAGTAATTAGTGCAACACTCATGGAATGGTTAATAAAATTGCCAACGAATGGGGGGGGTTGTTCGTCCACTTCCTCGTCGGTAAGCGAGGAGGAGGATGGATCTGTGGATATTACTGTTATAACTATTGTCAGTAATTCACGGACATCCGTCTATCTTTGGTTAGGCAGATGGTTAGCGTTTATCTATAGAACTGTTAGGGTTTATCTTTCGCTGCAATTGCGTCACCCCAGGTTGTGTCCCCTTTAGAGGCATAAAGACTTGCTGAGTACCCTTAGGGTCTCACACGATAAATTATTGGTTCAGATGAACAGGTACACTCGCAGGACGGATACTGGGTGGAAGAGGCTGATGATGTGGGCAACGATCGTTCAGTGTAGAGATTCCGGGAACGGGGATCCGTGAGATCTGTGGGCGGGATGTTCTTAGTTCTGGGCATCTTATGCCGATTTGCTTCTTGTCCGTACTCGGATCTTGTTTGCCGCTTCCGCCTGATACTCTGATGTGTGATGTATGAGGAAATATCCTAAAATATTATATCTATCTAGGACATTTGAATCTTGCCGTATGGCGTTGCTATATTTCCTTTCTTTTTAGATGGTATGGCTCTGATGTACTATTGTATGGTGGCTTGCATACATACTCATTTGTGTATGTAGTTGATCCCTTCGCCTGCCGATTACGCCGCCCGTACTTGTCCCGATGACTGGAAATGGTTGGGACGGCCGAAAGGTCTACCCGTGAGTGGCTTTCGAGGCCCCACCGTACTATTTCAACCATTTCCGCTCATCCAGGCTTGTATCTAGGAGCGTAATTCACCGAGGTAGTTACAATTGGTATCAGAGCCATCCCGACCTTCAGGGTCTCAGCCAAATGGTCGTTGTCAGTCTAGCGAATATTTTGGTAGTTATGTATACTAGGAAAAAACAAAACGTGAGAGTAGGACTGCTTCCATTTTTCTTCTTACCCACCCACCCACCCTTTTCTGGTAAGGAAGTGTAACGTTTTCAATCCTCTTCTAAAAATTCAAACTAGGATTCACGTGTTCTGGGTTTCCGTAGTACCATAGGTTGTGTGTGTGTGTGTAATTCCTTGTCTATCTGTTGCATCCAAGTTGTTATCACAATCGGCCTTTTGGTTATCAACTGTTGGTACATTCCATACTGACAGGCTCTTGCAAACCGATGCGATCTATCTGATTCGTTGTATACCGTCGCGATCTGTCTTACTCTTTGTTATCCGACGTTATCTTGTTTGGGGTGTTCGTTTCCGTAGTTGCTAATCTTTAGGTTCATCGTGAGAAGAAAGGGGTTAGGATATGTGTTCCACTTACTCATGTGCGGAGTAATGATTTGAGTGCGGGATGGAGTCGCGACCATACCACTACTCTTATCATTCGCTTTTGTATATTGAATTGGTAGGGTCACTAATCTTGATTCGTTAAGTAATTTTGCGCATCTATTGGTATTTTAATGCCGAAATTTGTGGAAATTTTTTCTTTGATATATTTGTGTACCACACTCCTTTTCAGTCGTGTGCGATATGCTTAATATCTTCTAGGTGCTTTGAACTTTGTTGATATTTTAATATCATCTTAGTAAATTGTATCCTTTAATCTTGATTAATTCCATCTTGGTACTATTTTGGATTATTATTATTCTCCATTATAGTACTGACTTGTGTTTTATATCAATCTCAGGATGGCTCCACCACGCCGTTCAGATGAGGACATACCACCGGAATTGGGGGCCGCGTTGTCAAACATAGCCAATGCCTTGGCAGGAATGCAGCAGAACCAGCAGCGTTTGGAAGAAAGTGTCAGGAGAAATGAGTTTGCTCCACTACCTCCACCTCCCAAGCGAGGAGACATCAAAAGCTTCCTGAAGTTCAACCCACGCCAATTTGATGTTTCTGATCAACCACTTGATGCTGATGATTGGTTGCGTGAGATGTCAAGGTTACTGGAGACTGCTGATGTGCCTGAGCAAGAATGGGTAAAATGTGCTACTCACCTTCTGAAGGGAGATGCAGCTCTCTGGTGGGAGAATTATCTGAAGGCAAGCTGCACTGGTTTTCAGCCCACTTGGGAACAGTTCTCTGGAGCTTTCAAAGAGCAATTCCTGTCAGAGATTGTCATGGAAAGGATGAAGGAAATCTTTCTCAACCTCAAGCAGGGAAATGATAATGTCAATACCTACATCAGGAACTTCATGAAACTCTCTCGTTATGGTGGTGATGAGATCTCAGATGACAAGAAGAAACAAAAGAGGTTCAGGCAAGGGCTCAATGCATCGATCAAATATGCAATCACACATGCAAGGTCGGCATCTTTCCTGGAACTTCAGCATACAACTTTGCAGGAGGAAGCCAGTAGGCAAGTGTTTGAGGAGTCAAAGAAACACAACCGGGACGCACCAAGCTCTTCAGCTATGTCATCTCCTTCTAAGCGGCGTGTCTGGGTTCCTAACACCCCACCATCGCTCCCGGCTTCACCAAGACCTTCAAGCTACGCGGCAAGGCCATCAAACTTCATCACTGCTGCTCCCAGGGGCTACAACCACCACTACCCTGGAGCGCCTGGCGGAGTCCCTGGCCACATTGCTCCACGTCCACCTGGTGCTTGTTTCACGTGTGGAGACCCTGGGCATCTAAACTGGAACTGTCCGTTGAAGAACAAAGCTCTTCCTCCACCCCCTCCAAGATCTGCGGCAAGCTCTCCTATGGTTCGTGCACCACCACCTCGGGCTCTCAACATCAACACCAAGCCCGGGTCTACTGTTGCTCATGCCAACTGTGTCAACGCCGCTCAAGCTGAGCACGCACCTGGAGTTGTGATGGGTATGCTTTCCGTTAACTCAGTCCCTGCACGAGTTTTGTTTGATTCTGGTGCATCGCATTCTTTTGTTTCTCACAAGTTTGCAAATGAGAATGAGTTAGTCTTGGTTCCTCTCCTTAAGAGGATGGTAGTACAATCTCCTGGTTCAAACATGAGGGCTGTTCATATCAGCCATGGCAATCAAATTGAGATTGGTGGCTCTTCCTTCTCGGCTTCCTTAATTGTTCTGGGCAGTTCTGACATTGATGTCATCTTAGGCATGGATTGGTTGACAGCAAATGCAGCTGTGATTGATTGTGATGAACGCTCGGTTTCTCTGAAGATTCCAGAAGGCCATATAGTCTATTCTCCAAGTCTGACTCCTGATATTCAGCTTTTCTCTTTGGCGGCTCTGAATGATGATGCTATGGAAGCTATTCAGAGTGTTCCGGTGGTCTGTGAGTTCCCAGATGTTTTTCCTGAGGAGTTGCCGGGTAAGCCTCCGGATCGTGAGGTTGAGTTTGTAATTGAGCTTGAACCTGGAACGGCTCCTATCTCCAAGCGGCCTTATAAAATGAGTCCTTCTGAGTTGGCTGAACTCAAACGACAGCTCGATGAACAAGAGAAGTTGGGTTTCATTCAACACAGTACTTCTTCTTGCGGTAGCCCAACAATCTTTGTGAAGAAGCGTGACAGGACTGATAGACTTTGTGTTGACTATCAGGCTCTCAATGCTAAAACCATCAAGAACAAATATCCCCTTCCGCGGATTAATGATCTCTTCGATCAGCTAGCTGGAGTTGTGGTGTTCTCTAAGCTTGACTTGAGAAGTGGTTATCACCAAATCAAGATTCGCAAGGAAGATGTGCCCAAAACAGCTTTCACCACCCGCTATGGCCTGTATGAGTACACGGTCATGTCTTTCGGTCTCACCAACGCACCGGCTACCTTCTCGAGGCTTATGAACTCGGTTTTCATGGAGTACCTTGATAAGTTCGTTGTGGTCTATCTGGATGACATCCTAGTCTATTCTAAGACAAAGGAAGAGCATGAAGAACACCTTCGGTGTGTCCTAAACAAGCTTCGTGAGAACCGCTTGTATGCAAAGTTCTCAAAGTGTGAGTTTTGGCTGCCTCAAGTAACCTATCTTGGTCATGTCATCTCTACCAAGGGCATTGCAGTCAACCCGGAAACTGTGAAGACAATTGTTGAATGGCTTCCTCCTGTTAATGTCAAAGAAGTGCGGAGTTTCCTCGGTTTGGCTAGTTATTGCCGTCGCTTCGTTCAGAACTTCTCGAAGATAGCGAAGCCTCTTACCGATCTCCTCAAGAAAGGCAAGAAATATCTTTGGACTCCTGCCTGTCAAGCAAGCTTTGAGACACTCAAAGAGAAGCTCACTTCCACACCAGTCTTGGTTCCTCCGGATACATCTAAGCCTTTCCAGATATTCTGTGACGCCTCTTTGCTAGGATTGGGTGCGGTCCTTATGCAAGAAAAGCAAGTGGTTGCTTATGCCTCTCGATAGTTGAAGACGCATGAGATCAACTATCCCACACATGACCTCGAGCTCGCAGCAGTTGTCTTTGCTTTGAAGCTATGGAGGCACTACTTGCTTGGCAACCGTTGTGAGATCTTTTCTGACCACAAGAGTTTGAAGTATATCTTCACTCAGCCTGATCTCAACCTTCGGCAGAGGAGATGGATTGAAGCAATCAATGATTTTGATTTGACCATCAACTACACTCCGGGCAAAGCTAACGTCATGGCCGATGCTCTCAGCCGCAAAGCTTATGTCAATAACCTCATGATGGAAGAACAACAGCCTCTCTTGTGCGAGGAATTCCGTCAGCTCAACCTTGAAATTGTGGAACAAGGGCATCTCCTGAACCTTCTGGCTACTCCTCTCTTGGAAGAAAAGATTCGCTCTCGTCAGCTTGGTGATCCGCACACCAGAAAGATCATCTCCAAACTTCAGCTTCCGAAGTATGAGTCTTTCCACGTCGATGATCAAGGCACGCTTTTCTTTGAACACCGGATGTTTGTTCCGAACTACCCGGGTTTGAGAGAGCAAGTTCTCAAGGAGGCGCACGATTCTGTTCTATCTATCCACCCTGGCAGCACAAAGATGTACGTGGACTTGAAAACACAATATTGGTGGCCCGGTTTGAAACGATATTGTGCCAAGTATGTCTCGGAGTGTGATGTCTGCCGCAGAGTGAAAGCTGTCCATCAGAAACCTTTCGGTCTTCTACAGCCATTGAAACCCCCGGAATGGAAATGGGAGAAAGTAGAGATGGACTTCATCACTGGTTTTCCAAGGTCGCAGAAGGGCAACAATGCAATCTTTGTTGTCATTGACAGGCTTTCTAAAGTGGCTCATTTCTTCCCCGTCAAGGAAACAATTTCTGGAATTCAGTTGGCTGAGCTCTATATCAACAGAATTGTCTCTCTGTATGGGGTTCCGCTTGAGATCAGTTCAGACCGTGGGAGCATTTTCACTTCCAAGTTCTAGGAAAGTTTCCAAAATGCTTTGGGAACAAAGTTGAACTTCAGCACTGCTTACCACCCTCAGTCGCAAGGACAAGTTGAAAGGATCAATCAGATTCTGGAGGATATGCTTCGTGCTTGCGTCATCTCTTTTGGCATGAAGTGGGAGGAATGTCTTCCTTATGCTGAATTCTCTTACAACAACAGCTTCCAGAAGAGTCTGAAGATGGCACCATTTGAGGCTCTCTATGGTCGCAAGTGCAGAACTCCGATTGGTTGGTCAGGTGCAGGAGAAAGAATCTGGTTTGGCCCTGACATTGTAACTCAAGCAGAGGAGAAGGTGCATATCATTCTTGAGAACCTGAAGATTGCTCAAAGTCGTCAGAAGAGCAATTATGACAGGAAGCACACGGACATGGTGTATGCCCCTGGTGATCTCGTTTACCTTCGTGTCACTCCCATGAAAGGCACACACCATTTTGGTATCAAAGGAAAGCTGGCTCCTAGATACATCGGTCCATTCAAAATTCGTGGAAGAAGAGGAGAAGTTGCTTATGCTCTTGAGCTCCCGGAAAAACTCAAAGTTCATGATGTTTTCCACATCTCTCAACTCAAGAAGTGCGTCAAGGATCCCGGCAGGACCGTGGATCATGAGCTAATCGATCTCCAAGAAGACCTGTCTTATCAAGAACACCCCACAAAAATCCTTGAGACCGCAGAAAGAAGGACTCGCAACAAGTCCATCAAGTTCTGCAAGGTGCAGTGGTCACACCATTCTGTTGATGAAGCCACTTGGGAGCGTGAAGATGAACTCCGTGCCAACTATCCTACCCTCTTTGCGTCTTCTTCTTCTTCCTAGAATCTCGGGGCGAGATTCCTGTTTAGTGGGGGAGAGTTGTAGCATCCCAGTTGTCTAACATCTGTAATGCTACTTGGTCTAGTAATATAATGGCCTTTCTACACATAATTGTTGCATCATCATCATATCATGCTCATGTCATCATGCCACCTTGCATTTGAGCATCATATAAAGACCCTTGTGTTTTGGTTCTTATCTCATATGCATTATCATTTATTTTTGCCTCTTGATATTGTATTTGGTTCTTGATATATTGTTAAATGCCCAAGTTGAGTTGGGGGCATATCTTTTCAATCAACTCCATCACCTCTCTTTCACCACCTGACAATTCCACCACCCCATTAACCATGAGCTTGCAATTATTCTTTCTTTTGGGGTTTTGGTCTAGCTCATGAGAGATAGGGTGGGTCCAATGCTACAAATCCTTTTGCTTGGCCCTTACTCCAACTTTGGAGGATGCAAATAAATAGATGCCATGAGATATTGTTTTGTTTTCACAGGATAAGACCTAGCATTTAATGCATTTGCATGGGCCATGCAAGAACCACCTCATCTCTTTCCCTCTGTTTTGTTTTCTTCAAGCCTTGGTTCCATGTGAAGGTCCCCTAATTTTACAAATGTTTTCATCTAAATTGCAAAAACCCCATATCTTCTTAATCTTGTAAAATGCCCCACTTGGCTCATTCATAAGCCATGTATGTGGCATCTCCTTATCCTCCATCTCTTTTGCCCTTGCCTCCCCTCTTAATCAAGCTCCCTATTCAAAACCTCCTGGTAAAAAGGTTCAAAAGATTTTGAAATTATAAGCTGGTTTGAAAAATTTTAATAGAATAAAAAGAACAAACAAATAGTTAATAAATAAAAAAAATTAAAGGGAGAGAGCTATACCTGGTCGCAGCCCAGCAGCTCGAGCACCGCGGCCTTCTTTCCTTTCTTCCTTCCTCTTGTTCTGGGCCGAGTTCCAGCCCACCTGGCCCCGTACCTCTTCGGTGGAGATAACCCCGACGCCGTCGCCCTGTACCTCTTCTCCGTTCGCCCCTCCTCTCTGAAGACACGCAGACGGAAAGCAACTGCGCGGTAGGTCGTCGTCCCCTCCGTCAGCCGCGTCACCCACCTGCTCCTCTTCTTATCCCCAAGCCGCGGAGGCCCCTGCAACCCTAGCCTCCCTCTTCCCTCCTCTCCGCCGCCATCCCCTGTTCCCCTGTCCTTCTCCCTCCCGCGAGCAGCAGCAAGTCGAGCGGAGCCGCGCTGACGCCATGGTCGCCGGTGAGCACCGCTGAAGCCGGGGATCACTCGCTGCGTCTACGCTGATTGGTTCCCTCGAGAGAAGCTGCACATCCAGGAGCCTCTGCTTCCTCTTCTTCCAACCAAGTGCAGGAGCAACACCGCCGTCGCCGTCCTCCACTCCGACCACCCCCGCCCTCGATTCCTCTGGGAATCGATCGAGGTGAGCGCCACCTCGTGTTCCCCCTTCCCTTTTCCCCTCCGTTCTGCATCAGGCCGCCTGGTTTTCGCCGTCGCCGTCGTCGGGAGCCACTGCCGCGCGCGCAGCGTCCGCTTTTAGCAACAGTAGCAGCTCCTGGCGGCAGTACATCGTCCTCTGTTCCTAGCGTGCTCGCGACCCCTGTAGGTTGACTCCGGCGCCGAATATTTTACTCATGCATAGAGGGATCTCCCAGCTTTTTGTAGGATCAAACAACGCTTGAATCGGAGCAGTAGATCTCTCGGGATCATCCTCCGAAATCGAGGCAATCTCGTAGAACATCTGTCAGAATTTCAGTATCTGTGCCTACAGCTCTTCCCCTATGTTCAGCTCCTTGCCCCGTCCGCTGTAGTTCTCCGAGGGAAAATCTCCAAACACGAAAGATGTAGCTCTAACTAATCTCTACATTTTATGTTTTTGTGGTTTTCCCTAATTCGCCACAGTTTGCTCGGCATCGTCGACCGAAGTAGGGGTCAGCTAGCAGTTTTCGCGCGCCCTCGTTCAGTTTCGTCAGGTCCTGAATCTAGCAGCTCCTGGCAGAATTGCAGATAACCCCTCCACTTTTCGAGAAGCTCAACCCGCGGTCCCCGATAGCCCCACCGTCAGCGGCTGTGGGCGTTTTATAAAAAGGCTCCCACACTTTTCCTTCCTCAAACCGCAGCCCCTCCACCTCGCCCAGCTGGCAGCCTCTCGCCTCTGCCCAGTCAGCACCTGGCCCCGCCTGGTCAGTGGCTGTGGGTAGAATCTGGCTGGGTGACAAATATCTAGACCTTTTTCTGAAATAAAATTCAAATGTTTTTAAATCTGTTTAAATATGAATTAAATCACAACTTTCAAATGGTTTATATTTTGAATTCAAACTTAATATGAAAAATGTTTTATTTTTGAATGTTAATTTAAATCTTTAATCAAATATTTCCAGAATTAATTTAATTAGTCAACCTTTGACTTTGACCTTAATTAACAATTTTTGACTTATAATAAATTTAAATTCATAATTCCAAATAATACAAATAATATATGTTTTTGAATCAGAAAAATGTGAGGATTTCAAATATGCCATTCATAATATTATTTGAACACTTTAAATTTCAAGTTGAATTAAATTACAACAAAATGCCCCTGGACCTTATTAAATTAATAACTTTTGTTTTATAACTCCGAATTTGACAAATGATATGTCTAAAATGATCAGCTCGACGAGACCTTTCTGTTTATGCTACCCATGACTTCAATTGCAGCATGAATCATATAAATATATAATATACAGCAACTAATATGACAATAAAAGGGGACCAAAACTCAATAAAAATGTTATTTCTTGTATTCTACACCTCACCCATGCCATGCTACATTATTGCCATGCAACTTGTGCATCATTCATCATGGCCTGATTGTTTGCTTGTCGCATTTTATTCATATGCTTGAGCTCTTTATTTATGTTGGACCTTGTTTGTTTGGTTCTTCTTCGAATAGACGCTGAGCAGGGGATATATCAAGAGAACCAGGAGCACTACCCAGATCCGTCTCTCGCTTCAACTGAGTTGCCAGGAAAGCATTACCACATGCTTGCATACATACAGTACCTATTGCCTCTATCTTACTCTTGCATCATTGAGTCGCGATTGCATTAAATGGAATCCCAAGTATTGCATCGCCTTTAATTTTAAACCCCACCAAGCTTGCTCCTCCATCCCATGAGCCATTACTACAGGAGTTGATTGAGCCATGCGAGTCGTAGAACAGCATGTGTAGGGTATGTGAGAGTCTGATGGATAACGAGGTACCTAAACAACTTAACCTGAGTAGTAATGGGATAACTAATGAAAGTGGCACCGGTGAGCAATATCTGCTATTTGGTTTTTCCAGCTCACTTGTGTCCCGTAGGACCCCGAGTACTTGATTCCTGTTCCTTGATTATTCGCGCTATCCACATCCGGGAGGCTTATGGGACCCCCCCTGAGCCAGAGCTTGATTCCGTCTTATTTCTTGGGGCCGCAAACTAGTTTGAGGTTTTATTTACTATTCTGTACTTATGCCATGCCTTACTGCTTTAATTAAATTGTGCGATGGATAGCACCTGTACTGTTTAGGAGCGGGACACGTTTTCGCGGTGTCGACAATCCCAGTTTTGGGTTCCCAGTCGTTCACAGCCGTCCACCCAAACCTCGGGTCCGTCTCGGAGTCAGCTAACTTCGTTGCGGGTGTACTCCAAGGGGTGGCCCCATGAAATATTTCTGAATCTTGTGATTGCTTTGTCGTGAAGGCCTCGTTGGGTTTTGATTTGGTTTTTCCGAGGTTGATCCAGTGTGTGTTGCTATTTGTGCACCCCTGCAGGGTAAAACTTTCTGAAAGCCGTGTCCGCGGTTATGGACGACTTGGAGCACAGTTTCTCGATCATAGACAAGCATAACTAAAGAATCGTCTTTAATTTGACTAAGCAAATGACCAGTAATTAGTGCAACACTCATGGATTGGTTAATAAAATTGCCAACGGATGGGGGGTTGTTCGTCCGCTTCCTCGTCGGTAAACGAGGAGGAGGATGGATCTGTGGATATTACTGTTATAACTGTTGTCAATAATTCACGGACATCCGTCTATCTTTGGTTAGGCGGATGGTTAGAGTTTATCTATAGAACTGTTAGGGTTTATCTTTCGCTGCAATTGTGTCACCCCAGGTTGTGTCCCCTTTAGAGGCATAAAGACTTGCTGAGTACCCTTAGGGTCTCACACGATAAATTATTGGTTCAGATGAACAGGTACACTCGCAGGACGGATACTGGGTGGAAGAGGATGATGATGTGGGCAACGATCGTTCGGTGTAGAGATTCCGGGAACGGGGATCCGTGAGATCTGTGGGTGGGATGTGCTTAGTTCTGGGCATCTTATGCCGATTTGCTTCTTGTCCGTACTCGGATCTTGTTTGCCGCTTCCGCCTGATACTCTGATGTGTGATGTATGAGGAAATATCCTAAAATATTATATCTATCTAGGACATTTGAATCTTGCCGTATGGCGTTGCTATATTTCCTTTCTTTTTAGATGGTATGGCTCTGATGTACTATTGTATGGTGGCTTGCATACATACTCATTTGTGTATGTAGTTGATCCCTTCGCCTGCCGATTACGCCGCCCGTACTTGTCCCGATGACTGGAAATGGTTGGGACGGCCGAAAGGTCTACCCGTGAGTGGCTTTCGGGGCCCCACCGTACTATTTCAACCATTTACGCTCATCCAGGCTTGTATCTAGGAGCGTAATTCACCGAGGTAGTTACATTTTATCCCTAGTAGCAACGACACATCTACAACCGAAGAGATTTCTATCACTTCCCTTGGAAACGAGAGGCATGAACCCACTATCGAGCATAAATACCCCCTCTTGGAGTCACTAGCAACTACTTGGCCAAGATAGCTACTAACAACATAGAGCATGCAAGATCACAAACAACACAGACATGATAGAATCATAAAGACAAAACCATTAATCAAACCAACATAATAATCTCAATATCCATCGGATCCCCGCAAACACAACATGCATGATTACAAATAGATTAGATCTTGATCATGAACGGAGCTCACAAGATCTATACATGAAAGCACAAGGAGGAGATACAACCATCTAGCTACTACATGGACCCATAGTCCAAGGTGGAACTACTCATACATCATACCGGATAGAAGGCCTCCGGGATGATCTCCCCTCCAGGAGTGTCCCGGGAGAACTTCAGATCCCCCCGATCTAGGGACGATGGTGGCTGCGGCTATAGAAGGTTTCGTGGAATATTGTTCGGGTACTTAGGGTTTATGCATTGGGGGCTTCTTATAGGCAAAGGGGGAGGCCGAGGAGGTGGCCAGGGGCCCCACACCCTGCCTAGGCGCGAGGCAGGGCCCACCCGTTCCTAGGGGGGTGTGGCTGTCCTGGCACGCCTCTCCGTCTCCCCTCTGGACTTTTTGTTCCCCACAGAAAGTTATTGACTTTGACGTTTGTCCCGTCCAATTCCAAGAATATTTCCTTACTAGCTTTTCTAGAACGAAAAACAGCAGAAAACAGGCAACTGGCACTGTGGCAACTTGTTAATAGGTTAGTACCAGAAAATATCTAAAAAGCACCTCAAAGTGTAGACAAAGCAAAGAAAAGTACATATTAAACAAGCATGGAGCATCAAAAATTATAGATACGTTTCCGACGTATCACAAAGTACTTGCACATCTTAAAATCATCAAAGAATAAAGCACTCATAGTAGAAAGCTCATACATATGAGACACATCACTCTCATTTTCAGTCCCACAAAAAGGTTCTTTCTCAACAATGTCTAAATAGGATAAATCAAGAGAGAAATAATAATCTTTATCTTTGATATCTATGGGAGAGGTGGCAAACTTAGGATCAGATGACAGTTTAGGAATAATGGTACGTCTTGTAAGGAGACTTTTAATAGCACTAGCACCATGTGTGTTTCGGCACTCTTCAACAAATTCATCAGTAAACTCAATGTAAATCATCATTAATATCATAACTCTCTCTAGAATCAGGTGAGCTAACAGGTGTAACAGTGTCTTCACTAGGAGTTTCAGTGTTTTCTAGACCAGCCATAGTAGCATTTAGGAAAGGACCTAATGAACCACTCGCATCAAGCATAGTATAAGTAACATCATGAGCATTAAAAACAGTTTCAGATTCAGCAGTAGTAGCAGTGTGTGTAGCATGCGTATGTGGTGGTGGTGTAACAAGCTTACTTATAACAGACGGTGAATCAAGAGCAACAGAGGTGTTTAGGATTGTACCTCTTCTTGTAGTGGATGGTAGAATAGGAAACTTTTCATCACGAGACTTCCCCGTGATGAAAGGAGTAGCAGTGAACAATAATAGATCCAAGTGAACTTACAAATAAAGCTATGCTCCCCGGCAACGGTGCCATAAAATAGTCTTGATGACCCACAAGTATAGGGGATCGCAACAGTCTTCACGGGTAGTATTACCCAATTTATTGATTCGATACAAGGGGAGACAAAGAATACTTGCAAGCCTTAACAACTGAGTTGTCAATTCAACTGCACCTGGAAATATTTCTTGCTCACCAGAAGTTTATCAGTATCAACAGTTTGTAGTAGCAACAGCAGAGCAACAGCAGCAGTAAAACATGATCAATAGTAACAGTAGTAGCAAACAGTAGGATATGAGTGTTGTAGGCATAGGGATGGATGGACGGGCGTTGCATGGACAAGTCTAAACATATAACTTCAAGATATAGGGCATTTCAGATAAATAAGAATAAGCATCCAAGTACTAAACAATCCTAGGCATGTGCTCCATATATAGTCATGCGTGCTCTCAATGAGAACTTGCACAACATCTTTTGTCTTGCCAACTCGTGGCAGCGCGGCCTCTAGGGAACTACTGGAAATTAAGGTGCTCCTTTTAATAGAGCACCAGAGCAAAGCATTAACACTCCGTGAACACATGTGATCCTCACATCACAGCCATCCCCTCCGGTTGTCCCAATTTATGTCACTTCGGGGCCTTTGGATCCGGACAATGATATGTGTACACAACTTGCAGATAAGATCACAAACAATACTATCATAATGATTCAATAATAAGATCAGATATGAGATCATGACACTCGGGCCCTAGTGACAAGCATTAAGCACAACAAGTTGCAACAAAGTCAAATAGCACTAATAGAGATACTAGGCACTATGCCCTAACATTCTTATTCGATTACATGATATAACTCATTCAGTTCCTACCATCCCCATAGATGAGGGAAACATTGATGGTTGATGGAGAGGCATTGGTGATCATGATGGCGATGATCCTCCCCAAATTCCCCGTCCCGACAGGGTGCCAGAGCGGAGTTTCTGGATCCGAATCGCGGCTTCTGTTGGTGGAGGCGTAGTGGAACTCTTTCTATAAAAACGAAGACCCCCTCCCCTCGGTTTTTAGGTCAAGAGGCTTCTTATAGGCGAAGAGGGAGGCCGAGGGGGTTCCTGGGGTGGCCACACCCCCCTAGGCGCAGCCAGGCCTGGCCCGCGCCTGGCAGGGGTGTGGGCCCCCAGGCCTCCACTCTGTCTCGTACTCTGTCTCCGTGGATCTTCTGGTGAAATAGGATTTTTGGCATATTTACCGGGATTTTTCCTGATAGTTGATATCTGCACAAAAACTAGACACCAAGGTAATTCTGCTGAAAACAACGTCAGTTCCTGTTAGTTGTATCCAAATCACACAAGTTTAGAGGAGAAATAATAGCAAAAGTGTTCAGGAAAGTAGATACGTTTTGGACGTATCAGTCCCGTCCAATTTCGGGAATATTGATTTTTCTGCCTTTCTGGAACCAAAAAACAGAAGAAAACGGGCAACTGGCACTGTGGCAACTTGTTAATAGGTTAGTATCAGAAAACATATAAAAACACCTCGAAGTGTAGACAAAGCAAAGCAAAGTTGATACTAAAAAAGGATGGAGCATCAAAAATTATAGATACGTTTCCGACGTATCACACATCCCCGCTAATGTTATCTTCGCTGGACTGTGACCCAGATCCATAGAATTTTAGCAACTTCAACGGATCCAGAGTGTAACTCAAAATCTGGCATGTTTTAGAACATGACACTTGTTTTGGTTCTGCATGACTAAGTTTGCTGTCTTTTAAAACCTCTGAAGTGCCGCTACCAGCTGCATCTGAAAAGTGTGCCAACTCATCCTTCTTTTCTGTCTCTTTTTCTCCATCCGCCAACTACATTTCATCCTCGCAGTCCTTCCCTACTTCCATACTTTGTTCTTCAAGTTCATTGCACAACTTTTTACTTGCTCTGTCCCTACATAATTCTTCATTGATAGGCTTCCTCTTGTTGAACTCATTGTGAAGAGCAATCTCAGGCGCTTATTTTTTCATCGCTCCATTTTCACCCTAGATCATATATCCAACAGGTTGATCATCTTCATTTACTTCCTGCAGGTTGTCCTCATTTAGCGGCTGCACATCTTGCTTCGCTGGATTCGAACCTTGTTGTGCCAGTTGCACAACTTTATCCATCATCTTGACTTCCATCGGCATGGGTTCTCCATCATCTTGAGGTTGTTCAGTTACTTCCACCAGCACTGGCCTTGATCGGCGTCTCCACATTCTACATTTGGGCTACTGCACAACTTGTTGCACCTGCTCCACAAACTTTTTCATCTTCTCTGGTCTGAGATCCTTGTGGTCTTTGTTTGCCAAGGTAAGAAACTTCTCAAGCCCATCTTCAAACACATTACACATCTCTATTACCATTTTCCTGTATTTTGCCAAGTCTTGTGTAGTACACATACAAAGAAGAGACTGGGTTAGTAAAAATCCAGTATAATAAGCAAAAAAGGAAGAGAAAAGGAACTTATTGATGTAAAAAAGGGACATCACAGTCCAAACTTCGTAACTATGGTCACCCGGTGCATGGCGTTTGACAAACATGTCCACATCAGAAGGCTCTACTGAGAACAGAGAGAGCCTAATCCTGAAACATTGCTTTAGCTGTAGAAAAATAAAATCATTGGAATAGACATTCATAAAAGCTGCATCACAGTAGGGAAAACACATGAAAAAAAGATGCTTAAGTCTCCCAAAAAACAGTGCACGTCTACATGCTTTATGAGAACCTAACGGTAATATTCCAAATGAGCCATCGCTATTTGTATCAAGATCAACTATAAGTCTGACCATCTTATTTGTCCATATGCATATCCTAGTTCCATCCTCGGGTAAATCTAATGCATCTGTTTCAAGTGAATCAACATATAGAACATGTACTAGAAAAGGATGATAAAATGTCGTTATTAAAAGCATTGTAACCAACTGACAAAAAACATGTATTCATTATCCACAAGAGCATATATAAAAAATCAAAAAAGTGTTCAGAAAGTTACATGCAAAAATGCGGGTAAATACACGATATGTTTATTACATCCTATGTGAGTTTCCCTACATAGTAGCATGTAAAAGAATTTTCTGAGCATGTAAGTAAATGAAGATTGTGGTAGGGAAATTTACGTCCTATGTAACATAACAGAACTGGATAAAAAAAGTAAAAAAAATAGTTGAAATATTTAAGTAAACACACCATGAGATATGGCATGCAAGCTTTAAACCAATTCTTGGTGTCTTTAGCACTTACTGTCTGGATTAGAACATTGATTATGAATCTGGCCTAGTTGATATGATGGATTGGGTTTGCGTTGATCACAGATGGGTAGCATCTAGGGCTGACAAGAGTCCCTGTGTTTGGGAAGAAAACTGAGGACACATTGTAAATGATGAACTTCCTCAAGTAATCCGGATTAGCAGGATAGGTTGGACCTAGCCGCTTCTCGAAAAATTCTACTATTGGCTGCTTACCATTGTGGATCTCAAACATCTCCAGAATCAAGACGGTGAAGTTGACGTCTAGATGATCAGGAATTGTATTGCCCCTCAGGGTACTATTATAACCTCGACAACAGACTTAGTGGTTATAGGGATTTTTCCCCTATCACCAAAATCCAGCTCGCATGTTTGTGGATTGAAAGATCCATTAAATATCTGCACGGCTCTGGCATAAGCTTGGAAACCTTCATCTGTAACAACCCCCGAATTCTGCTTCGCTAATAACAGCCCGTTATTCATTGGTCATCGCTTTGCAAACCCTGACAATCTTCATCAGGGATGAGAGGTTGAATAGATTGCTCTGAAAAAAGCACAAAAAGGAACTAAAATGTCAGAACTAAAAATCTAAAAAAGAGTAAAATAAATAAATAAAAACAAAAAACAAAGTGACTGTTTAGTACTTGATTTTTATTGTTTCTGGATGGTCCTCGCACGGCGCAAGCTTCATCCCTATGGTCATCATTTCCAGGTGGCTATGTGTGCTCTCCTTCAGTAACATTCGCTTTGTACCGCAACCTCTCCTTCATCCTTCCTAATTTGGAATGTCCAGTCTTGAAGACACTCTTGGATGTGCAAGAAAGTTTCTAAAAAGCAACGAGAAAACTATTAGTACGCAAAAATGAAAATTTTACTGAGGAACAAAAAGGAAACTATTACTCTTTGGTTTTATATGTGTTCATACCATAGCTGGTGCTGGAATCATCTTATGATAGAGGGAAAATAAAGGATTTTCTTCAGATAGATATGGAGTTAAAAATCCGGCAAAAGTTTTGAAAATTTTGGTATTATTACATACTAATAATATTGGCAAAAAAGTGTTGAAAACACTTGAACAACACGTATTTATTCCTAGAATTAGATCTCATGCTATCTGAGTAACACCATATTTACATCCTAAAAAAGTAAGCCAAAAGCATGTGTAAAAAACGTGTAACTTTGCCTCAACAAATACATCAGTTACGCAAAAATTTACAACCCCCCCCCCCCACCCCTTGGCATGCTTAAAAAGTAATAGCCTATGTGTAAAATAACAATAACTTTTACAAATTCATATCATAAAAATTTATATGAAAAAAATAAAATGATGTTCGTAATCTAAACATGATATTTACATTCATACAAAAAACACACTCCGACCACGCTCGCATGCCAATGATTAAAAGATGGTAGATAGAATATGGAGAACAAGGTACTCACCTCAGGGGGTATCGAGTGCTCTCCGATCACCTCAGCCCTGATAACCGACACAACTAGAAAATAGCATCTCTACGTTGACGCAGACCTGACTACTGGCCAAAACTAGCATTGCTTACCTCATAGATAAACATAAAACATGTTGTAATAAAGATGAACTAGTGACAAGTCATCTAACAAAAATCCCCCCTCCCTTCAATTAAATTTCTCCCCAGAAAAACTCACCTAGCTATGTAACATGATGATTTCATCCCTAAAAATTGAACTAGCATGATGGTCCACCTATCAGCTGCTGGATTATTGGATGATTGTACTAGACAAACACATCGTGACTAAGGAGATCAGTACCATGTTCAGATCACAACTAGATAAACATGTTCATAAACATCGTAGGTACATGATGCACCACCTATCTACTGATTCCCGTATAAACATGAAAAATACTTACATACAGTCTAGTTTCTGATGGCATACTATATAAATAATTGTTAGTTTTAAACATGATATTTACATTCTACCATGAACTAGTACTAATCACCACCATGAGTACTACATCAGACAATCACCGTTAAAAATTGAACCTAGAAGAGGGACATAGACTACTGCACGAGCACCATCATGAAATACAAACCTCCACCATGGCAAAAACGCAAAAAATCGCAGAGACTACAAACTATGGGGTAGAGACATTTGAGGTCGAAGCACTGACCTCCATGAAGCACCAAAACCTTCGACTGTGTCAATTACCGGGGCCAGGCCACCGCTCCTTCTTTCACAGACTAGTATCCCCGACCTCCGTGCCTCGAAGAACCGTCAATTCGCCGATGGCGACAGAAGGGACCCTCTCACTAGCCTCGGGCGAGTCGGCCTCTATGCCGCGCATCAAACTCTCCTCCATAGCTTCTCCGACGGACCCGGACGACCGCCCTGCCGCCACGGAATTACACGCCCGAGAGATAGCCGCCGACAAGATTTCCTAGAGGGGATCGAAGCCGAGATTTCACTCTAGGGTGGGGGGCGTGAAAGGGAAGGAGGGTGAGCTCAGGAGAGAGCTCGCGAAATTTGAATAGTCAAGTCAAGGAAGAAAAAGGAAAGGTGAAAAGAAAAGGCCTCGCGCCGCTTCGCCCTGGACGCTGGATCCCGATCGGACGCGCGTGATGCGTGAGCACTGCGTAAGACAAGGACGATCCCAGGCAAGAAATAGAAGACATCGGCAGCTGAACTGAGCCAGGTAACAGTACGACACTTTATCCTTGCGAATTTCTCAAAACAGTGACTCACCCGCTAAGAAGGAAACATAATACTTCCTTTAACCCATATTAATTGACTCAATTTTATCTAGATTTTGTAAGAGCTGAATCGCTCAGCTCTTTCTTCTACCTCTGAACTCACACAGTGAAGCAATGGAGACAAGAGCTTTTTGGTGTTGCGCTGTCTCTCACAGCCCCAACGTTTCTCTCTTCTTAATCTCTGGAAATAAACTTGATTACTTACGTGAGTTTAAATAGGCACACGCACATACACGGCATGGCCACTAACACACCCACTAACTCCATACCACACGACTCGATAAATTCACTCACACGCTGCTAGCTAGCACGCGCATGCAGCTAACAACTAACGACTCAAAATGGATCAGCTCCGAGCCTTCGCCCGCCTGCCGCTTCTCATGGCCTTGCTGCATCGCACATCATATCTGCATCACACCGTACACCCGGCATCTTGCTGTACGCGTTCTGGTGGAGCTGCTCCTGATCGACTCGATTACTACATGCAAAAACTGAAAGAACTAATGCAGATACAAAGAGAAATCAAGATTTGAGCTAACAATTTCCCCCCTAATCTTGATTCTCCAATTCTTACTCGAATTCAGAGTAGAGCCGGCTCGTCATCGACGAGCTGTGCCTTCTCTTCTACTTCTCCGTTTTTCTTCTTCTCCGGACATTCCCATGCAAAATGCCCAAGCTTCTGACAATTGAAGAACCGAATCTTCTTCTTGTCCCTGTTCTTCTTCCTCATGCGCTCCGCCCGCTGCTGCTCGGTGAGGAGAAGGTGAGAACCACCATGCTGGACACCTTCTTCTTCCTCCATGTCGAGCTCCTCCTCCACAGCCATGAACTGGCCTGTTAGCTCTTCAACGGTCATGGTCTTGAGGTCGAGGTCATGGTCTTGAGGTCGAGGAGCTGAGTAATGGAGTGGGCGAGCTGCTTGAACTGCTTCGGGATGCGGCGCAAGAATTTTAGGACGGCCTTGTGCTCGGTGACACCTTATCCGAGGACCTCCAGGTCGTGCATGATGCCGGTGAGGCGCATGGAGAACTACTCCACCTTCTCGCCGTCCTTGAACCGGATGTTCTCAAACTCCGTGCGGCGAGTCTGCGCCCTTGCTTCATGGACGCGCTCGGACCCCAATCTCATGGTTTTGAGGGCGTCCCAAGCCTCCTTCGCGGTGTTCTTCACCACCAGCCTCCGGTACATCTCCGGCGGCATAGCACGTAGGATGGCGCCCAAAGCCTCGCGGTCGTCGTGGTAGTCGCCGACACCATGCTCGACCAACTCCCATCGACCTTGTCCCTGCAATTGCACTCGCATGACGAGGGCCTAGTCGGAGTAGTTTGTGCGGCTCAGCATGAGAGGCGGCGCCGTCACCACGACGGAGCCATGCCGAACCACACGCTCGACGATGCGAAACTCGCTGCCGCCACCGCCGCTCCCTCCGGCGTCGCTGAGCTGCGCCCTTGGTGGAGTGAGCGGCTCCTCCGCCGCCTTCTTCTCCCGCTCCGCCGCCATGGCCTTCTCACGAGCAGCGTCGTCCGCCATCACCACAGGCACAGAGAGCGGAGGGCTCTAATACCAAATATAAGAGGTGAATCGCTCAGCTCTTTCTTCTACCTCTGAACTCACACAGTGAAGCAATGGAGACAAGAGCTTTTTGGTGTTGCCCTGTTTCTCACAGCCCCAACGTTTCTCTCTTCTTAATCTCTGGAAATAAACTTGTTGACTTACATGAGTTTAAGTAGGCACACGCACATACACGCATGGCCACTAACACACCCATTAACTCCATGCACACCGAACGCTTCACCGGCCACTACCACACGACTCGGTAAATCCACTCACACGCTGCTAGCTAGCACGCGCATGCAGCTAACAACCAACTACTCAAAATGGATCACCTCCGAGCCTTCGCCCGCCTGCCGTTTATCACGGCTTTGCTGCATCGCACAACATATCTGCATCACACCATACACCCGGCATCTTGCTGTACGCGTTCTGGTGGAGCTGCTCCTGATCGACTCGACTACTACATGCAAAAACTGAAAGAACTAATGCAGATACAAAGAGAAATCAAGATTAGAGCTAACAGATTTATCTGTATCTAGTTAAATATCAAGTCTAGATTCATCTATATTTAGACAAAGTTGGGTCTACTAATATGGACCAAAGAAAGTAGAAAAGAAAAAAGGATCAAGGCTTTGCCCATGATCAACTACACAGCGTGAATGGGACTAGTCAGGCTCGAGAGGTCTTTCGACCAGGGCAAGCAGCCTCCGTCGTCAACCCATGCTCTAGCTTTGTTGAGCAGGGCACGGAACATGGCCGAAGGCGTGGATGTCATCTGTCTGAAGATTATGTCATTCCGTTCCTTCCAAAGGAACCACCATGTAAAGAATCGGTCACCACGTTGTATACGAGTAGTTTTACAAATAGTATATACACCTGTATTTGTACATAGTCAAGTATATAAAGAAACGGATTTGCTAGTTCTCATGCGTATGAGAACTTCTTAAGTCTTCGTCGTCTCTTTCACCGTTTGATTACCTCGTGATTCGTGCTACGCATAAGTTGCAACTTGGATGTAACTGAGAATTTAATGAGTTACAACTAGGTTGTAACTGAGAACTAGTACAAATCTTGTGAGTTGCAACTAGGTTACTGTTACAATTGCAACAAGAAGATAACGAAGAACGAAAACGAAAAACACAGCAAGGGGATACAGATTTAACGTGGAAAAACCTCTCCAACAAAGAGAGGAAAAAACCACGGGCGCCAGCCAGCGAAACTTTACTATATCGAGGAGTGTTTACAAACGCCGGGGATTTCACAGATGCAACTCTTCCCAACCGGCGGCTTACAAAGGGTTTATATATCGGTGGAAACCTAGGTCTTCGACGATCCGTACCGTACCGCGGGGGGCTGTCGCAACCGGCGGTTTACAAGGGGTTTATATATCGGTGGAAACCTAGGTCTTCGACGATCCGTACCGCGATATAGTAAAGTTTCGCTGGCTGGCGCCCGTGGTTTTTTCCTCTCTTTGTTGGAGAGGTTTTTCCACGTTAAATCTGTGTCCCCTTGCTGTGTTTTTCGTTTTCGTTCTTCGTTATCTTCTTGTCGCAATTGTAACAGTTACAACCGAAAATTAGCACAAATATTAGAATGACATCAGCGACTTAGACATAACTAATTCTCAGGCGCCTGAGATCTAGACACTCCCATAAAGAAAAGAGGTGGAGGCACGTTGCCTACCATGAAACCCAAACCTCTGCTTTAACTTGGTATCAGAGTGGAGCCGAGTCCGCCGCCGCCGCCTCACTGCGATCGGGATCGTCTCTCCCTCGAGCGCGACTCCGCCTCCACCTGCGTGAGGCCTCCTCCTCCACGCGATATCCAGCACGTCGTCCTCCATGTCCAAGGGCCTAGAGCTCGTTAGCCCCATCGTCTCTTCGCTCGCTACTTCTGCTTCCGCGGGATCCTCCACCTCGACGGTGGTAGTGGCTCCTCCAACTGTCTGCCTCAACAACGTCAATTTCATGTTGTGGCGAGGACTGGTGCTGCCAAACATCTGTGGCGACCATCTGCATGGCTTCCTCAACAACTCCATGCCCGCTCCGGCGAAGACGATCACTGAAGGTACCGGTGATGCCGCCACGATCGTCCCCACACTGATTATGCGCGTTGGTGGGGGCTGGATCAGAAAGTGCTCGGCGTTCTGCTCTCTTCTATGGAGGAGAACATTGCCACACAGCTCATCGACTGCAAGACCTCTGCAGCAGTGTGGACAGCCGTCCACGCCATGATTGGTGCTCAGAACCGTGCCAACGTGAGGCACATCCATCGTCAACTGCAGACGACGAGGAAGGGGGACATGTCGGCCGCGGCGTATATGCACGTCATGAAGGGTTTCGCCGATGCCATGGACACTGCTGGTGCCTCCATCACCGACGACGAGCTCGTCGATTACATCATCACCGGCCTCGGCCCCGCCTACAATTCCATCGCCAGCGCCCTCACCGTTGGTAACGTCTCTGTTTCGTATGCCGACTTTTACTCTCATGTCCTCTCCTTTGAGGTGCTTCAGGCATAGCAGGCCGAGACCGTGGAGTGGTCTTCCTCCGCGAATGCTGCTTCTCGTCCTGGTGGTTTTGGTGGCAGCACTGTGTGGCCACGTGCGCCTACCTTCCCGCCGCCCCGTACATCACTCTGGTTGGTGCCTACCCGCCTGAATACGAAGGCGGCAATGGAGGTCGTCCCAATGCTGGTGGCGGAGGCTACGACCAGCATCTAGGCGGCGATGGCCTGCCCTATGGCCAACACTCGGGCGGCTATGGCCAGCCCAATGGCCAGCACTCGGGCGGCTATGGCCAGCCCATAGGCAGTGGCCAAGGACGTCCTAACTACAACAACGGCAACGGTGTCAACGGCGGAGGAAATCACGGCTGTCGCCGTCAACGTCCTTAGTGCCAAATATGTGGGTACTGGGGGCACGTCGTATCGGAGTGTCGGAATCACTTCAACCCCGATTTCGTACGCGGCAACAACTAGCCCTCCGGGAACTCTACTTCGATGGGTTCTCACGCTCCTCCGGCCTGGATCATGGATACCGGGCTTACGGATCATTTGACGAACGATCTTCAGCAACTTGACCTATAAGAGCGCTATGACGGGACGGATCAGGTCCAAGTGGCCAATGGAGCAGGTTTGTCTATTGCACACATTGTTCATTCCTCTTTAGCCAGTTCGTCTTTGCAACCGAAAAATATTCTCCACGTTCTGCACATTAATCAGCATCTCCTTTTAGTTTATCGTCTTGTCTATGATAATGATGTCTTTATTGAGTTTCATCGTTATTTTGTGTGTGTTAAGGACAAGGCCACCCGGAGAATTCCGCTTCACGTTAAAAGCCATGGCATGCTCTACCCCATCCCTTTTAGTCACGCATCATCGTCGTCATCTCATTATGCTCTTTCCGGTGCCAAGACTACATCGTCTTAGTGGCACCAGCATCTTGGCCATCCTACCAATAATGTAAACCTTTGTTAAGAACCACGATTTATCCTATGTTCCAGTTGATACTTCTTTGATTTGTGATGCATGTCAGTGTGCCAAAAGTCATCAACGATCCTATAATTTGTCTCATCATGTTACCACTATGCCTCTTGAGCTTGTTCATTCTTATGTGTGGGGTCCTGCTGTGGCCTCTTTTGGTGGTTTCAAATACTATGTTAGTTTTGTTGATGACTACTCTCGTTTTTGTTGAATCTATCTTCTTAAGCACAAATCTGATGTTGAACAAGTGTTCTATTCTTTTCAGGCTCATGTTAAGCTTCTTCTGAACACCAAAATCAATGTCATCCAGTCTGATTGGGGGCAGTGAATACCATCAGCTACATCAGTATTTTCAGCGCACTGGTGTGTCTCACCATGTGTCTTGCCCGCACATTCCCAGCAAAACGGCATTGCCGAACGCAAGCACCGTTACATAGTTGAGAGACAGGTCTCTCTTTGCTTGCTCACTCGTCCCTTCCCTTGCGTTTTTGGGACGAAGCTTTCTTGACCGCATGTTAGCTCATTAACCACATGCCTACTCTGGTTCTTAACAAAGATACTCCTATTTTTCGTCTCCTTAAAATTCAGCCGAACTATGATTTTCTATGTATCTTCGGCTACGCGTGCTGGCCTAGTCTTTGCACAACGCTCACAAGTTGGAGTTTTGCTCGAAAATGTGTGTCTTCTTAGGCTATAGTCCTATGCATAAGGGCTATAAGTGTCTCGATCGTTCTACTGGCCGTATTTATATATCTCAAGATGTTGTCTTTGATGAGTCGGTTCTCCCGTTTGCCGCTCCCGGAGTTATAGTAGATATTCCTACTCTTCGACACGCCATCACTTTTCCTGAGTCTGAACCGGGCTACGAGTGATCATGTGTGGTAATATGAGCTTTCCTATTTGCCGACTAACCTAGTGTCTCGAGATGATGCTTTGCATGTGCAGGTTCCTGCTGTGATAGATGTCCCAGATGCACCTCCGTGCACGCGCGTGCATGTGCATGTGTCTGCTCCGGGCTCTTCCACCAAGGGGGACGCACCTCCCTGCACGCGCGTGCATGTGCATGCGTCTGCTCCGGGCTCTTCCACCAAGGCCATGACGTGGGGATCGCACAGGCTACTAGCTAGCTCGCTTGAGCCAGAAGCTGACCCGTCGCTGCATGGGTCGACCACACGCCGGGTCGCATGACTCGGCCCCTACGTCTCCGCTCCAACGCGAAGCCGACGCGTCCTGATACGTCGGAAACGTATCTATAATTTTTGATGTTATATGTTTTTTTAGAATCTACTTTGCTTTGCTTTGTCCATACTTTGAGGTGTTTTTATATGTTTTCTGGTACTAACCTATTAACAAGTTGCCACAATGCCAGTTGTCTGTTTTCTGCTGTTTTTTGGTTCCAGAAAATTTAGTAAGAAAATATTCTTGGAATTGGACGGAACAAAATCCAAAGTCAATATTTCACCGAGGAGAACACGAAGTCCAGAGGAGAGACAACGGGGATCCATAGGGCAGCTGCACCCCCCAGGCGCGGGCCCACCCTAGGTCGCGCCTAGGCAGGGTGTGGGCCTCCTGGCCGCCTCCCAGCCTCGCCTCTTCGCCTATAAGAAGCCCTCGATGCCTAAACCCTAAGTACCCGATCAATATTCCACGAAACCGTCTGTAGCCGCTGCCACCATCGTCCCTAGATCGGGGGGATCGGAAGCTCTTCCTGGCACCCTGCAGGAGGGGAGATCATCCCAGAGGCCTTCTTCTTCATCATGCCAGCCTCCGGTATGAAGCGTGAGTAGTTCCACCATGGACTACGGGTCCACGTAGTAGTTATATGGTTGTATCTGCTCCTTTGTGCTTTCATGTCTAGATTTTGCGAGCTCCGTTCATGATCAATATCTTATCTATTTGTAATCATGCATGTTGTGTTTGCGGGGATCCGATGGATATTGAGATTACTATATTAGATTGATTAATGGTTTTGTCTTATTGATTCTATCATGTCTGTGTTGTTTGTGATCTTGCATGCTCTCCGTTGTTAGTAGCTATCTTGGCCAAGTAGTTGCTAGTGACTCCAAGAGGGGGTATTTATGCTTGATAGTGGGTTCATGCGTCTATTTAATCAAGGGAAGTGACAAAAATATCTAAGGTTGTAGATGTGGTGTTGGCACTAGGGAGAAAACAACGGTCTCTTATTCATGGAACAAGTGGATTGTTTACCTTGCACACTTTGCTTAAAGCAGTTGTCTGTTGCTTGGAACTTAATACTGGAGGGGGTTCGGATGATAACCCAAAGGTGGACTTCTAGTCATAGATGCAGTTGGATGGCGGTCTATGTATCTTGTTGTATAACCCAATGATGTCTAGTATTGAATTTTTATGCCTTGCTCAATCCTGTTAATTGCCCTGCTGTAATTTGTTTACCCTGCATGCCATGTTTGTCTATCTAAGGAGAACACCTCTAGTGAACTATGGAACCCGGGTCAATCTTTACCATTGATACATCTTGCACTGTTATTGTTTACTTTCTACAAACCACCATCACCTTCCACACCATACAGTTTATCCTTTATTACATCAACCGGTGAGATTGACAACCTCACTGTTCGTTCGGGCAAAGTCTGGAGTTTGTGTTGTGCAGGTTTCCATGTTGCTTGCAACACTTTTGAGGCGTTTCCTTCCTCCTACTGGTTCGATAACCTCGGTTTCTTACTAAGGGAAGACTTGCTGTTGTGTTGCATCACACCTTGCTCTTGGGGTTTCCCAACGAAGCGCTCCCACGTCGATAGAGTGCCAACAAGTTTTCTAGCGCCGTTGCCGGGGAGGCTAAGGACGTCTTCACAAGGGAGTCCTTCTCAACCTTTCTCTTTACTTTGTTTTTTGTTTTGCTTAGTTTATTTTGCTAGGTTTTGTTTGCCTGTTTTTATCAAAAACTTCAAAAAAATAGTTTAGTTTGGTTTGCTTTCTCTTATCAAATACACAAAAAAATTAGTCCCTGCTCTAGTTGTTGTTGCTGTTTTGGCTTGCTCCACTTTTGCCAAATGAACTCTGCTGAGAACACCAAATTGTGTGACTTCACTAGCACAAACAACAATGATTTCCTAAGAACTCCTATTGCTCCACCTGCTCCTGATGCTAAATTTTATGAAATTAAGCCTGCTTTGTTGAATCTTGTGATGAGAGAGCAATTTTCTGGTGCTAGTTCTAATATGCTGCTGCCCACCTCAATAACTTTGTTGAACTTTGTGAGATGCAAAAGTATAAGGATGTAGATGGAGATATTATTAAGCTCAAGTTGTTTCCTTTCTCCTTGAGAGGACAAGCTAAAGAATGGTTTCCATCCTTGCCTAGAAATAGTATTGATTCTTGGATTAAGTGCAAATATGCTTTTATTGGAAAGTACTACCCTCCTGCTAAGATTAGATCTATGAGAAGTGATATTATGAAATTTAAACAACTTGTTAATGAACATGTTTCTCAAGCTTGGGAAAGAATGAAATCTTTGGTTAAGAATTGTCCCACTCATGGACTTACTGTTTGGATGATTATCCAAACTTTTTATGCAGGTTTGAACTTCTCTTCAAGAAACCTGTTGGATTCGGCTACTGGAGGTACCTTTATGACCATCACCTTGGGTGCTGCAACAAAACTCTTTGACAATATGATGGTTAATTATTCTGAATGGCACACCGAGAGAGCTCCACATGGTAAGAAGGTAAATTCTGTTGAAGAAACCTCCTCTTTGAGTGATAAGATAGATGTTATTATGGCTATGCTTGTTAATGGGAAAGCTCCTTTAGATCCAAATAATGTCCCCTTAGCCTCTTTGGTTGCTCAAGAAGAGCAAGTTGATGCGAACTTCATTAGAAACAACAATTTCAACAACAATGCCTATAGAAACAATATTGGTAGTAACAACAATTATAGGCCTTATCCTCCTAATAATGACAATACCTATGGAAACTCCTACAACAATGCTAGAAGTGCCCCCTCTGAACTTGAAGTCATGCTCAAAGATTTTATTAGTAAACAAACCACTTTCAATAAGACTATGGAGGAAAAGCTTTTGAATGTAGAGAAAAATATTTCCTCTTTTTCTGAAGCACATTCCTCTTTGATTAATAAAATGGATGCTAAACCTGAAACCATGGAAAGTACCTTTGCTGCTACTCATGCCATACAAGTTACTATTGATGAAAATGTTAGATTGTTAGCCCAACTTCATGCTAAGTGGGAAAGAGAAGATGAAATTGCTAGAAACAATAGTGTGTGCACTATCACCACCACCAATATGGATGCCACTAAACCACAAGAAGTCCCAATTCCTCCTCCTACAATGCCTAAGCCTAATGAGTCCACTACTAGTGATGCTAAGTTTGATTTTGATCTTAATGGTTGCAATATTTCTGAAGTGATTATGTTCATGCAAAAACTTGCTAGAAGTCCTGATGCTAGTGATATGCATGTTTCTTTCACCAAACACATTACAGATGCTCTTGTTAAAATTAAGGAAGAGAAGTTAAAACACAAAGCTTCTATTCCTAGGAAAGTAGAAGATAGTTGGGAACCCATTATTAATATGCAAGTGTATTTTATCTCAAAGCTTCATGTGACCTTGGTTCTAGTGTCTCTATTATGCCTAGGAATATTTATGAAATTCTTGATTTGACACCTTTGGAAGATTGTTATTTGGATGTCCCACTTAATGGATGCTAAAAAGAAACTCATGGGGAGTATTAATGATGTTCTCATTATGGTTAACAATGCTTATGTCCCTGTTGATTTCTATGTTTTGGATGTTGAATACAATGCTTCTTGTCCTATTACTTTGGGAATACCTTTTCTTAGAACTGTTGGTGCCATCATTGATATGAAAGAAGGCACCATTAAATATCAATTTACATTCAAGAAAGGAATTGAACACTTCCCTATGAAGATATAGAAGTTTATTTTTTCTCCTCCTTTAAAAGCAAGGTTTGATGTTAATGCTTCTTCATTTAAAAACACTTGATTTTTCTTGCTTCTTGTGCCTAACTTAAAGACGTTAAAGAAAAGTACTTGTTGGGATATAACCCAAGAGTTTTCTTGAGTCTTGGAAGTTATTACTTCAGTAATGACCTCTCCTTATCCTTTTTGTTTGCTTTTTGTGGAAAGAAAGACCTCTGATGAGAGGGAAGTAAGATTTGGGGAGTTGCTGCCTCGAAACAGATTTCTGTGCTCCACCATAAAAAATGTGAGGAGTCTCTATAAGTCGCATTGAGCTGAAAATTTATGAATAAATCCCCCAGTATGTTAGCTAACTTTCGTTAGTTCAACACTCTTTGATTTGAGCAACAGAAGGACTTCAAAAAATCGGTTTCTACCTGCTGGTCCATTTTGACAGATTTCTGCCATTATTTGCATTTGCTTCTTATTGATTCCTTTTTGGGTTCTTTTGGGGAAATTGAGCTTTTTTAAGGAGTTGCTACGGTAGCTTGTGTTTTTAGTGAAAGTTTTTCTGTTCGAAAGCTAAATCCAAGGGTCTATTATCTTTTGAACACACTAATGTTGCTAATGAAGATTGTGTGAAGTATTGTATGAAGGAAAAATTTCAGGTGTAGAGAGAGAATGATGTAATGAGATGAAGAATGGAAAAAGATCAAGCTTGGGGTGCCACCCTGGTGTTACCCCAATAAATATACAAGAGGTACAGGTGTCAAAGCTCAGGTCTTTCTAGACACTTCGTTTTTATTGTTTCATGCACTGTTGTGTTGTTCTTGGAGCGTCTTAGTTTTCGTTTGCTTTGCTTAGTTTGTTTAGTTTGCTTGAATAAAGTAGTTTGGACCCTCATTCTCACTGTGTTGTTTGAAATAAGTTGATTGGTGTTGGAAAGGAGTAGAAAGTTCTTGCTTGAATAGTGCAAGAGGAGCTTGCTTTGACTGTGACTTAGACTTTAGCATGTCATTTTAGGTTTTGTTTTGACCTTATGTTTAGTGATTATTGTTGTAGCATGACTTGTTCCAAACAATTAGGATTGCTTAGTGTTCCTTGAAAAAAAATTATGCATTGTTTTAGCATGCAAAAGCATAGTATTATGGTTTTATCCTTTGATGCTTTGTTTCGGTTGACTTGGCACATGCTCACACCATGTTATGACTATGAACAAGTCACCATATACTCTATGATCATCTAGTCCTTGACTTGTAGTACCACTCTATGCTTTGATTAGTAATGTTTTGTCGCTCTGCATGATTATGGCCATTATTGATCTCTTACTTGTTTGCTCCCAGTCTTTTGCTAGCCTCCACTTGTATGAGTAAGTTCTACTCATGCTTCTAACCCCCAATAAACCAAGTTATTCCAAAGTTTCCACTATAAACTCCTATGCACGGTGTGTTACACCATTCCAAATATATTCTTGTTTTCAGCTATCTTCCAATTAAAAAGTATTTTGTTATGTGAAAACTTAGTGATTAAAGCTCTCACAAACTTGATGACACACTTTATATTTCTTGCCCTTAATAAACTTGAACCATTGTGTCATATATGTTGTATATGCTTGCACTTATACGTTGGAATTAGCAGAACCGTGCTGTCATGTGGAATGCTTTCAACATTGCACTTGTACTTTCTACACAGTTGATATCATGCTCTTCTGTCTATGGATGTCGCTGGTGTGAAATAAAAGGGGAGCTTGTAAGTCCATGGAGTTATGTATTTTGTGTTAGAGAAACGCCTGGGCCGCTAGCCTAAGCAATGCCTAATCATGGTGGAAACTTGCAGCATCACCATAATGAGCAATCTGTGAAGCATCCTCAATAAAAACATATGCAAATAGAAAATAAAAAGATCGCTGAGATGCTCATTGTCTTCTTGCCTTGTCATTTTGGTTATGGGATAGCTCCTATACCATGTACAAGGGGTACCACGTTGGCGGTTCTCTTGATACACATGTACTTACTATGAAAAGAACTTGCAGGTGACTAAAGTTGAGTAGCATGAGGAGAGGCCCTCATATTCAAAGGACATGAGATTGCCAACTTATACTTTGTCAAGCATATACTCCATAGTTTGTTCACTTTAACCTTAATCACTTCAAGATCCTGGTGATAGGGGCAATGAGGGCTGAAAGCTAACAAGTACCATGATTTTTGGAAGCTCTTTTAAACTTGAAGTCCCTGCTTCCCTCAATGAAGGGCCCTTTCTTCCAACATTATATTGAGTCTCCACCTTCTACCTTTAGGCACCATTTAAGAGAGCATAGTTTCCATTCTTAGTTCTATGTGCATTGTCCCAAAACTTATTGATTAATGCATATTGTTGATATCGCTTGTTCTTGTGCTATTTGTATCTAGTCACTCTTATGAACTTTGAAGGTGTCCTATGCATCTATTTTCTACTCCATGAGGGACAAGATGAATACCACTATGTTATGTTTTCTGTATATGAAACAAACAAACGTTTTTGAATGCATGTTATTCATGATATTTGTTTGTAGCCTTTCATGTTGCATGCATAGTTACTTTCTCTTACTGTTAGAACTCCATTTTTCATGCTCATGTTTAGAGTTCTTTGATCCCAGCTTTCATTGCTTGCAAATGGTTTGATCTTGGTTTTGATGGTGCATGTCACCTCAAAATTATTATTTTATCACTTACCTACTCGAGGACGAGCAGGAGTTAAGCTTGGGGATGCTTTATACGTCGGAAATGTATTTATAATTTTTTATGTTCCATTCTTGTTTAGTATCTACTTTGCTTTGCTTTGTCCACACTTTGAGGTGTTTTTATATGTTTTCTGGTACTAACCTATTAGAAAGTTGCCACAGTGCTATTTACCTGTTTTTGCTGTTTTTTGTTCCAGAAAAGCTAGTGAGGACATATTCTCCGAATTGGACAGGACAAAAGCCAAAGTCAATATTCACCGAGGAGAACACAAAGTCTAGAGGAGAGACAGAGGGGAGCCACAGGGCGGTGCACCCCCAGGCGCGGGCCCACCCTAGGTCACGCCTAGACAGGGTGTGGCTCCCCTGGCCGTCTCTCAGCCTCGCCTCTTCGCCTATAAGAATCCCCCGATGCCTAAACCCTAAGTACCCGATCAATATTCCATGAAACCGTCTGTAGCCGCCGCCACCATCGTCCCTAGATCGGGGGGATCTGAAGCTCTTCCTGGCACCCTGACCGAGGGGAGATCATCCCGGAGGCCTTCTTCTTCATCATGCCAGCCTTCGGTATGAAGCGTGAGTAGTTCCACCTTGGACTACGGGTCCATGTAGTAGCTAGATGGTTGTATCTCCTCCTATGTTCTTTCATGTCTAGATCATGTGAGCTCCGTTCATGATCAAGATCTCATGTATTTGTAATCATGCATGTTGTGTTTGCGGGGATCCGATGGATATTGAGATTACTATGTCAGATTGATTAATGGTTTTGTCTTATTGATTTTATCATGTCTGTTTTGTTTGTGATCTTGCATGCTCTCCATTGTTAGTAGCTATCTTGGCCAAGTAGTTGCTAGTGACTCCAAGAGGGGGTATTTATACTCGATAGTGGGGTCATGCCTCTATTTAATCAAGGGAAGTGATAGAAATCTATAAGGTTGTAGATGTGTTGTTGCCACTAGGGAGAAAATAACGGTCTCTTGTTCATGGAACAAGTGGATTGTTTACCTTACACACTTTGCTTAAAGCAGTTGTCTGTTGCTTGCAACTTAATACTGGAAGGGGTTTGGATGATAACCCAAAGGTGGACTTATAGTCATAGATGTAGTTGGATGGCGGTCTATGTATCTTGTTCTATTTCCCAATCGAATCTTATAGGATCATGATGTATAGTATGGCATTGTTATGCCTTGCTCAATCCTGTCAATTGCCCTACTGTAATTTGTTTACCCTGCATGCCATGTTTGTCTATCTAAAGATAACACCTCTAGTGAACTATGGACCCCGGTCCAATCTTTACCATTGATACATCTTCCACTATTACTGTTTACTTTCTGCAAACCAACATCACCTTCCACACCATACAGTTAATCCTTTGTTAGAGCAACCGGTGAGATTGACAACCTCACTGTTCATTGGGGCAAAGTCTTGAGTTTGCGTTGTGCATGTTTCCATGTTGCTTGGAACACCTTTGAGACGTTTCCTTCCTCCTACCGGTTCGATAACCTCGGTTTCTTACTGAGGGAACACTTGCTTCTGTGCTGCATCACACCTTGCTCTTGGTGTTTCTGATCGAAGCGCTCCCACATCGTTAGAGTGCCAACACGCCCTTGTCCGCGCCTAAAGCCTCCTCATCAGCTTCTAGTCATGGCATGGTTACGCGCCTTCGTGGAAAAACTCGTTGCGATAAGACCTACATCGACGACACAGTGCGGTATGATTTGCGTAGGCGAGCTCTCTTTGCAGCCCCGGTCTCTCATCAGGATGCTCTTCAGGAGCTGGCATGGCGTGCAGCAATGTCAGATGAATTCTCTGTTCTTTCTTAGACACAAACATGGACAATTGTTCCTCGTCTGCCTGGCACAAATTTTCTTGGCAGCAAGTGGGGTTTCAAGACCAAGCACCGTCCTGATGGTTCTATTGAGGAGCACAAGGTGTAGGGTTTGCAGCATAGAAAACAAAAAATTTCCTACGATGGTAACAACTATGTACCAAGATCTATCTACTAGATACAAACAACGGGCGGATGTATATCCCTAGAGAACATACCCTTGAAGACCGACAAAGCTTAACGAGTCAAACTCGTGGTTGATGTAGACGATCTCTTGCCAATCTCAATATCGAGAGGAAGTCCTTAGAACCGCAACTTAGCAGTGCATCCGTGCTCGCACACACGTTCGAGGCCCGAGCAACCTACGCCTCCTTGCTCTAGCGATGCAGCGGAAGCACAACTCTTTCTTGCGAATAGCCACCGGGAACATGTATCTCGCTAGTCCGAGACCATGGGGGATAAATACTAGAGGGGGAGAGATCCTTCATGAGGAGGTGTGAGTGAGAAGTGAGGAGGGGGGGCCTTCTATAAGAGAGGGGGGAACCCCAAGGGGATGGCCGACGCATGGGGGCTTCCCCCTTGCCCTCCCCTCATTCATGTGGGTGGACACTCCACTCACAAAAATCCTTTCAATTCCCTCAACTCAAAATCCCACTCAAATTCCCATTAAATTTCCACCAAATTTAATGCAAACTCTCATTAAATAAAACTCCTTTTATTTATTCAGAATTTTGTCAATTACTTTAATGAAAAACATTCACATATAACCCCTTGCTAGTATTTCATTTCACATGCAAAAACACTTTCTGCAATTTCACCCGAAAATCTGTTTCGGTATCTAGTGAAATAAATTCCTACGCTTGTTATTCTTTCCGGCATGAAACTTTTGCTCCAAATGGATGTCGGTGTGTCTTAAGTGTGCCACCCTACGGTTCGCGAATAACGCATACATGATCGAGACCCTTCTCCGATCAATAATCAGAAGCGGGATCTAGAGACCCATACCGACTCCCACAAATTCAACGGTCACTTTCTTGTGATCGTCGGAACCTTTTATGCTAGTATCTTAATCCTTTTGTTTCGCGATATATTACATGTACGAGATTCGATCATCGGTATCTCCATACCTAGTTTGATCTCATTACTGACATGCACTCTTTTCTCATTCCCGTGATATAACATTCTAGTGATCAAATCACTTGCTTGCAAGCTAACCAATGTGATATCACCGAGAGGGCCCAGAGCATATATATCCGTCATTGGGATGAACAAATTCCACTCTCAATCTATGGGCCTCAACATAACAGTTTAGTAGTTCTAAACCCATCTTTATAATCACCCAGTTACGGTGTGACGTTTGATGTTATCAACAAACTCTTCTAGTGTTAGTGATTGACATGATCTTATGGTCTAAGGATTAGGATCACTTCGTAAGTTGTTATAGCAATATAAACTCAATGACTTTGATCATAATGCTATACTTTGGATGAATGTTCATCACACCATTACACTAATGTTGTGACCTCGTTATTAATAACATCCAATGTCCATGATCAGGAAACCTTGATCATCTTGTTAATAAACGAGCTAGTTTATGAGAGAGGCATAACTAGGAACTTTCTAGTTGTTTATTAAACACGCATGTATTAAAGTTTCCGTATTAATACAATTATAGCATGCAAAATAAACATCTATGATATACTTGGAATACACATAATAAACACTTTATTATTGCCTCTCTAGGGAGAGTTTTAGTCAATGGGTCTGCTACATTGAGATCCGTATGTACTTTACAAATCTTTATATCTCCATCCTTGACATGTTCACGGATGGAGTGAAACCGGCGCTTAATATGCTTGGAATACTTGTGAGACCTTGGTTCTTTGGCATTAGCAATGGCACCATTGTTGTCAGAATAGATCACCATTGGGTCCAACGCGCTTGCAACCACACTTAGTTCCGATATGAACTCCTTCATCCAAACCGCTTCCAAAGCAGCAACATATTTGGCCTCCGTTGTTGATCTCTCCACCACGGGTTGTTTGGAACTCCTCCAACTAACCGCTCCGCCATTCATGAGAAATACGTATTCGGATTGATACTTAGAGTCATCCGGATCAGTGTCAAAGCTAGCCTCTACATAACACTTAGCGACGAGTTCTTCTTCACCTCCGTACACAAGAAACATATCCTTAGTTCTTTGCAAGTACTTAAGGATATTCTTGACTGTTATCCAGTGTTCCGAACCTGGATCTTATTGGTACCTACTATTCAAACTAATAGCATTATCCACATCCGGTCTTGTACATAGCATGGCGTACATTATAGAGCTTATGGCTGAAGCATAGGGTACTTTGTCCATTATCTCTCTTTCTTCCGCCATAGCCGGACTTTGAGTCTTACTCAATGTCTTGCCTTGCAACATAGGTAAGATCCCCTTCTTACTTTCGTCCATTTTAAACTTCTTTAAAATCTTATAAAGGTATGTACTTTGCGATAGCCCTATTAGGCGCCTAGATCTATCTCTATAGATCTTTATGCCTAATATGTATGACGCTTCACCTAGGTCCTTCATTGAAAATTTGCTGTTTAGATAACTTTTAACACTGTTTAAAAGATCTATTTCATTTCCGATCAATAATATGTCATCCACATATAATATCAGAAATGCCACATTGCTCCCACTCACTTTCTTGTAAATACAAGCTTCTCCATAAGTTTGGACAAATCCAAACTCTTTGATCACCTCATCAAAGCGGAGATTCCAACTTCGTGATGCTTGCTTCAGTCCATAGATGGATCGATGAAGCTTGCACACCTTCTTAGCATCCTTAGGATCGACAAAACCCTTTGGTTCTATCATATACAACTCTTCTTCAATATTACCATTGAGGAACGCAGATTTGACATCCATCTGCCATATCTCATAATCAAAATATGCAGCAATTGCTAACATAATCCTAACTAACTTTAGCATCGCTACAGGAGAGAATGTCTCATCGTAGGCAACTCCTTGAATTTGTCGAAACCCATTTACGACAAGTAAAGATTTATAGATGGTCACATTACCATCAGCATCAGTTTTCCTTTTGAAAATCCATTTATTTTCCATGGTCTTCCGGTCATGAGGTATGTCCACCAAGTTCCAAACTTTATTTTCATACATTCCATCTCGGATTTCATGGCTTCTAACCATTTGTTGGAATCCGGGCTCATCATCGCTTCTTCATACGTCGCAGGATCATCAATTTCATCAACTATGAAATTCATAACAGGGTTTCTGTACAGCTCGGGAGCTGCACGCGTCCTGCTAGACCTGCGAGGTTCGGTAGTACTCTCTTTCAGAGTTTCATGATCATTATCATTAGTTCCCTCTTCAACTGGTGAAGCCAACTCCGGAACGACTTCCGGTGCTGCGCTACTCGCCATACTTTGAAGATAAGGTTCAATAACCTCTACGAGTTCTACCTTCCGACTACTCACACCTTTCGTGAGAAACTCTTTCTCTAGAAAGGATCCATTCTTGGCAACAAAAACCTTTCCCTCAGATCTGTGATAGAAGGAATACCCAATTATTTCCTTAGGGCATCCTATGAAGACGCATTTTTCCGCTTTGGGTTCGAGTTTATCCAGTTGAAGTTTCTTCACATAAACATTGCATCCCCAAACTTTAAGAAATGACAGCTTAGTTTTGTTTCCAAACCACAATTCATACGGTGTCTTTTCAACGGATTTAGATGGTGCCCAATTTAAAGTGAATGCAGCTGTTTCTAGTGCATAACCCAAAAATGAAAATGGCAAGTCCGTCAGAGACATCATAGATCGAAACATATCCAATAAAGTACGATTACGACGTTCCGACACACCATTTTGCTATGGTGTTCCGGCAGGTGTGAGTTGTGAAACAATTCCACACTCTTTCATATGAGTGCTAAACTCATAACATAGATACTCTCCTCCACGGTCGGACCATAGAAATTTGATATTTCTATTACGATGATTTTCCACTTCATTCTGAAATTCCTTGAACTTTTCAAAGGTTTCAGACTTGTGTTTCATGAAGTAGATATAACTGTATCTACTCAAATCATCCGTGAAAGTAACAAAATAATGATATCCACCTCGCGCCGACACACTCATTGGACCACATATATCAGAATGTATGATTTCCAATAAATCTGCCGCCCGTTCCATTGAACCGGAAAACTGCGTTCTACTCATCTTGCCTATAAGGCATGGCTCACATGTATCAAATGATTCAAAATCAAGTGATTTCAAAAGTCCATCCGAATGGAGCTTCTTCATGCGTTTAACACCAATATGACCTAGACGGCAGTGCCACATATATGCGGATATATCATCATTAAGTTTAATCCTTTTAGCATCAACATTATGAATTTGTGTAACACTATTATCGAGATCCAACAGAAATAAACCATTCATCATCGGTGGATGACCATAAAAGATTTCATTCATATAAATAGAACAACCATTGTTCTCGGATTTAAATGAATAACCACTTCGCATCAAACACGATCCAGATACAATGTTCATTCTCAGTGCAGGCACCAGATAACAATTATTCAAGTTTATTACTAATCCCGATGGTAAGTGGAGAGGTAGCGTTCCGACGACGATCACATCAACACTTGATCCATTGCCGACATGTATCTTGACCTCACCCCTTGCTAGCGGTCTCTTGTTCCACAACCCCTGATTCGATTTACAAATATTAGCAACTGAACCGGTATCAAATACCCAGGTGCTACTATGAGTACTAGTTAAGTACACATCAATAACATGTATATCATATATACCTTTGTTCATGTGTACTTAACTAGTACTCAAATACCCAAGTGCTACTGCGAGTACTAGTTAAGTACACATGAAAAAATGTATATATGATATACATGTTATTGATGTGTACTTAACTAATACTCGTGGTAGCACCTGGGTATTTGATACCGGTTCAGTTGCTAATATTTGTAACTCGAATCAGGGGCTATGGAATAAGCGACCGCTAGCAAGGGGTGAGGTCAACATGCGTGTCGGCAATGGATCGAGTGTTGATGTGATCACCGTCGGAACGCTACCTCTCCACTTACCATTAGGATTAGTAATAAACTTGAATAATTGTTATCTGGTGCCTGCACTGAGAATGAACATTGTATTTGGATCGTGTTTGATGCAAAGTGGTTATTCATTTAAATCCGAGAACAATGGTTGTTCTATTTATATGAATAAAATCTTTTATGGTCATGCACCGATGATGAATGGTTATTTCTGTTGGATCTCGATAATAGTGTTACACAAATTTATAATGTTGATGCTAAAAGGATTAAACTTAATGATAATATATCCACATATATGTGGCACTGCCGTCTAGGTCATATTGGTGTTAAACGCATGAAGAAGCTCCATTCGGATGAACTTTTGAAATCACTTGATTTTGAATAATTTGATACAGGTGAGCCATGCCTTATGGGCAAGATGACTAGAACGCAGTTTTCCGGTTCAATGGAACATGTGGCAGATTTATTGGAAATCATACATTCTGCTGTATGTGGTCCAATGAGTGTGTCAGCGCGAGGTGGATATCGTTATTTTGTTACTTTCACGGATGATTTGAGTAGATACGGTTATATATACTTGATGAAACACAAGTCTGAAACCTTTGAAAAGTTCATGGAATTTCAGAATGAAGTGGAAAATCATTGTAATAGAAATATCAAATTTCTACGGTCCGACCGTGGTGTATAGTATCTAAGTTACGAGTTTAGCACTCATATGAAAGAGTGTGGTATTGTTTCACAACTCACACCTGCCGGAACACCACAACGAAATGGTGTGTCGGAACGTCGTAATCGTACTTTATTGGATATGGTTCGATCTATGATGTCTCTGACGGACTTGCCATTATCATTTTGGGGTTATGCACTAGAAACTGCCGCATTCACTTTAAATCGGGCACCATATAAATCCGTTGAAAAGACACCATATGAATTGTGGTTTGGAAACAAACCTAAGCTATCATTTCTTAAAGTTTGGGGATGCGATGTTTATGTGAAGAAGCTTCAACCGGATAAACTCGAACCCAAAGCGGAAAAATGCGTCTTCATAGGATACCCTAAGGAAACAATTGGGTATTCCTTCGATCACAGATCCGAGGGAAAGGTTTTTGTTGCAAAGAATGGATCCTTTCTAGAGAAAGAGTTTCTCGCGAAAGGTGTGAGTAGTCGGAAGGTAGAACTCGAAGAGGTTATTGAACCATCTCTCCAAAGTATGTCGAGTAGCATAGAAACGGAAGTCGTTCCGGAGTTGGCTTCACCAGTTGAAGAGGGAACTAATGATAATGACCATGAAACTCCGAAAGAGAGTACTACCAAACCTCGCAGGTCTAACAGGACGCGTGCAACTCCCGAGCTGTATGGAAACCCTGTTATGAATTTCATGGTTGATGAAATTGATGATCCTGTAACGTATGAAGAAACGATGATGAGCCTAGATTCCAACAAATGGTTAGAAGCCATGAAATCCGAGATGGAATCCATGTATGAAAATCAAGTTTGGAACTTGGTGGACTTACCTCACGGCCGGAAGGCCGTGGAGAATAAATGGATTTTCAAAAGGAAAACTGATGCTGATGGTAATGTGACCGTCTATAAAGCTCGACTTATCGCAAAGGGGTTTCGACAAATTCAAGGAGTTGAGTACGATGAGACATTCTCTCTCGTAGCGACGCTAAAGTCAGTTAGGATTATGTTAGCAATTGCTGCATATTTTGATTATGATATATGGCAGATGGATGTCAAAACCGTGTACCTCAATGGTAATATTGAAGAAGATTTGTATATGATACAACCAAAGGGTTTTGTCGATCCTAAGGATGCTAACAAGGTGTGCAAGCTTCAGGGATCCATCTATGGACTGGAGCAAGCATCACGAAGTTGGAATCTCCACTTTGATGAGGTGATCAAAGAGTTTGGATTTGTCCAAACTTATGGAGAAGCTTGTATTTACAAGAAAGTGAGTGGGAGCAATGTGGCATTTCTGATATTATATGTGGATGACATATTATTGATCGGAAATGATATATATCTTTTAAACAGTGTTAAAAGTTATCTAAACAACAAATTTTCAATGAAGGACCTAGGTGAAGCGTCATACATATTAGGCATAAAGATCTATAGAGATAGATCTAGGCGCCTAATAGGGCTATCGCAAAGTACATACCTTTGTAAGATTTTAAAGAAGATTAAAATGGACGAAAGTAAGAAGGGGTTCTTACCTATGTTGCAAGGCAAGACATTGAGTAAGACTCAAAGTCCGGCTACGGCGGAAGAAAGAGAGATAATGGACAAAGTCCCCTATGTTCCAGCCATAGGCTCTATAATGTATGCCATGTTATGTACAAGACCGGATGTGGCAAATGCTATTAGTTTGACTAGTAGGTACCAATCGGATCCAGGTTCGGAACACTGGATAGCGGTCAAGAATATCCTTAAGTCCTTGTGAAGAACTAAGGATATGTTTCTTGTGTACGGAGGTGAAGAAGAACTCGTCGCTAAGTGTTATGTCGAGGCTAGCTTTGACACCGATCCGGATGACTCTAAGTCTCAATCCGGATACGTATTTATCATGAATGGCGGAGCGGTTAGTTGGAGGAGTTCCAAACAACCCGTGGTGACAGGATCAACAACGGAGGCCGAATATGTTGTTGCTTCGGAAGCGGCTCAGGAAGCGTCTTGGATGAAGGAGTTCATATCCGAACTAGGTGTGGTTTCAAGCACGTTGGACCCAATGATGATCTATTGTGACAACAATGGTGCCATTGCCAATGCCAAAGAACCAAGGTCTTACAAGTATTCCAAGCATATTAAGCGCCGGTTTCACTCCATCCGTGAACATGTCAAGGATGGAGATATAAAGATTTGTAAAGTACATACGAATCTCAATGTAGCAGATCCATTGACTAAAAATCTCACTAGAGCAAAACATGATCAACACCAGAACTCCATGGGTGTTAGATTCATCACTATATAACTAGATTATTGTCTCTAGTGCAAGTGGGAGACCGAAGGGAATATGCCCTGAGAGGCAATAATAAAGTGTTTATTATGTGTATTCCAAGAATATGATAGATGTTTATTTTGCATGCTATAATTGTATTAATACGGAAACATTAATACATGTGTGTTTAATAAACAAATAGAAAGTTCATAGTTATGCCTCTCTCATAAACTAGCTCGTTGATTAACAAGATGATCAAGGTTTCCTGATCATGGACATTGGATGTTGTTAATAATGACGTCACAACATTAGTGTAATGGTGTGATGAATATTCATCCAAAGTATAGCATTATGATCAAAGTCATTGAGTTTATATTGCTATAACAACTTACAAAGTGATCCTAATCCTTAGACCATGAAATCATGTCAATCACTAACACTAGAAGAGTTTCTTGATAACATCAAACGTCACACCGTAACTGGGTGATTATAAAGATGGGTTCAGAACTACTAAAGTGTTACGTTGAAGACCATGGACCGAGAGTGGCATTTGTTCATCCCAATGACGGATAGATATGCTCCGGGTCCTCTCGGTGATATCACATTGGTTAGCTTGCAAGCAAGTGATTTGATCACTATAATGTTATATCACGGGAACGAGAAAAGAGTGCATGTCAGTAACAAGATCAAACTTGGTATGGAGATACCGATGATCTAATCTCGGACATGTAATATATCACGAAACAAAAGGATTAAGATACTAGAATAAAAGGTTCCGACGATCACAAGAAAGTCATCGTTGAATGTGTGGGAGTCGGTATGGGTCTCTAGATCCCGCTTCTGATTATTCATCGGAGAAGGGTCTCGATCATGTCCGCATTATTCGCGAACCGTAGGGTGGCACACTTAAGAGACACCGACATCCATTTGGAGCAAAAGTTTCATGCCGAAAAGAATAACAAGCGCAGGAATTTATTTCACTAGATACCGAAACATGTTTTCAGGTGAAATTGCAGAAAGTGTTTTCGCATGTGAAATGAAATACTAGCAAGGGGTTATATGTGAATGTTTTTCATTAAAGTAATTGACAAAATTCTGAATAAATAAAAGGAGTTTTATTTAATGAGAGTTTGCATTAAATTTGGTGGAAATTTAATGGGAATTTGAGTGGGATTTTGAGTGGAGATAATTGAAAGGATTTTTGTGAGTGGAGTGTCCACCCACATGAATGAGAGGAGGGCAAAGGGGAAGCCCCCATGTGCCGGCCACCCCCTTGGGGTTCCCCCTCTCCTATAAAGGCACCCCTCCTCACTTCTCACTCACACCTCCTCGTGCAGGATCTCTCTCCCCTCTAGTATTTATCCCCCATGGTATCAGACTAGGGAGATACATGTTCCCGGTGGCTATTCAGCAAGAAAGAGTTGTGCTTCTGCTGCATCGCTGGAGCGAGGAGGCAGAGGTTGCTCGGTGCCTCGAACGTGTGTGCGAGAACAGATGCACTACTAACTTGTGGTGCTAAGGACTCCCTCTTGATCTTGAGATTGGCAAGAGATCGTCTACATCAACCACGAGTTTGACTCGTTAAGCTTTGTCGGTCTTCAAGGGTATGTTCTCTACGGATATACATCTGCCCGTTGTTTGTATCTAGTAGATAGATCTTGGTACATAGTTGTTCCCATCGTAGGAAATTTTTCGTTTTCTATGCTGTGAACCCTACAACATTGCCCTCCCGAGGCCACATCTTTGTTTTCCCATAAGAATCCCCTTGCTGCATGTCCAACTTTCTTCAGAAGCCATACCGGTAGATAATTGAAAGAAGAAGGGTGAGCCTGCCAGTGATCAAGGAGATCTGATTACATCCTGTCATCTTGTTTAGGATCTTGTCCAACACAGGTTGTAGTTGTGCGCGCGTGATCCTAGAGACTGAGAGCGGTATGCCCAAGTATGTGCATGCAAGCGTGGTCATAGGGCACTGCAACAACAGTTGACGGTCGATTCCATCGTAGTGCATTGGTGATAGTGAACTTTTGAGAAAGTTGGTGTGTAGCCCGCTAGCCTTGATGGCTCAGTTGATGAGGAGCCTGTTGGGAACCCCAAGAGCAAGGTGTGAAGCAGCACAGCAGCAAGTCTTCCCTCCGTAAGTAACCGAGGTTATCGAACCAGTAGGAGGAAGGAAACATCACACAGGTATTGCAAGCAACGCACAACACAAACTAAAGACTTTGCCCCAACTAACAGTGAGGTTGTCAATCTCACCGGTTGCTGTAACAAAGGATTAAACGTATGTTGTGGAAGGTAATGGTGGTTTGCAGCAGGTAATCAAGTAACACTGGAAGATGTATCAATGGTAAAGATTGGACCGGGGACCATAGTTCACTACAGGTGCTCTCCTTATATAAACAACATGTCATGAAGGGTAAACAAATTACAGGAGGGCAATTGACAGGAACTGAGCAAGGCATAACAATGCAATACTAGTTAGAAAGATCCTATGAGATTCGATTGGGCAATACAACAATATACATAGACTGCCATCCAACTGCATCTATGACTAGAAGTCCACCTTCAGGTTATCATCCGAACCCCCTCTAGTATTAAGTTGCAAGCAACAGACAACTACTTTAAGCAAAGTGTGTAAGGTAAACAATCCACATGTTTCATGAACAAGAGACCGTTGTTTTCTCCCTAGTAGAAATATCACATATACAACCAAAGAGATTTATGTCACTTCCCTTGGAAACTAGAGGCATGAACCCACTATCGAGCATAAATACTCCCTCTTGGAGTCACTAGCAACTACTTGGCCAAAATAGCTACTAACAACAGAGAGCATGAAAGATCACAAACAACACAGACATGATAGAATCATAAAGACAAAACCATTTATCAAACCAACATAATAATCTCAATATCCATCGGATCCCCGCAAACACAACATGCATGATTACAAATATATTAGATCTTGATCATGAACGAAGCTCACAAGATCTATACATGAAAGCACAAAGGAGGATATACAACCATCTAGCTACTACATGGACCCATAGTCCAAGGTGGAACTACTCACGCATCATACCGGAGAGAAGGCCTCCGGGATGATCTCCCCTCCGGCAGGGTGCCGGGAAGAACTTTAGATCCCCCCGATCTAGGGACGACTGTGGCAGCGTCTACAGAAGGTTTCGTGGAATATTGATCGGGTACTTAGGGTTTCTGCATCGGGGGCTTCTTATAGGCGAAGGGGGAGGCCGAGGCGGTGGCCAGGGGCCCCACACCTTCCCTAGGCGCGGGTAAGGTCCCACCGATGCCTAGGGGGGTGTGGCTGCCCTGGCACGCCTCTCCGTATCCCCTCTGGACTTCTTGTTCCCCATGGAAAGTTATTGACTTTGATGTTTGTCCCGTCCAATTCTGAGAATATTTCCTTACTAACTTTTCTGGAACCAAAAACAGCAGAAAACAGGCAACTGGCACTGTGGCAACTTGTTAATAGGTTAGTACCAGAAAACATGTAAAAAGCACCTCAAAGTGTAGACAAACCAAAGCAAAGTTGATACTAAACAAGCGTGGAGCATCAAAAATTATAGATACGTTTCTGACGTATCAAGCATCCCCAAGCTTAACTCCTGCTCGCCCTCGAGTAGGTAAGTGATAAAAAGAATAATTTTTGAGGTGACATGCACCCTCACAATAAAGATGTAACCATTTGCAAACATTGAAAGCTGGGATCAAAGAACTCTAAACATGTGCATGAAAGATGGAGTTCTAACAATAGGACATAGTAAGTATGCATGCAACATGACAAGCTACAAACAAAGATCATGAATAGCATGCATTAAAAACGTTTGTTTGTTTCACATACAAAAAACGTAGCATAGTGGCATTCAGCTTGTCCCTCATAGAGTAGCAAATAGATGCATATGACACCTTCAAAGTTCACAAGGGTGACTAGAAACAAGTAGCACAAGAACAAGTAATATCACCATATGCATCAATCAATAAGCTTTGGAACACTGCACATAGAATGACAACTATGCTCTCTTAATGGTGCCTAAAGGTAGAAGGTGGAGACTCAAGATAATGGTGGAAGAAAGGCCCTTCACAAAGGGAAGCAGGGATTTCAAGTTTCAAAAAGATCTTCCAAAAATAATGGTACTTGTTAGCTTTCAGCCCTCATTGCCCCTATTATAAGCATCTTGAAGTGATTAAGGTTAAACTGAACAAGTGTGGACTATATGCTTGATGAAGTATAAGTTGGCAATCTCAAGAACCCTTGAATACGAGGGCCACACCTCATGCTACTCAACTTAAGTCACGTGTAAGTTCTTGTCATTATAAGTATTTGCATATCATTGAGAACCGCCAACTGCCGGGGTACCCCTTGCACATGGTACATGAGCTTTCCCATAACGAAAATGACAAGGCAAGCAGACAATGAGCATCTCAGCAATGTTTTTATTTACCATATGCATAGCTTTTTATTGAGGATGCTTCATAGATAGCTCACTATGGTGATGCTTCAAGTTTCTACCATGATTAGGCATGGCTTAGGCTAGAGGCCCAGGCGTTTCTCTAACACAAAATACAAACTCCATGGACTTACAAGTTCCCTCTTTATTTCACACCGGTGATATCCATAGACAAAAGAGCATGATATCAACTGAGTACAAAGTACAAGTGCAATGTTGAAAACGTTCCCTATGACATCACGGTTCTGCTAATTCCAACATATAAGTGCAAGCATATACAACATAGATGACACAATGGTTCAAGTTTATTAGGGGCAAAGAATATAAAGTGTGTCATCAAGTTTGTGAGGGCTTTAATCACTAAGTTTTCACATAACAAAATAGTTTTTAATTGGAAGATAGCTTAAAAAAGAATATACTTGGAATGGTGTAACACACCATGCATAGGAGTTTATAGTGGAAACTTTGGAATAACTTGGTTTCTTGGGAGTTGGAAGCATGAGTAGAGCTTACTCACACAAATGGAGGCTAGCAAAGGACTGGGAGCAACCAACTAAGAGAGCAATAATGGCCATAATCATGCAGAGCAACAAAACATTACTAATCAAAGCATAGAGTGGTACTACAAGTCAAGGACTAAATGATCATAGAGGCCATGGTGACTTGTTCATAGTCATAACATGGTGTGAGCATGTGCACAGTCAACCCAAGCAAAGCATCAAAGGAGAATACCACAATACTATGATTTTTGCATGCTAAAACAACGCATAATTTCTTCAAGGCACACTAAGCAATCCCAATGATTTCAAACAAGACATGCTACAGAAATAATCACTAAGCATAAAGTCAAAACAACACCTAGCATGTCATGATAAAGTCTAAGTAACAATCAATGCAAGCTCCTCTTGCACTTTCAAGCAAGAACTTACTACTCCTTTCCAACACCAAGCAACTTATTTGCAAAACGACACAACGAGAACGGGGGTACAAACTACTTTATTCAAGCAAACTAAAAAACTAAGGAAACCAAACGAAAACTAAGATGCTCCAAGAATAACACAACTGTACATGAAACAATAAAAACGAAGTGTCTAGACAGACCTGAGCTTTTTATTGATGAAGAAGGGGATGCCTTGGGCATTCCCAAGCTTTGACTCTTGTACCTCTTGGATATTTCTTGTGATGACACCATGGATATTTCTTGTGGTGATGGTGCACACACTATTGTTTCTATCAATTTCAGCTTCCCTTTGCCACCTAGCATGAAGTTGAGCTAACAGCCTAACATTTTCATCAATAGTAACTTGTATGGCATGAGTGGTAGCAAAGGTGCTTTCCATAGTTTCAGGTTTAGCAGCCATTTTATTAATCAAGGAGGTTTGAGCTTCAGACAAAGAGGATATATTTTTCTCAGAATTTAAAAACTTTTCCTCTATAGCCTTATTGAAAGTGGTTTGTTTACTAATAAAGTCTTTGAGAATGACCTCAAGCTCAGAGGGGGCACTTCTAGCATTATTGTAAGAGTTTCTATAGGAATTGCCATTATTAGGAGGATAAGGCCTATAATTGTTACCACCAAAATTACTCCTATAAGCATTGTTGTTGAAATTGTTGTTTCTAATGAAGTTCACATCAACTTGCTCTTCTTGACCAACCAAGGAGGCTAAGGGAACACTATTAGGATCTAGAGGAGCTTTCCCATTAACAAGCATAGCCATAATAACATCAATCTTTTCACTCAAAGAGGAAGTTTACTCAATAGAATTTACCTTCTTACCATGTGGAGCTCTCTAAATGTGCCATTTAGAGTAGTTAACCATCATATTATCAAGGAGCCTTGTTGCAGCACCCAGAGTGTCGTGGTATTGCCAACGAGTACTCCATGGAGGGGTCCTCATAGTGCGTGTTTAGAGGCGTGGAGGAAGGTGGACGGTTGACGGGTACGAGGTAACACAGCTTACCCAGGTTTAGATCCCACAACGGTGGCGGAATCCTACTCCTGCTATAAATCACTATAATGGCAATATGCCGAGTTACAGAGATAGGTTAGTTGTGCGAGGTTATGTGAAGTTGTATATGATCGTGCCCTAAAGGCTACCATAGTGTGGCATCCCGCAAAACCACTACTAGAAAATCGCGTTGTTTTTGTGCATTGCATCGTCATCATCATGCATTGTTTGTCTGAAACTATTTTGAAAAGCTTAGTTTGGTTTTCTAAATATTCCCCTTCTATTTCAAAATAATCCCCGGACCCTTCCGGATATTTTATTTGTCTAAAAATAAATTGCACAAGTCTTTTAAACAACACAAAAATTTATATTATTTTTAGGGGGCAGCCGAACCGGGCCGATCCGACCCAGTTGGCCACCCCCAGTACAAACCAGCCTACCCAAAATCCTAAAACTACCTAGTCCTAATCTACCCAGCCCCCTCCACATCATCCCCACCAATCCCCTCCCTCCACCTCACCGTTCCCTCCACCTCATCCTCCACACAGCCACCTCACCAATCCCCTTCTTTTTCTCCCCAACTGCCTCCAACACACCCACGCCACCTCCCTGGGCCCGGCCCCACCCCGCAGCCACTCCCTCTCTCCCCACTCACCCGCTGGCCCCACCTAACCAAACCCACCCCGCTCCCGCACACACACACAGCCCGTCACACACGCGGTACCCCCACCCTGTCACGTTTCCCCCCTGTGGCCCGCCGGGACCCACCCGACCCCACCTGCCCCCGCTCCCTCTCTCTCTCCTTTCTCTCCCGCGCCCATCCCCACCTCCCTCTCGCTCACGGCACGCTCCTCTGCCCTCCTCCCTCACTGCCGGCCGCGTCCTCCCCTGGGCCGCAGCACCCGCGATCGCCTCTGTCCCCAGCAACCACCGCCCCGCTCGGCCGTGACCCACATCTCCCCCTCTGTTCGTTGGCCTCCCCGCCGCCGCTGGCCTCGGGCAGCCGCCGCCCGCGAAGCTCAGGCCGCCACCGGAGCCCCTCCTAACGCACGCTCCCGCAATCCCCAGCGCCGCCGCCGCCTCATCTGCTGCGGTCGGCTCTCTGCAGAGCCGCGTCCTCCCGCGCGTGCGCCGGCCGCGCGCTCCGCCCTCACCTCTCCCCTCTGTGTCGGACGCCGCCACGGGCCCTCACTGCTCGATGACCCGCATCCCACCTTGCTCCCCGCCCGAGCCGCCGGCGCCCCTTTGCAGTGGCCGTCGAGCACCTCCCCATGCGGGCCCTCTCCTCCTCCTCGCCGGCTGTCCTCTGGCCGCATCACCGCACCCTCGCGTCGCCTCCATCTTGCCCCGCCGCCGAGCCGAGCTCCTCACCGGCGCCGCCGCGTCGGCCCCGTCGTGCCGGCCTCGCCGTCCTCTGCCTCTTCCTCCGATCCCACCCACCACCGACGCTCCCCGGCGCCTCCCTCGCCGGCCACTGCCTCCCCGAGCTCCTCGCGGCCCTGTCGTCAACATCTCGCGTCGGTCCGCTTCCGGTGCCTGCGAGTACCGCCCGTCGGCCGCCTCGTCTCGCGGTGCCCCAGCGCCGAGCCCGGCCTTCTCGTCCCTGGTGTCCTCGCATGTACCTGCGTGTGTCCTGGTTTGTTGCCAGGAAGTTTGGTGCTGGGATGTTGAAGCCCTGAGATCGAACACTCGCAGTCTATGTTTGTCCCGATAAGGTCTTCTCACCATGACCTCTTTTCGAAGATAGTATTACCCGAAGCCATACCGTCGCGGAACCAAGTTCACTACGAGCAACCAAAGCCGGAGCCTTCAAGGTTGTCGGTGGAAACCCAGAGGATCCCCGGACGCCAAGACCGTCGACATGGATACCGAAGGACGCCGAGCGCCAAGCACTTCCTCTCGGACGCCAAGGCCCGAACCCGAAGACCGCCAAGATCACCACCAAAACGCGAAGTTCTTCATTCCGGCACGTCAAGTAGTTCCTCTCGGATCCCAAGACGCCGAGACCCGGAACACCAAGATCTCCGCCATGGAACGACACACCCGACGACCGAGGACCCGACAAGATCTTCTCGACGACAAAATCGACCGCTTGGAACCAAGATCTCCGGCACGTCACGACAAGTTCTCCGTCTTGTATCCGCTCCCGCTGATCCCGTCGAACCCTGAACCCCGAGACCGAACCCCGAACCCCGGAACCCCAAGATCGTCGGACCCATGTGTGACCCCTTTCTCGAGCCCTATTTTATAAATGTAACATACTTGTTGCATTAAATCATTCATGTCGCATACATATTGTGGGTGTTTGGGGGTGCTTCGACGAATCACCTAAATTAAACATGGGATCCATATGCGGACAAATCTAGTCTAATATTGGCCCCATTTAAATTTGTGCATCGAACCGGTGATATATTTTGCCATGTTAAGACAACATTTAAAATGCGGGGTATCTAACTAACTTGAACCGTTTAAATAATTGCTGGGACCCCGGTTCCGCTTAATCTGGCCTAATTGCATCGCATCTTTGCCATGTCATGCATCATACATGCATCATGCCCGATCTTTTGCCGTAGTATTAAATGTTGCATCCGGTGTTTATTCTAGTGTTTTGCTTCTTCGCGGATAAGGCCGTTGAGTTGATGCGAGTGTTGACCCGATCTTCGGTTGAACCTTCGGCAATGTTTTCAGGCGAGCATCTCCCTCTTTCTACCTATCTTACTTTTATAGTATTTATTCCCTCCTGTTGATCTATTGCTATCTGTGTTGCGATGCTCTAGTTTTCGTACCCGTGAAATCCCTTGCAGCCTTATATTGCCTTGGACACCTCCTATTACCTGTGTTTGGTAGATAGTTGGACCTGCGCGTCGTAGTCGCTTGCTCAAGTGCTGTTGCGTGTCGTCAAGTACCACAGTTGTTGGAGTATTGCCGTGTGTTTATTGTTGGAGATGATCATGGCTTTAATTATCGTTACTTTAAAAACCGTTTAACAACTAAAATTGAAGTAAGTAAGCAGAGGCACAGGTGGGCAATAGATGTTATTTGGTTGTTAACCGTCCACTTGTGTCCCGTAGGACCCCGAGTACTTGATACCTGTTCCTTGATTATTCGCGCTATCCACATCCGGGAGGATTATGGGACCCCCCTGAGCCAGAGCTTGATTCATTCTTATTTCTTGGGGCCACAAACTAGTTTGAGGTTTTATTTACGATCCTGTACTTATGCCATGCTTTACTGCTTTATTTACGATTGTGCGAGGAGCACCTATACTGTTTAGGTAAGCAGAGTGTTTTCGCGGTATCGACAAGCCTAGTCACATTTTCGGGTTCCCAGTCGTTTACAGCCACTGACGCAAACCTTGAGTCCGTCTCGAAGTCAGCTAACTTCGTTGCGGGTAGCTTAATGGGGTGGCCCCCTGAAATATTTCTGAATCTTGTGATTGCTTTGTCGTGAAAGCCTCGTTGGGTTTTGATTTGGTTTTTCCGAGGTTGATCGAGTGTGTGTTGCTATTTGTGCACCCCTACAGGGTAAAACTTTCTGAAAGCCGTGTCCGCGGTTATGGATGACTTGGAGCACAGTATCTCGATCATAGACAACTATAACTAAAGTAGTGCTATAAATTTGACTTTATAATGACTAGTAATCAGCTTCACTATAATGGAATGGCTAAATAAAACTGCCAACAATTGCTTGTTTGGGTTGACGCTTGCGACCATTGTACCTGACTAGTAAGTATTGCAACTATAACGGAATGGCTAAATAAAAGTACCAACAACTGCTGGGTTTTTGGGATATCTCATGCTCGTTGTATCTGACTAGTAAGTGCCGCAACTACAACGGAATGGTTAACAAAAACTTCCCACTGCTTATTATATCAGGATGATTATCTATACTTGACTAGTAATTGCTGCAACGATAACTGAATAAATAAAACTGCCAACTGTGTGAGTTCCTCGGTTGACTTCCTCGTTTGGTCTCGAGGGGGAAATACCAGGATGGGTTTGTTTGGTGTTAGTAGCAGTTTGGTTCCGGATAGGTCTTTCTTATCCCTTTCTGATGGCCGACAGTTATATCGAGTCTCTATAGGATGTTTAGTGCATGTTGCCGTTGCCGCTTCAGTCCACCATACCTATGTAGGCGAGGACCGCCGAATTCTAGCCTCGCCGTGTACTGGCCTCAGTACTGACCGCTCTCTCTTTTTCCTTTGCCATTTGTCGGCACCCCTTTTGTTTAAGCAGGTTTTGAGATCGACGTCGTTAGCAGGGTTACCCTTCCGGCTTGGCCTGGGCAGGGTTATGGACGCCAATGGTTATTCTTTAGGGCTCTTAGCCCCATTTGCATCTTGTCCGTAGCTGGACGCTCTATCATTTTCAAGGTGATTTGGATCTTTGTTCTGTATATATGTATTCTTGACTCATGGAGTCGTGTTGTATATATATCTGTTCTGTGGGTCCCATCGAGGACTATTGTGTAATGTTATTACTTCGTTTTCCACCCGCACGCAAGTGCCTGGTGGGCACCTTTGAATCGTTTCTATGCGGGTTTGGTGGGAAGCGCTGAAACTTGCATAGAGTCGATTCTGAGGGTGTTACAGAGTGGTATCAGAGCTCAGCAGTTGCGATACCCCACAAGTCCAGCCTGTCGGATAACCTAGCTAACGGCCAAAGTAGAGTGTCAAAACTATTTTTGCAAAATCGGTTGGATAGTTCTGATTAGGTCTGATTTTACTCCTTACCCCTCTGCTGCTCTCCTCTCACCTCTGCGTGTTTTGAATCCGCTCTCTTCTCTCTCTTCGAGTCCAGGATTTCTCGTGGTTGGGTTCCGTCGTACCTTCATGGTTTCGCTTCCTCTTTCGGTAACGGTGTTGCTACATCTGGTCTTCATGCTATCCGAGGAACCCTTCGTCTACTGTGGTACCATTCTTTGTTCCTTGTTTGTGCCTTCCGGTGTTTTCCGACGTGACGACATCACCTACGCCAGCTCCGATGCAGAGTCTGCATCACTCCTTTGTTTCCGAACCTCGCTTGTCAAGATCTTCAGTCTAATTCCGAGAGTTGGTTGCATAATTCGCCTATTCGTGTGCAGAGTAATGGTTTGGGTGCGCGATGGACTGATCACCATCCGTCTACTCTTATCATTCGCTCTTGTACATCGAATCAGTGGATCCAGCAGTTTTACTCCGTCCACGGAAGCTAGAGGTGGCTTTATTTGTTGATACCCCTACCTTCGACCTTTTTGTTCCCGGAGTGTTCTCTCGACGATCACGGATAACGACCTCTTGTTAGTGGTGTCGTGAGGATCTACACGATGCGAGAAGATGCAGATCACCGACCTTCTTTCCGGTACCATGAGGCGGATCTCGAGGGCGAGATCCATTGTTAGTGGTGTCGAATTGTGGCATCCCGCAAAACCACTACTAGAAAATCGCGTTGTTTTTGTGCATTGCATCGTCATCATCATGCATTGTTTGTCTGAAACTATTTCGAAAAGCCTAGTTTGGTTTTCTAAATATTCCCCTTATATTTCAAAATAATCCCCGGACCCTTCCGGATATTTTATTTGTCTAAAAATAAATTGCACAAGTCTTTTAAACAACACAAAAATTTATATTATTTTTAGGGGGCAGCCGAACCGGGCCAATCCGACCCAGTTGGCCACCCCCAGTACAAACCAGCCTACCCAAAATCCTAAAACTACCTAGTCCTAATCTACCCAGCCCCCTCCACATCATCCCCACCAATCCCCTCCCTCCACCTCACCGTTCCCTCCACCTCATCCTCCACACAGCCACCTCACCAATCCCCTTCTTTTTCTCCCCAACTGCCTCCAACACACCCACGCCACCTCCCTGGGCCCGGCCCCACCCCGCAGCCACTCCCTCTCTCCCCACTCACCCGCTGGCCCCACCTAACCAAACCCACCCCGCTCCCGCACACACACACAGCCCGCCACACACGCGGTACCCCCACCCTGTCACGTTTCCCCCCTGTGGCCCGCCGGGATCCACCCGACCCCACCTGCCCCCGCTCCCTCTCTCTCCTTTCTCCCCCGCGCCCATCCCCACCTCCCTCTCGCTCACGGCACGCTCCTCTGCCCTCCTCCCTCACCGCCAGCCGCCTCCTCCCCTGGGCCGCAGCACCAGCGACCGCCACTGTCCCCAGCAACCACCGCCCCGCTCGGCCGTGACCCACATCTCCCCCTCTGTTCGTTGGCCTCCCCGCCGCCGCTGGCCTCGGGCCGCCGCCTCCTGCGAAGCTCAGGACGCCACCGGAGCCCCTCCTCCCGCACGCTCCCGCAATCCCCAGCGCCGTCGCCGCCTCATCTGCTGCGGCCGGCTCTCTGCAGAGCCGCGTCCTCCCGCGCATGCGCCGGCCGCGCGCTCCGCCCTCACCTCTCCCCTCTGTGTCGGACGCCGCCGCGGGCCCTCACTGCTCGATGACCCGCATCCCACCTTGCTCCCCGCCCGAGATGCCGGCGCCCCTCTGCAGTGGCCGTCGAGCACCTCCCCGTGCAGGCCCTCTCCTCCTCCTCGCCGGCTGTCCTCTGGCCGCATCACCGAACCCTCGCGTCGCCTCCATCTCGCCCCGCCGCCGAGCCGAGCTCCTCAACGGCGCCGCCACGTCGGCCCCGTCGCGCCGGCCTCGCCGTACTCTGCCTCTTCCTCCGATCCCACCCACCACCGACGCTCCCCGGCGCCTCCCTCGCCGGCCACTGCCTCCCCGAGCTCCCCGCGGCCCCGTCCTCAACATCCCGCGTCGGTCCGCTTCCGGTGCCTGCGAGTACCGCCCGTCGGCCGCCTCGTCTCGCGGTGCCCCAGCGCCGAGCCCGGCCTTCTCGTCCCTGGTGTCCTCGCATGTACCTGCGTGTGTCCTGGTTTGTTGCTAGGAAGTTTGGTGCTGGGATGTTGAAGCCCTGAGATCGAACACTCGCAGTCTATGTTTGTCCCGATAAGGTCTTCTCACCATGACCTCTTTTCGAAGATAGTATTACCCGAAGCCATACCGTCGCGGAACCAAGTTCACTACGAGCAACCAAAGCCGGAGCCTTCAAGGTTGTCGGTGGAAACCCAGAGGATCCCCGGACGCCAAGACCGTCGACATGGATACCGAAGGACGCCGAGCGCCAAGCACTTCCTCTCGGACGCCAAGGCCCGAACCCGAAGACCGCCAAGATCGCCACCGAAACGCGAAGTTCTTCATTTCGGCACGTCAAGTACTTCATCTCGGATCCCAAGACGCTGAGACCCGGAACACCAAGATCTCCGCCGTGGAACGACACGACCCGACGACCGCGGACCCGACAAGATCTTCTCGACGACAAAATCGACCGCTTGGAACCAAGATCTCCGGCACGTCACGACAAGTTCTCCGTCTTGTATCCGCTCCCGCTGATCCCGTCGAACCCTGAACCCCGAGACCGAACCCCGAACCCCGGAACCCCAAGATCGTCGGACCCATGTGTGACCCCTTTCTCGAGCCCTATTTTATAAATGTAACATACTTGTTGCATTAAATCATTCATGTCGCATACATATTGTGGGTGTTTGGGGGTGCTTCGACGAATCACCTAAATTAAACAGGGATCCATATGCGGACAAATCTAGTCTAATATTGGCCCCATTTAAATTTGTGCATCGAACTGGTGATATATTTTGCCATGTTAAGACAACATTTAAAATGCGGGGTATCTAACTAACTTGAACCGTTTAAATAATTTCCGGGACCCCGGTTCCGCTTAATCTGGCCTAATTGCATCGCATCTTTGCCATGTCATGCATCATACATGCATCATGCCCGATCTTTTGCCGTAGTATTAAATGTTGCATCCGGTGTTTATTCTAGTGTTTTGCTTCTTCGCGGATAAGGCCGTTGAGTTGATGCGAGTGTCGACCCGATCTTCGGTTGAACCTTCGGCAATGTTTTCAGGCGAGCATCTCCCCCTTTCTACCTATCTTACTTTTATAGTATTTATTCCCTCCTGTTGATCTATTGCTATGTGTGTTGCGATGCTCTAGTTTTCGTACCCGTGAAATCCCTTGCAGCCTTATATTGCCTTGGACACCTCCTATTACCTGTGTTTGGTAGATAGTTGGACCTGCGCGTCGTAGTCGCTTGGTCAAGTGTTGTTGCGTGTCGTCAAGTACCACAGTTGTTGGAGTATTGTCGTGTGTTTATTGTTGGAGATGATCATGGCTTTAATTATCGTTACTTTAAAAACTGTTTAACAACTAAAATTGAAGTAAGTAAGCAGAGGCACAGGTGGGCTATAGATGTTATTTGGTTGTTAACTGTCCACTTGTGTCCCGTAGGACCCCGAGTACTTGATACCTGTTCCTTGATTATTCGCGCTATCCACATCCGGGAGGATTATGGGACCCCCCTGAGCCAGAGCTTGATTCATTCTTATTTCTTGGGGCCACAAACTAGTTTGAGGTTTTATTTACGATCCTGTACTAATGCCATGCTTTACTGCTTTATTTACGATTGTGCGAGGAGCACCTGTACTGTTTAGGTAAGCGGAGTGTTTTCGCGGTATCGACAAGCCTAGTCACATTTTCGGGTTCCCAGTCGTTTACAGCCACTGACGCAAACCTTGAGTCCGTCTCGAAGTCAGCTAACTTCGTTGCGGGTAGCTTAATGGGGTGGCCCCCTGAAATATTTCTGAATCTTGTGATTGCTTTGTCGTGAAAGCCTCGTTGGGTTTTGATTTGGTTTTTCCGAGGTTGATCGAGTGTGTGTTGCTATTTGTGCACCCCTGCAGGGTAAAACTTTCTGAAAGCCGTGTCCGCGGTTATGGACGACTTGGAGAACAGTATCTCGATCATAGACAACTATAACTAAAGTAGTTCTATAAATTTGACTTTATAATGACTAGTAATCAGCTTCACTATAATGGAATGGCTAAATAAAACTGCCAACAATTGCTTGTTTGGGTTGACGCTTGCGACCATTGTACCTGACTAGTAAGTATTGCAACTATAACGGAATAGCTAAATAAAAGTACCAACAACTGCTGGGTTTTTGGGATATCTCATGCTAATTGTATCTGACTAGTAAGTGCCGCAACTACAACAGAATGGTTAACAAAAACTGCCCACTGCTTATTATATCAGGATGATTATCTATACTTGACTAGTAATTGCTGCAACGATAACTGAATAAATAAAACTGCCAACTGTGTGAGTTCCTCGGTTGACTTCCTCGTTTGGTCTCGAGGGGGAAATACCAGGATGGGTTTGTTTGGTGTTAGTAGCAGGTTGGTTCCGGATAGGTCTTTCTTATCCATTTCTGATGGCCGACAGTTATATCGAGTCTCTATAGGATGTTTAGTGCATGTTGCCGCTGCCGCTTCAGTCCACCATACCTATGTAGGCGAGGACCGCCGAATTCTAGCCTCGCCGTGTACTGGCCTCAGTACTGACCGCTCTCTCTTTTTCCTTTGCCCTTTGTCGGCACCCCTTTTGTTTAAGCAGGTTTTGAGATCAACGTTGTTAGCAGGGTTACCCTTCCGGCTTGGCCTGGGCAGGGTTATGGACGCCAATGGTTATTCTTCAGGGCTCTTAGCCCCATTTGCATCTTGTCCGTAGCTGGACGCTCTATCGTTTTCAAGGTGATTTGGATCTTTGTTCTGTATATCTGTATTCTTGACTCATGGAGTCGTGTTGTATATATATCTGTTCTGTGGGTCCCATCGAGGACTGTTGTGTAATGTTATTACTTCGTTTTCCACCCGCATGCAAGTGCCTGGTGGGCACCTTTGAATCGTTTCTATGCGGGTTTGGCGGGAAGCGCTGAAACTTGCATAGGGTCGATTCTGAGGGTGTTACACATAGGCCTGACTTATATAGTCGCCAGGTCCTAGGGTTACAGGGAAAAGTCCTAGCCGGACATGTTACAGAGTCCTACACCGTCTATTACTAGTCTAGCTTGTCTTGTACTCCAAGACTCAGGGTACGCTGGTGACTCCACCGTAGCCTTCCTTTGTTCGGCATGGGCCTCCCTTCTGGATCCTTCTAACTGGGCCGCCCAGCAGACCATGGGCCATGCTACCAACTGTGGGCCACCCGGGTTATCCGGATAAGAGACATGCTATGAGGATACCCATATAGCATATCCCCAACAGTAGCCCCCGGACAACTCCGATATCTTGCGCCGTCTTGACTCTTCACGTTGAATGCTCCGTCTAGATGAATGTCGGCAAATCGTCAAGCAACATCTTGTAGTCCTCCCAAAGAACCCTGCAAAGTTTTCCTCGTCTTCAATTTGTAAGTCAGAGAATTGCTGAATCTTCCATCGTACTCTTCCGTAGCCAGACTGGATCCGTCCATGCCGGAATCTTCTGATGTGATGGTTCATCTGCCTATGACAGATAGGGCGACGTAGACATAGGTCAGCAATGCCTCGTAACTCACACATGCAGAGAACGCAATCATGTCCACTTTTCCCGCGCGAGCAATACGAACCGTTGGCGGCGACGGTTGGTACGTGGCGAAATTTCCGCGCACATCTCCGCACACGTCGTCTACGCGGCAACCATTCTATCAAGCTGCACGAATCTTGATGCCAGAGACCATAAATAGTAACTTCGGTGGAAAATTTACTTTTTCACCTCATTCTCCCCTGCATCATCTTCTTCCTCCAGCGAGCGCCTCCTCGAGCTCTTCGCGCAACGTGCAAAAAACCCTAGCTTTCCAATCTTTCCTAGTCACCGTCGAACACACCCAATGGCCAGCAGCAGCTCCTCCCCTTCGATGGCAGCGTCGGGCGAAGCCGCGGCGAATCCGGCGAGATCCGTCGTCGTTCTCCCAGAGGGCCTGGTCATCCCCAAGTCTACGGTGGTCGAAACCACCGGCGGCGACCATAATCCAGCGGTGCTGGAGCTGCTGGAGGAGGAGCACGACTCGCACAAGGGCGACTAGCGTGGTTCGGATATCACGGACCGTGACATCAAAGAGATGATCAACGAGGGCTACCTCCCCGCGACAGAGGGGCTCGCCTGGCGGGCGGTGCCGGCCGGCGAGGTCACACCTTCTCCCCAAGCCGGATAAAAGGTGTACCTCAAAGCATAGATGGTACGCGGCGTCTCCCTGCCCATCTCCAACTTTTTCCTTGTTGTCATGAATAATTACCGAGTACAGCCACAGAACCGCTCCCCCAATAGCATCTTAGCGCTCAGCAATTACGTGGCGCTCTGCGAGGGTTATTTAGGAATCAAGCCTAGGCTAGATCTCTTCATATACTTCTTTACCGTCAAGAACGAAGCCGGAAAGGACGAGCTTAGGAATTTTGGAACCATTAGTTTTAATATCCGGCCTAGCCGGCGCTTACCCGACATCGTCGGCCACGAATCCTGCAAGGATTGGCAGCGGACGTACTTCTACGGCCCAGATATCCCTCTGGCTGGCCGAGAATTCACGTACCCGGACTTTGTCGATGGATCAGCCGCTGAAGCCTCGACATGGAGATCCCAGGCCTCCCTTCCCTCCGACATCGACGCTTCCCGCGCTATAAGGCGGATAGAGTGGTTCGTAGAGACGGGTTTGACCGTATTGGACCTAGCCATGTGCTGGTTCATCAGGCAGATCCAGCCTCTGCAGCACCGCTTGAAGCTGATGCACGAGTATTCAAACGATAGAAGGGATAGCCTCTGCATCTCCGAGGACAACTTCTCGAGCGACTCCGTCAAGCTCCGCCTCAAGGACATCGTCAAGGTGAAGGACAGGAAGCATGGCTTCACCATCACCTACGACATGTTCGTAGAGAGCAAGTGCCCAAAGGTAACTGTTTATTTTCTGTGCATGACATATACTCCAGTTCTTTCGTCTAGCCATTACCATCTCATCTAACACGATGGTTCTCCACTTTAACAGCTCAGCGGCATAGATGAGGACAACATGGCTCCTCAAATCTATGATCCAAAGATGACGGAATTCACCGTCATGTCCGACGACGATGCTCCATTGGCGCAAAAGCGGAAGAGCTCCACCTCTGACGATGCCGACGGAGGCAAGAAGAAGAAAACAGAGGGTGGAGCCTCCAAAAAGACTACTGCCACCCTGGAGGCGGATAAAAGAAAGGTTACTGGGATCCCTTTTGCTAAAGCACCCCCTCATGTGTAAGCTTCTTTCTCTCCGACATTGTCCATTTGTCTGTCTTGTTCCCATACTTATGCATTTTGCACGTTTCAGGAAGAAACTCACGACCATCTTGAAGAAGACTTCCAAAACTTTGGGGGCTTCTAGAACCATCAAGGATATGCTGCATCGCCCCTGTCACTCCCATCGTCCAGCCTTCGTCCGCTCCGACAAACTCACAAGCTAAAGAAGCATCTGGCCCTTCTGCCATGGAAGTGGACTCAGGCGCCTCCACAGAGCTCGCTGTTGTCGGCAAACAGGCGACGCAGGAGAGTGCCGCACACCAAATGGCTGAAGCTCCGGCTAAGGATGCCATGGGTAGCGGTAAGGCGGTGGTGGAAGGTGGTACATCTGCCGAAGGCGGCGCCCCCGCACCCAAGAAAACCATAGAGTTTCCGAAGATAGTTTATCCGGTAGTTACACCGGGTATCACTTCTCTGGTTCCTGGTGCGGCGCCGACATCTCCAACGTGCGGTCTCGAGGAGCTTCTACGGCAAGCAGAAATCTTGCAAGGAAACAGTGTATCCTTTTTCGAAGTTGCTAGCTAAGAGTGCTACCAACCTTAAGATCATTGCACTTGTAAGTTATATTTGCCTTTTTGCATTTCATATGAATATCCCACTGTAGCCCCCGAGGATTTAGACGGAAAACCATAGGTCTTTGCGTCTAAATGCTCTACGAGTGACTAAGCTAGAAAACTTCTCGCTGTATCCCCCAAGCATATAGGTGGAATGAATTATTCCGACTAGATGCTTTTAAGATTAGCATACGCAGTGTTTATAAATTTCGATACTGTAGCCCCCAAGCTTCTAGTTGTAACTGAATTAGTTCCGACTAGATGCTTAAAGAGAAGCTAAGCATACATCCGAGTTAAAAACTTTATACTGTAGCCCCCAAGCTTCTAATCGAAAACTGAATTAGCTCCGACTAGATGCTTAAAGGAAGACTAAGAATATTGCTAAGTTAAAAAACTCTCGTTGTAGCCCCCGAGTGTCTAGGTGGAAATTTTTCCAGCTAGATAATCCAAGTAGACCAAACAACGTTTTAACTTTCTTCTTTCCACATAATGAGAATGCTCGGAGGGGCATGGCCAACGACAAGTACTAGAAGATGCACGCTGATTTGGAAGCCGAAAAGGGTAAAACTGCCTTCTTGAAGGAACAGATCATCAAGAGCAAGCGTCTGTTTTTACTTACTTTTTCTGTACTCCGGCTTGGTCTTGTGCCAACATTCTCCGAGTACTCACTGTGTACTTTCCTTTCTCCGACTTGCAGAAACCATTTCCAAGGCTAAGGATATTGTTAAGCAATCCAAGCACATTCAGCAGCTGGATAGCGAGAACAAGATCCTTAAGAAGGAGAGGGAGGAGATGCTGAAAATGCATGAAGAATCGATGAAAGCCCTGCAGGACTTCACCACCGAGGAGATGAACCACTTGAAGGAGGAAATTGCGATCTTAAAAGATCAGAAGAAAGTTGCCGATGAGCAAAATCAACGCCATCATCAAGTGTATAAGATCCTCCAACCAGAACGGGACTCCATGGAGGATACTCTCTGGAAGGCTGAGGCCAACATCTTCAGTAAGTGATTCTTCGTCTTGGATTTCTGTAGTCTAGATACTCTGAATTTTTGTACTCATGCACTCCTTTGTCGGGAATTCGCAGCTCCTATGGGTTTAACTCGGTCGCCTCCTCTGCCAAAGGAATGCATGGTCCTTGCCGGCAACTTCATCAACACCGCCATCGCGCATACCAAAGAGATTGCCAAATCCCTCCATATTAACATCAAGGCATCGGACTCAGTAGCGAAGTTCTCGGATATCCTGCGCCAATCCCCCGAGCGTATTTCAAGCTGGAAAGCTTCATGTGCACGGGCCGGTGCCAGGATGGCATTGTCAATGGTGAAGGCACACTACGAGAATGCCGACATCGACGCGGTAACCTCCGGTATCCCCGACATAGACGATGATGGCCAAAAGATAAACCACGAATCTATCTTGGTGTCACTTGCGGGTTATGACACCAGAGTCACCGAGTTGGTCGACGTTAATGTCTTTGTGCCCATGAAAACCATTGAAGACAAAGGCCAAAGCTCCTCCGAGTCCCTCAATACTGCCGACTTAGAGGGAGGTGACTCTCCTGCTGCTGGTGATGTTGCTTCCAAGTCGCCTGCACCAGAGGAATAAAAACAACTTGTAATATTTGTTTCCTCTGTAACGTGTTATGCGGAAAAAATCATGTGTTAACTTAAGGCGGAAAACAATGGTGTATGTCTTGCTACTTAAGAACTATTTCCAGCATGTATATATTTTTAAGCAAGTGCTGGCTTATCCATTACTTCGGCTTTTATGCTTGACTTTTTGTGAGTCGGAAGACTCGTTGTCGGAACCATGCGCTTAGGTGATGATGCCCAATGGCACTGTCAATAACCTAAGCACAAAATCGCCTACAATAAGTGCCAAAAGTCACTACTCCAGAATCCACATAAAAACGACAAAGAACGTGTAGACCAAAAAACTTAAGCTAACTCCCGTAGGCGGAATTTTCACAAGTGCAATTGCAAAGCTTGTGCATAAAGGTTTTATACGATCCAAAAATGAACACTAAAGGAGGTAAAATACTTAGAAATATGAGTGAACCAAAGAGCTTTCTTTCATTGATCATATAAGAGGTACACAATTAGATAAAAAATGCTAAGTGTAGGAAGGACGTAGATGTGCTATGTTCCATGGCCGATAAAGCTCTAGGCAGTCATCATCCGGGTCACGTCGCTTACGCTTATGATCCTTGTTGGGTCTATCCTTTAGTTCATGATTGTCAACAATGTAGTAAGACCCATTGAGTAGCGCCTTGCTTATGATGAACGGTCCTTCCCATGGCAGGGATAATTTGTGTGACTTCTTCTGCTTAAGTCGGAGCACTAGATCCCCCTCTTTCAACGAGCGATGCCGAACGCGGCGACTATGGTAGCTGCATAGTTTCTGCTGGTAGATGGCGGATCTTTGGCATGCCAAAACGCGCTCCTCCTCGAGAAGGTCCACATCTAGGCGTCTGGATTCTTCAGCGTCATCTTCATCGTAGGCGGCAACCCTTGGTGCATCGTGAAGTATGTCGGAAGGTAGGATGGCTTCTGCTCCATATACCATGAAGTAAGGGGTGTAGCCGGTGGATCTGTTGGGTGTAGTTCGTAAACTCCACAACACAGATGGCAATTCTTCCGCCCAGGCTCCAGCTGCTCTATGAAGCGGTGCCTCAAGACGTGGCTTTATTCCCTGCAGAATTAATCCATTGGCTCGCTCAACCTTACCATTGGATTGTGGATGTGCCATAGATGCAAGGTCAAGTCGGATGCCCTTCTCCCAACAATACGCCTCCACTTCTCCGAGTGACAAGTTGCTACCGTTGCCGGTGATAATGCTATGTGGGAGACCAAATCTCACCACTAGATCTTGGACAAACCTGAGGGCAGTTGCCCCATCAAGCTTTCTAATGGGTTCAGCTTCTATCCATTTAGTGAATTTATCAACTGCTACTAGCAGATGCGTAAACTCACATGGTGCCGTCTGCAACGGACCAACCATGTCCAACCCCCAGACTGAGAACGGCTAAGTTATTGGTATTGTTCGCAACCTTTAGCAGGAACATGTGGTTGTAGGGCATAATACTGGCATCCCATGCATGTCTCAACCAGCTTGTCAGCGTCCGCCTTTGCGGTCAACCAGTAGAATCCTTGCCGGAAGGCTTTCGCGACCAACGATCGAGGAGCGGAGTGATGCCTGAAATCTCCGAGATGGATTTCGCGTAGGATTTCAATACCTTCTTGCTGGGAAACACACTTAAGGTATACACTAGTAGTTCTCCTTTTGTAGAGTTTTCCATTGATTATGGTATAGCCCTTCGCTCGACGTACTATTTGTCGTCTTTCGACTTTGTCGTCGGGCAAAGTTCCGTGTTGAACGGTTTTGTCCAAGCCGGAGGGACCTTTGCCACAATGTGGACGAAAGAGTCAACTCTATCCGGGTTGTCGATGTCCGCTCTCTTCATGGATGGTGTCCGTAGATGCTCTAGGAAAACTCCTGGCGGAGTTCATTTGCACCCTGATCCAAGCTTAGACAGCAGATCAACGGCCTCGTTTTGCTCCCTAGGTACATACTTGACCTCGTAGCCCAAGAAGCTCTTGGCTATCTCGTCCACTTCATCTCGATATGCCGCCATCATAGGGTTCCGCGCATTCCAGGTGCCAACCACCTGTTGGGCAACCAAGTCGGAATCTCCACATCAAACTATGCACTTGATGCCAATATCCTTGGCTACATGTAATCCGTGAATGAGTTCTTCATACTCCGCCATGTTGTTCGTAGCCTCGAAGTGGATCTGCAGAACATAGTATAGCTTGTCCCCAGTTGCTGACTATAGCAGTACACCATCCCCCAAGCCGTTGAGCAGCTTTGATCCATCAAAGTGCATCACCCAATATTCTGGTTCCGGCAATGGGGTAGCATCTGGGATCTCTGTCCAATCCGCAATAAAATCCGCCAAGGCTTGTGACTTGATAGCGTTGCGTCTCTTGTAGGTGATCTCGAAGGCAGCAAGTTCAATGCCCCACTTCGCGACCCTTCCCGTAGCGTCTCTGTTGTTGATAATGTCGGATAGTGGAGTCTTGCTCACCACTATGATTGGGTGCTCCTGAAAGTAATGCCTCAGCTTCCGAGAAGCAAGGAATACTCCATAAGCTATCTTCTGGTAGTGCTGGTAACGTTGCTTGGACTCCGTCAAGACCTCGCTTACATAGTAAACTGGTCGTTGAACTCCGTGTTCATAGCCTGGTTCCTTCCGCTCTACCACGACGACGATACTGATTACCCGGTTGGTTTCCTCCATGTAAATTAACATGGGCTCTCCAGGCTCGGGTACTGCAAGGATGGGCGCCGAGGAAAGAATCTCCTTGAGCTGCTTCAATGTTGCATCTGCTTCGTCCATCCACGTGAATTTGTCCGGATTCTTCAGCAACTTGTACAGCGGAAGAGCCTTCTCTCCAAGTCGGCTGACGAACCGACTAACTGCTGCAACACAACCTGTTAGTCATTGAATGTCCTTTAGGCATGTCGGACGGTTTATGTTTAATATGGCCTTGATTTTCTCCGAGTTGACCTCGATTCCATGCTGGGAAACGATGAAGCCCAACAATTTGCCGGCTGGAACCCCGAAGACGCACTTCTTAGGGTTAATCATCATGTTGTATTTCCGGAGATTATCAAAGGTTTCTTTTAAGTCAGAGATTAAGTCATTTGACTCTTTAGACATCACCGCTATATGGTCCACATAGGCGTGAACATTCCAACCAATTTGATCATGTAGGCAACGTTGCATTATCTGCTGGTACATAGCACCTGCGTTATTCAGCCCAAAGGGCATCGTAACATAGCAAAACGTGTCGTATGGAGTAGTGAACGAAGTGGACAATTGGTCTGACTTCCTCATCTTGATCTGGTGGTATCCTGAGTATGCATCAAGAAAACACAAAAGTTCCGAGCCAGCCATCGAGTCAATGACTTGGTCAATGCGAGGCAAAGCAAATGGATCTTTGGGGCGTGCTTTGTTCAAGCCGGTGTAATCAACGTGCATTTTTAATTCTTTGGTTCCCTTTTGGGGGACAAGTATACGATTGGCCACCATTGGGTGTGAAGGACTTCTCGGATAAAACTAGCCTTAACTAACCTAGCTATCTCTTTGCCTATGGCGCGTCTCTTCTCATCTCCAAAGCGTCGTAGAGATTTCTTCACTGGTTTGCATTTTGGATCAATGTTTAAGCTATGCTCGACAAGTTCCCTAGGTACACATTTCATGTCGGCAGGTTGCCAGGCAAAGATGTCCCTGTTCTCATGGAGGAACTCGATGAGCGCGCTTTCCTATTTGGGATCCAGGTTCGTCCCAATGGCGGTGGTCTTGGAGGCATCGCCTACCACAAGTTCCACCGGCTTGGTCTCGATGGCGGCCTTGAATGCTGGAGCGGAGTCGGAAATCTGTTTCTTCGACGCGGGCATCTCCGAGGCATCGACCTTGCTCTAGATATCCTTGAATTCTTCGCTGTAGAGGACAGCTTCCGCGTAGGCTGCTTCACTAATCTCGCAGTCCCTAGCTTTGGCAAAGCTTCCGGATACAGTGATGACACCATTTGGTTCGGGTATATTGAGTTTGTTGTAGACGAAGCATGGCTTGGCCATGAAGGTGTGGAATATGTCGCGGCCGAATATGACGTGGTACGCGCTCTTGAAGGGGACCACCTCAAAGGTCATGCACTCTTGGCGGTAATTATTAACATATCCAAAGGCAACCTGAAGTGTGATGAACCCAAGGGACCAAGCCTCCCGACCAGGAACTACACCGTGGAAGATGGTGTTGGTCCGCCTTAGGTTTGCCTCCGTCAAGTTCATCTTCTGTAGTGTATCCAGGTACATGATGTTGATGTTGCTTCCACTATCCACCATACATTTGGTGAACTCATTGCCATAAATCAAAGGGTTGATGACCATGGCGTATTGGTTCTCCGTAGGGATAAGGTCTGGGTGATCCTTCCTGTCCCAAGTAATTGGAACCTCCGAACAACGTAGGAACTGGGGAACTGGGGATAGAGTAGCCATCAGTATCCTCATAGAGGTCTTTTCTTGTTGGACGGTGGGGGTGCCAAGGAAAGCGTGGAAAACGGTTGCCTTCTTCTCGAAGGGGTTCTTGCCTTTGCCGTCGCTCTTGGCGGCGTTCTTGGGGTCAACATCCTCGTCCATGTCACTTAAATCCTTGGACTCCTCCTCCTCCTTCTTCCCCTTTCCCTTGCCTCACGGTCTGTTCTTCCGACTTTGCTTGTAGCCGGACTCCGGGTCCTCCTTGAGGTCGTTGACGAACTTGCAGTGTCGATTGGTGTGGGTGGCCTTGTCGTTGACATCGAGGTGTACGAGGCACGACATATCGTGGTACTCTTTGTAGGTTTGGGGAACGTGGAGCGCTGCCGAGGTAGTTTCACTTCCTCGCTGCTGCCCACGGTCAGCTCCCCGTCCTCGGCCATGTTGTCCGCCATCACCTCGTCCTGCGAAGGTCATAGCAACCATGTCGGGAGTTTGCTTTTCTTCTGGAGCGGTTTTCCTCTTTGTGCTGCTGTTCCTCCAAGCTTGATTTGGAACGGCCGTTGCCGGCAGAGAGCCGCAAGCACCATCATCGGCAGCTGCGAACTTACTAGCCAACTAAATCATCTGGTTCAAGTCAAGCTGGTGATTGTCCTGCAAGCGCTTCAGCTTATGTCGGATCAACGTTCCCCTTTACATCCCATCGATGAAGGCAGCCATGGCGGTCTAAGTGTGCACTCCTGCGCAGGAATTTTTCATATCCATCCAGCGGGAGAGGTAGGCGCGAGATGTCTCGTCTTTCTCTTGCATGCACTACTATAGATCGCCAACAATGCAGGGACGTTTGTACGTACCCTCGAAGTTCTTGGTGAACGCTTCTTGCATGTCCAACCAATTGCAGATGGATTTCTCCGTCAAGTCATCAATCCATTGACGGGCTGTGCCCACCAACATCAATGGGAGGTACTTGACGGCAATGTTGATGTTACCACTGGCAATCTCTACCGTGTTGCCGTAATCCTGCAACCATGTCGCTAGCTTAGCGGTGCCATCATAAGGCTTGATGGTCTTGTCAATCCGGAAACCTTTGGGTTAAGTTGTAGACTGTATCGCAGGTCCAAAGCAACATGGTCCTAGGTATGGTCCTTCCCGGGCCTCGTGGATCTTACCGATCCGCGAACGTGCATCGTATGGCTCCGGGTTTCTTTTCTTCTTGTCAACAGGGGATGGGCTACGTGAATGACATGGGCCTCCTCCGCCATGGTGACTACTAGGTGGAAACGGAGGTGGAGGTGGCGGTGGGTTAGCCTTCTTGCTATTACCCTCTTGCGACGCCTCACGCTTGTCGCGATTGCTTGTCGAACGTGGAGGGTCATGGCGCGGACTGCTCTTGTGTCCCTTGTTGCTCTCTCCATCATGACGGGTCTGCTCCGCGTTGTCGCGGATGATGATGCCGCTATGCCTTGGTGGGGGCATATCCGTACGACGGTGAGCCTTGGGGTCTTCGCGATGTCGGGGGGAGCGGGGCGATGGTGATGGGCGACGAGGTTGGGCCTTTTCTCCGTGGTCAGAGGATATGGGGATAGCATCCTTCCTCTTGCGCGCATCCCTCCGTCTTCGTTCTAATGAAGCCATCTGGGACCCGACATCAAGAGGAGATCTGTCCCGTGGCGGCTTATACTGGCTAGACTGGAAAAGCGCTGGGTCAAACTCAAGCCTCTGAGAGGTGGACTTTTCCTGCTGTTTTACCGCCTTGGCCACCAGGTCATAGACCTGGTCCACCGCCTCGGGCAGTCTATCCTGCTCCAGAAGGGTTTTGGCGACGGTGAGGTTGAGGAGAAGAGTGGGCATCACCTGCCTTCCTTCACTGTTAATGTATGGCTTGGATTGTGCCGGCTTCGGGGGAGCCCATCCTAGGTTTCACCGTACACCAGGATCGTGGATGACGCGGGCTGGAGCTTTCTTGGCCTTCTGCTGCTGCAGCAGAGTCTTGTACTCGGCCTCCATTTCTCTAGCTTTCTCTATGGATTTCTGCGTGTTGACCAGATCTCGATCTAGCTTAGAGCCTTGCTCCGCGATGGCCCCTGCTTCCTCCAGCAGTTGCTAGCGCTTCTCGTCAAGCTGGGTCACGTTCCGGATATGAGCGACGGTCAGTGGCTCGATGAGGAGATTGCCGTACATCACTCTATCAGCTGGAGTAACTTGGGCAGCAGCAGACGTAGATGCCGGAGGTGGCAAGTTTGCGGTGCTGTTATTGTTCGGACCGGTGCCGAGTTCCTGCGGCTGTTGCACTGGGTTAGGCGCAGGGGGCATGACCTTTGCGTGATCTTTGTCGGCAGCAACAGGTGGTCCCTTCCCTTTGTACAGAGCTGTAGGCGGAGCTCGTCTTGGTTGATCTTCATCCATAGCCGTCCCAATGGTGACGAACACCTCTCGAGATGTGACGGCGTTGTTAGCTTGCTCGTCGCGCGTGTACTCCTCTTCCATCTCCTGCATGGCGGAGTCTAGCTCTTCTGGACTGAAGTCTATCTCCTCTGAATCTGTACTGAAGTCGGCGTATAGCGCGTAGATCACAGAGTCAAAGGGTGCCAGGACTTCCTCAATGACGGGGGGTGGATGTGTTGTAGCACCGACGATGACTGGAGGTGGTGGCGAACTGCGGAGATGGCGACCGGAAGCGGTGGTGGCGATGGCTGAATCGGAGGGGCTCTGTGAATGAGCGCAAGCGCTGTCTGAGCCGCCACTTCGGCCTCCGCATAGTTGTTGACGGTGTTTACCATGCTTTCGAAGGTAAGATGTCCCGAAGCCTGATGCCGCCTTAGAGAATGTCGGAGAACCATGCCATGGTCCAGTCCTTCCACAAAGTGATACATGGCATCATCATTGGGGTAATGTGCCAGGTCATCCCGTATACGGAGCCACCTGGCAAGGTAATCGCGGGGGTTTTCGCCCTCTCTCTGAATGCAACACGCCAGATCGAAGATGATAACCATGCCGGTGAACTTGGATATCTGCTGTCCAGACGCACTGACGAAGCCGGCGGACTTGCAATGGTCTTCCACCTTTATGTCCTACACAGGGGCGGTTTGGGTGGGCCTTGAATTTTTACGATCTTTGCTGGCAAACTCCAAAGAGAGATCCAACATCAATCCTTCCGCGGACGTATCCTGCCCGTAGGCGGTCCGTGCGGGTCTGGATGCTCCTCCGACTCCCAGGGAACTAGTGCCCGAGTCGGTTTCGCCGATGAAGAGGTGGATATCTCCGATAGGAACGATCGAACACCGCGTAGGGTTCGTCTTTGCCGGGATCCAGAACTCGTCCGGAGGGAAGATCAGAACATTGCCGGAGGAGAGAACGCGACCGATGGCTACGGTTTCGCCAATTCCCGCGAAGATCTTGGTCCTCGCCCGCTGAAGAGCCTGAAGCGCCTCTTGCCCCACGGTGGGCGCCAACTGTCGTGGTATTGCCGACGAGTACTCCATGGAGGGGTCCTCACAGTGCGTGTTTAGAGACATGGGGGAAGGCGGACGGTTGACGGGTACAAGGTAACACAGCTTACCCAGGTTCAGATCCCACAATGGTGGCGAAATCCTACTCCTGCTATAAATCACTATAATGGCAATATGCCGAGTTACAGAGATAGGTTCGCTGTGCGAGGTTATGTGAAGTTGTCTATGATCGTGCCCTAAAGGCTACCATAGGCCCGACTTATATAGTCACCAGGTCCTAGGGTTACAGGGAAAAGTGCTAGCCGGACAGGTTACAGAGTCCTACACCGTCTATTACTAGTCTAGCGTGTCTTGTACTCCAAGACTCCGGGTACGCTGGTGACTCCACCATAGCCTTCCTTTATCCGGCATGGGCCTCCCTTCTAGATCCTTCTAACTAGGCCACCTAGTAGGCCATGGGCCATGCTACCAACTATGTGCCACCCGGGTTATCCTGATAAGAGACATGCTATGAGGATACCCATATAGCATATCCCAAACACAGAGTGAGGCCCATGAAGGTACCTCTAGCAGCTGAATCCAACAGATTTCTCGAGGAGATGTTCAAACCTGCATAAAAAGTCTAGATAATCATCCAAGCAGTGAGTCCATGAGTGGGGCAATTCTTAACCAAAGATTCATTCTTTCCCAAGCTGGAGCAACATGTTCACTATCAAGTTGTTTAAATTTCATAATGTCACTTCTCATAGATATAATCTTAGCAGGAGGATAGTATTTTCCAATAAAAGCATCTTTGCACTTAGTCCAAGAATAAATACTATTTTTAGGCAAAGATAGCAACCATTCTTTAGCTTTTCCTCTCAAGGAAAAAGGAAAAAGCTTGAGCTTAATAATATCTCCATCTACATCCCTATACTTTTGCATGTCACAAAGTTCAACAAAGCTGTTGAGATGGGCAGCAGGATCATTAGAACTAACACCAGAAAATTGCTCTCTCATCACAAGATTCAACAAAACAGGCTTAATTTCATAAAAGGTAACATCAGGAGCAGGTGGAGCAATAGGTGTGCTAAGGAAATCATTGTTGTTGGTGCTAGTGAAGTCACACAACTTGGTGTTCTCAGCATAGTTCATTTTGGCAAAGGTGGGCAAGCCAAAAATAGCAGCAGCTAGAGCAGGAACTATTTTTTTTGTGTTTTTGAATAAAGCAAGCAAACCAAACTAGACTAATTTTTTTGGATTTTTTGGAAAGAGGCAAACAAAACAAGCAAAAGAAATAGAGCAAACTAAAAAAAAGTAAAGAGAGAGGAAGTGGAGGACTCCCCTAGTGAAGACGTCCTTAGCCTCCCCGGCAATGGTGCCAGAAAACTTGTTGATGGCTCAATTGATGAGGAGCCTGTTGGGAACCCCAAGAGCAAGGTGTGAAGCAGCACAGCAGCAAGTCTTCCCTCAGTAAGAAACCGAGGTTATCGAACTAGTAGGAGGAAGGAAACGTCACACAGGTGTTGCAAGCAACGTGGAGACCTGCACAACACCAACTCAAGACTTTGCCCCAACTAATAGTGAGGTTGTCAATCTCACCGGTTGCCGTAACAAAGGATTAAATGTATTTTGTGGAAGGTAATGGTGGTTTGCAGCAAGTAAACAAGTAAAGGTGGAAGATGTATCAATGGTAAAGATTGGACCGGGGTCCATAGTTCACTAGAGGTGCTCTCCGTAGATAAACAACATGGCATGAAGGGTAAACAAATTACAGCAGGGCAATTGACAGGAACTGTGCAAGGCATAACAATGCAATACTAGTCAGAAAGATCCTATGAGATTCGATTGGGGCAATACAACAATATACATAGACCGCCATCCAACTACATCTATGACTAGATTTCCACCTTCAGGTTATCATCTGAACCCCCTCCAGTATTAAGTTGCAAGCAACAGACAACTGCTTTAAGCAAAGTGTGTAAGGTAAACAGTCCACATGTTCCATGAACAAGAGACGATTGTTTTCTCCCTAGTAGCAACATCACATCTACAACCGAAGAGATTTATGTCACTTCGCTTGGAAACTAGAGGCATGAACCCACTATCGAGCATACATACTCCCTCTTGGAGTCACTAGCAACTACTAGGCCAAGATAGCTACTAACAACGGAGAGCATGCAAGATCACAAACAACACAGACATGATAGAATCATAAAGACAAAACCGTTAATCAAACCAACATAATAATCTCAATATCCATCGGATCCCCGCAAACACAACATGCATGATTACAAATAGATTAGATCTTGATCATGAACGGAGCTCACAAGATCTATACATGAAAGCACAAAGGAGGATATACAACCATCTAGCTACTACATGGACCCATAGTCCAAGGTGGAACTACTCACGCATCATACCGGAGATAAGGCCTCCGAGATGATCTCCCCTCCGGCAGGGTGCCGGGAAGAACTTCAGATCCCCCCCCCCGATCTAGGGATGATGGTGGCGACGGCTACAGAAGGTTTCGTGGAATATTGATCGGGTACTTAGGATTTCTGCATCGTGGGATTCTTATAGGCAAAGGGGGAGGCCGAGGCGGTGGCCAGGGGCCCCACGCCCTACCTAGGCGCGGGGCATGGCCCACCCATGCCTAGGGGGGGTGGCTGTCCTGGCACGCCTCTCCGTCTCCCCTCTAGATTTCTTGTTCCCCACGGAAAGTTATTGACGTTGACGTTTGTCCCGTCCAATTCCAAGAATATTTCCTTACTAGCTTTTCTGGAACCAAAAACAGCAGAAATAGGCAACTAGCACTGTGGCAACATGTTAATAGGTTAGTACCAGAAAACATGTAAAAAGCACCTCAAAGTGTAGACAAAGCAACGCAAAGTAGATACTAAACAAGCATGGAGCATCAAAAATTATAGATACGTTTCCGACGTATCAAGCCTCACCGAAGGCGTCAAGGTGGTGACGAATGGCTGCAATCTCAAGGATGCACGGATTGACGAACATGATGACATCATCAGCGTAAAGTGATGCTTTGAACCTTGGTAAGCTCCCACCCCCATGGTGCTGAGGATGGCGTTGTTGTCCGTGCTGGCTAGCAGAGCAGATAGAGCATCCATGGCAAGCACGAAAAGGACCAACAAGAAAGGGTCGTGCTGCCTCAGGCTGCGTCGGTGCCAAATGTATTGCATTAGCTTGCCATTGATCAACACTCTCGTGGAATCCATGGCTAGGATCATTGCGATCCAATTATGCCACCGTCTCATGAAGCCCTTCGCCTCCAACACCTCTAGCATCCTAGGAAAGACTGTCAAAGGCCTTTCCACATCTAGCTTGTGCGGCTGTAATCCTCTAGACCCTATGATCTAAAGACAAGACGGTATAATCTAAAAGTAGTTGAAGGACGTACTATCATGGAGGCCGTGAGGCTGCCCACAAGTAGAACAGGGTATTGGCTGCACACGGTATTAGCCAACAATCCCATCCACTTTCATGGTTATAGCATCAGGTGCGAGAAACATAGCCGGTTGGTATGTGAGTCATGTGTACACAAATGCGTATGTACACCAAAAACATACAATAGTACGTCAAAGCCAAACCATCTAGGAAGAAATACAAATGTATTGCAACGCCATACGGCAAGATCCAAATACCTAGACAATAATAATATTTTAGGATTATATCCTCATACATCACTCATCAAAGCACCAAACGAAAGGGGAAAACACAGATCCAAGTACAGATTAAGAATCAAATCGGCATAAGATGCTCATGAACAAAGCATCTTTCTGTCCACATATCTCAGAGATCTCAATCCCCAAAATATCTACGCAAGAGGATCGTTGCCTCCATCATCGGCCTCATCGACGTAGTAACCTCCATGTGGATATACCTAACAATCTGATCAATATTATGGTGTGAGACCCTAGGGGAACTTGTAGCATCTCGTCTGTCTAACATCTGTAATGCTACATGAATAATAATAAAATTCTAATTCCCACATATCAATATTGCATCATCATTATATCATGCTCATGTCACCATGCCACCTTGCATTTGAGAATCATATAAAACCCCTCTATTTGGTTCTTATCCCATATGCATTATATATAGTATCACGTATATTTGCCTCTTGATATATTGTATTTGCTTCTTAATAAATTGCTTCATGTCCAAGTTGAGTTGTGGGTATATCTTTTCTTGATTTCACCAGCTTTCTTTGTCACCACCTTATAATTCCACCATCCAAACTATATATGGGCCTTTGCATTTCTTTTGGCATTTGTATAGCTCATATGTAATAAGATAGATCCACTTCTATACCTACATGCTCCCATACATGTTTGTTATTGTCTTCACAATATAAATTATGTGGAGCCACATGGCCACCTTTGCATGCTATGTGAGCGGGGATGCTTCTATATCTTTTATATGGCTTGTTTTGCATGAGTGGGCATGTCTAAATATAAATGGGGCCAAATAATCATCTAGTGGCACACACACACTAGCATGGCCCATTCATATTCACTTATGCCTATTTTCATTCATCCCATATAATAATCAAGCTTGTATTTTTGTGAGGGTTTTAGTTCAACTATTTGAATGCATGCATGGATGAATAAATGCCATATGAATTATAGTTGTTTTCACTATTGTAATTGAGCATTTAATACTCATGCATGTCCCATGCAAGATTCCATCCCTTCCTTTTTGAATTCTTTTGAATTGGAGATGAGTTTGCTTTGTATGAATTCCAACCAACCTTTCAAACAAGCTCAACCAATTCATTTTTGTTCCACCCTCCTCTAGTTGGTTTGTTTGTTCTTGGTGTTCTTTTAGAATTCTTTCCACAAACTTGATTTAAATCAAACTAAATTAAAACAATTATCAAATGGAAAACCTAAATTTTATCCTATATATCTAATCTAACATAAGACATCTATCTAATTGTCCTACCCGAGCCCTTCATTGGTTTGTTTAGAAAAAAATACAACACCCCACTGAATCATCTACCCCTCTCCACCTAATCTAGCTTCCATCCACCCTCACTACTAGGAAACAGGCTGTTAGTGGCGTACCCGACATGCCCATCCGTGGCGCACTAGCAGTGCGCCACGGGCCTTGCGCTACGGCTATCTCTCAGCCGTGGCGCACTGCCTAGTGCGCCACTGTTGTGTAGAGATAGGCGTAGCGCACCTCCTAGTGCGCCACAGAAGTTTGGGATGATGCGCTACCCCTGGGATCTTCTGTGGCGCACTACCTAGTGCGCCACTAAACTTCCATAGTGCGCTTTAGGTGTAGTGCGCCACAGAAGGTAGAACATGTGCGCCACAGATGTATTTTTTGTTTTTTTAATTTCCGAGCCAGATTATATGCAATACAGATTATATACAATATTACAGCAGATATACACACAGAGATACAAGATATACAATTATATATATAAATACTCAATATGAAAAACAAGATTGAAACAAATACATATAGATAAGTCTCATACATGAATACATAGTCTAAGTTAATTACATTGTTTCGATCATGTTACAAAGTAGTAGTTGGTGACATGCGAATACATGTGTCGATTGAACAAGTTAGAGCTCGGAAGCTCGCCTAGACATCTAAACTAGCTAGCTAGACACAAACGCGGGATAAATAACCAAGGAAGATAAGCATGATCACCGCCACGACGAAGGTGTAGGTCTTCATCCGGTTCCTTGTCCTAACTCCCGCTAGATAGCGCGTGTATCTAGCTTCCGCCTCCGCCATAGTGTTGTACCCTTTGTAGCTATTGCCGCTGAAACGGTGCACCTGTCTCCGGCAGTCTTCCCAATCATCGTAGACTCCGGGAACCCGTCCCTTGTACACGACGTACCACGTCATCTATAAGTTGACAATAATAATTAACCGATTATTGAAAAAAAACATATATAATTAAAGTCGCATATGAAGATACACTTATAGAAAGTACTCCTAAATCAAAAAGACCAAACTCAAAAAGCATGCCTCATATATAACTAGGTTGTTCGACACAGGAATATGCTACGATGGAACTGTTCGCCAAGTAGGATGCACAACACCAGGACCTGTGCATAGCACAAGGCGAACAATCCCATCGCAGCACATTCACATATAGTGTGTCACGGCATTTCAATCATCGGCATTATTCTCGAAAAAGACCAAAGTAACTCAAAAAGCATGCCTCATATATATACATAGGTCGTTGGACACAGGAATATGCTACGATGGAACCGTATGCCAAGTAGGATGCACAACACCTGGACTTGTGCATAGCACAAGGCGTACTATCCCATCGTAGCACATTCACATATATAGTGTGCCACGACATTTCAATCATCGGCATTTTTCTCGAAAAAAGAGTAAGGAAAAAAAGAAGGACCAAAATGAGCAAAGGACCAAAGAGTAAGCAAAAAACCAAGCATTGATTGATATATAATAATAAGCAAATTAAGTTCACTTGTCGTCCACACACACACACAAAGGTCATCTATAGTTTGTAACTACAACTAGGCCAACATCAAGCCTTCTGGCTCGGCTTAGGGAACGGGAGGACGCCCTGTCTCGTCATGAACTTCCTATAGTCACCCTGCATCTCTAGGCGATCTTCTATGTCACGGTTATTCGGGATATTTCCTCCGTAGAAGATCCCCCCCGAAGTCATGACATCACGAAAGATGATTGCCCCAAACTGCTGCTGGATGCGATACATCTCTTGTCTAATATCCGAATTATTGATCTTGGCCTTTGCTTCGGCCCACTGTTTGAGATGATCTGGCAGCGTAGAATTTTGCTGGTCAAGTAGGAACGCCCTCATGTGATGGAGTGCGTAGTAGGCTTCCTTCTTACTGTTTTCCGGCTGCTTCACGCAGGGGAACTCCGTTACGTGGTTGAAGACATGCCTGCCGAACTTGACCTTCGTACGCACGAAGGTGGTGCCTTCCGTCGAGGCAAAGCCAGTGAGAGCATCATCCAGAACTTCCTTGATCTTGTCATAGTTTTTCTTCTTTTCTAGACTCCCCGAGTCGAAATACGTGGCGTGGGAATGCTTTGGCGATAAGGAGATGAGCGTGCAGTGTTCATCTCTGCGCAAAAAATTCAAATGGAATGTGTTGGAAAAAGAATGATGATGATCTAATAAAGCCAATCGACGGTGGCGAGTGAATAACGACTTACTCGGGAAAGTAAGGCACGAGAATGTATTCCTTTGTCTTGTTCTCCACGAGGATTCTTTTTAGGTACGAGGCCACGATACGTCGTTCGGCAGGGGAACCCAAGCAGCCGTCACGCATGTAGTAGGGGTCCACTATAGCGATGCCCGGTGTGTTCTCTCTAATGATCTGCATGGCCAGGCTGAGATAAAACAGACGGACCATGGTATAGTGCAGCGGGTATAGGTGGAACATTTTAAAGATGTCATCGAACCGCAGGAAGAACATATCCGCAGGGGCATTGTCGACGAAGCCCAAGCCTGGTGGCACCTTAACCACGAATACCGGGTGCGAGGGATCTTTCTCCGATAGAAGGCGTCTCTCTATCGTCAGCACGCCGTCATGCACACTCTGCAGTTCCGAACTGGCGAGCTTCCGCAAATTATTAGGTAGCATGGGCTCACCCGCCACATGAATCCTCCACATAATTCCCTCGGGTCTTGGTGGCCCGTCTCGAAACCTGATCGGATTCGCAGTTGTTGACGCCACCGGCTGGCTCGAGCTGCTAGATTTTCTTTTCCTGCCCTTTTTTCCTTTTGGAGAGCGGGCAGGCACCGCAATATGAGCACCGGCCGCCCTATGTAGTGTGTCAGGGCTTAGAATAAAGGGCCGGTTGGTTGTATCAGCTGGCTCTGTAAAGGCGCAAGCTGGAGGCGTCTCCTAAGAACCAAACAGACGCTTGGTGATAGTGGCTTTCTCTGTGGGGCCACCAGCTAGGTCTTCTTCGTTGCCAAACTGAGTGCTGAAGAAGTGATCATTCCAGTCTTCGTCGTCCTCGTCCGGATCCTGCGCCATGTGCATATCATCAACATGATCATCCGTCCCACCACGTGGAGGTGACGGCGAGGGCGGTAAGGGGGCCTTGCCACCGCTTGTCGCTGGCACGACAGGCGGTGCTGTTGTCTGTGGCGTGATGGCCCCCACCGTCCCCAAACGGATCATGCTCTTTGGCCATAGCAAGAATAAGCCGAAGCAACTTCTGAGGACATACGGCTCTTCTTCATCCGCTCCTGGGGGTTGAATGGGAGGTTCCAGGTCGTCGCAGCCCCTTAGCACCCGACTAATTTTAACCCTGTGCACGCTATCTGGCATCGGCTTTGAGTGGAACGTGCGCTGCAAGGGTTGAACGATGGTACCCTTGGCAACATCCCTTAGCTCCTTGTTCACGTAGCATAAGAGAGTGCAAGGAACATCCGTCTGCGGAAAACATGTACGGCGTCGTCAGAGCGAGATGCCATAAGAGTAATAGATGGCATGAAAGGCGGTAATTAAAGCAATTTGTTTACCGTGATGGCGTCGAGATCGGCTAATGTCGACGCACCGCATACGGCGACGGGCATGCAAGAGACGGAAGGGCTGCTTGATGGCGCGGTGCTGGCCGCCGGTGTATTCTCCCTACCGACGGGTGCTTGGAGCTCCGGTGCCGCCGCGACGATGGCAGGGGGGCACCAACATGTACTCCGGCGCCGCGGTGATGGCAGGGGGAGTCACCAACACTTGCGGCGCCGCGGTGCTAGCGGGCGGAGTCACGAACATGTAGTTCGCCTGATTCGTCGGCGCCGCGTTGTTCGAGTGGCTGCTGACCATGCTTGGAATCGGGCACGGCCCTACTCGACCACCCGCACTCCAGTTCGTTATTGACTCCACCAGGTAGGCAGGAAGGACGTGAGGGTGATTGCCAGGTTGTCTTGGACGATCTGTGGGATCCGCGCCACTTGTGCCTTAAGTTCTTGAACCTCTCGGTTTTCCTCCTCGCTCCTTCCCGACGGCGCCACATGCGTCCTCGGCGGTGGACCAAAATGATCCACCCAATTCTTACCCCCGAGGCCGGCCAGACGGCCAGCCGACGACGGCTTCTTCGTAACCGGCTCTATTTTCTTGGCCCGGTTCATCGCCCTGTTAAAAGGGTTATCCCACCGGGTGGCCGCCGTCGACCCCTGGGATGAGGAACCCTGGGATCCATGACTAGCAACAATTTCCTCCTCCTGCAGAAGAAGTAACAGTGAATCATTTAGATCATCGATTAGATTGCAATCGTGTTAATCCGCGGTAATTAGATTATACTTACCACAATTTCCTCGAATTCCTTCACCGCAGGATCCGCGGTGAGTTGTTTGGTTTTTGGGTCCACATGGTAACGGGCCCTGATGAAGTTTCGAACCTGCCCGGGTTCGAATTTAGCAAAGGGGTTTTCTATCCCCTTGGATCTATACTCTTCGTCCTCCTTATTCCATTTGGCCTCCGCGGTTATGTATCCACCAGATCCGAGATGGTGATGACCTATATTCATCGCCTGCAGCACCTTTCCCCGATTACTATTGGCCAGGGCTCTTTCGGATTCACACCTCTCCTTGAACTCCCGGAACTGATCTTCGGTGATCTGCGGGTCAATCTTTTGGATCTCCTCGAGACTTTTGCCTTCTTTATAGATCTTCTTATTTATCCGGGTTCTCCAGCTGGCCAGGGCGGTGCTCATCCTGTAGCCTTCCGAGCTGATTCAAGCCAATCGACTTCCTAGAGATGACGTCGAAAAACTTGCATAGGCCAAATAACGTTTCACGGACGTGCTCGTCCATTATCCCTCTTAGTGCGACCGGAAGTACCTGCGTCATTAGCACGGCACAGTCGTGAGACTTCATGCCACTGAACCTCTGCTTCGCCTCGTCTAGGTATCTGCTTATCTTGCCCGCGTAGCCGTAAGGAAATTTGACTCCTAGAAGGCACTTGAAAAACTGTTTGATCTCATCCTGGCTTAGAGTGAAGCAAGAAGAAGGGCAGTAATATTCGTTCTTCTTGAACTTTTTACCCTTCCGACGACCTTGTGTCGTCTCCGACTCATGATCATCGTCATCTTCCTGATCATCAGGAGTAGTGCGCCCTCCGTGAAGCTCCTTCCGGATACCCAAGCATATCAGGTCGTGCCTTGCTTTCGGACCATCTTTCGTCCTATCTGGCATGTTGATTATGGTGGAGACCAGACTCTCGCACACGTTTTTCATGATATGCATGATGTCGAGGCTATGAGGCGTGCGGAGAAACTTCCAGTATGGCAACTCCCAGAAAACAGACCTTGTTTTCCATACCTTCATCAGCGGCTTGTCTTGTTGCTGTCTCTTTCGCTTCTTTCCTGGCTTAGGACAATCTTTCCAGTTTTTCAGCAACTCTTCCACTTCTTCCCTGCTCCTACGCTCTGGGATTCCTCGGGTCTCTGATTTGCCATCGAACAGGTCTCCACGTTTTCTCCATGGATCATTCTTGCCGAGCCACCTCCGGTGCGCCATGAACACGGTTTTCGATGACCCTGGATCTTTCTCTAGTTGGAGATAGCTTGTGTTATCCATGCACCTAACGCATGCGCAGAATCCTTGGATAACCTGCCCCGAGATATACCCGCAACCTGGATAGTCTTGCACTGTAGTGACCAACGTGGCTCTCATAGTGAAATAATCTTGTGCGACGGCGTCGTAAGTATTGGCTCCTGATTCCCATAACATGGCTAGCTCCTCTTTCAACAGCCCGAGATACAGATTGATGTCGGTACCAGGTTGTTTCGGCCCTTGAATTAGCATACTCATTTGTATGTACTTCTTCTTCATGCACAACCATGGAGGTAGGTTGTACATCCATACAAACACGGGCCAAGTGTTGTGCGTGCTGCTCTGGCTACCGAACGGATTGAGTCCATCGGTGCTCGCACCAATCCTGATGTTCCTCGAATCTCCATCGAATTCTGGGAATTCGAGGTCTAATGCTTTCCACTGGCTAGCATCTGAAGGGTGCGTCAGCAGCTCATCCTTTTCGGGGTCATCATCATCTCCTGGCTTCTTCCTTTCCGCATGCCATCGCATGAGCTTCGCTTCCTTAGGGTCCGTGAAATAGCGCTGCAGACGAGGAGTGATAGGAAAGTACCATACCACTTTTCGAGGTGCTTTCTTCCCTTTCTTGTATCGACTCATGCCGCACACCGGACATGTGGTTTTCTCCGCGTCCTCGCCCCGATAAATGATGCAATCGTTGATGCATACGTGATATCTAACGTGCGGTAGATCGAGAGGACAAACGATTTTTCTTGGCATCCTCGATACTAGTTGGACATGTGTTCCCCTCCAGGAGACGATCGTGCCAGAATGCCATCATATCGTCGAAGCTTGCGTCGCTCAATTTGTGCTTTGCCTTCATCTCCATAGCCTTGAGCGTTACATTCAACCGGGTATCATCGGGCCTGCATCCTTCATACAATGGAGTAACCGCGTCTTTCTCAAGTTGCGCAAGCTTGGCTTTCTCTCTAGCGGCAGCCCTGGCGTTACTCGTCTGCTTGAGAAGCAGCTCTTGCACATAAGGGTCCCGCACCCAGCCTGACGTTGTTCCATCGTTGTCTGCTCCTCCGGCATCTAGATCATCATCATCCCGGTCTGCTTCCGCACCTTCACCATCTCCAGGAGACTTTTCAGCATCTCGCCCGTTCTCGCCGTGATGATGATCATCGTCATGTTGGCCACCTTCACCGTCTCCATCATCTACGTCATCGCTTATCCAACGAGTGTATCCATCCATGAAACCATGGCGGAGCAGGTGCGCCTGCAGATTCCCGGAATCTGGGTCGATCACCCAGTTGAGTTTGCATCTTCTGCACGGACATCTTATATTTGTCTTGTTATTTTGTATCATGTCGGCCGTCGCACATTTCAAAAATCTAGCCACAATGCCTTCGCTCATTATGCGGACCATTTTTGCCTGCACGGTGTACACGGTACAATTTTGAAGTCTATTATAACCACATAATGAATGCATGCATGCAATGGTCGATAGAAAATTTCGGCATGACCTATCCTAAAATTAGGACCTTTGCGAAATGCCAAAGTCTTGCCAAAATGGAAATGAATCAACATTTTGGCAAAACAAATGGCAACTTGTTCACATACAAACACAAGAGAGAGAGATCGAGACCGATCCATACACACATGAACATATCATTATCCTCTCCATACGCACATGCATGAGCATCATCAATACTCTCCATATACACACACATATGACCATCCTCTCCACATACACAAATCATGAGCATCGATCATCTACATACATATGAGCACATCATCCATATACACATGAACACATCCTTACATGGACAACTTACCGAGATGAGAGACCGATCACGAGAAAAGATGGAAATGAGAGGTGCGCGCGTCGACCGGAGAAGGAGATGAGAGACCGGATACCTCCTCTATTACTTATGTAACATCCAAAGCAAGTTTTACATGCTAAAAATGGTGAATGGGTGGAGAAATTGAGGTGGGAAGGAGAAGATCCCGACTAGATCTAAGGAGGAAGAAGAAGGGGAAAGTGAAGTGTGGGGTGGTGGATGTGTGGTCACACATGTGCACATAAAGTGCTGTCCTAAAAAAATCGACACATCCGTGGCGCACACGGCCCTTGTGTGCCACAGGGAGTACAAACATCTGTGGCGCACCATGCCATGTGCGCCACGGATGATCCTACTCCCTGTGGCGCACTAGGCCGAGTGCACCACAGATGTTTGTGGCCGTTTCACAGCAGAGGGGGGCGTGCGCTTAGGCGTAGCGCACCCCCCCAGGTGCGCCACAAATGACACTAACAACCGTGGCACACATGACTGTAGTGCGCTACAGATGTTTGGCGTGCGGCCAACAGGGCCCTAGCCCACACACATTTGTGGCGCACTATAGTCATGTGCGCCACGGTTGTTCTAGTTACTAGTAGGGCACTGCCCACAGGTGAGCCACGCCTGTTTTAGCCGTGGGGCACTTTAACCATGTGAGCCACGGATGTGCTGATTACCTATAGCCGTTTTCCTAGTAGTGCCTAACCCACCACCCAGTCCGAGGCTACATGGCACATGTCCATGTTCTCTTAACCAAGCCTAGCCCCACCTCCCTTCTTATCTTGCTGGTCACGATGATCACCTAGGTCACCCCCTGCTAACCCTGATCGAGTCCTCTGACATTGATACGTCGTAAACGTATCTATAATTTTTGATGCTCCATGCTTTTTTGTATCAACTATCTTATGTTTTGTCTACACTTCGAGACATTTTTATACATTTTCTGGAACTAACCTATTGACAAGATGCCGCAGTGCCAGTTGCCTGTTTTCTGCTGTTTTTGGTTTCAGAAAAGCTAGTACAAAAATATTCTTCAAGGTGATAGTGTGGGGTTACCTAGATGGGGAATGCGAACTTTAAAGATAGCTTTTGTAGCCCTACCGTGGATTGGAGTTATCCAACCGGAGAGTAGTTCAGAGTAGCATAATGAAGAGAAGATATTTATATGAGAGTGTCCACTATTGAAAGTATGATCCCTAGGCCTTGATTCTACGCATTGAAACACCGTTTACAATCAGTCATGTTACATGTTTGCTTGATGCCATTTTTATTTCAAATTGCAATTACCACTTATAATCATCCATATTACTTGTATTTTACTATCTCTTTGCCAAACTAGTGCACCTATACACCTGACAAGTGTATTGAGTGTGTTGGGGACACAAAAGACTTCTTGTATCTTGTATCTTGATTGTAGGGTTGCTTGATATGGATACATTTGACCTCTTCCTCCCTAAGTTCGATAAACCTTGGGTGATCCACTTAATGGAAACTTGCTGCTGTTCTACAAACCTCTACACTTGGAGGTCCAACACTGTCTACAAGAATAGAAGCGTGCATAGACATCAAGCTATTTTCTGGCGCCGTTGGCGAGGAGGTAAGGTAAAAGGTACTCACATCCTCTGGCTACTATGCTATCTTCTAGTATTGTTGCTGGTGTGTGAGTGCTCGAAGTTATTTCCTTTAGATTCTGCAATTATATATTTTTGTTTCTTGTTTTTATTTTCACTATTTAGGATTAATGGAAAACAACAACAAAATTAGAGAGTTTTTAGTATTTTTCATGAGTTATAACATGAATGGTTTGAAAAGAAAATTAAAAAACCTATTAAACTTTCTTTGCATGCTAATAGCAATGTTATTAGTATGATTTTTTTGAACACCATTGTTGCTAATACTATGGAAAAGTCTAAGCTTGGGAAAGCTAGTTTTTATGAAAATGAAGAAATTTTCTCTGATAATACTTTATCTCCCATCTGTGGTAATTCTAATGATGCTTATGATATTTCATATCCACATACTAAAAGTGTCCCTTTTAAAATACCTATGGAAATTGTTGAACGTGTTATGAATAACTGCTATTTTAGAGATGGAACTATCCATCCTGGTGATCATTTACTCTTTATACATGAATTATGCGAGTTGTTCAAGTGTGCAGGTATTTCAATGGACCAAGTTAAGAGGAAGCTATTCTCTTTATCACTTAAGGCCAAAGCAAGGAAGTGATATGAGCTATTAGATGATCCTCATCATTTGGAGTGGAAGGAACTTGAATCTCTCTTTTACTCTAAATTTTATCATCCTCGTGAAATTAATAAAGATAGGAATTATATTTATAATTTTCATCCTCATGATGGAGAAAGTATTGCCCAAGCATGGGAGAGATTGAAGTCACTAATGCTCAAATGTCCCATTCATGAGCTCCCAAGTAATATTATTATTGATAATTTTTATGCAAGGCTTTCAGGACATTACAAGGACTATCTAGATGCTTGTTTAGAGGGATCCTTCAGAAGGAGGTCAAAGCTAAGTGGGATATTCTTGAAACAATTCAAAGCAATACTGAAGATTGGGATAATTACAAAGGTAAAGAACCAGGTATAAACTACCGATTTTCAAGAGCTTAGTGCTAAATATGGTCTTGATACTCAAATTCTTGTTGATTGTTGCAGAGCCTTTGCTTCTCATAATGTTCCTAAAGAAAATTGGGACATGTATCATGAACCTTTTAAAGACACTTGCATGAAAAATGAAATTGATATTAATGATAGCAATAAACATGCTCAAACCTATGAAAGTAATATTTATTATAAGAATGTTAGTTTTTTTGGAGTACATAGACCTTGTGAAAATAATCAAATCGAACAAGAATATTGTATCCATCACAGGAATGAAAAAACTAGAATGTGGGCCAGGGCTCTAAATGATCTTGCTCAAAAATTTTGTACCCTCTATACTTTTATTTGTGAACTTTTCTTTAAAGTGGGCCATTTCAATTTCCAATGCTCAAGCCATAATAATAGCCCTTCTAGTCCAATTAGTACTGCAAGTTTGTATTGTGATAACATGATCACTCCTAATCAGCATGATGAACTTACATTATTTGGGGGGGGGTGTGAAGAGCTATCAAGAAAAACTTATTTAGTAGATATGAGTGCTTTTGATATGAATAGCATCCTGCATGGTTGTCATCTTTACTGTGTTGATAATTGCCACACAAATACCTACATACAAAATATTATAAAAGATGATATTTTACTAAAATATGACAGGACTAATGTATGTTTTGTTCTTATTAATGAAAAGGAGGAATCCTCCAAAGTTTCTTCTATTGTCTCTAACAATAAACCAGGGTATGTGGAGAAGCTTCCTTTCAATCCTCTCCCTCCTAAAGACGGGAAAAAGAAGAAGAAGAAGAAGAAGAAGAAGAAGACGAGGAGGAGTAAAAGGAGAGAGGAAACAGTATCTTCCCCTAAGCATGTTGCTCCAATTATAGTTTTTGCTGATGAGTCTGAACTCGATGATGTACCTATGTCTATTACATATAGTAGTGATCATGATTGGGAAAAACACACTACTTTTGATATTGAAAATCTCTTTGGTACCAATTCTGAAAATGATGATGTTAATAATTTCTATACTATTAGTACTATTGTCACATCCCAAAATTTTCCAAATTTTATAATGTGAAAAATAAATAAACAAAATAAATAATTGTTGAAATTTAGGGTGAAAAGAAACTTTTTGATTCCAAATGGAAACATCAAAACCCTACTTGAATAAACTTTGAATAAAAAAGAATCAAACAAATTTAATCAAGAGGAATACCTTCATCAATGAATGTACCCTGAAATTTAAACATTTGGAAAAGTTAAACCAAAACCCTAAAAACCCTAATGGAAGAAAATCATTTTAAAGAATCTCCCTAAGACTTTGGAATTGTTCCATATAAAAATTTGTCAACAAACATTTATAAATGATCAAAAATGATAAATAAAAATACTATAAAACCATAGAAATTGGTTTCACTTAATTTGGAGCCATAGATAAAATCTTATGAATTTAATAAGATGAAAGGAAATAATTTCCAAAGCTAATAAAGCTCCTATTTAAAATCCATACCAAATTGTGAGAAAACTAATCCTAAAGGATTTAAAATATAAAGAAATATTAAATAAAATTATACAAATTGGAATCACCAATTTTGGATCTATAAATAAAAAGATATGGATTTTATAAGACAAAGAAAGAAATAATAAATAAAGAATATTTAAAAGCCAAATTAAATCTTGGCCAAATCCATAAGCAAATGGAATCAAGATAATCCAAATAAAATAAAGGGATAAAGTATATTCAAATAAAATTATATGGCATTGGTCAAATTCAAATTCTATTTGAATAAAGACAAAATCCCTAATAGAAATGATTAATTAAATCTTAAGAAAATAATAAATTGGAATTTATTCAAGTGGAATAAAAGTTATTTAATTAACTTAAATGGGATCAAAGAATTATTTGAATAAAATTTATATGGAATAAAAACCATATTTGATTTTATTGGAATAAAGACAATTGCCCAATTTAAATGATTGATAAATCATATTAAAATATTTTAAATATTAATTCAAGTGAATTATTTGCACTATGAAATAAATAAAAACATAAATAAAAAGGTTTTAAAAAAATTAGAAATTCAAATAGGAGTTTGAAAATATAATTAAAATCTTATTTGAATAAAATCAAGTGCCTAATTTAAATAAAGAATAAACCATAAATGAATAAAGGAATTATTCCAAAAATGGTATTTAAAATACAATAATAAACCAGTATAAAGATTACTAAAAGTTAAGAAAAGTTTGAATTCAAACAAGTGTTTGAATTATTGAAATAAAATCAAAACAGAAAAATAGAAAAGGAAAAAGAAAGCAGAAAGAAAAAATTAGAAATAAGCCAACCCAGCCAAGCAAAGCCCACCAGGCCCAACAACCCACCTCTCTTCCCCTCGAATCGTTTTCTTTTTCCACCCAGACCCGCACCCACGTAGTCAATGACCACTAGACCCCATCGTTTCTCTGTCTCTCTCGCTGGCGACACGACCCCACCTGCCAAACCGTCGTCCTCACCCACCCGCGACCATTTCTCCCCAAACCTCGCCGCCGTTACAGACTTTGATTTCGTGGCTTAATTAGTCTTAATGCGTGAGTAAACTTCTCCCTCGACCGTGCCCTCTTAACTGCAACCCTCTCCTCCCCATTTCCCCTCACTCGCCCTCCCTCTCTGCCTCCAGGCTGCCTGAATTCCTTGCCCAAGCACTCACTGCTCCGACGAGCTTCTCGATCGATTCTGGCGAGCACGACCCTCCCCGCTGCCCCTAACCTCCACGGGAACACTCCCCACCCTCTTGCGCATCTGCCAGTAGCTCCAGCTCATCCGCGCGTGCCCTAGAACGTCGGCAACGACCAAGACCGAACATCACCGTCCACTGCCTCGACTCCGGCAAGATTCTCTGGTAAATCCCGACCTCCCCTTCCTCTCTGGACGATACCCCTGCAACCTGCTCTCTCCCGCATGTCAACGGACCATTTCTCTCACCCTCTCGTGCCTTGCAGCCTCGTCATCGACGACACCAGAGAGAACTCGTCGTCAGCAACCACTCCGGCGAGAGATTGTCGACCCGACCGTGTGCCCCTGTCCCCGCGACGACCACCTCGAGCTTCAGCACGTCGCGGCGAACCTAGTGAGCAACCTCTCCCTCTCCCTTTCATCCTAAATTCGCCGGGACATCTCTGCCCGAGCGCGCCACCGCCGTTCACCACCGCCAGCGCCGCCAGTATATGGCCAGTAGTTGTGAGCCGTAGGACCTTGATCTAATGGATACGATAGAAACTTAACCGAAGGGGTATGCTTTGATCTGTACCGTGTGTAGTCATTTAGATCTGACGGCCTAGAAAGGTCGATCCAACCGACGCGGTACCGTCCAATAAGATTGCCCCACGTGGCCAGTGTTTTGATTTAAAAACAGAAATGGATCTATAGATATGTGATTTTGTAAAATTCATAACTTTGAATCTACACGTCCAAATTTTACAAACTTTATATCATTGGAATCATGAAAAAGAATTCTATCCAACCATGAACTTTGTTTAATGAATTGCTTCTAGAAAATTAGTTGTTTTTACAGAAACATGTTTAGGCATATTTGTTGTATAAAATTCATTCTAAAAATGTTTTTAGGGTAAAATCTTTTGTAAATGGATTGTTTTGAACCTACTGACCATAGAAACCAACTTTTGGATTTAAAAATATATTTTGTGATGCTAAGGAATAAATCTTTGAATTAAAGCATTTCTAGTTAAATAAAATATTGATTATGGGTTAGAAATGATTTTTGAGTAAAACCTTTGCAAAATGATTTGAATTAAAACTCTCTGACCCTAAACACCAAGTTTTGGATTTAAAAATATAATTGGAGAACCCTATAAAAATTATTACTTTGTTTAAAGGCATTTCTAACAAATAAAATATTGCTCTGGTATAAAAATGGTTTGTAGGTAAAACCTTTAGCAAATGGTTTTAATATTAAACACTTGACCTTAAAACACTAACATTGTGTTTTAAAAATATATTTGTCAAACACTAGAAATTACTACCTTGATTTAAATCATCTCTAACAAAATAAAAATAATTTAAATGGCCATTTTCACTAACTTGTTTTCAAATGACCTTGCCACTTTTGTAAATGACCAATAGATGTTTTAAAATGTTTATAACCTATTAGAAACCACTTTTCAAAATAAAAAAATATTTTGCATGCTTGCATGCATTGCTTTGTTTTTATTATTCTATGTGATGAATTGCTTGAATGGCAGATTGAATTTGTGCCTTGATTGTATTGTAGTGAAATTTGAAGAGTGTGACTATTGCAAGAACAAGGAGTGAAATTATATTCTCTACCAAAAAGGCAAGTGGTGCTTCATACTTTTGTCCTATTATTTTCACTATGCATTAGTGATATTTCTAAGTAGGACTTGCATGGAATTTTCTAAGTATAAACTATGCCATGGGAAATCCTAGTAGATGAAACCTTAGTAGAATTTTCCTAAGTTAAGATTCCTACTACTATCATGCTTAGCTTAGCTAGTAGAAAACAAGGGTGGATTATATTCAAGCTATGGAATATCTCTAAGTCAAGGACTTGTGTTTTGTTTAATAAAACAACTTTGTGAATGAATCACCTGGGTGGAATGGTATTGCTTGGATGGATTTTAGTTGAGTGGTTACACAAGGCCAGGGGACTGGTGAACCTTGTGTATCACACTTGTGGAATGCCACCCAGGAACAAAGAGATTTGAGATGTCAAATTTTGAGAAGCTTCAAGTGCAGCCACTTGGCATTATGGGCTCTGCCTGGATCATATAGGTTGCAATAACTTAGCCAAATGGACAGTTGGTGGTAGGGGATGATAGGTTTGGGAATGCGTCCATTCTGGTCTAAGGGAAGGCTTCTGAAAGATCTTGTCTCGATGCATGTCGAGTCTTGTGGGGAAAGTGCACCACCTCTCGAGAGAGTAAAATCTAAGTACCTAGCCGTGTCCCCGGCAATGGACAATTTGAGAATCAAGACATGGAAGCTATCAAGAATCTCCTCATCGCAATTTCTAAGTTAAAACCTTGTGGTTGAACAAGGGTAAAGGATCACCAATGTCTATTGGTAGATGCCTTGGGTGCTTTTGACAAACAAAAACTTAGTGTTTTACAATGATAAGGAAAAATCTATTTTGAGCAAAGCAAGACTAAGCTCCACTTAGCCAAATGCATATAGATGATAGATACCACAATTCTACCATAGTATCAGTTGCCAATACAATTCAAATGTATTGACCCTTGTGGCTGTAACTTATTATGTTGCAGGTTTGTTTGATGTTAGTGAAGTATGTTGATTAGGATTACAAGTCTACAACCAACATGATTGCCTGTGGCACTTTGAAGATGAAGGACTACATGCTATAGTTTTTTGCTGCATTGTAATGAGATAGCCAAATGAGCTATGTAAGATGTAATGAATTATTTTATTCCTGGTTATAAAGTTGTATTATGACCTTTGTTTCTTGATATTACATCTTAACTGTGTATGCTAGCTATTGATCCAGGGACTAGCATTGTAAACACAGGGATCTCTACCTTATTAAAGGTTGGGACCTCTACAGATGGTATCAGAGCACTGTGTTGCCTTTAGGATTGTAACCCTATGATTGGACAAAACCCCTTAGAAAAATAGGAGTTGTATTTGTTCTAAAACATATTTACAAACAATCTTGTAAACTCTTTCCTCAACCTTTTTGGTTTTGATTATACATCTCTTCCTTTTCAAACTTGATGGACAAAACTTCAACTAGAGGAAAGGACTTCACCAACTCAAATGACTTCAACCTCACCATCACCAATGACTTCAACTTTAGCTTCATCAAAGACTTCAACTTGGACATCACTAAGGACTACAAGTGAGACAATAAATGTTACTCAAGACTTGAAGACTAAAGAAACACAACCTAGAAGGAATCATCATCACCTTTGAGTTTTGTGACCAAGATACAAGAATTTTTCCAAGGATACAATGATCCTGTTCAAGAAGAAACAACTAAGAAGAAGGGAATGATCTCAAGGAAACCATATAGTTGGACCACCATACTAGTGATTAGTTAAACCCACCAACTTAAGTGGTGTAGCAAAAATATTTTGTTGCCTAAAAATGTGCTTGAACTTTGTTGTTTGAGTGGAATGTTGTTTGTGATTGCTTGCACATTGCTTGTGTGAATTGTGATGTGTCTGATTAGACTTCTTCCCTTGAAATCTTTGCCTATTCTAATCCCAATCCAACCCAAACAGATGTCTTCTCCAAGAAACTCCAACATCAAGGATGGTGACAACAACAACCAAGAGATGCTTCTAGCAACCCAAGCCCAGTTGAATCAAGTGACAAATCAGTTTCTAGCCAACAACAATGAGTTAGACCCAACCATGCAAAAAAAAATTGGAAACCCAATCCCAATTATTGCAAAGGATGACCAATCAAATGATCAACATGGTAAGCAACTCTTCCCAAGGAGATTTTGACAACAATGATGACAAGGATGATATTATAGAAGGAACTCAAGCTTGCAATATTTGTGGAGACATGGATCACACTTCTAAGTATCATGAGGATCAATGCCCTAATTGTGAAGAGAAACATCCAACCAAACAATGCCCCACATCTCAAGTGACTTGTTTCCTCTGTGAAGGAAATAATCATGTCCCTATCCAACGCCCTATCCTATAGTCCAACAAATGAAGCAAGATGGAAAGCATCAAATGTTTGGAAATCTCCATAAGGGAACAAATTCTACCAAGAAGGATGAAGGCAAAGTTAGAACCATGCCTCATAGAGCCAAATCCAAAGTGACCACAAAGTGTTGCTACTCTTGTGAAGAAGAAGGTCATATCTCTAGTAACTGCCCCAAGAAGAGAGAAAGATTTCCCACCTTTGAGGTGAGATATGAAGAGCATGAACTAGAAGAACTCCTAGCTTTGGAGAGACCCAAAAAGAAGAAGAAAGACATAAGCCAGTTGCAATGTTACAATTGCAAAGAAATGGGACACTATGCCAGTGATTGCCCAGAAAAGAAGAAGAACCAAGGAAACAAACAAGAGGCAATGATACCAAAGGAAAAGAAGGATATTAGCCAAGTGATGTGTTTCAAATGCAAAGATCTAGGCCATTTGTAAGATCCCTCCTTTGTAAAGGAAAAAGGATCCCTGTGATTGCAATGCTAGTCCCTAGATCAATGCTAGCATCCACGGTTTAAGATGAAGTACACAGATACAAAGGTCATTTATTACATCCATTCCAGAGATAACATAGTCTTTACAACTCAAAGGCCACAGGCCTAATACAAGAGTTTGAATAAGTAATTAAATATAAGTCTTCATCTTCATGTGCCACAGGAAAACATGTTGAGTGTAGACTCATGACACCTAATCCTCATCAGAGTAACCTGCAACATCACAAGTTACAGCCACAGTGGGTCAATACTTTGGAATAGTATTGGCAAGTGATACCTTGGTAAAATTTAGGTGGACTATATTACTATATGCAATTTGGCTAAGTGTAGCTTGGCTTGCTTTGCTCAAAATAGGTTTTTCCTATTAGTTGAAATCACTAAGTTTTTCTTTGTCAAAACTTTTCCCAAGGAACCACCAATAGACATTGAGGTCCTTCACCCTTGTTCACCCACAAGTTTTTACTTAGAAGTTGGAATGATGAGATTCTTGATAGCTTCCATGTCTTGATGCTCAAATTGTCCATTGCCATGGACTTGGCTAAGTACTTAGATTTTTCCATCTGCAGAGGTTGTGCACCTTTCCCACCAGACTTGGTTTCCCAAGACAGGACCTTTCAGAAGCCTTTCCTTAGACCAAATGGACGCGCTCCAACCTATCATTCCCACTACCACCAACTGTCCAAATGGCTAAGTTCTAGCAACTTATGTGATCTAGGCAGAACCCATATTTCCAAGTGGCTGCACTAGAAGCTTCTCAACACTTGGCCTCTAAAATCCCTTTGTTCCTGGGTGGCTTTCCACAAGTGAGATACACAAGGTAAACCATAGCCATGGGCCTTGTGTAACCACTCAACCAAAAACCACCAATCAAGTCCCATTCCACCCAGGTGTTTCATTGACTTAGTTGTTTTATTAAGAAAAACATAAGTCCAAAGACTTAGAAATATTTTCATCATAGCATGTATATTTCACCAACCCTTGTTTGCTACTAGCTAGGCTAAGCATGGCATAGATAGTAACTTAACTTAGGAATCTCCTAGCAATTCTACAACTACTTAGGATTTCCCAACATGGCATTTGGCAAAAATAGTAACATGCAAGACTTAGCAAAATATTTCTAATGCTTGTATAAAAATATAGGGATAGAAATATTCATGAAGTACCACTTGCCTTGGTAGTTGGGAGAGTAGCACTCTTCACAATCACAATCACTAGCACCAAAGTCTACACAAAGAATGGTAGCATCAAATTACACACAACATATACAAACAAACAAAAATACTTATGCATGCATGCAAAATGCTAAGTGATGATTTTTAAAACTCAACCAAGCAAGTGCATAGTACTGAATCATAAACAAGTCAAAAACTTGCTAAACCAAGTTTATTTGACACTAAAACAATTTCCTAAACAATTCTTATACTCAAAATAGTCCTAAACAAGTTTATGCAATTAAAATCATTTTAACAGAAGCTAAACATTAAACACATTGCATAAAAAGAATGGGCTTGTCCTCCTGATTCCAACGGTATAAAATTTGTCAAATTCTAACGTGTGGATCAAAAGTTATAGCTAAAACAAATTTGGATATAAATCTGATTTCAAATTCTGTTTTTAAACCAAACCCTAGCCACGCGGCGCTATCCTATTGGCTGGTACCGATTCGCTCAGGATCAAGCTTCCGCGCCGTCGGATCAAGTCAGATCCAACGCGCCAGATTCAAAGAAAACTATTCGCTCAGATCTAATCTAAATCGCAAGATCTACATCCAACGGCTGCTGTTGTTTCGACCATAGACTAGCGGCGCTAGCGGCGGCGACTGATAGCGGCGCGTCTGTTAGTGGCGGCGCTGGAGTTCTAGGTCGCACGGGAGAGGGGAAAGGGGCTTACCGAGCTCGCCGTGTGATGCTGATGCTCAAGGTGGTGTTGGCTGGTCAAGGGGCGCGCTGTAGAGGCCGGGGGAGCTCGTCGGAGTTGTGCACGGCGTCGGGTAGTTGCTGTCGAAGTTGTTGCCGAGGTTCCTCGTCTCCCTAGCATGAACCAATTGGTTTAGGAGATGCGCAAGACGGTGGCGAACAACCTAGTATGCGAGAGAGATCAAGGGGCGCTCGGAGCTTACCGCAATTGGTCGCCGGAGTTGATGGGGTCGTCTGTCTCGAGTGGTCGCCGACGTTGCCGAGGCTCTGGATGTTCCTAGCATGCACCAGAGGGGTCAGGAGGTGCGCATGGTCGCGGAGATTGTACTGGCAAGTTTAGGCAGCAAGGGGCGACGGAGTCTTACCGGAATACCTCGCCGGAGTTGGCTCTGGCTGCGGCGGTGCAACACGAATTAGGGGCAGCCTGGTGGCGAGAAGAGTGTGCAGCATGGGGGGAAATGACCGCGGCGGGGTGTGGTTTAAATAGGCTGAAGCGCGACAGGAAACGCTCGCGGTATCAAGGCTAATTATGCCGCGCCATTACCGGCATCAACGGCAGCGGCGACGTGGTCTGCGGGCGCGATTTGGGGAAGAAGGAGTCGACGTGGACGGGGCCTGCTTGTCAGCGAAATAAACAGAGGGGGAGTGGGGTCCGAGCGTCAACGACTTGCTGGGTGAGTCCGCGCGTGCGAGAGAGAGAGGGGACCCGGGTGGGCTAGTTGGGCTGCTTCTGTTGATGGGCCAGATTAGTAGCGCCGACCCTTTTCTTTATCCCTTTTCTTTTTCTAATTTGATTTTCTGGAATGATTTTCAAATGAATTCAAACTCTATTTGAATTCAAATCTTTTCAGGATTTTTGCAGTGTGCAACAGTCACAATTCTAGGCATAAAACCATGTGGTCACTTTGAATTGGCTTGATCATTTTTGGAAAGACAAAAATAACAGTGACATAGCACTTGGTTTGTAAATGTTTGAAAGTGGTTTTGAAACCATTTTTATTTTGTACAATTTTGTTCTAACTCCACACTCAAACCAATCAACAAGGGAAACAAACAAACTTGGTTTAAAACATTCAAGTTCTCAAATGGGTATGGCCATTGGATTTAAGTTTGCTCACATAAAATGATAGCACTATGTGCTTCTGTTTTCTTGAATTTGGTTTGAAATTGATCTCAAAACTATATGCATGCATGAATGATATGCAATCTTTGAAATCATGATTTTAGGGATGTTACAAATCTAACCCCCTTAAGGTGAATCTCGCCCTCGAGATTCGGATTGGCTAGCAAATAGGTGAGGGTGGTCTTTCCGTAGATCATCTTCTCTTTCCCATGTTGCTTCCTCTTCGGAATGATGATTCCACTGCACTTTGCAGAACTTGATAGTCTTAGTCCTTGTGACTCTTTCTGCAGTCTCAAGAATTTTGATAGGTTTCTCTTCATAAGTGAGATCACTTTCTAGTTGAACCTCCTCCAAAGGTATAGTATCCTTCAAGGAAGTTTCTTCCATTTATGGATGACATTTATTAAGCTGACTCACATGAAACACATTATGGACAGCTGACAACGATTCTGGGAGTTCATTTTCATAGGCAACTTCTCCTTTGCGACTCAGAATCTTGAATGGCCCAACATATCTTGGTGCCAATTTTCCTTTGACTCCAAATCTTTTCACTCCACGAAGTGGTGACACTCTAAGATAGGCTCTATCACCAACTTCGTAGGTAACTTCTCTACGCTTAGGATCTGCGTAGCTTTTTTGTCGGGACTGTGCTATCTTCAACCTGTCCTTAACCAACTTGACCTTCTCTTCGTCTTCTTTGATAAGATCTGGCCCGAATAAACTTCTTTCTCCCACACCATTCCATAACAATGGGGTGGTACATTTTCTTCCGTAGAGAAACTCAAACGGTGCCATCTCAATGCTGGCTTGATAGCTGTTGTTATAAGAAAATTCTGCGTAAGGCAGACTTTCATCCCAACTGGCTCCATAGTCTAGGGCACATGCCCTCAACATGTCTTCGAGAATCTGGTTAGTCCTTTCTGTTTGTCCATCAGTTTGAGGATGAAAAGCAGTACTGAATTCCAACCTCGTTCCCAATGACTCATGTAACTGTCTCCAAAAATGGGAAGTGAATTGAGTTCCCCTATCAGACACAATACTCTTGGGCACTCCATGCAGACATACAATTCTACTCATGTAGATCTTGGCTAACATAGCACTTGTATAGGTTGTCTTCACGGGTATGAAGTGAGTCACTTTAGTTAGGCGATCTACTACTACCCAAATAGAATCGTATCCTGACCGGGTCCTTGGTAATCCGGTAATGAAATCCATACCAATCTTATCCCACTTCCAATCAGGAATAGGTAGTGGTTGAAGCAACCCTGCTGGTTTCTGATGCTCCGCTTTCACTCTACAACACACATCACACAAAGCAATATGTTCGGCGATGTCCTTCTTGAGATTATTCCACCAAAATCTTTCTTTCATGTCCATGTACATTTTGGTGTTACCCGGATGAATGGAATACGGAGAGTTATGTGCTTCTTGCAAAATTAGTTTCCGCAGTTCCGGATCTTGTGGAACACAGATATGTTTCCCATGCCATAAAGTACCCTGTTCATCTTCATGGAACCCTTTGGCTTTTCCTTTGCCAATCTTTTATTTAATCTCCTCGATTTTTTTATCAATCTTCTGGGCTTCTTTGATCTTGTCCAACAAAGTGGGTTGAACATCCAAAGACATGAGATGTCCTTCAGGCACAATCTCCAATCTGAGTTTCCTAAATTGGGTACACAGATCATCTAGCAATTCTCCTTTTGTAAGGCCATTCACAAATACCTTACGACTTAGAGCATCTGCTACAACATTCTCTTTACCGGGGTGGTATTGCAAACTTAAGTCATAGTCCTTGATAAGTTCTAGACATCTCCTTTGTCTCATATTAATTTCTTTCTGAGTGAAGATATACTTCAAACTTTTGTGATCTGTGAACACTTCACAACGCTTTCCCAAAAGATAGTGCCTCCATGTTTTGAGTGCATGGACAACAGAGGCTAACTCTAAATCATGAGTAGGATAGTTTACTTCATGAGTTTTGAGTTGTCTCGAGGCATATGCCACAACTTTACCGTCTTGCATAAGTACTGCACCCAAACCTTGATGAGATGCATCACAATATACTTGGAAATCTTTTTACAAATCTGGCAGACACAAGACTGGTGCTGTCACAAGTCTCTTCTTCAATTCCTGAAAGCTGAGTTCACAACCTTCAGACCAAGCAAACTTCTTGTCTTTCTTTAACAATTCAGTCATGGGCTTAGCTACCTTAGAGAAATTCTCAATGAACCTTTTGTAGTAACCTGCTAAGCCAAGGAAACTACGAACTTCTTTCACGGACTTGGGAGATTCCCATTCAGTCACAGCTGAAACCTTAGCAGGATCAACTGCTACACCATCCTTCGTCATAACATGACCAAGAAAACCAACTTCCTCCAACCAGAACTCACACTTGCTGAATTTGGCATAAAGTTTATGCTCTCTCAACTTCTCAAGTATCAATCGTAAGTGTCCTTCATGTTCTTCTTTGCTCTTGGAGTAGACTAAGATGTCATCGATGAAAAACGACAACAAATTTGTCAAGCCAAAAGGCATTACGGTATACTCATACAATCCATACCTTGTAGTGAATGTTGTTTTAGGTATGTCTTGTTCTCTTATCTTGAGTTGAAAATAGCCTGACCAGAGATCAATCTTTGAGAACACACATGCTCCTTCTAGCTGATCAAACAAGTCATTAATTGTAGGCAAAGGATATTTGTTCTTGATAGTTACCTCGTTGAGTGAACGGTAATCTATGCATAACCTTTGACTTCTATCTTTCTTCTCCACAAACAAAACTGGGGCTCCCCAAGATGAAGAACTTGGTTGAATAAATCCTTTCTGCAACTGTTCTCCAAGTTGCTTCTTGAGCTCTTTCAGTTCATCAACTGACATTTTATAAGGTCTCTTTGCTATTGGTCCAGACCCTAGTACCAAATCTATGAGAAACTCCACATCTCTATCTGGTGGCATTCCCGGTAATTTTTCCGGAAACACATCCGGATACTCACTCACAATTGGCACACTGTCCATGCTAACCCCCTTAAGAGAATTTAGCTTACTTCCTTTGGATTCAAAGTTGGACTTGAATTTAATTCTTTTTCTTTCCGGGGTTGTGAGTGCAACAGTACGATTGGCACAATCTAGTACTCCTTCATACTTAGCCATCCAATCCATTCCCAATATTACGTCCAGTCCTTGGGAATCTAGGATTATCAGACTCACTGGAAACTTATGTTTTCCAAACTCTATTACTAGATCCCGGCATCCAAGACTTACTATCATATCTCCACCCGGAGAACTAACTTTTATTGGAAACCCAATGTTTTCAGTTGGAAACCCATTTCTATCAACAAATGCTTTTGATATGAATGAATGCGATGCTCCAGTATCAAAAAGAACAAATGCTGGAATAGAATCGAGTCTGAACTTACTAGCAACAGCACCAGGCTCCTCATAGACCTCCTCCACACTGATGTGGTTCACCTGTCCTTTTTGGAAAGGATTGGGCTTGATAGGTCCTTCAACTTTCTTTTCAGGGCAGTCATTTGCATAATGCCCCATCTTCTTGCATTTGAAGCATTCAACCTGACTGATGTCTCTCTTAACAGGCTGACTTCCACTTCCACTTCCATTACCACTATGGTGGCTCTTATGTCCACTCTTGTAGTTCTTGTACTTGTCATTGTCATGACTACGGTGATGCTTGTTGTCATGACGGTTGTGGTTGTGGTGCTTGTTGAATTTCCCATGCTTGTGGGATCCTGAGCTTCCACTGTCATCATAATGAGATCGTTTGTGAGACGATCCCGAGCTGTGCTTGTCGGAGTGCTTCCTCTTTCTACTCTCAACTTGCTTCATTTTGTTCTCCAAAATAGCAGCCTTGTCACAGAGCGACTGATAAGTGGGAACATATGCCACAGCCAACTGCAGATTCAGCTCATCATTCAAGCCTTCCAGAAATTTTTCCTTTCTCTTGGCATCGGTGTCAACTTCATCCGGTGCATAACGCGCCAGATTGTTGAATTCCTCAATGTATTCAGCCACGTTGCGGTGGCGCTGCTTCAGATTGTGGAACTCTTTCTTTTTCAGACTCATCACTCCTGATGAGATATGAGTAGTGTGAAAGCCATCCTCAAAGATATCCCATGTCACTTCATCTATGGGAGTGGTGATCTGGAAGTTGTCCCACCAAGTGGCGGCTGGCCCTTCCAGCAGATGTGCTGCAAATCTGACCTTTTCAGCATCCGTACAGCCCACGGTTACCAAGTCCTTGTTTACTGAGCGTAGCCAATCATTGGCCACCATGGGATCAGTCGTTCCTGAGAACTTTGCTGGCCTCAATCTCAAGAATCTGGTAAGCATATCAAAGCCCGGAGGGTTGTTGTTGTTATTGTTGTTGTTGTTATTGTTGTTGTTGTTATTGTTTTGGTTCTGGATGAACGTTGTCATCATCTGTATCAGTTGTGTTTGCGCAGTCATCATTTGCTGCATTTCTGGAGTGATGTTGTTGTTGTTGTTGTTGGGGTTGGGGTTTGCACGACGGGGAGGCATCTGTGGTTTGTTCAAATAGAGATAAGAATGAGATACCCATAGATGCTTTCATGCACATTACATCACATAAGCAAACACAAGCATGCAACACAAGATAAAAGTTCAACAACGAGATGAAAAGTTCACAAAGTAAAACACACAAGTAGCAAGCCATCCACATGTCGGATGGTCCAATAACAAGTCCTCAAATAACAAGTATGATAATAAAAGATAAACGAGTAGTCAAGTCTACTCGTCGGCATCAATCTCCTCCTCGACAAAGGTAAGACCTGCGTTCTCCATCGCGGTCTTGTTCTCCTCAATGCTAGTGGTCAAGGTCTCTATCTTGGCCTTGAGAGCCCTCTTCTGGGAACGAAGCCTCTCAATCACCGACTGCTGCTGCTCTAGCTCGAAGTCCTTGGACTGCAGTTCTTCAGTCATGTCCCGGATCTTCTTGTTCCTATCCTGGACACGCTTCTCCTGACTCTTGAACTTCCTATCCTGGGTCTCGAACTTTGCCTCCATTTCCTTGACTATCACGTCTTGCTGCGCGAAGAGCTTGTCCTTCTCGCGAAGCTGCACCTGGAGCTCATCATTGCTAAGCATGAAATTGGTCCTGTCCATGTCCACGTGCCTAATGAGAGACTCTAAGTCCTGAAGGTACAGGCGTATCGGCTCTGCTGCGTCCCTCGAATCGTCCTCGAAGTCGATGGACTCTCCATCCTCATCACGTCTTCCGAAGACGTGGAAGTGGGTACCTCTAACCTGTCGGGAGTGTCGCCCTAGTAGACGTCCTATCAGATCCTGCATCACTACCTCAAGGCCTCTCTCCCTGTCATCGTGCATAAGCTTGAAGACGATGGCCTCCGTAGTAGGCTCTGTCTGGCGTCCGGGCTGGTTCACCTTGAAGCCCTAGAGGTCCTTCCTCTCAAACTTGGTGAGGGGATGCACCATGATGGTGGGAAGAGGGAGATTGAGCAAAGTGGTAAGCTCAACGATACGAGGACCAAAGCGGGTAACCTGGAACTCCTCAACAGTGCTGATGGTAATAGGCATCTATTTATAAGATAGAAAAGTTAGAACAACACAAATCAAGATAAAACAAAAGACATAACATCACATACACATCCTTGGGAAGAAAAACACACAAGTCATGCATACATGAAACCATTACAACAACCAAGGTTCAATCTTATTTTAAGCAACATTTTGGAAAACAGGGTGGTGGTGGTCCAACTAACGAAGTACGTTTACAATCCTATCTCATTGGATCTGTTGGCTAACACAATGTTTCTAGAAGCAATCAGCCTATCTTGCTCACATGATTCCATCACTAAGTCTATAATGTCTGCTCTTAAGGTTTGGTTGGTAGCTTCCAACTCTTGGGTATGTTCCTTCTCTTTCCTTAGATCATTTTGGAGGTTGAGCATTCTGCACTTGAATCTATCACCAAGTTCTTTGATGGTCTTCCAAGCTGCATCCTTTGCTGATTCAAAGAATGTAGGGTGCACCACTAAATTGGTGAACATGCAGAATCCTTTTTCCTGATGGTTGTCTTCCTTGTTTTTATACAAGTGAAGTTGCACCCACCAGTATTCCACTCCTTCATCCATTACTGGAAAACCCTTGTACACAGCTGCACCTTGTATCTCTAATGCAACCATGAGGTCCTTGAGAGCCTTGGGGAATTCTGTCTCACACTCCAAAGTCATTGTCATGAGTGGTCCTTTCCTTACGGCTTCGTTGATGGAGTTCATCTACAAATAGATATGAGAGAGAAGATTAGATAAGTTTACGAGAAGAATAGACAAGTGTAGAAGTTGAAAATTTTTCCTTAGTGGTTTCCAATCCTAGGGTCATAATCCTACAGGCAACACAATGCTCTGATACCATCTGTAAGATCCCTCCTTTGTAAAGGAAAAAGGATCCCTGTGATAGCAATGCTAGTCCCTGGATCAATGCTAGCATCCACAGTTTAAGATGAAGTACACAGATACAAAGGTCATTTATTACATCCATTCCAGAGATAACATAGTCTTTACAACTCAAAGGCCACAGGCCTAATACAAGAGTTTGAATAAGTAATTAAATATAAGTCTTCATCTTCATGTGCCACAGGCAAACATGTTGAGTGTAGACTCATGACACCTAATCCTCATCAGAGTAACCTGCAACATCACAAGTTATAGCCACAGTGGGTCAATACTTTGGAATAGTATTGGCAAGTGATACCTTAGTAAAATTTAGGTGTACTATATTACTATATGCAATTTGGCTAAGTGTAGCTTGGCTTGCTTTGCTCAAAATAGGTTTTTCCTATTAGTTGAAATCACTAAGTTTTTCTTTGTCAAAACTTTTCCCAAGGAACCACCAATAGACATTGAGGTCCTTCACCCTTGTTCACCCACAAGTTTTTACTTAGAAGTTGGAATGATGAGATTCTTGATAGCTTCCATGTCTTGATGCTCAAATTGTCCATTGCCATGGACTTGGCTAAGTACTTAGATTTTTCCATCTGCAGAGGTTGTGCACCTTTCCCACCAGACTTGGTTTCCCAAGACAGGACCTTTCAGAAGCCTTTCCTTAGACCAAATGGACGCGCTCCAACCTATCATTCCCACTACCACCAACTGTCCAAATGGCTAAGTTCTAGCAACTTATGTGATCTAGGCAGAGCCCATATTGCCAAATGGCTGCACTAGAAGCTTCTCAACACTTGGCCTCTAAAATCCCTTTGTTCCTGGGTAGCTTTCCACAAGTGAGATACACAAGGTAAACCATAGCCATGGGCCTTGTGTAACCACTCAACCAAAAACCACCAATCAAGTCCCATTCCACCCAGGTGTTTCATTGACTTAGTTGTTTTATTAAGAAAAACATAAGTCCAAAGACTTAGAAATATTTTCATCATAGCATGTATATTTCACCAACCCTTGTTTGCTACTAGCTAGGCTAAGCATGGCATAGATAGTAACTTAACTTAGGAATCTCCTAGCAATTCTACAACTACTTAGGATTTCCCAACATGGAATTTGGCAAAAATAGTAACATGCAAGACTTAGCAAAATATTTCTAATGATTGTATAAAAATATAAGGATAGAAATATTCATGAAGTACCACTTGCCTTGGTAGTTGGGAGAGTAGCACTCTTCACAATCACAATCACTAGCACCAAAGTCTACACAAAGAATGGTAGCATCAAATTACACACAACATATACAAACAAACAAAAATACATATGCATGCATGCAAAATGCTAAGTGATGATTTTTAAAACTCAACCAAGCAAGTGCATAGTACTGAATCATAAACAAGTCAAAAACTTGCTAAACCAAGTTTATTTGACACTAAAACAATTTCCTAAACAATTCTTATACTCAAAATAGTCCTAAACAAGTTTCTGCAATTAAAAGCATTTTAACAGAAGCTAAACATTAAACACATTGCATAAACAGAATGGGCTTGTCCTCCTGATTCCAAGGGTATAAAATTTGTCAAATTCTAACGTGTGGATCAAAAGTTATAGCTAAAACAAATTTGGATATAAATCTGATTTCAAATTCTGTTTTTAAACCAAACCCTAGCCACGCGGCGCTATCCTATTGGCTGGTACCGATTCGCTCAGGATCAAGCTTCCGCGCCGTCGGATCAAGTCAGATCCAACGCGCCAGATTCAAAGAAAACTATTCGCTCAGATCTAATCTAAACCGCAAGATCTACATCCAACGGCTGCTGTTGTTTCGACCATAGACTAGCGGCGCTAGCGGCGGCGACTGATAGCGGCGCGTCTGTTAGTGGTGGCGCTGGAGTTCTAGGTCGCACGGGAGAGGGGAAAGGGGCTTACCGAGCTCGCCGTGCGATGCTGATGCTCAAGGTGGTGTTGGCTGGTCAAGGGGCGCGCTGTAGAGGCCGGGGGAGCTCGTCGGAGTTGTGCACGGCGTCGGGTAGTTGCTGTCGAAGTTGTTGCCGAGGTTCCTCGTCGCCCTAGCATGAACCAATTGGTTTAGGAGATGCGCAAGACGGTGGCGAACAACCTAGTATGCGAGAGAGATCAAGGGGCGCTCGGAGCTTACCGCAATTGGTCGCCGGAGTTGATGGGGTCGTCTGTCTCGAGTGGTCGCCGACGTTGCCGAGGCTCTGGATGTTCCTAGCATGCACCAGAGGGGTCAGGAGGTGCGCATGGTCGCGGAGATTGTACTGTCAAGTTTAGGCAGCAAGGGGCGACGGAGTCTTACCGGAATACCTCGCCGGAGTTGGCTCTGGCTGCGGCGGTGCAACACGAATTAGGGGCAGCCTGGTGGCGAGAAGAGTGTGCAGCATGGGGGGAAATGACCGCGGTGGGGTGTGGTTTAAATAGGCTGAAGCGCGACAGGAAACGCTCGCGGTATCAAGGCTAATTACGCCGCGCCATTACCGGCATCAACGGCAGCGGCGACGTGGTCTGCGGGCGCGATTTGGGGAAGAAGGAGTCGACATGGACGGGGCCCGCTTGTCAGCGAAATAAACAGAGGGGGAGTGGGGTCCGAGCGTCAGCGACTTGCTGGGTGCGTCCGCGCGTGCGAGAGAGAGAGAGAGGGGACCCGGGTGGGCTAGTTGGGCTGCTTCTGTTGATGGGCCAGATTAGTAGCGTCGGCCCTTTCTTTTTCTAATTTGATTTTCTGGAATGATTTTCAAATGAATTCAAACTCTATTTGAATTCAAATCTTTTCAGGATTTTTGCAGTGTGCAACAGTCACAATTCTAGGCATAAAACCATGTGGTCACTTTGAATTGGCTTGATCATTTTTGGAAAGACAAAAATTAACAGTGACATAGCACTTGGTTTGTAAATGTTTGAAAGTGGTTTTGAAACCATTTTTATTTTGTACAATTTTGTTCTAACTCCACACTCAAACCAATCAACAAGGGAAACAAACAAACTTGGTTTAAAACATTCAAGCTCTCAAATGGGTATGGCCATTGGATTTAAGTTTGCTCACATAAAATGATAGCACTATGTGCTTCTGTTTTCTTGAATTTGGTTTGAAATTGATCTCAAAACTATATGCATGCATGAATGATATGCAATCTTTGAAATCATGATTTTAGGGATGTTACACCATTATGCAAGCAAGTGCCCAGAGAAGATACATCAGGATCCCAAGTAACCCAAGATGTAATCTAGTTGAAAATCTTTTTAAGGGTGGTAGTACCCTAGTTGCCTTGAAGCCAACTTGTAACCTCTAGACTTCCCAAATCTTGGTACGAGATTTCTTTTAAGGGTGGTAGCCTGTCACATCTCAAAAATTACCAAATTTTGTAATGTGAAAAATAAATAAACAAAATAAATAATTGTTGAAATTTAGGGTGAAAAGAAACTTTTTGATTCCAAATGGAAACATCAAAACCCTACTTGAATAAAATTTGAATAAAAAGGAATCCAACAAATTTAATTAAGAGGAATACCTTCATCAATGAATGTGCCCTAAAATTTAAACATTTGGAAAAGTTAAACCAAAACCCTAAAAACCCTAATGGAAGAAAATCATTTTAAAGAATCTCCCTAAGACTATGGAATTGTTCCATATAAAAATTTGTCAACATACATTTATAAATGATAAAAAATGAGAAATAAAAATATTATAAAACCATAGAAATTGGTTTGACTTAATTTGGAGCCATAGATAAAATCTTATGAATTTAATAAGATGAAAGGAAATAATTTCCAAAGCTAATAAAGCTCCTATTTAAAATCCATACCAAATTGTGAGCAAAATAATCCTAAAGGATTTAAAAATATAAACAAATATTAAATAAAATTATACAAATTGGAATCACCAATTTTGGATCTATAAATAAAAAGTTATGGATTTTAAAAGACAAAGAAAGAAATAATAAATAAAGAATATTTAAAAGCCCAATTAAATCTTGGACAAATCCATAAGCAAATGGAATCAAGATAATCCAAATAAATAAAGGGATAAAGTATATTCAAATAAAATTATATGGCATTGGTCAAATTCAAATTCTATTTGAATAAAGACAAAATCCCTAATAGAAATGATTAATTAAATCTTAAGAAAATAATAAATTGGAATTTATCCAAGTGGAATAAAAGTTATTTAATTAACTTAAATGGGATCAAAGAATTATTTGAATAAAATTTATATGGAATAAAAACCATATTTGATTTTATTCGAATAAAGACCATTGACCAATTTAAATGATTGATAAATCATATTAAAATATTTTAAATAATAATTCAAGTGAATTATTTGCACTATGGAATAAATAAAAACCTAAATAAAAAGGTTTGAAAAAAATTATAAATTCAAATTGGAGTTTGAAAATATAATTAAAATCTTATTTGAATAAAATCAAGTGCCTAATTTAAATAAAGAATAAACCATAATCGAATAAAGGAATTATTCCAAAAAATGGTGTTTAAAATACAATAATAAACCAGTATAAAGCTTACTGAAAGTTAAGAAAAGTTTGAATTCAAACAAGTGTTTGAATCATTCAAATAAAATCAAAACATAAAAATAGAAAAGAAAAAGGAAAACGAAAGCAAAAAGAAAAAATTGGAAATAAGCCAACCCAGCCCAGCAAAGCCCACCAGGCCCAACAACCCACCTCTCTCCCCCTCGAATCGTTTTCTTTTTCCACCCAGACCCGCACCCACGCAGTTAATGACCACTGGACCCCACCGTTTCCCCCTCTCTCTCGCTGGCGACACAACCCCACCTGCCAGACCGTTATCCTCACCCACCCGCGACCATTTCTCCCCAAACCTTGCCGTCATTACAGACTTTGATTTCGCGACTTAATTCATCTTAATGCGTGAGTAAACTTCACCCTCGATCGTGCCCTCTTAACCGCAACCCTCACCTCCCCATTTCCTCTCACTCGCCCCTCCCTCTCTGCCTCTAGGCTGCCTGAATTCCTCGCCCAAGCACTCACTGCTCCGACGAGCTTCTCGCTTGATTCTGGTGAGCACGACCCTCCCCGCTCCCCTAACCTCCACGGGAACACTCCCCATCCTCTTGCGCATCTGCCAGTAGCTCCATCTCATCCGCGCGTGCCCCAGAACGTCGGCAACGACCAAGACCGAACATCGCCGTCTACTGCCTCGACTCCGACGAGATTCTCTAGTAAATCCCGACCTCCCCTTCCTATCTAGACGATACCCCTGCAACCTCCTCTCTCCCTTGCGTCTAACGGACCCTTTCTCTCACTCTCCCGTGCCTTGTAGCCTCGTCATCGATGACACCAGAGCGAACCCGTCGTCAGCAACCACTCCGGCGAGAGATTGCCGACCCGACTGTGTGCCCCTGTCCCCGCGACAACCACCTCGAGCTTCAGCACATCGCGGCGAACCTAGTGAGCAACCTCCCCCTCTACCTTGCATCCTAAATTCGCCGGAACATCTCTGCCCGAGCGCGTCTCCGTCGTTCACCACCGCTAGCGCCGCCAGTATATGGCCAGTAGTTGTGAGCCGTAGGATCTTGATCTAATGGATACGATAGAAACTTAACCGAAGTGGTATGCTTTGATCTGTACCATGCGTAGTCATTTAGATCTGACGGCCCAGAAAGGTCTATCCAACCAAAGAGGTACTGTCCAATAAGATTGCCCACGTGGCCAGTGTTTTGATTTAAAAACAGAAATGGATCTATTAGATATGTGATTTTGTAAAATTCATAACTTTGAATCTACACGTCCAAATTTTACAAACTTTATATCATTGGAATCGGGAAAAAGAATTCTATCCAACCATGAACTTTGTTTAATGAATTTATTCTGGAAAATTACTTGTTTTTTCATAAACATGTTTAGGCATATTTGGTGTATAAAATTCATTCTAAAAATGTTTTTAGGGTAAAATCTTTTGTAAATGGATTGTTTTGAACCTACTGACCATAGAAACAAACTTTTGGATTTAAAAATATATTTGTGATGCTAAGGAATAAATATTTGAATTAAAGCATTTCTAGTTAAATAATTATGGGTTAAAAATGCTTTTTGAGTAAAACCTTTGGAAAATGATTTGAATTAAAACTCTCTGACCCTAAACACCAAGTTTTGGATTTAAAAATATATTTGGAGAACCCTATAAAAATTATTACTTTGTTTAAAGGCATTTCTAACAAATAAAATATTGCTTTGGTATAAAAATGGTTTATAGGTAAAACCTTTAGCAAATGGTTTTAATATTAAAAACTTGACCTTAAAACACTAACATTGTGTTTTAAAAATATATTTGTCAAACACTAGAAATTACTACCTTGATTTAAATCATCTCTAACAAAATAAAAATCATTTAAATGGCCATTTTCACTAAATTGTTTTCAAATGACGTTGCCACTTTTGTAGATGACCAATAGATGTTTTAAAATGTTTATAACCTATTAGAAACCACTTTTCTAAATAAAACAATCTTTGGCATGCTTGCATGCATTGCTTTGTTTTTATTATTCTATGTGATGAATTGCTTAAATGGTAGATTGAATTTGTGCCTTGATTGTATTATAGTGAAATTTGAAGAGTGTGACTATTGCAAGAACAAGGAGTGAAATTATATTCTCTACCAAAAAGGCAAGTGGTGCTTCATAATTTTGTCCTATTATTTTCACTATGCATTAGTGATATTTCTAAGTAGGACTTGCATGGAATTTTCTAAGTATAAACTATGCCATGGGAAATCCTAGTAGATGAAACCTTAGTAGAATTTTCCTAAGTTAAGATTCCTACTACTATCATGCTTAGCTTAGCTAGTAGAAAACAAGGGTGGATTATATTCAAGCTATGGAATATTTCTAAGTCAAGGACTTGTGTTTTGTTTAATAAAACAAATTTGTGAATGAATCACCTGGGTGGAATGGTATTGCTTGGATGGATTTTAGTTGAGTGGTTACACAAGGCCAGGGGACTGGTGAACCTTGTGTATCACACTTGTGGAATGCCACCCAGGAACAAAGATATTTGAGATGTCAAATGTTGAGAAGCTTCAAGTGCAGCCACTTGGCATTATGGGCTCTGCCTGGATCATATAGGTTGCAATAACTTAGCCAAATGGACAGTTGGTGGTAGGGGATGATAGGTTTGGGAACGCGTCCATTCTGGTCTAAGGGAAGGCTTCTGAAAGATCTTGTCTCGATGCATGTCGAGTCTTGTGGGGAAAGTGCACCACCTCTCGAGAGAGTAAAATCTAAGTACTTAGCCGTGTCCCCGGCAATGGACAATTTGAGAATCAAGACATGGAAGCTATCAAGAATCTTCTCATCCCAATTTCTAAGTTAAAAACTTGTGGATGAACAAGGGTAAAGGATCACCAATGTCTATTGGTAGATGTCTTGGGTGCTTTTGATAAACAAAAACTTAGTGTTTTACAATGATAAGGAAAAATCTATTTTGAGCAAAGCAAGCCTAAGCTCCACTTAGCCAAATGCATATAGATGATAGATACCACAATTCTACCATAGTATCACTTGCCAATACAATTCAAATGTATTGACCCTTGTGGCTGTAACTTATTATGTTGCAGGTTTGTTTGATGTTAGTGAAGTATGTTGATTAGGATTACAAGTCTACAACCAACATGATTGCCTGTGGCACTTTGAATATGAAGTACTCCATGCTATAGTTTTTTCTACTGCATTGTAATGAGATAGCCAAATGAGCTATGTAAGATGTAATGAATTATTTTATTCCTGGTTATAAAGTTGTATTATGACCTTTGTTTCTTGATATTACATCTTAACTGTGGATGCTAGCTATTGATCCAGGGACTAGCATTGTAAACACATGGATCTCTACCTTATTAAAGGTTGGGACCTCTACAACTATCCATGCTCCCTCCAATGATGATATGTTTACAAATGAACACAATTTGGAAGATAACTATTCTATTGCTTATGATGATACTATACCTCCAATGTATGATGATTACAATGATGAATATGATATTTTCAGTGCACCTACTATTGAGGAGAAAATTAATTATGATTACAATATGCCTCCTATATTTTATGATTATGGTGATGATAATTATAATGATAGCTATTTTGTTGAATTTTCTCCCACTACGGTTAATAAGAATGACTTTGCTTATATGGAGAGTAATAATTATTTTATGCATGTGTCTCATGATAAGAATATTTTATGTGATAGTTATATTGTTAATTTTATTCACGATGATACTGAAAGTTATTATGAGAGAGGGAAACATGGTTTTATGTATCTCAACAATATTAAGTTTCCCCTCTTTGTCTTAAAATTTTTGAAGTTGCACTTGTTTTGCCTTCCTATGCTTGTTGCTTTGTGCTTTCATGACTTGTTTATTTACAAGATTATTTTTCATAGGAAGTGGGTTAGACATAAATTTGTTTTATATTTTCTTCTTGATGCTCTCTTTTACTTCAATTCATATTTCTTATGTGAGCATCATCGAAATTATCATGCCTAGCTGAAAGGCGTTAAAGAAATGCACTATTGGGAGATAACCCAAATTATTTTTATTTGGGTAAGTTTTTATTTTGTTGAGTCTTGAAAGTTATTGCCTCTGTAATAACCTCTCCTTATCCTTTTTGTGTGGTCTTTGTGCCAAGAATAACCTCTAATGAGAAATAAATAAGATTTGGAGAAGTTGCTATCCCAAAACAGATTTTTGTGCTTCACTATAAAGAATCATGAAAAATCCCAGTACGTCAGATTGAGCTATAATTTTCTGTGAATAGGCCCCAGGTTATTATCTAAGTTTCATTAGTTTAGCAATTTTTGATTTTAGCAACAGAAGGTCTTCGAAAAAATCGGTCTTTACCTGCTAGTCTTTTTTGACAGATTTCTGCCATTATTTGCATTTGCCTCTTAATCGGTTTCTTTTGAGTTCTCTTTGATCACTTGAGATTTTAAAAGGAATTGCTACAGTATCTTGTGTTTTAATGGAAGTTTTAGTTGTTTTGAAACTAAACCCATGGGCTTATTATCTTGAATACACTAATGTTACTAATAAAGATTGTGTGAAGTTTTGTATGAAGGAAATTTTCAAGTGTAGGGGAAGAATGATGTGATGAGATGAAGAATGGACAAAAGCTCAAGCTTGGGTATGCCACCCGTGTCAGCCCAAGAAATATTCAAGAGGTACAAGCGTCAAATCTTGGGGATGCCCAATGCATCCCCTTCTTCATCAATAAAAATCTCAAGTCTTCTTTTTAGACACTTTATTTTTATTGCTTCGTGCACTATTGTGTTGTTCTTGGAGCGTCTTTGTTTTTTTTTAGTTTTTTTTTGTTTTCTTTTCTGCAATAAATTAGTTGAACCCCCGCATTCTTATTTTGTTTCAAATAAGTTGATTGGTGTTGGAAAAGAGTAGGAGGTTTCATGCTTATAGTGGTATAAAAGGAAGCTTGTTTTGACTGTGGCTTAGACTTTATCATGTCAGGTTAGATGTTGCTTTGATCATATGCTTAGTGAATATTGTTGTACCATGACTTGTTCTAAACAATTGAGATTGCTTAATGTGCCTTGAAACAATCATGCGTTGTTTCAGCATACAAAAGCATAATATTGTGGTATTCTCCTTTGATGCTTTATTTGGGTTGACTTGGGACATGCTTATACCATGTTAAGACTATGAACCAGTCACCTTAGCCTCTATGATCATTTAGTTTTTGACTTGTGATATCACTTTATGCTTTAATTAATAATGTTTTGTCGCTTTGCATGATTATGGCCATTATTTCTCTCTTACTTGGTTGCTCCCAGTTTTTTTCTAGCCTCCACTTGTACTGAGTATGAGCTCCACTCGTGCATCCAACTCCCAAGAAACCAAGTTATTCCAAAGAGTCCACTATAAATTCCTATGCATGGTGTGTTACACCATTCCAAGTATATTCATTTGTTTATCTATCTTCCAAATAAAACTTGTTATGTGAAAATTAGTGATTAAAGCACTCACGAACTTGATGGCACACTTTATTTTCTTGCACTTGATAAACTTGAACCATTGTGCCCATATATGTTGCTTATATGCTTGCAAATTATAAGTTGGGAGTTAACAGAACCATGATGTCATGGGGAACGCTTTCAACACTTGTACATATCTATCTAGTTGATATCATGATCTTTTGTTTATGGATGTCGGCGGTGTGAAATAAAAGGGGAGCTTATAAGTACATGGAGTATTGTATATGTGTTAGAGAAACGCCTAGGCGGCTAGCTTAAGCCATGTCTAATCATGGTGGAAACTTGCAGCATAACCATAGTGAGCAATCTATGAAGCATCTTCAGAAAAAAGGCACCATGCTCATGGTAAATAAAAAGATCGTTGAGATGCTCATTGTCTGTGGCCTTGTCATTTTTTGATATGGGATAGCTCTTGTGTCATGGGGCAAGTGGTACCCCGTTGGCAGTTCTCTATGATACATATACTTACAATAACAAGAACTTGCTTGTGAATAAAGTTGAGTAGCATGAGGAACGGCCCTCGTACTCAAGGGACATGAGATTTTGAACTTATGATTTGTCAAGGATATTCCTCATATTTGTCTCACTTTAACCTTAATCACTTCAAGATTCTTATGATAGGGGAAATGAGAGCTAAAAGCTAGTAAGTACCATAATTTTTGGAAGCTCTTTATGAAACTTGAAATCCCTTCTTCCCACTGTGAAGGGCCTTTCTTTTACTCTTTGTTGAGTCTCCATATTCTATCTTTGTGCACCAATTAAGAGAGCATAGTTTTCATTCTTAGTTCAATGTGCATTGTCCCAAAACTTATTGATTGATTCATAATCATAGTACTGCTTGTTCTTAAATTATTTGTATCTACTCACCCTTATGAACTTTGAAGGTGTCATATGCATTTATGTTTTGCTATACCATGAAGGACAAGCTGAATACCACTTTTGTTGTTTTTTATATATATGAAACAAACAAATGTCTTTCAATGCATTGTTATTCATGATCTTTTGTTTGTACCTTTTTCATGTTACAACTTAGTTGCTATGTATTATTGTTAGAACTACATCTTTCATGCTCATGTTTAGAGTAATATGATCCCAGCTATCAATGCTTTACAGTATCTTGATCAAGATTGTGATAGTGCACGTTACCTCAAAAATTATTCTTTTTTATCACATACCTACTCGAGGACGAGCATGAGTTAAGATTGGGGGTGCTTGATACGTCGTAAATGTATCTATAATTTTTGATGCTCCATGCTTGTTTTGTATCAACTATCTTATGTTTTGTCTAGACTTTGAGGCATTTTTATACATTTTATGGAACTAACCTATTGACAAGATGTCATGGTGCCAGTTTCCTATTTTCTGATGTTTTTGGTTTCAGAAAATCTAGTAAAGAAATATTCTCGGAATTGGACGGAACAAAAGCCAAAGTCAATATTTTCCCCGAACGACACGGAGACCGAAGGGGAGCCACGAGGAGGACACACCATAGGGTGGCATGGGCCCACCCTAAGCTATGCTAGCCCATGGTGTGGTCCCCTCGAGGCTCCACCGACCTTTCCCTTTCGCCTATATATACGTCTCCCCGAGACGTAACCGCTAACAAGATCAGAATTCCATGAAAATTTCCGCAGCGCCGCCGCCACCGAAGAGGAGATTTAGGGGATAGAAGTCTCTGTTCAGGCACCCTGTTGGGACAGGGAATTTCCCCCGGAGCCATATCCATCGACTCCACCGCCATCTCCATCGTCGTTGCTAAATCCCATGATGAGGAGGGAGTAGTTATCCCTCGAGGCTAAGGGCTCTACCGGTAGCTATGTGTTCATCTCTCTCTCTATGCGTGATCTTATTGAGATCATGAGCTTTGTAATCTAGTTGAATAAGTAGATCTACTCTGCTACTCAAATGCTTTAATTAATATTTGCTTATCCCCATGTGTGTAAAGTTGACAGTGTGCACACCGTGTGACACTTAGGCTAAACATTACAGAAATACTTATCATGAGTTATATTTTGAGTTGGATGTCTCTGTGAAATTGTGGTGTTTTGTTGGAACCATCTAGCGCTCATGGTGATAGTGTGGGGTTACCTAGAAGGGGAATGCGAACTTTAAGGAGAGCTTTTGTAGCCCTACCGTGTATTGGAGTTATCCAACCGGAGAGTACTTCAGAGTAGCATAACGAAGAGAAGATATTTATATGAGAGTGTCCATTAGTGAAAGTATGATCCCTAGGCCATGTTTCTAAGCATTGAAACACCATTTACAATCAGTCATGTAACATGTTTGCTTGCTACCTTTTTTTCAGATTGCAATTACCACTTATAATCATCCATATTACTTGTATTTCACTATCTCTTCGCCGAACTAGTGCACCTATACACCTGCCAAGTGTATTGGGTGTGTTGGGGACACAAGAGACTTTCTTGTATCTTAATTGCAGGGTTGCTTGAGAAGGATACCTTTGACCTCTTCCTCCTTGAGTTCGATAAATATTGGGTGATCCACTTAAGGAAAACTTGTTGCTATTCTACAAACCTCTACACTTGTAGGCCCAACACTGTCTACAAAATTAGAAGCATGCGTAGACATCAGACATCCATCGAGAGAGAGCAAACCAGACAGCTAAAGTAATCGGAGTTACTTTTGGCAAACCCTAACCCGAGCACTGATGACCCACAAGTATAGGGGTGTATCATAGTACTTTTGATAAATAGGAGTGTCGATCCCAACGAGGAGCAGAAGGTGTTGAGTAGTGGTTTGGATCAGGAATTCTCTATAAATACTTAGCAAACGGATTTTTAGGGGTTTTGATAATGGAAATAAATAAAGTGCAAGTAAATAAAGACAACAAATAATTGCAGCAAGTGGCCCAATCCTTTCTTAGCAAAGGACAAGCCGGTTGTATTACTTATGAGGACCAAACCTTCTCGAGGACACATGGGAATACTGTCAAGTGTTTTTGCTTCATATAGTTAATTAATCTTCTTTGGTTGGATAAGTGTTGTGTGGGTGAACCTATGCTAATGTACCGACCTTACTTGGACTAATACATACTTGTGATTAAACCCCTTGCAAGCATCCGCAACTACAAGAAAGTAATTAAGATAAAAACCTTACCACAACATTAAACTATGAGATCCTACACTCCCTTGTGCAAAGGTTTCCTAACGGGGGTTCAGGTTTCTGTCACTCCGACAACCCCACAATTAGTAGCCAAATACACAATGCATTCCCCTAGACCCATAAATGGTGAAGTATCATGTAGTCGACGTTCACATGACACCACTAGAAGAATAGCACCACAACTTAAATATCAAACCATTGAATATTACTCAACACAATTCCACTACTAACAGCATGACTTCTCCCATGTCCTCAAGAACTAAACGAACTACTCACGAGACATCATATGGATCAAGATCAGAGGTGATATAATTATGAATAACAATCTGAACATAAACAATGATTCAAAGGTTCCACTCAAAAGCATCAACTACAAAAGTAATCAACACCGGGAAAGTTTCCCCTAAGAACTATGCAAGATTCGACCCAATTGTTACAGCGGGATGGAGTGGTTATTATGGTGCTGGTGGAGATGGTGGTGAGGATGATCCCGATGAAGTCTAGCTTGATGACGGTGTTGATGGTGACGGTCTGCCCTCTCCGGGAAGGAATTTCCCCGACAGAAAGCTGCCTGCAGGAGAGCTCTTTCTCTCTCTGTAGTTTCTGCCCACAGAGGCGGCGGAATCTTTCTGTGGTCGCTCCCTGATTATTAGGGCTTTGGGAGGAACTTATAGGCGAAGGGGCAAAGCAGGAAATAGGCCAGGGTGGCCACACCCCCTGCTGGCACGGCCTAGGGTGGGCCCGCGCCAGGGGGTGGTGTGGGCCCCTTGTGGCCCATCTTCGCCTCCCCTTCTAGCTTCCTTCGTCTTCTGGAAAAATAGGATTTTCCGTGTATTTTCTGGAATTTTTTGATCTTCGTGAATATTGCATCTAGACACCACTTTTTCCATCAGAATCCTGACTCCGGTAGTTCATCCTCCAAAAGTCATCAAACATGCAAAAATAGATGAAATAACATAAGTATCATCTCTTAATAAGAAATATATCAATGAATAACAGTAAATGATGATATAGAATAGTGATGCAAAATGGACGTATCAACTCCCCCAATCTTAGAACTCGCTTGTCCCCAAGCGAAAGCTGAGCTCAGTAAACATGACCACGGGTTTATGGAGTGAAGTGTCGATCAAAATTAATACGGACAAGAAGCATCACATTCATCAATATACAACTCATAATAGAAAGCAACTCACAATTATATAACTTAACTTGCAACGAGCATGGGAGTCACAATAAAGATGCATAAAGACAAATCATAATTGGTAATGGCACTTTGTTCTTGGTCAGAGAAAAGTTGACAAATCAAACTTAGTTTTCAAACAAAGCTTTATAATGAAGTTTATAATAGGAGTCTTTTTTCTCAAACATAAAAGGCTTTTCACAATGATAGCTTTCAAAGTAATATTCATTCAGATAAGAGTTTTGTGCAAAACAAAGAAGATAAGAAACATGATTGAATAAATCAACATATGAATGATTGAAACCCAACAACTCAAATGCTTGCTGGAGATAGAAAGTAAAAGGTTTACTGACTCAACTAAGAAGTAAAAGAAAGGACCTTCATGGAGGGAAGCAGGATTTGAAGTTTCATAAAGAGCTTCCAAAAGATTATGGTACTTACTAGCTTTGAGCTCTCATTGCCCCTATCTTAAGCATCTTGAGGTGGTTAAGGTTAAAGTGAACAAATATGGAGTATATGCTTGACAAATCATAAGTTGGCAATCTCATGTCCCTGGAGTACGAGGGTTGTTTCTCATGCTACTCAACTTTAGTTACCGGTAAGTTCTTGTCATTGTAAGTTTATGTGTATCATAAAGAACCGCCAACAGGGTACCCCTTGCCCCATGATACAGGAGCTATCCCATATCAAAATGACAAGGCAACAGACAGTGAGCATCTCAACGATCTTTTTATTTGATATTTGCATAGGTTTTTATTGGGGATGCTTCACAAATTGCTCACTATGGTTATGCTGCAAGTTTCCAGCATGATTAGGCATGGCTTAGGCTAGCCACCCAAGCGTTTCTCTAACACATATACATAACTCCATGGACTTACAAGCTCCCCTTTTATTTCACACCGTCGACATCCATAAACAAAAGATCATGATATCAACTGGATAGATATTTACAGGTGTTGAAAGCGTTCATCGTGACATCACGGTTCTGCTAATTCCCAACTTATTAGTGCAAGCATATACAACTTAGATGACACAATGGTTCAAGTTTATTAAGGGCAAGAAAATAAGGTGTGCCATCAAGTTTGTGAGAGCTTTACTAACTAGTTTTCACATAACAAAAGACTTTTTAATTTGAAAGAAAGATGAAACTCGAGAATTTACTTGGAATAGCAATAATGCTAATAGGTAGATATGTTGGACACAAATGTCATAGGTTTAAGTTTTTAATGATTGGATGCATGAGAAGAATTCCCTCTCAGTACAGGTTTTTGTCTAGCAAGGCTGGGTAGCAAGCAAAAGAGTTGAAGGAAACAAGCAAACATACAGGTGATAGAAACAAACATGCAATCTTTTTTGAAAACACAAAAGATATTAACTAAAGAATACTAAGCTTATGAGCTAATGAAGAAAGAAGGAAAATGATATAAAATACATGTAAGTGCTTTTCTCTTTTCCTTTCAAACCTCAAAAAGTGTTGCTACTGACCAGAGCTTGGTTTGCCAAAGCCAATTTAAATTTACTTGATGCCCCCAAAGTGATACCAATACTAATCACCAAGATCGATCATATAAGATAAGTTGCAAACTAAAATAAGAAGTGCAAAAAGTAAATGACAAAACTTCTGATTAATATTCCATAAAGGTACTCACACCAAGGGATACATAGATAACCAACTAGAGGAGAGATACTTCCACAATGCAAACCATCCTATATGATAACTTCTCTATTCAAGATATGACTCTATTAAAAAGGTAAAATGATGAAAGATAATGATGTGATACCGCGGCACTCCCCCAAGCTTGGAACAAGACAATGGGATGCCAAAACCTGATGACAAATTACTCCTTCAGTGGTGGTGGTGTTCCCTTGTCATCATCAGACTTCCAAGGTAAAGGATCCCCATCCACAAAGGATGTCTTAGTTTCCACAATCCTGAAACTAGCTGCAGAGCTTATGTGTTTAAATCTAGCCTCATACTCACAGTTTTGATTTTACATGTCATAGAGATGTGCTTGTAATTGGTTGGTGGTCTGATGGAGTGAGAGGATATCATCTCGAAGCTTGGAAGTCTCCTTCTTGTGCTCGGCGACAAGTTCTGAACTTATCTTATGGATAACGTCCACTTCTCGTTCTGCCATCTTCTTGTACCTAAAAATTCTTGCTCCAAAGCTTCCATCCTACCCTCCAGACTGCCTTCTCCTTTAGGGTCCTGAACCTCCTTTATCAGTACCTTCCCGTCCTTGAGTAGCAACTCCTTGGGATGAATATTCAACTCATACATGTACGGGTTGATGATGTACGCGGAGGAATCCTCCTTGGGTGATCCAGAGGAAGACATTGTGGCTCCAAAACTAAGAATCTGTCTGACACAAACAAATCGAAACGAAAACATGAAGAGAACACGATATACGGACCTCGGGGGTCCGAGAGATTATATATTACAAAGTTTTACGATATAAGGAAAGTACTGGGCAAAAATGGGAAGGAGATGGACTCCGGGGTGATCACACCCCCTGGTGGCGTGGCCAGGCCAGGGCCCGCTCCATTGGGTGGTGTGGGTCACCCAGGCTTCGTTTCCTTCCCTTTTTCGTCTTGTTACCTTCCATATGGAATAAAAACTACAAAAAATATAAAGAGAAACGTTTTTCGCGAACCTTCTATTTTCAGCACTTTTACCTATTCAAAAACGGATCCTGCGGGTTCCTGTGTTTGATCTCTGATAAATTCTTCTGGAGTCATGATACGTTGGAAACGTATCTATAATTTTTGATGCTCCATGCTTGTTTAGTATCTACTTTGCTTTGCTTTGTCTACACTTTGAGGTGCTTTTTACATGTTTTCTGGTACTAACCTATTAACAAGTTGCCACAGTGCCTGTTGCCTGTTTTCTGCTGTTTTTGGTTCCAGAAAAGCTAGTAAGAAAATATTCTCAGAATTGGACGGGACAAACGTCAAAGTCAATAACTTTCCGTGGGGAACAAGAAGTCCAGAGGGGAGATGGAGAGGCGTGCCAGGGCAGCCACACCCCCCTAGGCGTGGGTGGGCCCTGCCCCGCGCCTAGGCAGGGTGTGGGGCCCCTGGCCACCGCCTCGGCCTCCCCCTTCACCTATAAGAAGCCCCCGATGTAGAAACCCTAAGTACCCGATCAATATTCCACGAAACCTTCTATAGCCGCCGCCACCATCGTCCCTAGATAGGGGGGTCTGAAGTTCTTCCCGGCACCCTGCCAGAGGGGAGATCATCCCAGAGGCCTTCTCTCCGGTATGATGCATGAGTAGTTCACCTTGGACTATGGGTCCATGTAGTAGCTAGATGGTTGTATCTCCTCCTTTGTGCTTTCATGTATAGATGTTGTGAGCTCCATTCATGATCAAGATCTAATCTATTTCCAATCATGCATGTTGTGTTTGCGGTGATCCGATGGATATTGAGATTATTATGTTGGTTTGATTAATGGTTTTGTCTTTATGATTCTATCATGTTTGTGTTGTTTGTGATATTGCATGCTCTCCGTTGTTAGTAGCTATCTTGGCCAAGTAGTTGCTAGTGACTCCAAGAGGGAGTATTTATGCTCGATAGTGGGTTCATGCCTCTAGTTTCCAAGGGAAGTGACAGAAATCTCTTTGGTTGTAGATGTGTTGTTTCTACTAGGGAGAAAACAACGGTCTCTTGTTCATGGAACATGTGGACTGTTTACCTTACAAACTTTTCTTAAAGCAGTTGTGTGTTGCTTGCAACTTAATACTGGAGGGGGTTCGGATGATAACCTGAAGGTGGACTTCTAGTCATAGATGTAGTTGGATGGCGGTCTATGTATATTTTTGTATTTCCAAATCGAATCTCATAGGATCTTTCTGACTAGTATTGCATTGTTATGTCTTGATCAGTTCCTATCAATTGCCCCGCTGTAATTTGTTTACCCTTCATGCCATGTTGTTTATCTAAGGAGAACACCTCTAGTGAACTATGGACCCCATTCCAATCTTTACCATTGATACATCTTCCACTGTTACTTGTTTACTTGATGCAAACCAACATTACCTTCCACACTATACGTTTAATCCTTTATTACAGCAATCGGTGAGATTGACAACCTCACTTTTAGTTGGGGCAAAGTCTTGAGTTTGTGTTGTGCAGGTCTCCACGTTGCTTCCAACACCTGTGTGAAGTTTGCTTCCTCCTATTGGTTCGATAAGCTCGGTTTCTTACTGAGTTAAGACTTGTTGTTGTGCTGCTTCACACCTTGCTCTTGGGGTTCCCAACATGCTCCTCATCAACTGAGCCATCAACAAGTTTTCTGGCGCCATTGCCGGGGAGGCTAAGGACGTATTCACTAGGGGAGTCCTCCACTTCCTCTCTCTTTAATTTTTTTTAGTTTGCTCTGTTTCTTTTGATTGGTTTTGTTTGCCTCTTTCCAAAAAACCCAAAAAAATTAGTCTAGTTTGGTTTGTTGCTTTATTCAAAAACACACAAAAAATAGTTCCTGCTCTTGCTGCTGATGCTGTTTTTGGCTTGCCCACCTTTGCCAAAATGAACTCTGCTAAGAACACCAAGTTGTGTGACTTCACTAGCACCAACAACAATGATTTCCTTAGCACACCTATTGCTCCACCTGCTCCTGATGCTACCTTTTATGAAATTAAGCCTTCTTTATTGAATCTTGTGATGAGAGAGCAATTTTCTAGTGCTATTTCTGATGATCCTACTACCCATCTCAACAGCTTTGTTGAACTTTGTGAGATGCAAAAGTATAAGGATGTAGATGGAGATATTATTAAGCTCAGGATTTTTCCTTTCTCCTTGAGAGGAAAAGCTAAAGAATGGTTGCTATCCATGCCTAAAAATAGTATTGATTCTTGGACTAAGTGCAAAGATGATTTTATTGGAAAATACTATCCGCCTGCTAAGATTATATCCATGAGAAGTGACATTATGAAATTTAAACAACTTGATAGTGAACATGTTGCTCAAGCTTCAGTGTCACGTCCCAAAATTTTCCAAATTTTGAAATGTGAAAAATAAATAAACAAAATAAATAATTGTTGAAATTTAGGGTGAAAAGAAACTTTTTGTTTCATAATGGAAATATCAAAACCCTACTTGAACACAATTTGAATAAAAGGGAATCCAACAAAATTCAAATCAAGTGAAATGCATTCATCAATGAATGTATCTTAAAATTTAAACACTTAAAACCCTAAAACCCTAATGGAAGAAAATCATTTCTAAGATCTCTCTAAGACTATGGATTTGATCCATATAAAATTTAGCAACAAAATTTTATAAAAGATCAAAAATGATAAATAAAAATATTATAAAACCATAGAAATTGATTTGGAACCATGGATAAAAACTTATGAATATAATAAGATAAGGAATTAATTGCCAAAGCTAATAAATATCCTATCTAAAATCCATACCAAATTGTGAGCAAAATAATCCTAAAGGGATCTAAAAAGATAAACAAATATTAAATAAAATTTTACAAATTGGAATCAGCAATTTTAGATCTATAAATAAAAAGATATGGATTTTATAAGACAAAGAAAGAAAGAAATAAATAAGGAATATTTAAAAGCCAAATTAAATCTTGCCAAACAAATGAAATTAAATGAAATATTATGGATAATAAAAGGAATAAAAGATTATTTAAATAAAATCATAAGGATTGAACAATATCTAATTTTATTTAAATGAAGACAAGTTGCCTAAGCTAAATAATAAATTCCAAAGGAATTATTTAGAAGACAATTTAAAACTTGAATTAAATCCATAAGCAAATGGAACAAAGATAATTCAAATCCAAATAAAATGAAGGGATAAAGAATAATCAAATAAAAGTATATGGGAGTAAACCATATTCTAATTATATTTGAATAAAGATAAAATCCCTAAAATAAATGATTAATTAAATCATGGGAAAATAATAATTGGAATTTTCCCAAGTGGAATAAAAGTTATTTAATTAACTTAAATGGAATAAAGAGTCATTTGAATAAAATTTATATGGATTTAAAACCATATTGGATTTTATTTGAATAAAGACAATTGCCCCATTTAAATGATTAATAAATCATATTAAAATACTTCAAATAATTTAAAGTGAATTATTTGCACTAATGAATAAATAAAACCTACTGAAAAAGGTTTGGTGAAAATTAGATTTTGAAAATATAATTAAAATCTTATTTGAATAAAGGCAAGTGCCTATTTTAAAAAAAAAACCCATAAATGAATAAAATAATTATTATAAAATGGACTTTAAATACATATTTAAAACAGTATAAAAACATACTGAATATTTGGAAAGATCTGAAAAAGAAATATGAAATCAAATGATAGTTTGAATTCAAAACATAAAATCAGAAAAGGAAAAAGAAACAGAAAAGGAAAAAGAAACAGAAAAGGAAAAAAATGAATTAGACCCAGCCCAACTAGCCCCACGCCCAGACCAGCCCAGCGAGCCCACTTCTTCTCTCCCCGCAGAAAAACGTTTCGCACCGCAGCACGCACCCGTGCAGCCACTGACTACGTGACCCCACACGTACACCCTCTCTCTCTCGCTGACGCCTAGGTCCCACCTGCCAGTCGTCTTCCCCACCCCGCGGACCCGTTCTTCCCCTCGCTGCTGTTTCGGCCGATTGATTGCGAGCTTGAATTCGCGTCAATGCCGCGCTAATTATACCCAGCGACAACACTCTCATAATTGCCTACACCCCCTCTCTGTTTCCCTCCATTCTCCCGCACACAATCGCCCCCAGGCTGCACCAATTCCTCGTTGCACTCCACTGACCCCGACGGCACTCCGGCCACTATTCCGGCCAGACCTCGCCTCCCCTTGATCCTAGGCCTCCACGAGCCTACTCCCCAAAGTCTTGCGCACCCATCAGTACCCTCGGCTCGCCCGCGCATGATCCACAACGTCGGCAACGACTTCGACTGAACACACACATGTTATACTCTCCCGTGCGCATCTAACGCCACTAGTTTCGTGTCCTAGCGCGCTTCGTAACCTCGCTCCCGAGGACGAACAGAAGAGCCCGACGGCGATGACAACTATGGCGAGGAATCGCCATCAACTCCGAGCGCCCCTGCCTCCCCACGAGCGCGTTGAGCATCAAAACTCCACGACGAACTCGGTGAGCCCTCCCCCTCTCTCTCGCTTCCTGTATCGCTGGCAACCTCACCGCCCGAGCGCACCACGGCTGTCCACCGTCGCTGCGCCGCCCATCTATGGTCGATACGTTCTGGACCGTAGGATGTTGATCTGTTGGCTAGGAACATATCACTTAAGCGAACCGATACGACCAATCTGAGACACACAGATCACTTAAAATCTAACGATCCATAGCACGCGATTCGCACGAACCGTTATTGTCCAATAGGAGCGCACCACGTGGCCAGCTTTTGTTTTAAATAGACAGAAACATTTCTATTTGATGTTTAAACTTGCAAAATTCATAACTTTTAATCTACACGTCCAAATTTCGCAAACTTTATATCAATGGAATCAACAAAAAGAATAATTTCCAACCATGCCATTTGTTTAGTGTTTTTCTTTTGTAAAATTAGTTATTTTTGCAGAAACTTGTTTAGGCATATTTTGAAAATAAAATTATTCAAGAAATGATTTTAGGGTAAAATATTTTGTAAATGGATTAATTTGAACCTGCTGACCATAAAAACCAACTTGTAGATTTAAAAGTATATTTTGTGATACTAGGCAATAAATCTTTGAATAAAAGCATTTCTAGTTAAATAAAAATATTGATTATGATTTAAAAATGCTTTTTGAGTAAAACCTTTTTAAAATGGTTTGATTTAAACTCTCTGACCCTAAACACAAAGTTTTGGATTTAAAAATGTATTTGATTAAACCCTAGAAAATTATTACTTTGATTAAAGGCATTTCTAGAAAAATCAAAATGGTGCTTGATTTAAAAGGGTTTTTGAGTGAAACCTTTTGTAAATGATTTTGTTTTAAAACAATTTGACCATAAATATTAATATTGGTGTTTTAAAACATTTTGGCTAACACTATAAATTATTACTTTGATTTAAATCATTTCTAGAAAAACAAAAATGATTTAGAGTGGCCATTTTCACTAACTTAACATCAAATGGTTTTTGCCACTTTTGTAAATGACCAATAGATGTTTAAAAATGTTTATATCCTATTAGAAACCACTTATCCAAATAAAACAATCTTTTGCATGCTTGCATGCATTGCTTTGTTTTTATTATTCTATGTGATGAATTGTTTGCATGCTAGTTTTGAATTTGTGTCTTGCTTGATTGAATTGTAGTGAACTTTCAAGAGTGTGACCATTTCAAGATCCAGGAGTGAACTTATATTATCTACCAAAAATTTAAGTGGTGCTTCATACTTTTGTCCCATTATTTTCACTATGCATTAGTAATATTTCTAAGTAGGACTTGCATGGAATTTTTACTAAGTATGCTATGCCTTGGGAAATCCTAGTAGATGATGCCTTAGTAGAATTTTCCCTAAGTTAATATTCCTAATACTATTATGCTTAGCTTAGCTAATAGAAAACAAGGGTGGATTATATTCATGCTATGAAATATTTCTAAGCCTATGACTTGTGTTTTGTTTAATAAAACAACTATGTGAATGAATCACCTGGGTGGAATGGAAAGAATGGGTTATGTTGAGTGGTTACATAGGGCCCCATATATATGGCCTACCCTAGTGTATCTCACTCGTGGAAAGCGACCCAGGAACAAAGAGATTTGAGATGTCAAATGTTGAGAAGCTTCAAGTGCAGCCACATGGCATTATGGGCTCTGTCTGGATCATATAGGTTGCAATAACTTAGCCAGATGGACAGTTGGTGGTAGGGGTGATAGGTTTGGGAACGCGTCCATTATGGTCTAAGGGAAGGCTTCTGAAAGATCTTGTCTTGATGCTTGTCGAGTCTTGTGGGGAAAGTGCACCACCTCTCGAGAGAGTAAAATCTAAGTACTTAGTTGTGTCCCCGGCAATGGACAATTTGAGCATCAATACATGGAAGCTATCAAGGATCTCCTCGTCGCAATTTCTAAGTTAAAAACTTGTGGTTGAACAAGGGTTAAAGGATCACCAATTTCTATTGAGAGATGCCTTGGGTGATTTTGATAAACAAAAACTTAGTGTTTTCAAATGATAAGGAAAATCTATTTTGAGCAAAGCAATCCTAAGCTCCACTTAGCCAAATGCATATAGATGATAGTTACCACTATACTACCATAGTATCACTTGCCAATACAATTCAAATGTGTTGACCCTTGTGGCTGTAACTTATTATGTTGCAGGTTTGTTTGATGTTAGTGAAGTGTGTTGAATAGGATTACAAGTCTACAACTAACATGATTGCCTGTGGCACTTTAAAGATGAAGGACTCCATGCTATATAGATATTCTGCTGCATTGTAATGAGATAGCCAAATGATCTATGTAAGATGTAATGAACTATTTTATTCCTGGTGATAAAGTTGTACTATGACCTTTGTTTCTTGATATTACATCTTAAACTGTGGATGCTAGCTATTGAATAAGGGACTAGCATTGTAAACACAGGGATCTCCACCTTATCAAGGTTGGGACCTCTACAATGGCAAAGAATGAAATCTTTGGTTAAAAATTGTCCCACTCATGGACTCACTGCTTGGATGATTATTCAAACTTTTTATGCAGGTTTGAACTTCTCCTCAAGAAATCTATTGGATTCAGCTGCTGGAGGTACCTTCATGGACCTCACTCTGGGTGCTGCAACAAGGCTCCTTGATAGTATGATGGTTAACTACTATGAATGGCACGTTGAGAGAGCTCCACATGGTAAGAAGGTAAATTATGTTGAGGAAACTTCTGCTTTGAGTGAAAATATTGATGTTATTATGGCTATGCTTGTTAATGGGAAAGCTCCTCTAGATCCTAATAGTGTTCCCTTAGCCTCTTTGGTTGCTCAATAAGAGCAAGTTGATGTGAACTTCTTTAGAAACAACAATTTTGGCAACAATACTTATGGTAATTATAGGCCTTATCCTCCTAGTGGAAATGCTTATCAGGGTAGATCTGGAATGCCTAGTGAAGAGAGGATTCTAGAAGTTGAGAGATCCACTAAAAAATTTATGCAAATGCAATATGAGCAAAACAAGATTTTCACTAAAACAATGGAGGAACAATCTATTATTTTGAAAAATATTAGTCATCAGCTTGAGAATCTGAATATAGAAATTCCTAGTTTATAGTCAAAAATTTTGAGTGCTGAAAAGAATATATCCTCTTTGTCTGAAGCACAGTATTCCTTGATTAATAAAATGGCTGCTAAACCTGAAACTATGAAAAGTACCTTTGCTCCCACTCATGCCATACAAGTTACTATTGATGAAACTGTTAGGTTGTTAGCTCAACTTCATGCTAGGTGGGAAAGGGAAGCTGAAATTGATAGAAACAATAGTGTGTGCACCATCACCACTAAACCACAAGTAGTCCCTATTCCTCCTCCTACTATACCTAAGCCTATTGAGCCTACTACTAGTGATTCTAAGTTTGACTTTGGTATTGATGGTTGTAATATTTCTGAAGTGATTATGTTCCTACAGAAGCTTGCTAGAAGTCCTAATGCTAGTGATATGCATGTAGCTTTCACTAAACACATTACAGATGCTCTTGTTAAGATTAAGGAAGAGAAGCTAAAATGCAAAGCTTCTATTCCAAGTAAAGTAAAAGATATTTGGGAACCCATTATTAATATATAAGTGAATGACTTTGATCTCAAAGCTTCATGTGATCTTGGTTCTAGTGTCTCTATTATGCCTAGGAAGATTTATGAAATGCTTGATTTGCCATCATTGGAAGATTGTTATTTAGGTGTCCCACTCAATGATAATGCTAAGAAGAAACTCATGGGGAGTATTAATGATGTTCTCATTATGGTTAACAATGCTTATGTCCCTGTTGATTTTTATGTAGTGGATGTTGAATACAATGTTTCTTGTCCTATTACTTTGGGAAGACCTTTTCTCAGAACAGTTGGTGCCATCATTGATATGAAAAAAGGCACCATTAAATATCATTTTCCATTCAAGAAAGGTATTGAACACTTCCCTATGAGGAGAGATAAGTCACTTTTTGCCCCTCCTTTAAAAGAAAGGTTTGATGTTAATGCTTCCTCATTTGAAAATACTTGATTCTTCTTGCTTCTTGTGCCTAACTTAAAGGCGTTAAAGAAAAGTACTTGTTGGGAGATAACCCAAGAGTGTCCTTGAGTCTTGGAAGTTATTACTTCAGTAATGACCTCTCCTTATCCTTTTTGTTTGCTTTTTGTGCCAAGAATGACCTCTAATGAGAGGGAAGTAAGATTTGGGGAGTTGTTGTCCCGAAACAGATTTCTGTCCTCCACCATAAAAATTTGTGAGGAGTGTCTGTAACTCGTATTGAGCTCAAAATTTACGAATAAATATCCCAATATGTTAGCTAACTTTCGTTAGTTTAACGCTATTTTATTTGAGAAACAGAAGATTTTCGAAAAAATCGGTATCTACATGCTGGTCTTTTTTGACAGATTTCTGCCATTATTTGCATTTGCTTCTTATTGATTTCATTTTGAGTTCTCTTTAGGTGAATTGAGCTTTTTGAAGGAGTTACTACAGTAGCTTGTGTTTTTAGTGAAAATCCTTTCTATTCCAAAGCTTTGCCAGAGGTCTAATATCTTTTGAATAAACTAATGTTACTAATGAAGATTGTGTGAAGTTTTGTATGAAGGAAAAATTTCAGGTGTAGAGAGAGAATGATGCAATGAGATGAAGAATGAACAAAATCTCAAGCTTGGGGATGCCACCATGGTTTCACCCCAAGAAATATCCAAGAGGTAAAAGAGTCAAAGATTGGGGATGCCTTGGGGCATCCCCTTCTTCATCAATAAAAAGCTCAGGTATGTCTAGACACTTCGTTTTTATTGTTTCATGCATTGTTGTGTTGTTCTTGGAGCGTCTTAGCTTTAATTTGGTCTGCTTAGTTGTTTAGTTTGCTTGAATAAATTAGTTTGGACCCCCGTTCTCTCCGTGTTGTTTTGCAAATAAGTTGCTTGGTGTTGGAAAGGAGTAGTAAGTTCTTGCTTGAAAGTGCAAGAGGAGCTTGCATTGACTGTGACTTAGACTTTAGCATGCTAGGTGTTGTTTTGACCTTATGTTTAGTGATTATTGCTGTAGCATGTCTTGTTCCAAGTCATTGGAATTTCTTAGTGTGCTTTGAAGAAATTATGCGTTATGTTAGCATGCAAAAAGCATAGTATTGTGCTATTCTCCTTTGATGCTTTGCTTGGGTTGACTTGGCACATGCTCACACCATGTTATGACTATGAACAAGTCACCATAGACTCTATGATCATTTAGTACTTGACTTGTAGTACCACTCTATGCTTTGATTAGTAATGTGTTGTTGCTCTGCATGATTATGGCCATTATTTCTCTCCTAGTTGGTTGCTCCCAGTCTTTTGCTAGCCTCCATTTGTATGAGTAAGCTCTACTCATGCTTCCAACTCCCAAGAAACAAAGTTATTCCAAAGTGTCCACTATAAACTCCTATGGATGGTGTGTTACACCATTCCAAGTATATTCTTGTTTTCATCTATCTTCCAATTTAAAACTATTTTGTTATGCGAAAACTTAGAGATTAAAGCCCTCACAAACCTGATGGCACACTTTATATTCTTTTCCCCTAATAAACTTGAACCATTGTGTCATCTATGTTGTATATGCGTGCACTTATACATTGGAATTAGCAGAACCGTGCTGTCACAGGGAACGTTTTCAACATTGCACTTGTACTTTGTACTCAGTTGATATCATGCTCTTTTGTTTATGGATGTCACCGGTGTGAAATAAAGAGGGAACTTCTAAGTCCATGGAGTTTGTATTTTGTGTTAGAGAAACGCCTGGGCCGCTAGCCTAAGCCATGCCTAATCATGGTGGAAACTTGCAGCATCACCATAGTGAGCTATCTATGAAGCATCCTCAATAAAAAAGCTATGCATATGGTAAATAAAAAGATTGCTGAGATGCTCATTGTCTGCTTGCCTTGTCATTTTGGTTATGGGAAAGCTCCTATACCATGTGCAAGGGGTACCCCGTTGGCGGTTCTCAATGATATGCAAGTACTTACAATGACAAGAACTTACAAGTGACTTAAGTTGAGTAGCATGAGGTGTGGCCCTTGTATTCAAGGGACTTGAGATTTCCAACTTATACTTCGTCAAGCATATACTCCATCTTTGTTCACTTTAACCTTAATCACTGCAAGATGCTTATGATATGCGCAACGAGGGCTGAAAGCTAACAAGTACCATAATTTTTGGAAGCTCTTTTTGAAACTTGAAATACCTGCTTCCCTTTGTGAAGGTCCTTTCTTCCACCATTATGGTGAGTCTCCACCTTCTACCTTTAGTCACCACTAAGAGAGCATAGTTGTCATTCTGTGTGCAGTGTTCCAAATCTTATTGATTCATGCATATGGTGATATTATTTGTTCTTGTGCTAATTGTTTCTAGTCACCCTTGTGAACTTTGAAGGTGTCCTATACATCTATTTGCTACTCCATGAGTGACAGGCTGAATGCCACTATGCTATGTTTTCTGTATGTGAAACAAACAAACGTTTCTCAATGCATGTTATTCATGATATTTGTTTGTAGCTTGTCATGTTGCATGCATAGTTACTATGTCCTATTGTTAGAACTCCATCTTTCATGCACATGTTTAGAGTTCTTTGATCCAAGCTTTCAATGTTTGTAAATGGTTAGATCTTTATTGTGAGGGTGCATGTCACCTCAAAAATTATTCTTTTTATCACTTACCTACTCGAGGACGAGCAGGAGTTAATCTTGGGGATGCTTGATATGTCGGAAACGTATCTATAATTTTTTATGCTCCATGCTTGTTTAGTATCTACTTTGCTTTGCTTTGTCTACACTTTGAGGTGCTTTTTACATGTTTTCTTGTACTAACCTATTAGCAAGTTGCCACAGTGTTAGTTGCCTGTTTTTTGCTGTTTTTGGTTCCAGAAAAACTAGTAAGGAAATATTCTCGGAATTGGACGGGACAAACGTCAAAGTCAATAACTTTCCATGGGGAACAAGAAGTCTAGAGGGGAGACGGAGAGGCATGCCAGGGCAGCCACACCCCCCCTAGGCGCGGGTGGGCCCTGCCCCGCGCCTAGGCAGGGTGTGGGGCCCCTGGCCACCGCCTCGGACTCCCCCTTCGCCTATAAGAAGCCTTCGATGCAGAAAACCTAAGTACCTGATCAATATTCCACGAAACCTTCTAGAGTCGCCGCCACCGTCGTCCCTAGATCGGGGTGATCTGAAGTTCTTCCAGGCACCCTGCCGGAGGGGAGATCATACCGGAGGCCTTATCTCCGATATGATGCGTGAGTAGTTCACCTTGGACTATGGGTCCATGTAGTAGCTAGATGGTTGTATCTCCTCCTTTGTGCTTTCATGTATAGATCTTGTGAGCTCCATTCATGATCAAGATCTAACCTATTTATAATCATACATGTTGTGTTTGCGGTGATCCGATGGATATTGAGATTATTATGTTGGTTTGATTAATGGTTTTGTCTTTATGATTCTATCATGTTTGTGTTGTTTGTGATCTCGCATGCTCTCCGTTGTTAGTAGCTATCTTAGCCAAGTAGTTTCTAGTGACTCCAAGAGGGAGTATTTATGCTCGATAGTGGGTTCATGCCTCTAGTTTCCAAGGGAAGTGACAAAAATCTCTTCGGTTATAGATGTGTTGTTTCTACTAGGGAGAAAACAACGGTCTCTTATTCATGGAACATGTGGACAAATTACGTTATACACTTTGCTTAAAGCAGTTGTCTGTTGCTTGCAACTTAATACTGGAGGGGGTTCGAATGATAACCTGAAGGTGGACTTCTAGTCATAGATGCAGTTGGATGGCGGTCTATGTATATTGTTGTATTGCACAATCGAGTCTCATAGGATCTTTCTGACTAGTATTGCATTGTTATGCCTTGCTCAGTTCCTGTCAATTGCCCCGCTGTAATTTGGTTACCCTTCATGCCATGTTGTTTATCTAAGGAGAGCACCTCTAGTGAACTATGGACCCCGGTCCAATCTTTACCATTGATACATCTTCCACTGTTACTTGTTTACTTGCTGCAGACCACCATTACCTTCCACACCATACGTTTAATCCTTTCTTACAGCAACCGGTGAGATTGACAACCTCACTGTTAGTTGGGGCAAAGTCTTGAGTTTGTGTTGTGCAGGTCTCCACATTGCTTGCAACACCTGTGTGATGTTTCCTTCCTCCTAATGGTTCGATAACCTCGGTTTCTTACTAAGGGAAGACTTGTTGTTGTGCTGCTTCACACCTTGCTCTTGGGGTTCCCAATAGGCTCCTCATCAACTGAGCCATCAAGTCACCATTTGAATAATATCAACATCTTCATTATAAGAATCTCCAGAAATATAATGTTTGAGCCTTTGACTATTCACCACTTGTGTAGTGTTGTCTCTCAAAGAAGAAATTTTAATAGCACCTGAACGATACACCTCCTCAATAACACAAGGTCCTTCCCATTTTGAGAGTAGTTTTCCTGCAAAAAATCTGAGACGAGACCTATACAATAGAACTTTCTCACCAACATGGAACTCCCTTTTGAGAATTCTGCTATCATGCCATATTTTTTACTTTTTCTTCAAAGAGTCTAGCATTTTCATAAGCTTCAATTCTCCACTCATCTAAGGAACTTAAGTCAAGCAATCTTTTCTCACCAGCAAGTTTAAAATACCTATTCAGTTCTTTCAGTGCACAATAAGCTTTGTGTTCTAATTCTAAAGGCAAGTGACAAGCTTTACCATAAACAATTTTGTAAGGAGACATTCCCATAGGATTTTTATAAGCAGTTCTATATGCTCATAAAGCATCATTCAAATTTTTAGCCCAATTTTTTCTAGATCTATTAACACTCTTTTGCAAGATGGATTTAATTTCTCTATTTGAAAGTTCTACTTGCCCACTGGTTTGAGGGTGATAAGCTAAAGCAATTCTATGATTAACATCATATTTAGCAAGGGTCTTCCTAAAACCACCATGAATAAAATGAGAACCTCCATCAGTCATGAGATATCTAGGCACACCAAACCTAGGAAATATAACATATTTAAGCATTTTTAAAGAGGTCTTACCATTAGCACTATTTGTAGGAATGGCTTATACCCACTTTGTAACATAATCAACAGCAACAAGAATATGAGTGTACCCTTTTGAAGGAAGAAAAGGACCCATAAAGTCGAATCCCCAACAATCAAATGGTTCAATAACAAGAGAATAATTCATAGGCATTTCATTGCGTCTAGAAATGTTACCAACTCTTTGACATTCGTCACACGATAAAATAAACTTTCTTGCATCTTTAGAGTAGGCCAATAAAAACCTGATTATAAAACCTTTTGTACGGTTCTATCTCCATCATGATGTCCTCCATAATCACTACCATGACATTTTATCAATATCTCTTGTTGTTCATATTCTGGAACACATCTTCGCATAATACCATCCACTCCTTTATATAAATGTGGGTCATCCCAAAAATAATGCCTCGGATCATTAAAGAATTTCCTTCTTTGCTGGATTGTAAAGGTTGGAGGCAAATACTTTGAAAAAATAAAGTTAGCATAATCAGCATACTAAGGACTCTCTCGTGGGCTTCCCTTTATTGCTGCCAACTGCTCATTTGGGAAACTATCATTAATAGGCATAGGATCAAAAGAAATGTTTTCCAACCGAGGTAAATTATCAGCAACAAGATTTTCAGCACCTTTTCTATCTACAATATGTAGATCGAACTCTTGTAAAAGCAATACCCATCTAATTATCCTAGGCTTAGCATCTTTCTTTGTCATAAAATACTTAATAGTAGCATGATCAGTATGAATGGTAACTTTTGAATCAACAATATAAGGTCTAAACTTATCACAAGCAAAGATTACAGCTAAAAACTCCTTTTCAGTAGTAGCATAATTCTTTTAAGCAGCATCAAGAGTCTTACTAGCATAATGGATAACATTCAATTTTTTATCTATTCGTTGCCCAAGAACAACACCTACAGGAAAATCACTAGAATCACACATAATTTCAAAGGGTAAATTCCAATCAGGCGCTTGGACAATAGGAACAGTAGTTAAAGCTTTCTTTAAAGTTTCAAAAGCTTCCTTAGAATCATCATCAAACACAAAAGGTACATCTTTTTTGGAGAAGATCAGTAAGGGGTTTTGAAATTTTGGAGAAATCTCTAATAAACCTTCTATAGAAACAACCATGACCAAGGATACTAAGAATACCTTTCACATCCCTAGGACAAGGCATTTTCTCATTGCTTCAACTTTGGCTCTATCAACTTCAATGCCTCTTTCAGAAATTTTGAGTCCAAGAACAATCCCTTCATTAACCATGAATTGGCATTTATCCCAATTAAGAACAAGATTAGTTTCTTCACATCTCTGTAAACTTTATCAAGGTTGTGCAAACAATTATCAAAAGAAGTTCCATAGATGGAGAAATCGTCCATGAAAACTTCCACAATTTCTTCACAAAAACCATGAAAGATAACAGACATACATCTCTGAAAAGTAGCAGGAGCATTACATAAACCAAAAGGCATACACCTATAATCATAAGTTCCATAGGGACACGTAAAAGTGGTTTTCTCTTGGTCGTGTGCTTTCACAGCAATTTGAGAAAACCCAGAATAACCATCAAGAAAACAAAAGTGAGTCTTCTTGGACAACCTTTCTAGCATTTGATCAATAAAAAGGTAGAGGATAATGATCTTTCTTAGTAACTTTATTCACCTTTCTAAAATTAATGCACATCCTATAACCAACTACTACTCTTTGAGGTATAAGCTCATTATTTTCATTAGGCACAACAGTAATTTCTCCTTTCTTAGGGACACAATGAACAGGACTAACCCAGTTACTATCAGCAATAGGGAAGATAATACCAGCATCAAGAAGTTTCAATAACTCATTTCTTACCACTTCCTTCATCTTAGGATTTAAACGGTGTTGATGTTCAACAACTGGCTTTGCATCAGGTTCTATATTAATAGCGTGCTGACATATAGTACGAGAAATCCCTTTTAAATCATCAAGAGTATACCCCATAGCTCCTCGGTGTTTCTTCAATACTTCCAATAACCTTTCCTCTTCCTTTCCTGAAAGTTTAGAACTAATAATAATAGGATATATTTTCTTATCATCTAGATAAGCATATTTAAGATCATCAGGCAGAGGTTTTAAATCGAAGACAGGATCCCCTTTAGGTGGTAGTGTGGTACCCAAATATTCCACGGGTAGGTTATGCTTAAGCATCTCAGGTTGACGAAGGAAAATCTCGTCAATCTCATTTCTTTCTTCCATGAAGACCTCACTTTCATGATCTTCCATAAATTTCTGCAAAGCATTATTAGGAGCAAGAGAAATAGAAGAAAGTTGTTCAACTCTGAAATCCTCATTAGGCAATTCATTTTCATAAGGAGTTTTAGCAAATTTGGAAAAATTAAACTCATAAGATTCTCCATCAAATTTAGTTAAAACTTTCTCCTTCTTACAATCTATCATAGCTCCACAAGTCTTTAAGAAAGGTCTACCAAAAATGATAGGACAAGTTTTACTAGCTTCCTTACCAAGCACTAGAAAATCAGCAGGATATTTAGTATTACCACAAAGAACTTCTACATCTCTTACAATACCAATTGGATAGACTGTGTCTCTATTAGCAAGGTGAATAACCACACCAATGTCCTCAAGTTCACAAGGACCACTTTCATGCATAATTTCTCAGTAAAGCTCATAAGGAATAGCACTAGAACTTGCACCAATATCACATAAACCATAATAGCAATGATCACCAATTCTAACAGAAAGCACAGGGACACTAGCTTTCCTAGATTTACTAGGATGAGAGAAAATATTAGAAGCATCTTCACAAAACATAATGTGCCCATCTTCTACATTTTTAGTGACAAGATCTTTCACAATGGCTACTACAGGTTCAATATTTATTTGTTCATCAGGTTCAATAGTTTTCTTTGTACTTTTGCTAACCACATTAGCTATAATAGAATGTTCCTTTACCTTAGCAGGAAAAGGTATTTTCTCAATATAAGGTTCAGGAAAAATATGAACAACAGTACAAACTTCAGTGTTTCTAGCAAGAACATGATTAACAATATCTTTGTAAGGTGCATGGTACTTGTTCCACTCCTTTTGGGGAATTTCAATATAAGAAGAAAAGGCCTTAAAACAATTTGCAAGAGCTTGAGAATCAAGACCATACTCAGTACTAATTTCATGAAAGTCATTAGTTCCCATAAAAGATTTAATGCATTCATAATCATAATTTATACCTGACTTTCTTCCTTTGTCATTCTCCCATGCTTCAGCATTTTCTTGATTACGGTCTAGAAGATCCCATTTAGCTTCTTCTTTCATACGTGTGAATGATCCAGCACAAGAAGCATCTAATAAATCTTTATCATGAAGAAAAAGCCTTGCATAAAAGTTATTGAAAATAATATTATTAGGGAGCTCATGAATAGGACATTTGAGCATTAGTAACTTCAATCTCCCTCAAGCTTGGGATGTACTCTCTCCATCAAGAGGCCAAAAGTTATATATTTGATTCCGGTCTTTATGAATCTCACTAGGAGGATAGAATTTAGAATAAAAGAGAGGTACAATTTCCTCATATTCCATAGCTTGTCCATTCTTCAGCAGCTTATACCATTCTTCAGCTCTTCCTTTCAATGATATAGAGAGTAACTTTTTCTTAACTTGTTCCGTTGTGATACCTTCACACTTAAACAACCAGCATAATTCATGGATAAGAATCAAGTGATCACCAGGATGGATAGTTCCATCCCCAAAATAATAGTTATCCATAACACGATCAACAATTTTTGTAGGTATCTTAAAAGGATCTATCTCATTAGGTGATGGTTCATCTACTACCCTAGCAGTGGTAGTAGCTTTCCCAAATAGGAAACCAAGTGGGTTATCCATATTGGAAAAAAGTAGCAAACAGAAATAAAATCAGTACTCATAGTAGAAGTTTCCTTTACCAGTTGCACTCTTCAATAGCGCTTCACTCCCTGGCAACGTGTAACACCCTCAGAATCGACCCTATGCAAGTTTTAGCGAAACCCGCCAAACCCGCATAGAAACGATTCAAAGGTGCCCACCAGGCACTTTCGTGCGGGTGGAAAACGAAGTAATAAGATTACACAACAGTCCTTGATGGGACCCACAGAACAGATATATATAACAGCGACTCAAAGAGTCAAGAATACAGATATAATATACAAAGATCCAAATCACCTTGAAAATGATAGAGCGTCCGACTACGGACAAGATGCAAATGGGGCTAAGAGCCCTGAAGAATAATCAATGGCGTCCATAACCCTGCCCAGGCCAAGCCGGAAGGGTAACCCTGCTAACGACGTCGATCTCAAAACCTGCTTAAACAAAAGGGGTGCCGACAAAGGGCAAAGGAAAAAGAGGAGCGTCAGTACTGAGGCCAGTACACGGCGAGGCTAGAATTCGGCGGTCCTCGCCTACATAGGTATGGTGGACTGAAGCGGTAGCGGCAGCATACACTGAACAACCTATAGAGACTCGATACAACTGGCGGATATCCGAGAGGGGTAAGAAAGACCTATTCGGAACCAACCTGATGCTACCATCAAACAAACCCATCCTGGTGTTTCCCCCTCGAGCCCAAACGAGGAAGTCAACCGAGGAACTCACACAGTTGGCAGTTTTACTTATTCAGTTATCGTTGCAGTAATTACTAGTCAGGTATAGATAATCATCCTGATAAAATAAGCAGTGGGCAATTTTAATTAACCATTCCGTTATAGTTGCAACACTTACTAATCAGATACAAATAGCATGAGATAACCCAAAAACCCAGCAGTTGTTGGTACTTTTATTCAGCCATTCCGTTGTAGTTGCAATATTTACTAGTCAGGTACAATGGTCGCGAGCGACAACCCAAACAAGCAATTGTTGGCAGTTTTATTTAGCCATTCCATTATAGTGAAGCTGATTACTAGTCATTATAAAGTCAAATTTATAGCACTACTTTAGTTATAGTTGTCTATGATCGAGATACTGTGCTCCAAGTCGTCCATAACCGCGGACACGGCTTTCAGAAAGTTTTAACCTGGCCGGGGTGCACAAATAGCAACACACACACGATCAACCTCGGAAAAACCAAATCAAAACCCAACGAGGCTTTCACGACAAAGCAATCACAGGATTTAGAAATATTTCAGGGGGCCACCCCTTGGAGTACACCCGCAACGAAGTTAGCTGACTCCGAGACGGACCCGAGGTTTGGGTGGATGGCTGTGAACGACTGGGAACCCAAAACTAGGCTTGTCGACACCGCGAAAATGTGTCCCGATCCTAAACAGTACAGTGTGCTCCTCGCACAATCGTAAATAAAGCAGTAGCATGGCATAAGTACAGGATAGTAAATAAAACCTCAAACTAGTTTGTGGCCCCAAGAAATAAGAATGAATCAAGCTCTGGCTCAGGGGGGGCCATAATTCCCCGTATGTGGATAGCGCGATAAATCAAGGAACAGGTATCAAGTACTCGGGGTCCTACGGGACACAAGTGGGCGGTCGGAAACCAAATATTATCTATCACCCACCGATGCCTCTGCTTACTTACTTCAATTTTAGTTGTTAAACAGGAATTAAAGGGAACGATAAGTAAAGCCGAGATCATCTCCAACATCAAACATGTGGCAATACTCCAACAACTGTGGTACATGGCGACAAGAAACAGCACTTGAGCAAGCGACTACGACGCGCAAGTCCAACTATCTACCAAACAACAGGTAATAGGATGTGGCCAAGGCAATATAAGGCGGCAAGGGATATCTCGGGTACGAAAACTAGAGCATCGCAACACATATAGCAATAGATCAACAGGAGGGAAATAAATACTATAAAAGTAAGATAGGTAGAAAGGGGGGAGATGCTCGCCTGAAAACATTGCCGAAGGTACAACCGAAGATCGGGGCGAAGCTCACATCAACTCAACGGCCTTATCCGCGAAGAAGCAAAACACTAGAAGAAACACCGGATGTACTATTTAACACAACAGCAGAAGATCGGGCATGATGCATGCATGATGTATGACATGGCAAAAGGTGCAATGCAATTAGATCATATTAATCGGAACCGGGGTCCCGACAATTAATTAAACGGTTCAAGTTATTTAGCTACCCCGCAATTTAAATGTCGCATTATCAAGACAAAAGATAGCACCGGTTCGCTACACAAATTTAAATGAGGCCAATATGAGACTAGATTTGCCTGCATATGGGCCCCATATTTAATTATAAGGTGAATCGGCATAAGGCCCCCGAACCACACATATATGCATGCGAGTATGACAATTTAATATGCATCAAGTTTGTATTATATTATAAAATAGGGTTTCGGGAAGGGGTTCACACTTTAGAGGGTCTCGACGAACTTGGGGTTAGGGGTCGGTCTCAGGGTCCGGATCTGGGGTTCGGGGTTCGACGGAAACGTTCTCGGATAACGGAGGTAGGTCTTGTCGCATCCGTGGTCTTCGGCCCGTGTAGACGGTCATGGCGTTCAAGGGGAGAACTTGGCGTTCCGGGACGAAGGACTTGGTTCGGTGTCGGGGGCACACCGGACTCGCTCTGGTCGGTGTCGAACTTGTCGGGCCCGCGCAGTTGATCTTGGTGTGTCCGGATGATCTTGGCGACTCCATGCGAAGGCCTTGGCGCTCTAGATCGGTCTTCAGGGTCTCGGCCATCGGATCCTTGAAGGAGGTCATGGCGCTCCATGGAAGGGGACCTTGGGTCGAGCATCGCTGCCCCCAGATTCTGGATCCCGGTGGTTGATGTCGGTCTCGAGTGATACCGGCGGTAGACGAACTTGGCAGATCACGACGGTCTTGTCATCGATGAAGATCTTGTCGTTTTGTCCAGGTTCTCCATGTTCAGTTGCTCTCGGCATCGGTTTTCGTGGTACTTGGGCCTTTGGGCGATCTGGTCGAGGCCTTGCGGAATTTCCGTCAAACATGTGGTGAGCAAGATGCTTAACTGGGCATCACCACAACACAAGCACGAAGCTACTTGTGCATGCGGAGGGAGTGCCGCGGTCTACTGATACAGAGGCGACGAGGAGGCGCGGTGCGAGCGGAGGAGGTCGAGGGTGCGCGGGGCCGGCGTCGCGGCGAGGAGCTAGGGCGGCAGAGCGACTCGAGGAGGGCGCCGGCGGAGGCACAGCCAGACGCGACGGCGGCCGGAGATGCGCAGAGCTTGGCGGAGGACGGCGGCGGTGAGAGGAGGGGCTCGGTGGCGCGCCGGCGCTGCGGACCGGAGCGGAGGCCGGCAGCACGCCGCAGAGGTGGCCGGCGGCGGGGTTGCAGAGGCCCAGGGGAGGGGCGGGCTTAAGCTCGGAGGCGACGTGGGGCCCGGCGAGGTGGCGGCCGCAGGCGGAGGTCGTCGCGGAGGGGCCCGCCGGCGACGGAGGCGGCCCGAGCGGAGGCGGACGGCGAGGCGAGCCGGCGACAGAGGGGAGGCCGCGCGAGGAGGATGTGGAAGCGGGCCGACGGGGAGGCGGACGGAGGCCGGTGGCGGAGAGGACGGACGCAGGCGGCGCTCGGGCCAGCGGTGGAAGAGGAGAGAGCGGACGGCGCGGGAGGAAGCGGCCAGCGCCGGGGAGGAGAGGCGGTTCGCAGGGCGAGGACGGCGGGACGCGGCGGAGGGCGGCCGACGACGGGCGAGCACGGGAGAGGCTCAGAGAGGAGGGAGAGGCGGCGCTGGGCGGGAGGAGGAGCCCTGGGGTCGGCGGGGAACGAGGGAGGACGAAGAGAGAGGGAGCGGGGCGACGGGGCAGGTGCGGGGGCGCGGCCGGTGGCTGGAGGAGCGGAGGAGGGGTTGCCGGCGGCGAGGTGAGCCGCGGGTCGGAGGTTGCAGGGAGGCAGCGCGAGGGGAGGAGGGAGAGGACGCGGGGGAGAGAGAGGGTGAGCGCAGGGCCAGGGGGTTTCGGTGGGAGTGGGGCCGGGGTGGTGCCCGGTGGTGTGCGTGGTGGCGTGTGTCGCGTGCGTGCTGGGGCGGCAGGGTGAGAGAGGGAGTGGTGTGTGATGTGTGTGTGTGGGTTGAGAGGAGGTGAGGTGGCAGCAGCTGATTGGAGGGGGTGAGGGAGAGAGGTGAGGTGGCGAGAGAGGATAGGCTGGGGTGAGGTGGAGGTAGGGTGGGTAGACTAGGTCTGGGTGGAAAAAGGGTTTTAGGATTCTGGTGGACCGATTTTTCTGGGGGTGGTCGTTCGGGTCGAATCGGCCCGTTCGACTGCCCCCACTAAAATAATATAAATGTTGTTTAATTTGCAATAAACTTTTATAAATAGATTTTAGACAAACAAAATATCTGGAAGCATCCGGGGTTTAATTTGAAATAGAAGGAGGGCTAGTTTCAGAAAATAGTAGACTTTCGCGACATAGTTTCAAGTAAAATAATATGCATGATGATGACGATGCTCAAATGCAATGTGGCATGATGACATGAGCATGCGGTCATGATGATGCAATGCACAAAAACGACGCGATTTTCTAGTAGTGGTTTTTGCGGGATGCCACACAACGGTGCCTGAAAATAGTCTTGATGACGCACAATTATAGGGGTTGTATCGTAGTACTTTTAATAAATAGGAGTGTCGATCCCAACAAGGAGCAGAAGTTGTTGACTAGTGGTTTGGATCAGGAATTCTCTATAAATACTTAGCAAACAGATTTTTAGGTTTTTTTGATAATGGAAATAAATAAAGTGCAAGTAAATAAAGACAACAAATAATTGCAGCTAGTGGCCCAATCCTTTCTTAGCAAAGGACAAGTCGGTTGTATTACTTATGAGGACCAAACGTTCTCGAGGACACATGGGAATACTGTCAAGTGTTTTTGCTTCATATAGTTGATTAATCTTCTTTGGTTGGATAAGTGTTGTGTGGGTGAACCTATGCTAATGTACCGACCTTACTTGGACTAATACATACTTTTGATTAAACCCCTTTCAAGCATCCGCAACTACAAGAAAGTAATTAAGATAAAAACCTAACCATACCATTAAACTCTAAGATCCTACACTCCCTTGTGCAAAGGTTTCCTAACGGGGGTTCAGTTTTCTGTCACTCCGGCAACCCCACAATTAGTAGCCAAATACACAATGCATTCCCCTAGGCCCATAAATTGTCTACACCCGGCTTTTTAATCCCAGATGCCTGTTATGTAATACATCGCAATCCCAGGATTACCATTTTTGCGAGACATAACAAATTTGGATATCACAGTACATCATCCATTACAAACCATACATAAGGTCTTACACAAATAAGGATCTCATGATCCAGTTCTTAATACAACTCAAGCAGCGGAATAACGTAATAGTAACGATAGCGTAGGCGAAGCTCCATCTTCAGGGTCACAAGCAATGCTGACGATGGGAGATCCAGCGGTCCATCCTTTTGGTACTCCTCTTCATAGTCTGGCCACGGGAATAGCCAGGGACAAAGCCATGAGTACTCTATAAGTACTCGCAAACTAATACTAACAGTTAAGAGGGTTTTTGTGTAGTAGGATACTAAGCTCTAGGGTTGTTTTGCAAAAAGCCAGATTTACCTCTACTAAGTTCAGAAGCAAAGAAAACTAGTTGAAAGTTTTATAATACCTAAGTGGGAATTTGAATTTCATATCACCACTCTGTTGTGGTCAAGTCAAAGTCGCAATTCATTTCATAAGTAATTTTGAAAACATCTGACGGGGGAACAGTATGGCCACTCCAACTGTCCATAACCGTGGACGCGGCTATTCGAATAGTTTGACACTCTACAGAGATTGTACACTTTCACCACAACATTCGATACATCCGTCAGGAACAAATCCTGAATTCACCATACTCAGTATGCGGATAATCAATCCTAACCTTTCAATTACACGCCCTAGTATAGGCACCTCTCCTTTGAGTTTGGCCTCCCAACCATGACCAACTACCATCTTGGGTACTGAACAGGTGGACAATCTTCACAAGGTAGCCTCAGCTCAGACCTTGGCCGTGAGGGAACCCATACTAAGGTATATAAATTTCTAGTCAAGCCCTACCCAATTTTTGGGTATTGTGGTTGTACGGTAAAATTGGAATGGTATCGCATCCAGACAACCATCAGTTTTATAAAGGGTTAAGGCTCATGCCTCAACATTTTCATCATCAAAATCATCTGGTGTTTGAAAACACATGTCAAAACATTTCAGTAGAATGACTGATCATTCTAAGGTTTTCATAACCATTTTCATCAAGTATTCCCTTCTACAGTTGATCAAGTTTTATGCTTAGCACTAGCATCTACAAGTGGTGGTAACTACTAATGAGGGGTGGTAAACAAGTGGAGATTTGCTAAGTTCAATCTCATGCCTTAGGATGACATCAATATTATCTAGCTTAGGCCAAATTTTATGCTCTTTATGCTACCTTCCAATATCTTTCTAGTATCTACAATTCACTATGTAAACTCTAAGAGAAAGTTTTGATAAAGAAATAAAGTATAAAGCTTGCAAGTAAAACTAGGATTGGGTATCATCAAATGTGTCTAACCAAGCATGTTTAATGCATTGCATAAGTGATCTAACTTTCATAGTTGCAAGTGTTAGCTTGCATTGTGCAGAGCAGTGGTTGAAGTTCTCCTCGGCTTCTTCCTCGTAGTATCCTCCTTCCTCCTCGTATCCTTGGTCGGTACTAGCGTCTATAAATAAATACAAGGTACACAATCACCAAACAATACTTAACTATTTTCAATCATCACACAAAGATGCACTATAGATGATCTAGCATCATCACTTAACATTACAAGATTAAAGCATTTGTCTTATTTATTTTAATTTGAGAAAAGTAATTTCTACTCATTGAAAAACTATTGATTTAATATTCTCCAACTCAAACATGGGATCATGTTGACACATGTCATCACCACTTATTTCAGTACATGGAAATGTGATTTAAAGTGGTGTCACAATTTTAATAAGGTTTAACCTTTTTATTTTAAATAAATAAAGTGTCTAGAAATGCCTATGTGGCATTCTTTTATTACTTGAACATTATTTCTGTAAGTAAACCCATATGTTTTTATATATTCCGAAAGGTATGATCAAATGTCATTTTTGAGAGTTGGAATCAACTCAAAATCTTTTATGGTTGAATTTTGAAAAATGTTTGAATGCAGAAATGCTTCTGCCTTGTTATTTTTACCATGGTTGATCTATAACTCCAAAGGGTTTGAATCCAACAGGCATGGATTAAGCATTTCAGTACCTTTCTAACAAAATTAGTTTCATGCATTTTGGTTCAGTGGGTCGAGCTGGTTTGATTTTTTAATCTATGTACATAACTGTGTTTGAAATTAAATGGAAAATCTAAATTTAAACTGTTGGGTCGCACGGGAGACGCTAACGGGTCGGCCCAGTGTCACTCCGCAGCGCGGGGCTTAGCTGACTGGGGGATCCACCAGTCAGTGGCTCATAACGCGTGAAGCGGTACGGGGCCATGTGGGACGTTAGATTAGAGTGGGGATCAACGACTGTGGATCGTCGTCGATGACGGACCTGTCGCCGACGAGATCTAACCCTAGCGGCTCGGTGGGGGTGCATAGGGGGCGTACCAGGGCTCCGGCGATGATGGCGAGGCGGGAAAATGGAAGGGTGGTCGACGGCGAGCTCAGCGATTGTCGAGGCAGCTCCGGGGGTGGTCTCAATCAGCGACGCCCTTCTCCTCCAGGGGCGGCCTACTCCGGTACAATTCCGGCGAGCTGCTGCTCCCCGTGCTCCGGCTAGAGGTGTGGGACGATCAGTGAGGTGAGAGGAGTGGAGTGGTGTGCTGCAAACGGCTGGGGGTGGTGCCCTCCTTTTATAGGCTCGACGGCGATACCGAGAGGGATGGGCAGGCGATGGTGGCGACATGGCTACGGGCTGCTTGCGGCATGGCTGAGGGTGGCGATCGACGTGCGGTTTCCTGGCGGTGCTCTAGGATTTTAATGCGGGCTTAGGGGCGGTGGTAAGCGGTCGGGTGGAGCTGGCGTTCTGAGCGGCAGAGACGGCGGCTTCGAAGGCGAGCGGTGGCTGTGAGGCGTTTGACGGCGAATGGGGGTGTCTGGCATGATCCCTGGTTCGTGGAAAAGCGGTGGGCGCGGGATGCGGTCGAGGGGCGGCTTGTGCACGCGTGTCGGGTGCGGCGCTCTGGTGCATGCTCGGCATGGTGCGGTGGCACTGGGCGTGGGGATTTCTCGGTGGTCCACGGCTAGGCCTAGCTCGAGGAGGGGACAGTGGGCGGCAGTGAGGTGCTGGCTATCTCCTAGACATGGCTAGAGAGGGGGAGGCGGTCTGCTGCGATGGCGACCAAGTTGGCCGGCGAGGTGGGGCTCAGCTTGGCATGACCATGCTGCTAGGAGGTAGGGGATGGGGTAGTTATGCCCTTGTTTGATCCAGAGGGAAACATGTGAGCAAATGGGGGTCAAATGGGAGACAAGTTTGGCCAGAACACTATTCAAAAGAGTGATTTTGGTTTTGTTTGAATTCTGCCTGCCAAGTGTTTGATCAAATGGCCGCAAGAAAATTCTTTTTGAATTTTGAAAATATTTTTGGTGGGTGTGCTAGGCATAAGCTTGAGACTCTGTGGTTTCTTGGGTTTTGAAATTGAGCTTGTTTGAGTGGTTTTTGAAATAGTGGGATCTTCCCATATGAGATAGATTCAATTTTAAATTGTCATTTAAACTTAGCATTTGAATGTTTTTGGCAGATCACAAAGTGGGCCTTGGTACCTCATTATGTGTACTAGCAAGGGGTGAAAAGATCCACAATTGTTTATGTTAAGTTTTGAGTACTAGGAATATCCAAAGTAGGCATGATAGTTAATTTGGCAAAAATGACCATTCACTTCATTTATTTATTTTGAGTTGTTTTTTCTTTGGGAAAAGTTTGGGAATGATTTAGATGATGTTTATTTCACCTAAGAATCATTTTACAAGAAATGAATCACATACACATGAACAAGAAATTCAAATGAACACCTAATTTAAATGCACATACACATGAATGCTTTCATATTTTGAGGTGGAAAAGTTTTTGTTAACCCTAATTTTGATGATTTGGATCTTGATCAACTTGGATTAAAGTTTTGGGATGTTACATAAATGGTGAAGTATAATGTAGTCGACGTTCACATGATACCACTAGAATAATAGCACCACAACTTAAATATCAAACCATTGAATATTACTCAACACAATTCAACTACTAACAACATGACTTCTCCCATGTCCTCAAGAACTAAACGAACTACTCACGAGACATCATATGTATCAAGATTAGAGGTGATATAATGATCAATAACAATCTGAACATAAACAATGATTCAAAGGTTCCACTCAAAAGCATCAAATACAAAAGTAATCAACACCGGGAAAGTTTCCCCTAAAACCTATGCAAAATTCAACCCAATTGTTACAAAGGATGGAGTGGTGATGATGGTGATGATGGAGATGGTGGTGAGGATGATGATGATGATGATCCCGATGAAGTCTAGCTTGATGATGGTGTTGATGGCGACGATCTCCCCTCTACGGGAAGGAATTTCCCCGACAGAAATCTGCCTGCCGGAGAGCTGTTTCTCTCTGTAGTTTCGGCCCGCAGAGGCGACGGTATCTTTCTGTGGTCGCTCCTCGATTATTAGGGTTTCGGGAGGAAGTTATAGGCGAAGGGGCGAAGAAGGAGATGGGCCAGGGTGGCCACGCCCCTGCTGGCGTGGCCTAGGGTGGGCATGCGCCACGGGGTGTGATGACCCACAAGTATAGGGGGTGTATGGTAGTACTTTTGATAAATAGGAGTGTCGATCCCAACGAGGAGAAGAAGGTGCTGAACAGTGGTATGGAGCAGGAAATCCCTGTGAATACTTATCAAACAGATTTTTAGTGGTTTTCTGATAAAGCAACAAAACAAAGTGCAAGTAATAAAGAACAAACGCAGCAAGTGGCCCAATCCTTTCTTAGCAAAGTACAAGCCGGTGGAAATACTAATGACGACCAAACGTTCTCGAGGACACATGGAAATTCTGTCAAGTGCTTTCGCTTCATATAGTTGAGTACTCTTCTTTGGTGTTGTAAGTGTTGTGTGGGTGAACCTGTGCTAATGTACCGACCTTACTTAGACTAATACATACTTGTGATTAAACCCCCTGCAAACATCAGTAACTACAGGAAAGTAATTAAGTTATAAATCTAACCATAGCCTTAAACTCTGAGATCCTACACTCCCTTGTGCAAAGGTGTCCTAACGGGGGTTCAGGTTTCTGTCACTCCGGCAACCCCAAAATTAGTAGTCAAATACACAATGCATTCCCCTGGGCCCATAAATGGTGAAGTATCATGTAGTCGATGTTCACATGACACCACTAGAATAATAGCACCACAACTTAAATACTTAACCATTGAATAATAACTCAACACAAATCCACTACTAACAACATGACTTCTCCCATGTCCTCAAGAACTAAACGAACTACTCACAAGACATCATATGGATCAAGATCAAAGATGATATGATAATGGATAACAATCTGAACATAAACAATAATCCAATGGTTCCACTCACAAGCATCAACTACAATAGTAATTAACATCGGGAAAGTTTCCCCTAAGAACTAAAGCAATATCCAACACAATTGTTACAGCGGGACAGAGTGGTGATGATGGTGCTGGTGGAGATGATGGTGTGGATGATGATGATGATGATGATCCCGATGAAGCCTAGCTTAACGATGGTGTTGATGGCGACGATCTCCCCTCTCCGGGAAGTAATTCCCACAGCAAAAATCTATCTGCCGGAGAGATCTTTCTCTCTCGGTGTTTTCCTCCCCGTAGAGGCGGCGGAAATCTATCTGTGGTCCCTCCCCTAGCCTTAGGGTTCCGTAGGGAAGATATAGGCGAAGGGGCGGAGTCGGGAGCCGGGCAGGTGGGCCACACCTTCCCTAGGTGCGGCCCAGGGTGGGCCCACGCCTAAGGGGTGTGGGCCCCCTGTGGCCCTTCTTTGCTCCTCCTTCTGGCTTCCTCAATCTTCTGGAAAAATAATATTTTCCCATATTTTTCTGGTCTTCATGAAATCGCATCAAAACGCCTTCTTTTCCATCAGAATCCAGACTCCGGCAGTCCATCCTCCAAGAATCATCCAACATGCATAAACAAATGAAAAACCATAAGTAATACCTCATAATAAGACAAATATCAATGAATAGAGGTAGATTATGATATAGAATGGTGATGCAAATTGGGCGTATCAACTCCCCCAGGCTTAGACCTTCGCTTGTCCCTAAGCGAAAACTGAGCTCAGTAAACATGTCCACAGGTTTATGGAGTGAAGTGTCGATAAAAGAATACGAACAAGAAGCATCACACTTACCATTACACAACTCATCGAAGAAAACAACTCACCATTATATAACTTAGCTTGCAACCAAGTACAACAGTCACAATAGAGATGCATAAAGATAAATCATAATTGGAATTGACAAACTTGTTCTTGGTCAGAGAACACCTGGCAAACAGTTTCACAAAAATCTTTTTGTAGAAGTTTTTCAACAGGAGCACTCTTTTCTCAAAAAGGTTTTTCAATGAAGGCTTTCAAAGTAATAATCAATAGATAAGAGTTTTTGTGCAAACAAGGAAGATAAAGAACATGATTAAATAAATCACCATATGAATGCTTGCAACACAACAACTCAAATGCTTCCTGGAGATAGAGAGGAAGTAGGTTTACTGACTCAACTTGGTAAATAGGAGAAAGGTACCTTCATAGAGGGTAGCATGGATTACAAGTCATAAAGAGCTTCCACAAGATTATGGTACTTACTGGCTTTGATCCCTCATTGCCCCTATCATAGGCATCTTGAGATGATTAAGGTTAAAGTGCACAAAGATGGAGTATATGCTTGATGAAATATAAGTTGGCAATCTCATGTCCCTTGAATATGAGGGCCACTCCTCATGCTACTCAACTTCAGTTACCGGTAAGTTCTTATCATTGTAAGTACATGTGTATCATAGAGAACTGCCAACGGGGTACCCCTTGCACATGGTACAGGAGCTATACCATAACCAAAATGACAAGGCAAGCAGACAATGAGCATCTCAGCGATCTTTTATTTACTATATACACAGCTTTTTATTGAGGATGCTTCATAGATAGCTCACTATGGTGATGTTGCAAGTTTCCACCATGATTAGGCATGGTTTAGGCTAGCGGCCCAGGCGTTTCTTTAACACAAAATACAGACTCCATGGACTTACAAGTTCCCTCTTTATTTCACACTGTTGACATCCATAGACAAAAGAGCACGATATCAACTGAGTACAAAGTACAGGTGCAATGTTGAAAACGTTCCCCATGACAGCACGGTTCTACTAATTCCAATGTATAGATGCAAGCATATACAACTTCGATGACACAATGGTTCAAGTCTATTAGTGGCAAATAAAATAAGGTGTGCCATCAAGTTCGTGAGATCTTTAATAACTAGTTTTCACATAACAAAATACTTTTTAATTAGAAAGGTAGATGAAGCTTGAGAATTTGCTTGGAATAGCAAAAGCTACTAGGTAGATATGGTGGATACAAATGGCAAAGGTTCAGGTTCAAAGGGATTGGAAACACGAGAAGTATGCTTCTCAAAACAGGTTTTTGGCTAGCAAGGCTGGGTAGCAAGAAAGAGAGTTGAAAGAAACAAGCAAGCATACAAGTAATAAAGACAAACATTCAATCTTCTTTGAAGACACAAAAGATCTTAAATAGAGAATACTAAGCTTATGAGCCAACAAGAAATAAAATGAATGATACAAAATACATGTAAGCTTTTTCTCTTTTCTTTCAAACATCAAAAAGTATTGCTACTGACCAGAATTCGGTTTTCCAAAACCAATTTAGATCCACTTGATGCTCCCAAAGTGATGCCAATACAGATCAACAAGATCCATCATATAATAGAGATTGCAAACTAAAATAAGAAGTGCAAAAAGTAAAAGATGAGACTTCTCATTAATATTCCAATAAAGGCACTCACACCAAGGGATACATTCATAATCAACTAAAGGAGAGATACTTCCACATGCAAACCAAACTATAAGATAATCTCTCTACCAAAGATATGAATCCACTAAAAAGGTAAAAGATAAAAGATAGTGGTGGTGATACCGCGGCACTCCCCCAAGCTTGGAACAAGCCAAGGGGATGCCAAACCTGATGATGAATTACTCCTTCGGTGGTGGTGTTCTCTTGTCATCATAAAACTTCCAAGGCAATGGTTCCCCATCCAAAAAGGATGTCCTTGTCTCCGCAATCCTAAAACTAGCAGCAGAGCTTATGCGATCAAACCTAGCCTCATACTCACAGTTTTGATTTTGTATGTCGTAGAGTTGTGCTTGTAATTGGTTGGTGGTCTAACGGAGTGAGAAGATTTCTTCTCGGAGCTCAGCCACCTCATCCTCGTGTTTGGTGATGAGTTCTGAACTTATCTTGTGAATAACATCCACTTCGCGTTCCGCCATCTTCTTGTACCTAAAAACCTCCTGCTCCAATGCTTCCATCATGTCTTCCAGACTTCCTTCTCCCTTGGGGCCTTGAACTTCTTTCATCTGTACCTTCCCATCTTTAAGAATCAGCTCCTTGGGATGAATCTTCAACTCATACATGTATAGGTTGAGGACATCCGTAGAGGAATCCTCCATGGGTGATCCAGAGGAAGACATTGTAGCTCCAAAACTGAGAACTTGCCTGACAAAAACAGATTGAAACAAAAACACGACGAGAACTCGATGCAAGAACCTCGGGGAATCCGGGGGTTATATATTACGAAGTTTCAAAGCATAAGGAAGGTTTTGGCACGGAAACGAGGCGGAGTCGGAGCTCGGGAGAGGCACACCCCCTCTAGGCGCATGGCAAGGGTGGATGGGTTTGGCCACCCCACCCTCGATTTCCTCCTCTGTTCCGTCTCGTAACTTCCCTTATGTATTACAAACATCAGAAATATAAAAAGATTGGGGTTTCACGAACCTTCTGTTTTCACCACTTTTTTACCTATTCAAGGACGAACTCTGCAGTTTTTGGTGTTTGGCTTCTGATAAATTCTTCTGGAGTCACCATTTGAATAACATCCACATCTTCATAATAAGAATCTCCAGAAATATAATGTTTTATTCTTTGACCATTAACCACATGTGTTGTGTCATCCTTCAGAGAAGAAATTTTGATGGCACCTGAACGGTACACTTCCTTGATAACAAAAGGTCCTTACCATTTTGAGAGTAGTTTCCCTGCAAAAAATCTGAGACGAGACCTATACAAAAGAACTTTCTCACCAACATGGAACTCCCTTTTGAGAATTCTCCTATCATGCCATCTTTTTACTTTTTCCTTAAAAAACCTAGCGTTTTCATAAGCTTCACCTCTCCACTCATCTAGATTACTTAAGTCGAGCAGTCTTTTCTCACCTGCAAGTCTAAAATCTTTATTCAACTCTTTCACTGCCCAATAAGCTTTGTGTTCTAATTCTAAAGGCAAGTGACAAGCTTTCCCATAGACAATTTTGTAAGGAGACATCCCCATAGGATTTTTATAAGCAGTTATATAAGCCCACAAAGCATCATTCAACTTTTTAGCCCAATTTTTTCTAGATCTATTGATAGTCTTCTGCAAGATAGATTTAATTTCCCTATTGGAAAGTTCTACTTGCCCACTGGTTTGGAGGTGATAAGCAAAAGCAATTCTATGGTTTACATCATACTTAGCGAGAGTTTTTCTAAAAAACCCATGAATAAAGTGAGAGCCTCCATCAGTCATGAGATATCTAGGCACACCGAACCTATGAAAAATGACATCCTTAAGAATTTTCAAAGAGGCCTTACCGTCAGCACTATTTGTAGGTATGGCTTCTACCCACTTTGTAACATAGTCGACAGCAACAAGAATATGAGTATACCCTTTTGAAGGGGGAAAAGGTCCCATAAAGTCGAATCCCCAACAATCAAAAGGTTCAATAACAAGAGATTAATTCATAGGCATTTCACTGCGTCTAGAAATGTTACCTACTCGTTGACATTCATCAAATGATAAGACAAACTTCCTTGCATTTTGAAAAGGGTAGGCCAATAAAATCCAGATTATAAAACCTTATGTGCAGTCCTATCCCCTGCATTATGTCCTCCATAAGCACTGCCATGACATTTTATCAATATCTCTTGTTGTTAAAATTCTGGAACACATCTTCGCATAATGCCATCTACTCCTTCTTTATATAAGTGTGGGTCATCCCAAAATTAATGCCTTAGATCATAAAAGAATTTCCTTCTGAGATGTAAAGGTTGGAGGCAAATACTTGGAAACAATAAAGTTAGCATAATCAGCATACCAAGGACTCTCATGCGGACTTACCCTTATCGCAGCTAACTGCTCATTTGGAAAACTATCATTAACAGGAAATGGGTCAAAAGAAATGTTTTCCAAATGGGATAAATTGTCAGCAACATGATTTTCAGCACCTTTCCTATCTACAATATGCATATCAAACTCTTGTAAAAGCAAAACCCACCTGATAAGTCTAGGCCTAGTGTCCTTCTTTGTCATAAGGTACTTGATAGCAACATGATCAGTATGAATAGTAACCTTTGAATCAACAATATAAGGTCTAAACTTATCACATGCAAAGATTACATCTAAGAACTCTTTTTCAGTAGTAGCATAATTCTTTTGAGCAGCATCTAGAGTCTTGCTAGCATAATGAATAACATTCAACTTCTTGTCAACACGTTTCCCAAGCACAACACCCACAGCAAAATCACTAGCATCACACATGATTTCAAAAGGTAAACTCCAATCAGGTGGTTGAACAATAGGGGCAGTTGTCAAAGCTTTCTTCAAAGCTTCAAAAGCTTCCTTACAATCATCATCAAAAACAAAAGGTACATCTTTTTGAAGAATATTAGTAAGGGTCTTTGAACTTTTGGATAAATCTTTAATAAACCTCCTATAGAAACCAGCATGACCAAGGATACTACGAATACCTTTGATATCTCTAGGACAAGGCATATTCTCAATTGCTTCAATTTTGGCTCTGTCAACTTCAATGCCTCTTTCAGAGATCTTGTGTCCAAGAACAATCCCTTCATTAACCATGAAATGGCATTTCTCCCAATTAAGAACAAGGTTGGTTTCTTCACATCTCTGCAAAAATTTATCAAGGTTGTGCAAACAGTTATCAAAAGAGGTTCCATAGACGGAAAAATCGTCCATGAACATTCTTTTTTGGCTTGATAGACTGATAGAAATGGATATGTGCTTAGTTTTTTTGGCTCTGCCCATGATGCATAGGCTGAGGCTATGATGATGCTTGGATAAATCAGTTATTGTTTGCTTATGAAAATTATCCAGTGATGATCTGGTACTCCACTTGAGTACAGATCTGAGGATTTCCCATCACCCCATCCATTTTCTAGGATGCAATAGTAAGAACAGATATAAAGGCATGTCTTAGATGGATAACCTATGGTTCTGAAGTTGTGATTGCTCTTGGGAAACTTGTTCTACTGATGTTGTTGATGTTCTTGTAAGCTTGTGATTCAACTGCTGATACATCCCTCTTCTCTTAGTTCTTGACTTGATCTATTGGAGTTGCTATGGTTTTTCTTCTGGTATACTTGCCCCTCCTAGCTCTTGGATGGCTCCAGGGAGCAACCAGAGTTAAAGTTGTGGTGAGATGGTGGAATGATATGTGTGGTTATTATCCAGTGGGTGGCTCTAATGATAGATAAGTATGTGTTCTTGGTATGCTCTGAGAAGTGTTCTTGATACCCTTTACTACAGGGAGAGAGATGTGTAGTTTTAGCTAGAATGGGTTGATATGTGAGAACAGTCCCTGGAAGTTCCCTTCTTCTACTTTTGTACTATTATACTTCTTACTGTGGTAGTGACAACACATGACATGCATGTGTTGTGTGAGCTACTTGCCCGCTTCATCCATCATGTGTACCAGATTAAGTACACTAGATCTTTTGCTGGTATTACTGCTTTTCCTTTTACCGGTTACTTGATTGGTGAAACTTGCCCCTGCACCAGCCTATGATGCACCTAGTCTAAGGCTAATATCTTGATAAAAACAGATTCTACTTAGGCCCCTAATTACTGCTCTATGATGAAAATAAATAGTGCATCTCACTGTTATATACCTCAGAGAAAACCAACCATAAAATACTTCCTTTCTTTTATTATCTATTTCTTATTTTCTTTGAGTTATTTTGCAGGTATACAAGATCAGGAATAAAATCTTCAGGACATGAAGATTTAGATTAGGACCTTTCCTAATCTTCTTGTAATACCTTTTTACTTTGGATAATGTAATTTGACAATGTAATATTATATATTATTAATAAAGTTAAATTTTATTTTTTTTTGTATTTTTCTTTAGCATTTTATTGTAAAGAACAATATAACCTTGTATTATCTAATAAATATATTCCTAAATATTTATTGAATTCTTTTTTTAGTGTGCTCCATTTACATCTGTAATATTTAATATTTGGTACAATGTATTCTTTAAAAATACAATTACTTGTATTATTAAATAATTTATGTTGTAATCTTCTTTGATTGCTCTATTAGTTTGTACAATTTAATAATTTTTGTAAATCTTTCATATTTCTAAAGCTTCATTCTTGTATATTATTTCTTTGTTGGAATATTATATTTGCATGTAAATCTTTGTAAACACAATGTAGTACTATTATAAAATTAAATTTCCTTCCCTTTGGGATTTAAATATACTAAACATTTATATCTTATTTGTAAATAAGAATTCAATTTTAATTTTTTATTGTGATTAATTTATTCATTCATAATTCAATTTTAAATTTCTCTTGAATTCAAATATATGATTTGAATCTTCAAATTCGAATTGCTTCCACCCTAATGCAAAGGATTCAACCAAGGTCATGTCAAAATACAGAGCACTAGCCCTAACCTTTCCATCATAACAGTAGAGATCTCGATCCCTCTATAGCTCTTTTAGTTTTGCGCGAAAATTCTCCGGATTTTCTTATGCATGAATGCAATGTACAAACATGTGTCCTGTCTATTTCTAGGTGCTAATCCTAGGATGTTACAACTCTTCAATAGTGCTTCACTCCCTGGCAACGGCGCCAGAAAATAGTCTTGATGACCCACAAGTATAGTGGGTGTATCGTAGTACTTTCGATAAATAGGAGTGTCGATCCCAGCGAGGATCAGAAGGTGCTGAACATTGGTATGGAGCAGGAAATCCCTGTGAATACTTAGCAAACGGATTTTTAGTGGTTTTCTGATAAATCAACAAAACAAAGTGCAATTAATAAAGACCAAACACAGCAAGTGGCCCAATCCTTTCTTAGCAAAGGACAAGCCGGTGGAAATACTTATAAGGACCAAACGTTCTCGAGGACACATGGGAATTCTGTCAAGTGCTTTCACTTCATATAGCTGAGTACTCTTCTTTGGTGTTGTAAGTGTTGTGTGGGTGAACCTGTGCTAATGTACCGACCTTTTTGGACTAATACATACTTGTGATTAAACCCCCTGCAAACATCCATAACTACAGGAAAGTAATTAAGTTATAAATCTAACCACAACCTTAAACTCTAAGATCCTACACTCCCTTGTGCAAAGATGTCCTAACGAGGGTTCAGGTTTCTGTCACTCCGGCAACCCCACAATTAGTAGCCAAATACACAATGCATTCCCCTGGGCCCATAAATAGTGAAGTATCATGTAGTCGACGTTCACATGACACCAATAGAAGAATAGCACCATAACTCAAATACTAAACCATTAAATAATAACTCAACACAAATCCACTACTAACAACATGACTTCTCCCATTCCTCAAGAACTAAACGAACTACTCACAAGACATCATATGGATCAAGATCAAAGATAATATGATAATGGATAACAATCTGAACATAAACAATAATCCAATGGTTCCACTCACAAACATCAACTACAATAGTAATTAACACCGGGAAAGTTTCCCCTAAGAACTAAAGCAATATCCAACACAATTGTTACAGCGGGACGGAGTGGTGATGATGGTGCTGGTGGAGATGATGGTGTGGATGATGATGATGATCCCGATGAAGCCTAGCTTAACGATGGTGTTGATGGCGACGATCTACCCTCTCCGGGAAGGAATTCCCATAGCAAAAATCTATCTGCCGGAGAGATCTTTCTCTCTCGGTGTTTTTCGCCCCGCGGAGGCGGCTTAAATCTATCTGTGGTCCCTCCCCTAGCCTTAGGGTTCCGTAGGGAAGATATAGGCGAAGGGGCGGAGTCGGGAGCCGGGCAGGTGGGCCACACTTGCCCTAGGTGCGGCCTAGGGTGGGCTCGCGCCTAGGGGGTGTGGGCCCCCTGTGGCCCTTCTTCGCTCCTCCTTCTGGCTTCCTCAATCTTCTGGAAAATAATATTTTCCCATATTTTTCTGGTATTTTTCTGATCTTCGCGAAATCGCATCAAAACACCTTCTTTTCCATCAGAATCCAAACTCCGGCAGTCCATCCTCCAAGAATCATCCAACATGCATAAACAGATGAAAAGCCATAATTAATACCTCATAATAAGACAAATATCAATGAATAGAGGTAGATTATGATATAGAATGGTGATGCAAATTGGGCGTATCAGGGTGGTGTGGGCCCCATGTGGACCATCTTCGCCTCCCCTTCTGGCTTCCTTGATCTTCTGGAAAAATAGGATTTTTCGTGTATTTTCTAGAATTTTTTGAATTTCGCGAATATTGCATCTAGACACCGATTTTTCCATCAGAATCCTGACACCGGCAGTTCATCCTCCAAAAGTCATCAAACATGCAAAAATAGATGAAATAACATAAGTATCACCTCTTAATAAGAAATATATCAATGAATAACAGTAAATTATGATATAGAATAGTGTTGCAAAATGGACGTATCAAGCACCCCCTCATGTGTTGTACCACCTCTTGTCCTTATCTACCTCCCAGCCTCAACCCTGCCGTACAGAACCACGACTGGGCTCTACCCAAACCCCCTCTTTTCCCTTCACATCTCCTTTGCTAGCCGCCCCATCCCACCACGCCGCCACCATCGGCTACCACTTTTTCCCGGTGTTGGAGAGGAGGAGAGGAGACCTAGTGTTGAGGAAGACCGGAGATGCCCCTAGACCATACCCGTGCTGCTGAACGAGGAGGAGGAGACCTGGAACTAGCATCACCGTCGCGAGCCCGACACAAACCCTAGCTTCTAGAGCTCGAGCCGTTGTCTAGATCACCATCGCCCCAAGCCCGGACTTCTACTCCAACAGCACCGCGGTGAGCTCCTCTGCCTGCTGGACATGGTTGCTTGCTATTTCGCTTCCTGTATGCGCCGATTGTTTCATCGACCAACCTCCATGCACTATCGCTTACTGCTGCCGTGTTTGCGCGACGTCGTTGTGAGCCGTCTCGGTGCCACCCGCTAGTGTTTCCTTGCTCGCCTCACCACGTCACATCTCCTAGACCCAACCATGCGACATGTAGAGCTTCTAGCCATGCCGCCAGCCCTGTCCTTGTCGGCCATGCCTCTATCTGCGCCGAGGTAGACGAAGCCCGGCCCCATGTGGCTTAACCCCGCGTGCAAACCCTATCAGCACCAACCCCAGCTCCTCTGTAGTGGCTCCACACCACTCTCCCGTGCTTGAGGTCCCCAGATCGAACGACGTGCGGCTCTGAACCTTATTGTCGTGCGGTGTCAATTTTCTTTTCGCCAGTTAACCAAGGAAGGAGAAGATCAGTAACATTCAGAGATCGCGCGGCCATCTTCCTAGAAACACCATGTAGTTTTCTTTTACCAACTCGGTGTCCTCCCCATGTCCCCAACTGTCAGCCACCATAGTCGCCACCATCCAACCATTTTTGCAGCGAGGTACCTAGCGTTTCCAGAACTCAATCCACCATCCCCGGCTTGACCACGTGTCATGCGCCCGCTGAACGCGCACATGAGTGGACCCGCAGTGCCCCGGGGCCCGCTTGTCTCTGTTTGTGGGTAGCATGCGCATGTATGACAAAAACCCTGGTCCGCCCAAAACCAAATTCAAACCTGAGTCAATTCTGTTAAAATTTAAATTGTTTATAACTTTTAAATAGATTCGAATTTGACTAAAAATTTAATATAAAACTTGATTTATTTTTGTAGATGAATTCAACTATAACTCAAATCTCTTTAAAACTCATTCAAACTAATAACTTTTGACCACATTTAATATAAATTGATTTAAAAGTTGTTTTAAATTTGTAATTCCTAATTATATGTATAATATATGATTTTGAATCAGAAAATCCTGAGGAATATGAATGTGATATTTAAAATATATTCTGGGAAAATAATTTATGAATTATTAAATGCCATTTCTTAATAATTGCGTAAATTTAATTCCATAACTCTAAATTCGACAAATGATATGTCTAAAATGATCAGCGTGACGAGCCTGTTCTAACTATGCATTCCATGATATGAATTTCAGTATGCATCATATAAATATTAAAGGGGTAGCAAGGTACATGAGAGAAAAATATGACTAAACAACTAATAAAATGCTTTATTCTTGTATCCTACACCTTATCCATGTCATGCTATGTTATCTCTAAGGAGCTCTAAGCTCACTAGTTTTGCAGGCATATGGTTGCTCCGACCGCTTTAGGCTGGCGGATCCCGTTTATTCATGGGAGGAAGGTTTGTTCCGGCTGGAATTGTGGTCGCGTTAATTGATCCAGATCGGACACATTGTTTTGACTTTTACCCATCTCTACGTGCCGACGGAAACCCCACGAAAAAACTCAGGCAAACCGACTTGATCCTCTGCCCTTTTATTCCTCCATTCATGCCATCTAAAAAAATCCTTAATCCATGCGCAGTCGACCTCCAATCCCCTCACGGGCACCGCTACCCAGTACCTCCACCAGGGCCGTGCTCGCTGTCCCACCCCATGGTGAAATCCTCACTCAGCCGCCACTGTTCTACTCCTCCCGTGTCCCCTCTCTATTGCTGGACCTCTCCCGTCTTCTCTTTGTCGCTTGGCTGCACCGATGGTGCGCTCGCTTCCCATCTGGCGCTCGGCATGAAGGGCATGGGAAGCCACCGCACCGCTCGGCTGGGCCCTCCTCGGTGCACCGAGAGGGTGGAGAAGCCATCATGGTGGCTACTTCCTCGACTCCATCGGTCAAGTCGTCCTCCGCCACCTGACCTTGCCGTCTTCTTCCAGTAGGCGCTTTTTTGTCTTCTCGTTGTTCCGTCTACTCAAGAAGGATAGAAATTGTTGTTGGTCTCCTCCTCACTCATATTGCATATTTCCTCCTTTTCTTCTCGCTTATAATGAAATAATACAATAATCTAATTGGTGTGCCGACAGTTGCAAATATTGTTGCTTCACCGCTAGAAAATTGGCAGCGATCCAACAATTTGCAAGTGACTTTCATTTTAGAAAGATATTGAATTTGGGAGCTTTAAAAGACATTAGCTGCTGAGAGTTTAGAAAAATTGTCCTGCACCTGATGTACATCTCACATCTACCAAAGGGATCTCAAGGGAGATAGAGGTACAGATACATCCCCATCCTCTAATATCACGTGATGTTCTTTTCTCTCTCCTTCTCTCATGTTCTCTAATGATTCAAGAAGTGTCAGGATATCTGCTTCATATGGTTATGCGTCAGGTGTAGGGAGGGCTGGTCAGAACGTTACTGTTAGCTTTCATGATCAGGTCTTCTGTATGCAGTGAACATTTGGATTACTTGTTGCATACCTAATTAGTTTGTTCATGTACCATAATTTCCGAATGTGCAGATAAGTTGATTGGTAAATTTCCTTAGAGCAAGCCAATTCTTATATTCCCTCCTATAACATATTAGCAATGCAAATGAAGCTTTTGGTTAGTTGTATTGTAAATTTTCTAGGAGCAGAGTTAAGCAAGCTTACGAAGTTTTTTACTGTATTGTTGCTCATAACACATATAATGATAACAAAAATGTAACACAAGTTATTCACCATCATAGGTTTGACTGCCTAACTGCAGGATTTCCCTATTATGGAGATTTAACAGTCATAGTTTCGCTTAGATTTCTGCTTGGATTTAGGATTTAGCCATCTTCTCCTATAGTTGCTTTTGGATTTTTATATGGAAGTCACTGTACATGTATAAGGAGGTACTATCCCAATTATTTTATTGTGATGTACACGCCAGCTGTATGTTGCTCTGCTAAGTTGGTATCTTGGTGCTTGCTCATAGATAGGGTTGTTGTTTAAAATGTTTAATTTTACAGATGATAGTACATGTCTATCATTGTGGGCGTTGGATGGAATGCCTCCTCCTTCCATCTACATGTTGCTAATTAGCCCAACTTATATTCTTGCATTCTTATGTAGTCTATTTCCCCAGACCCCAGTTAGATTCGTCTTAGTTTTGCAAGGGGGGGATCTCAGGTCAGAAAAGGCATTTGACTGATGTGAGAAACATGTCCCGTATTATATAGCTTGGAGCCAATATTAATACATATTTCTAAAGATTTCACCTCACATTTTTTGGTTCAGAAAAACTTTAGTTTGTAATAAGTACGAATTATTTGTGTGTATCATACCAATTATTATTTTCTTACGCAATAGAAAAACCAAACATATAAATGCAGAGTTTCAGATCGGTAAAATATTTGGGATGCTTTTCACAGAATCTTAACCAAAACTACTTATTCGTATTACAAGCCTAGAAGAAACAAAGTAGGCATTAATTTGTCCTATTTTAAATAGAATTAATCGATTCATTAAGGCTAAACATATAACTTTTGGGCAATTGATGACTATGTGTACGAGATGAGTTTGGCATGCCATTGTTTCTCTACCACCAATTCCCTTGCTCACGGGATACATGTTTGCAGAAGAACCATCATGCAAGGTATGTATTTTCAGCTACGTAGGTTCCAGCTGTCATGACAAATTTGCAAGGTAGTGGGCAATAATGACCTTTTTGTTTTGACGAAGCTCCAACATTTGTTTTGTTTTTTTGAGAAACACAGTACAAACGCAGACGCTCACAATACGTACATACATTCAGAAGTCACCGCAGGCGCCTCGCTATCGACGGGAACGTCGTTCTCCCACTGAAAAAATATTCCGCCTTTATGAGACACCAAAGCGTCAAACCTGGGGTTTGAACTCTGGTGGACTAGGGGTACCACTGCCCTCCTAACCATCCAACCACGGGTTGGTTCTCAAAAGCTCCAACATTTGTTGATTGCTAAAGTGAGTTGATATGGGCACGGCAAATATAGAAGGATGTAGGTTGGATGATAGATGTATATAATTAAGTTAACTGGATAATCCTCCTCGAAACAGGCTTACGCCCCACTATATTAATATAACAATCACCCAATACAACCAACATGCTAGGGCCACAGCACTAGATAATCTGACTATGCATCTTCATGCTAAGGCAAAAAATTGTTTCACACATGCTCACCGGCTTAATAATTTCAAGGCAATGTCTGAGCCCAAAATGTATAATTGATATGGACACAATAGCTTTTTCTTGGAATTGCGCAACTCGCCACCTCTCAATGAAAACACATGTTTTTCCATTACTTGGTTACTTGGGAAATACCTGCAAACTAAATATTTGATAATCTGTGCCTTGAGATAACTGAGTTTCTCATTTTTTTTTTGTCTAGGATGACAAGAAAATACATTGTTGCTTCAAAACTCCACAAATCAGTTAGCTTCATTGTACTAAAGAATGAGAGGGGATCTTCTTAGCTGTTTTCTGTGAGTTATGTATTGTCATTAGTTCCTTGAAACAAAATGAGAGGGGATCTTCTTAGCTGTTCTCTGTGAGTTATGTATTGTCATTAGTTCCTTGAAACAAAACATACTTTTTGTTTGATGTACAAGAAAGCATGTGCGTATTGCAGGTTTAGAAGGTAGTTAAAACTATCAGAAGCGGCCATGAAGTGCCCTAGAAGTGCCTAGGGAATTAGACTATTGTGGATGGAACAACTGATCGACGACTCCAAAGGTAGGCTGAGGGAGAGACAAGGAAGCAATTTAATTTGTAAATCATGTTCCTACTTGAATGAGGATTGTGATATGTCGACCATACCATTGAGATCTGTTGAACACGATATGTAAATCCATAATTCCTGATGATGTACCGGTTTGTTTTGTTTCTTTGAAACTGGCAAGTGTTTCCATTATTTGTTCTATTGGCTACAAATTGGCTTCCATTTTTTATTTCTGAGATGGCATAGAAACTTTGGCAAATAGGGGTGTCAAGATGCAACTCCAGTCTGGGAGAGATGCAGAAGTATCCTTGAGGAGAGATGTACCAACATAAAATGCTATTTTCAGTAATTTTATTGGCAACTCATCTTTTAGTAATTCAGTTTTTTAACTAAGAAGTTTATAGTCAAATGCATATAGGAATTTGTATTTCCTATGCATCTGCATCCTTTTTGTTTCTTTGTTAGGCAGTGGGTAGCCTCAGCTCTGCATTTGGAATGGATCTTTACTTCCTAGCATTCAGTTGTATACACTTGCGCTAGCTTAATGAAAAAGCGTAACTTTATTACTAGCATTCAGTGGGTAGCCTCTCAGTTTCTCTCTCTAGCTACCTTCATCAGTGCAATTGCTAATTGGTTTACAAATTACAAAATTCAATGTAGTAAAAAGGGACGAACCAGATAGTGAAGGTAAAGAAAGAGATGAATTTAACAATTTTTTGCTTCCTTCCTAAGATGAAGCCACAAGTTAAATGTAGATAAGATAAAGATTTTGTAAGTTATTTTTGTTTTCTACTCTCTCCGTTTCAAAATATAAGATGTTTTAGATTTGTGAAGAAAATGAATCTGAACTTCTTTTAGTGTGTAGATTCACCCCAAAGTTAAGTGAATCTACGTACTAAAACAAGTCTAGATACATTTGGTTCACAAAGCTAAAACATCTTATATTTGAAACAGAAGGAGTACATATAGTTCCAGGAAGGTAGAGCTTATCTAGAGGTAAAGGAGAGAGACATATCACATATGTAGGTTTTTTTTGACAATTATCATATATGTAGCTGATTTTTCTGTTTTTCTACATTTCAAAAAAAGAGTGGAGCTATAGCTGTGTACATGGACACATTAAGGGCATGTATAGCACAACCCCATGAAAACAGGTCGACCACCTGCACTGTTTACCAGAAGAAAATCCATTTGATGATGCAAGCGAAAAGTCCACGTGAAGTAAGAGGCGTACAAACAGAGATCGGCGCGACAAAGCGCGCTAGGTCCATCTAGTACCATGTAATTGTGCATCATTCCATCATGGCATACCTTGCTTGTTTGTTGCATATGATTTATATGACTGCGTAATGTATTTATTTTGGTCCCTTGTGTGTTTGGTTTTTATCCAGATAGACGCCGAGCAAGGATAATATCAGGAGTCTCGGGAGTTTTACCCGGATCCCAACTATTCTGCAACTGATCCTTTAGGCAAGCAATTCCCCATGCTTGCACTATATATAGTACTTATTGCATCTATCTTATTCTTGCATCACGAATCGCGTCACGGATTAAATTGAATCCCAAGTACATCATAGTCTTTACTTTTAAACCCCACTGAAGCTTGTTCCTCAATCCTATGAGCCATTACTATAGGAGTTGTTTGAGCCATGCGAGTCATAGAATTGCACATGTAGGGTTTATGAGAGTCTTTGAATAACGAGGTACCTAAACAACTGAATTAAGTAGTAATGGGATAACTAAGTAAAGAGGCACTGTGGACAATATCTGCTATTTGGTTATTTATGCTCACTTGTGTCCCGTAGGACCCCTGAGTACTTGATACATGTTCCTTCACTATCGCACTACCCGTATGTGGGACCATGAATTCCCTTAGTCTTAGCTTGAGTCACATTTAATATCTTGGGGCCATAAACTAGTTTGGAGCATTATTACTATCCTATACTTATGACATGCTACTGCTTTATTTACTAGTGTTGTTCGAGGAGCGTTTACTACTATATTGTTTAGGACTTGTGCTAAGTTTCCGCTGTATCGACAAGCCCAATCATACTTTTGGGTTCCTAGTCATTTATAGCCATTGACACAAACCCTGGGTCCTTCTCGGAGCCGGCCAACTTCGTTGCGAGGTGCTTAGTGGGGGTGCCCCCTTGAAATAATTTATGAATCTTGTGAATGCTTTGTCATGATGCCTCGTTGGGTTTTTATTTGGTTTTTCCTAGGTTGAGGTGTGTGTGTTGCTATTTGTGCACCCCTGTAGGGTAAATATTTCTAAAACCCGTGTTCATGATTATTAATGACTTGGAGCACAGTTTCTCGATCATAGATAACTAAACTAAAGTACTGCTTTTAATATGACCAAAACTTGACTAGTAATAATGCAATATTCATGGAATGATTAATAAAATTTCTTATGGATGGGATGTTCTTCCACCTTCTTGTTCAAAAAAGGGGAAGGAGGGAAAGCGATGTTTATTTATGTTGATATATAACTGTTGGGTAATTAACTATTGTTTATTTAACGAGCGTTCGTCTATCATTGGTTAGGCAAATGTTGTAGCGAGTCTCTATAGGAATGTTAGGCTTTATTTTTGCTGCAACTGCGTCATCCTCAGGTTGTTCGCTTTAGATGCATAAAGACGTGTTGAGCCCCCTAGGTTCTCACACAATAAATATTGTTCAGATGGACAGGTATTTCCATAGGAAAGCTACTGGGTAGAGGAGACTGATGATGGTGGCAACGATCATCAGGTGTAGAGATTCCGGAGCAATGAGATCCGTGAGATCTGTAGGTGGGATGTGCTTATTTTCATGGCATCTTATGCCAATTTGCTTCTTATCCATACTCGGATCTTGATTTCTGCTTCCACACGATACTCTGATATTTGATGTATGAGGATGTATCCTAAAATATTATCTCTATCTAGGATATTTGGATCTTGTTATATGGTGTTGAATATTTCTATTTCTTTTAGATGGTCTATCTTTGATGTACCGTTGTATATCACTGACAATACACACTTGTGTATGTTTTATTCACATGCCTGTCGACTACGCCGCTCGCACTTGATACGATGTTCTTGCAAAGTGGATAGGGTGGTTGACTGGTATCGTGCCCCTGTTCCGCTCAAAGGGGACCTACACGTGGGTGGCCCTTGGTCCTCCTCAGTAGGACACCTTATACACTTTGGGTTAATCCTGGCTTGTTTCTTAGAGCGTTGTGTCCGAGGTATTACAACTGGTATCAGAGCAATTTCGCCATTCAGGGTCTCAGCTAAGATGGTCGTTGTCCGTCTAGAAAATATTTTTGATAGTTAAATATATTAGGGAAAAACTAAACGTGCGATTAGAACTGCTTCCATTTTTTCTTATTACCCTCCCACCCAGCCTTTTCTGGTAAGGAAGTGTAACATTAATCAATCATCTTCTAAAAATTCAAATTAGGATTCATGTGTTCTGGGTTTCCGTAGTACCATAGGATGTTTGTATCAAATCGTTTTGACTATTTGTTGCATCCAATTTGTTATCATAATCTATCTTTTGATTATCAATTGTTGGTATATTCCATACTGACAGGCTTTTGTAAATCGACGCGATCTATCCGACTCTTTGTAAACCGATGTGATCTGTCTCACTCATTGTTTACCAACGCGATCTAGTTAGGGGTGTTTGTTCTTAAGTATGCTTTCACGTGATGTGGACTTTCTAATCTCTATCTGTTAAGTGGTTTTGTGCATTTAGTGGTACTCCCTCCGACCCATATTAGTTAACTCAAATTTATCTAGATTTGGATGTATCTAGCACTAAAACGTGTCTAGATACATCTGAATTTAACAGGTTGAAGTCAACTAATATGGATCGGAGGGAGTATTATAATGCCGAAATTTGCACAAAAAAATCTTTGGTAGATTTGTGTTCCACACTCCTTTTCAGTTGTGTGCGATATGCTAACTATCTTCTAGGTGCTATGAACTTTGCTTGATATTTTAATATCATCTTAGTAAATTGTATGCTTTAATCATGGTTAATTCCATTTTAGTGCTATTCTGGATTATTAATCATTCTTCATTATGGTACTAATGTAACCTCTTAACAGGATGGCGCCTCCTCGGCATCACAATGTTGAAGAAGAGGCTCTAGGCTTATCAGAATTGGGTGATGCACTAGTCAGTATTGCAACTACTCTGGGGAATATACAGCAGAACCAGCAGAGGTTCGGGGAGAGTGTTCGCAGGAATGAGTTCGCTCCACCTCCTCCGCCTCCCCAGCGTGGCCACATGAAGGACTTCCTCAAATTTAACCCGCTGCACTTTGAGATGACTATCGAGCCACTAGATGCTGACGATTGGCTCCATGAGACCACAAAGCTGCTTGATACCACTAATGTTACTGAGCACGATAGAGTCAAGTTTGCTACTGACCTGCTGCATGGAGAGGCTGCTCTTTGGTGGGAGAACTATCTGAGATCAAGCCCACCTGGATTTCAGCCATCATGGGATCAATTCACCGATGCTTTCAAGGAACAGTATCTGCCTAAAATTGTGATGGAGAGGATGAAGGAAGTGTTTCTGAATATTAAACAGGGAAACAATAATGTCAATACTTACACCAAGAACTTCGCAAATCTTTATCGCAAATATTGGTACAAGAGAAATCAACGGCGTGCTGAAGGTTCAGTTCAAAAAGATAGCCGCATCGACTACGTCTGCCACGTGAATCCATCAACCTAGACCACACGTCCGTTGCATCGACTCCTCCATCACATCCGCCCGAGGGCTGCGGCGACTTCGTCGCGCGACCCACTGCCGCCACGGTCTTTGGCCCTGGCGACTCAAGGGATCCTTCGGCAGTTGCGACCCATTACAATCTTCGGTTGGGGCAACCCGCTGCCTCCCTCGGTTATGGCGACTCACTACCATCATCGACTCTAGTGTCCTGCAGCTGCATCAACCTCGTCAACTAAAAATAAAGCTAAGTTCTCTACTTAGAGTTGGTTTCTTTCTTACTTTAATCACACTCAACACTCGGGGCTGCCCTCTCTTCGAGTAACCTAAATGCCATCGATTCCACACGCTCGAGCACCTAGTACGCGACTTTCTAAGTAGGTACTCTGCCTGAGCATCAAATCCTTTAACTCCAAACCAGTTGCAGCCCAACTGACAAGTCAGCAAGGTAATGAGACTAAGGGCGTTAGGCTAACGAAAAGGTCTCGCATACAGTGCAAAGGTGTTGAGTCCAATGGCACCAGAAATTTTTATAACAAGATGAAAGGCTAATATTCTTTATAAGATGCAAGTACTTCACAAATTCTTTATTTTTTTGCAAGGATGTCGACTATAGCGAGCTATTCTATCGAGTCCTCCAACGGAGTCGACTAATGCCACCCGGAGTCAAGTACCTCCTCGGGTGAAGAAGATGCTCTAAGCCTATGTTCCGGTGCAAGCACTCGAACATAGCCTCGGGGGACTACTCCCATCAAGAGCACTAGCCACACACCCAATTAAATAATTCTCCAACGGAGATGATGATTATTACTTGCGATTAAGAACTAGAAGACCCGAGTCGAGTACCTCCTCGGATGAAGAATATGCTCTGAGCCTATGCTCTGATGCAAGAATCCAAACATAGCCTCAGGAGCGCTGGTCGCACATCTGATAAAAACAATTTCCTCCTACGGAGTCGACATAAACTTTGAATTCTCAGTCCGCATACACCGTGATAACATGTCTGAATACCATGTACACGACGTGAAGATAAGACTTCAAGATCCATCGGCCTGGTAATCGTACATGAATGAGCTCTGCTAGAAAATTTCCATATCAACAATATGATGAAAAATCCTAACGGGCGCGTTGGGTACCAAAACATAAAACTGGAATTCAGTACTGAAATGGATCGTATGGGCACCTAGAGGGGGGGGTGAATAGGTGTTAACCAATTTTTAATACTTTGTCAATTTTAGGCTTGACACAAAGTAAATTCTCTAGATATGCAACTACGAGAATTTCCCTATATGCAACCCTAACTACTAAGCACGTAAAGAGAGGATCGAAGGAACCGTAGTGGAGCACGCGGAGACACAGGGATTTGTTTTACCGCAGTTCCTTCCTTGTTAAGGGAAGTACATCTGCGTTGGAGGGGTGGGCGGCTCTAAGACCACCACGCCATAATAGGCCTCACCCTATTCTCCAATGGATCTCGCCACGAGAGGCCTGATCCACCTTCTGCACTATTGGATCCCTTCGAGGCGGGAACCGGTGCCTTTTACAACACTATCGGGGCACACACCCACAACCGAATTGGGGGCTCCCGAGATGACAACAAGCTGCCACAACAACAAGGTTTATCAATATAAAAAAAAACAAGGATCTAGATATTTGCAAGAAATACTAGATCGGTGGTTCTCCAAATGAATGGAGAGAAGATGAAGCGCTTGATTGTAGTTGATGAAGATCGAGTCCTCCTCCTTTGATTCCCCAATGGACGGAGCCTTTGGGTGTATCTAGGTGGAGTTCTCTCGGATGAAGATTGCAGATCAGGTCTATTCTTTTTCGTGTGAATCAAGAGTTATGGACAGAGGGGAAGACAGACTTAAATACCCCCTGCCCGGAACAAGCCGTTGGAGCAATTTGGGGGCGGATTATCCGCCCCCCTTTGGGGCGGACTATCCGCCGTGGGGAGAAAATCCCCCCCCCCCCCCAGGACGAAAACTCTGGGGAAAACTCTACCCCCTATACTGAGAGCGACGCAGCCTTGACTTGAAGAAATTTCCAGAGGGGGCGGATTATCCGCCCCCAACAGGGGCAGACTATCCGCCCCTGGGAGAAAGTACGCCCAAGGACCGGAAAGTCCAAGGGAAACTCCGCCCCCCATACAGAGAGCGACGCAGCCTTGACTTGAAGGAAGTCCTCGAGGGGGCGGACTGTCCGCCCCCAAGGGGCGGACAATCGGCTGGGCCGGAAAATCCGGCCACAAATTCCGCCCCCCTCTCTGGGGGTCGCGCACTCTTGAAAGAGGGTTGGGGCGGATTATCCGCCCCCAGAAAGAAGTTTCCTTCCCTTCTCAATGTACAGATCTCCAGCACTTCAACACACGTTAAATAATCCTTGATATTGTTATCTAACACAAAAAACACTAGGGATTATGAAATGTTCTTTTAATCTCCCCCTTTTTGGTGTTAGATGACAATACTGGGATTTGCAAACGACTACCAACGACACCCTTAAAAATGAAAGACGCTCCCCCTAGATGTGTGCATATTTAAAATTTGCATTTGAATACAAATACACACACTAGAGAGAACGTAACTTTCATAGCAAAGATAATTGAAACAAGGTGGGTTGGGAAACTCGGTCATACCACCGGATGTGATTATAGCCAAAGAAAATAATTAGCTTGATAGCCTCCAAGCATATCCCAACAATATTGATGCATACATTAGATAATCCCATGAATCCATATGCCATCAAATATGCTCCATAGAGAAATCCAGAATTCCATGAGATCCACAATAGATAAATCCAAACTTCCACGAATACCAAACATAGTGAAGCACGACATAGTCTTACTGTAACATCCCAGAAATACTAAACTTGGATCATCAAACTCTAATCATCAAAATGAGGGTTAACAAAAACTTTTCTAAAATAAAAATATGAAAGCATGCATGGTGTATGCATTTCATTTGGAATTCTTTTGAACCACCTTGTTTGTGTGTTCCTTTGCTTGTAAATGGATTCTTAGGTGAAATAAACATCATCTAAACAATTCCCAAACTTTTCTCAAAGACAAATAAATCAAAACAAACAAAATGAGTGAATGGTCATTTTGACCAATTTAACTCCCATGCCTACTTTGGCTGTCCCAAACTTTCAGAACTTAACAGAAACTTTTCTGGATCTTTGCACCCCTTGATTGTACTCATAACAAAGTATCAAGGCCCACTTTGTGATCATCTAGAAACTTTCAAATGCATAGTTTAAATGATAGTTCAAAATTGAATCTTTATCATATGAGAAGATCCCACTTTTTCAAAAACCACCCAAACAAGCTCAACTTTCAAAACCCAAGCATCTGCAGACTCACTAGCACCAACCTAGCACACCCACCAAAAATCTTTTCAAAATTCAAAACTTCAATTCTTGCGGCCATTTCATCAAACACCTTGCAGATACAAATTAAACAAAATCCAAACACTATTGTGAGCAATGATTGGAGCCTAACTTGTTCCCTCTCTAGCTCACAACCATCTTAGTAGATCATCTAGCAAGTTAAACCAAGCACTAGCCTCACTGTAAGCCGGGCAATGACATCAATGGTGAACCGCCGAAGCTCACCATGCCACCCCAGTGGAGACAGCAAGCTAGGAGAGAAACTAGCCGTGCCAACCTTGTCTGGGAGGCAGCCCACCGTCCACCGCCACTCCCTGTCCCATCCGCGAGCGTTGCCAAACCCTGGACCACACACACGGACCGCTCCCAGCTCGCCAGCAACCATGCCGAGCATGTGCCAGAGCGCCACGCTCGACCGAAGCCCACAGACCGCGCGCCGCCCTCGCCGCGTGCATACATGATCGCCACCAACCCAGGAGACCGCCAGACATCCCCGTTTGCCGCCCCATGCCTCACAGCCACCGCTCGTTGTCGAAGACGCCGCCTCTGCCGCGCAGAGCATCGCATGTTCCAGACCATTTGCCACCGCCCCTGCATGCGCATTAAAGCCGTAGATCATCGCCAGGAGACCACCAAGCGATCGCCACCGCCGGCCATGCCTCTAGCAGCCCGTAGCCTTGTCGCCACCGTCGTCTTCCCATCCCGTTCGGTCTCGTCGTTGCGACTATAAATAGAGGCCACCCCCAGCCGAATTGAGCACACCATCTCACTCCCCTCTCCTCACTAACTGTGCCACCCCGTTCCCGGAGCAAGGCGAGCAGCACTTCGCCGGAATTTCACCGGAGCCCGCCGCCTCTGGAGAAGAAGGGAGCCAACGATTGGAGCCGCCCCAGGAGAAGCTGCCGATACCAGGAGGTTCGCCGTCGTCGACTTCGTCGTTCGCCCGCCTCGCCGACCCTCGCCTAAACCCCGGTGAGCCCCCAACGACCCCGACTGGCCGCGCTAGGTTTCTGTCTCGCCGGCGTTTCCCAACGTCGACGATGACCCTCAGCCGTTGGATTAGAACCAGATCAAACGCACCACATCGCCCCATACCGCTTCGCACCCCCTCGTCTCACTGACGCGTGGGGACAGCGACTTAACCAGCCCGCGTAAGCGCTGTGCTTAGCAGGCCGGCCCAGTATCACTTCCCGCGCAGCCCAGTTATTTGAATTAAACCTTTTCCATTTTATTTCAAACACACTTCTGTACCCAGTTTCAAAAATCAACCCAGGTTGATTCAGTGAACCAAATGGAATGAAACCAATTTTGTTAGAAATATATGGAAATGCTGAATCCAAGCCCGTTGGATTCAAGTCATTTGGATCTATAGATCATCCATGGTAAAAATAACAAGGCAAAAGATTTCTGCATTCAAACATTTTTCAAATTTAAACCATAATAGCTTTTGAGTTGATTCCAACTCTCAAAAATCACATTTAACCATACCTTTCAGAATATGTAAAAATATATAGGTTTACTTACAGAAATAATGTTCAAGTAATAAAAGAATGCCACATAGGCATTTCTAGCCACTTTAATTAATTAAAATAAAAGGGTAAAACCTTATTAAATTGTGACACCACTTTAAATCACATTCCCATGGACTAAAATATGTGGTGATGACATGTGTCAACATGATCTCATGTTTATTTTGGAGAATATTAAATCTTAAGTAGTTTTTCAATTAGTAGAAATTACTTTTCTAAAAATAAAAGGAATTAAACCAAGCTTTAATCTTGTAAGGTTAGTGATGATGCTAGATCATCTATAGGACCCTTCTGTGTGATGATTGCAAGTAGTTAAGTATTGTTTGGTGATTTTGTACCTCGTATTTATTCATAGATGCTAGTACCGACCAAGGATACGAGGAGGAAGGAGGATTCTACGAAGAAGAAGCCGAGGAGAACATCAACCACTGCTCTGCACAAGGAAAGCCTAATGCTACTAGTTGAATGTGCAAGCTAACACTTGCAATTTAGCAAGCTTATACTGATACTGTGCAAGCCAATACTTGCTTGTCACCATGCCAACTATATGCCTTAAGCATAGATGATCCTACCCACCTGATAAACCAATCCTAGTTTTACTTACAAGCTTTATACTTTATTTCTTTATCAAAGCTAGTACTTAGAGCTTACTTAAGTGAATTGTAGATATTAGAAAGATAATTGAAGGTTGCATGAAGAGCATAAAATTTAGCCTAAGCTAGATAATCTTTTGTCATCCTAAGACATGAGATTGAACTTAGTTAAACTCCTCTAGTTTACCACCCCTCCTTAGTACTTACCCCCACTTGTAGATGCTAGTGCTAAGCATAAAACTTGATCAACATTAGATGGGAATACTTGGTGAAAATGGTTATGAAAACCTTGGAATGATGGATCATTCTATTGAAATGTTTTGGACATATGTTTCCGAACACCTGATGATTTTGGTGATGGAAACGTTGAGGCATGAGCCTTACCCCTTCATAAAACTGATGGTCTTCTGGATGCGATACCATTCCAATTTTATCGTACAACCACAATACCCCAAGATTGGGTAGGGCTTGACTGGAAACTTATATACCTTAGTATTAGTTCCCTCACGGCCAAGGTCTGAGCTGAGGCTACCTTGTGAAGATTGTCCACCTGTGCAGTACCCAAGATGACAGTTGTTCATGGTTGGGAGGCCAAACTCACAGGAGAGGTGCTTATACTAGGGCGTGTAATTGAAAGGTTAGGATTTATTATCCGCATACTGAGTATGGTTAATTCAGGATTTGTTCCTGACGGATGTATCGAATGTTGTGGTGAAAGTATACAATCTCTGCAGAGTGTCAAACTATTCGAATAGCCGCGTCCGCGGTTATGGATAGTTGGAGTGGCCATACTGTTCCCCCGTCAGATGTTTTCAAAAGACTTGTGAAATGAATTGAGACTTTGACTTGACCACAACAGGGTTGTGATATGAAATAAAAGTTCCTAATTAGAAGTTATAAAATTGTGAATAGCTTTCTTGCTTCTCAGCTTAGTAGAGATAAATCTGGCTTTTGCAAAATAACCCTAGAGCCTAGTGTCCTATTATCAAAAACCCCTTTCACTTGTTAGTATTAGTTTGCGAGTACTTAAAGAGTAATCATGGCTTTGTCCCTGGCTATTCCCATGGCCAGACTACGAAGAGGAGTACCTGGAAGATGGACCCAGTGTAACTACCTCGGTGAATTACGCTCCTAGTTACAATCCTGGATGAGCGGAAATGGTTGACATAGTACGGTGGGGCCCAAATGCCACTCACAGGTAGACCTTTCGGCCGTCCCAACCATTTCCAAACATCGGGACAAGAACGGGCGGCGTAATCGGCAGGCGAAGGGATCAACTACATACACAAATGAGTATGTATGCAAGCCACCATACAACAGTACATCAGAGCCATTACATCTAAAAGAAAGGAAATATAGCAACGTCATACGGCAAGATTCAAATGTCCTAGATAGATATAATAGTTTAGGATATCTCCTCATACATCAAACATCAGAGTATCAGGCGGAAGCGGCAAACAAGATCCGAGTACGGATAAGAAGCAAATCGGCATAAGATGCCCCATAAATAAACACATCCCGCCCACAGATCTCACGGATCCCCGTTCCCGTAATCTCTACACCGAACGATCGTTGCCCACATCGTCTGCCTCCTCCACCCAGTATCCATCTTGTGAGTGTACCTGTCCATCTGAATCAAACAATTTATCGTGTGAGACCCTAGGGGTGCTCAGCAAGTCTTTATGCCTCGAAAGGGGACACAACCTGGGGTGACGCAATTGCAGCAAAAGATAATACCTAGCAATTCTATAGATACTCGCTAACCATCCGCCTAACCAAAGATAGACGGATGTCCGTGAATTGATGACAACAGTTATAACAGTAATATCAACAGATCCATCCTCCACCTCGCTTACCGACGAGGAAGCGGACGAACAACCCCCATCCGTTGGCAGTTTTATTATCCATTCCGTGAGTGTTGCACTATTTACTAGTCAGTTACTTAGTCAAATTAAAAGTGGTACTTTAGTTATGCTTGTCTATGATCGAGAAACTGTGCTCCAAGTCGTCCATAACCGCGGACACGGCTTTCAAAAAGTTTTACCCTGCAGGGGTGCACAAATAGCAACACACACTCGATCAACCTCGGAAAAACCAATCAAAACCCAACGAGGCCTCCACGACAAAGCAATCACAGGATTCAGAAATATTTCAGGGGGCCACCCCATTGAGTACACCCGCAACGAAGTTAGCCGACTCTGAGACGGACCCAAGGTTTGCGCCAGTGGCTGTAAACGACTGGGAACCCGAAAATGTGCCTGGGCTTGTCGATACCGCGAAAACACTCCGCTTACCTAAACAGTACAGGTGCTCCTCGCACAATCGTAAACTAAGCAGTAAGGCATGGCATAAGTACAGGATAGTAAATAAAACCTCAAACTAGTTTGTGGCCCCAAGAAATAAGAATGAATCAAGCTCTGGCTCAGGGGGGTCCCATAAGCCTCCCGGATGTGGATATCGCGAATAATCAAGGAACAGGAATCAAGTACTCGGGGTCCTACGGGACACAAGTGAGCAGGAAAAACCAAATAGCAGATATTGCTCACCGGTGCCACTTTCATTAGTTATCCCATACTACTCAGGTTAAGTTGTTTAGGTACCTCGTTATCCATCAGACACTCACATACCCTACACATGCTGTTCTACGACTCGCATGGCTCAAACAACTCCTGTAGTAATGGTTCATGGGATGGAGGAACAAGCTTCGGTGGGGTTTTAAAAGTAAAGGCTATGCAATACTTGGGATTCAATTTAATGCAATCGCGACTCAATGATGCAAGAATAAGATAGAGGCAATAGGTACTATATGTATGCAAGCATGTGGTAGTGCTTGCCTGGCAGCTCAGTTGAAGCGAGAGAAGGATCTGGGTAGTGCTCCTGGGTTTCTTGATATATTCCCTGCTCAGCGTCTATTCGAAGAAGAACCAAACAAACAAGGGCCAACATAAATAAAGTGCACAAGCATATGAAATAAAATGCGACAAGCAAACAATCATGCCATGATGAATGATGCACAATTTGCATGGCAATAAAGTAGCATGGCATGGGTGAGATGTGGAATACAAGAATAAATCATTTTTATTGAGTTTTGGTCGCATGTTATCCTCATATTAGTTGTTGTTTACATTATATTTATATGATGCATGCTGCAATTCAAAACATGGAATGCGTAAACAGAAAGGTCTCGTCGAACTGATCATTTTAGACATATCATTTGTTAAATTTGGAGTTATAAATCAAAAGTTATTAATTTATTAAGAAAAGGGCATCTCATTGTAATTTAATTCAACTTGAAATTTTAAATGCCCAAAATATATTTTGGATGGCATATTTGAAATCCTCACATTTTTCTGATCTAAAAACATATATCATTTGTATTATTTGGATTTGTATTTTAAAAGTTATTATAAATCTGATTTGAATTTTGAATTTGAATTAAATTTGAAAAGATTTGAATTAAAACAGAAAACAGAAAACAGAAAAGCTTTTTCTACTCAGGCTAACTTAGCCACAGTCAGTGACATGTGGGCCACCCGCTGACTGGGCATAGAACAGGTGGGTTGAGGACCGCGAGTTGAGGATGGAGAAAGCGCGGGTGCCTTTTTACAAAAAGCCCCGCAGAGAGGGACTGCGGTTGAGGAAACAAAAAGGAAAGGGGGTTTTCCGAGAAAAGCCACGCGTACTGTTTTTCTTCTCGCGTTATCTGACGAAACTGACAGCGAACGGCGACAGAGGAAAACAGGGGCGCGCAGGGCTCGATCCCGCGACCTCGCGTGCGCGCGCGGCGGCGGTTACCGCTGCGGTGGCTAGGAGGGTTGTGGCAGGGTTCGGCTACGCATCGAGATGAGGTAACGCGACGCGCAGACAACCAGACGACGACGAACCTGCCGTGCACCGAGGGCGTTCATCGCCGGGATGCGCTCGTCGAGGAAGCGAACAACAGCGGGAGGATGTCAGGGAGGTGCAGTAGCTCACCGGGAGTGTGCCAGAGGTGGTGGATCGGGCCGGGATGCAGGGGATCGTTGACGGAGCTGGCGCCGAGCGGATCTAGGGTTTTCGTCGGAGCGGCGTCGGCCTGGGGCTCCTGGTCCTCCTCCTCCTCGTCTGCGGGTACAGGGACGATGCGGAGGGCCTCCTCGACCTTGCCGACAAACTCCTGCCCGCCTACGCCTCCTGGATCGTCGGGGATGGTGGAGGCCGACGGGTGGACGGCGACGGTGTAGATGGATGCGGTGGAGAAGAGGGGAGGAAGGGAAAGGCCCTGGGCGGATCTGGGAGAGGCAGAGGGGTGGTGGGAGTAGATAAGGGCGAGCCTGAGGGAGGTGGTGCCGTGGGGGAGTGGGTAGGGTTAAAGGTGGCTTCGGCCACCTTTTCCTCCTCCCTCACGTGCGCGAGCTGGGAGCCAGGGCAGGGCAGGGGCTGCAGGTGGGGTAGGGAAAGAAGGAGAGGGTGGTGGGGCCAGGGTAGTAGAGAGACAGCTAGAGAGAGGGGGAAAGTGGCTCGGGTTGGAGCTAGGTTAGAGGGATGGGGTGGCTCGGTTTAGGTTTGTAGCTAGGGTTGGGGTGGGGAGAGAGAGGGGGTAGATGGGTCCAGGGTGGGGCCTGCAGGTCAGAGAGAGGAGAGAGGCCGAGAGAGAGGGTGTGGGTAGCTAGGGTTAGCTAGAGAGAGAGAGAGCTAGGTTAGAGAGAGGAGAGATGAGAGATGAGAGGGGCTTGAGGATTTTAGATGCTTGCATGCATCAAGCCAGAACAAGCTAAGATCAAACAAGGTTTAGGCAAAAGAGAGGAAGGAAAGAAAGATGATGAGGGTTTAGAGAGAGAGGTTGATGTGAGGATAGGGTTTAAGCAAGATCAAATAAGACCAAGCCCAAAGGAGGGAGAGAGAGAAGAGAGGTGATCCACTCAAAAGATTTCAAATAAAAATCCAAATGACTTAGATGTGGTGGTTCTTGCATGGCCCATGCATGAATAGTAGATGCCACATTGGATTTTGTGAGAACATAATTAAATCCCATGGCATTTATTTCCATGCATTCCCAAATATGGAATAAAGGCCAAGCAAAAGAAATTAGACATAGATCCATCCCAACCCACATGGGCTAGAGTAAATGCCAAAATAAAATAAAAGCCCATGGGTAATTCGGGTGGTAGAATTATAAGGTGGTGACAGTGAAAGGTGGTGGAGTGGAAATAAGAGATATGCCCCCAAGTCAACTTGGGCATTTAAACAATATATCAAGAACCAAGTACAATATCAAGAGGCAAATACAATTTACAATGCATATGAGAGAAGAACCAACACAAAAAGGGTTTTATATGATGCTCAAATGCAAGGTGGCATGATGACATGAGCATGATATAATGATGATGCAACAATTATATATATGAAGTAGCCATTATATTACTAGACCAAGTAGCATTACAATTTGTTAGACAAATGGGATGCTACACCCAGGAAGGTTACGACAACTAGGATCATCTCCCATTGTCAGCATTGCATGTGACCCCGAAGATGGAGCTTCGCCTACGCTACCGTTATTATTATGTATTCCGCTGCTTGAAGTTGTATTAAGAACTGGATCATGAGATCCCTATTTGTGTAAGAACTTATGTACGGTTTGTAATGGATGATGTACTGTGGTATCCAATTCTGTTATGTCTCGCAAAATGGTAATCCTAGGATTGCGATGTATGGCATCACAGGCATCTGGGATTAAAAATCCGGGTGTTGACAAGTTGGTATCAGAGCCATCCTGACCATAGGAGACCCTAGTTAGATTGGACGTTTGAATCAAAAACTTAGTTTCCAAAACCAAAGAAAGCAAATATTTACAAAAACTTATTCTCATTCTTATCCCTTTGATTCTTCATGAAAATTCATGTTCCTCAAAAACTCTTGCAAAATACATAAATTTTGACACACTTGATCACTCTACAAACTTACTCATCCTATATTCTTATAGATGGACGTGAAGTACAGCAAGTTTTATCAGTTGGGGAATGGAGGAGACCTTATCTTTGAGAGGGATTTGGACCAGCTTTCGGAACTTCTGGAGCGTCCGCACCCCGAGTTCTTCGGAGCTTAGCTCAATGATCAAGGAGGAGAAGATCTCCAGTGGCTAATTGTTGCAAGTCTCCGAGGAAAGATTGAACCTCCCACTGCTGAGGGAATTCAATTTACCTTAAGAGAGAACAACTGGCTCGATGGACTTGCCAGGGCCATGCAGGAAGCTCTTTCCCATCTGTGTGGGCAGAGTATCAACCAGATCAAGGGAACTCGCTTTGAGTTTTTCCCAAGGCGTGATGCTAATGGACAACCCCTAGAAGCCCCATACCACCCAGAACTGAAGACTCAATTGGACCACCTTAGCTTCATGATGTACGATCGACAACAGGAGTTGGATAACTGCCGTGACTACTCCAACCACAACTCTGCCATCATCAAGACGAAGGATCAATCCATCGCCATGCTAGCAAAGGATCGCAAGTCTCACCGCCGTCAGCTCGACAAGAAGGAGCGCACTATTGCCCGTCTTCCCCACCGTATCTCATCTTTGGAGGAGACCATCCACGAGAGAGACATGCAGTTGGAGGAAAGGGAGAATGCCGGAGAGGATCTTCGTGGAGACCCCTACTCCTATCTCAGCGATGATGATGATTTTCTGGAGGATCAGGCTATGGACTTCTTCACCGATGAGGATGATTTTGCCTTCATCGATGACGATGAAGATGACGAAGCCACCGATTCCGAGGAGTAGTAGCACTTGAGCACTAGCGTAGTGAGTAGTATTCGGTCCCACTGTATCGTAGTTTCCAGAATAGTTCATAAAACCATCTATTTTTCTTTGTTGTGGTGTGTGTTGTACCGTGTGCTATGAATGAATAAAGGAAAAGCAAGTTGCTAGAAAAATCTGAGTCAAACTTTAAAAACTTTCAAAATCCCAGAACCTTAGAAATTTCCCTCTTTTCTCATGATCTATCTCAATCTTCAGATGCCACGCGGAGGAAGTGGTTCATCCCCGGACCCGATGTTGCAGATTCTGCAAATGTTGACTTCTGACCGTGAAGCTGAAAGAGCGGAACGTCAAGCCAACCTAGCCACTCTACAACAGATAGCTCAGCTAGCCCACAACAACCAAGGCCACGGAAATCAGGACAACCATAGATCTAAGCTCAAGAATTTCCAGAATACCAACCCACCTGTTTTCACTAAGTCTGAAGAACCCCTAGACGCTGATGATTGGCTGCAAACCATGGAAAATAACCTAGAAGTCGCCGGAGTGGAAGCTAACGAGAAAGTTCTGTTTGCCACCCACTATCTAGCCGAAGATGCCAGGGCATGGTGGAACAGTGTTCACGCAATGACCGGAGGCCAGATGATGACCTGGGAGGAATTCAAGGTCAAGTTTAGTAGAACCCATGTGCCACCGGGTTTGATCAAGAGAATGAGAGATGAGTTCAGAGAACTGAAGCAAGGAAGGATGACCGTAGTGGAATACCGTGACAAATTCTTGTCATTAGCTAGGTATGCCCCGGATGATATCGACACCGAAGCCAAGAAGAAGGAGAGATTCTTGAATGGTCTGCATGATGAAATGCAGACAGTGTTAGTCAATATCCCCTTTGCGGATATTGAAGCCCTTGTCGACTCTGCCATCCAAATGGAAGGAAAGATCAACCAAGCCAATGAGAACCGCAAGCGTCGCATGATGCACCAGCCAGGAACCCATCAGACCCCAAAGTATCGCCCTAACCCATCTCCCGGATTTGCCCCAAGAACTCACAGACCCCCGGTGAACCGCCCGACCTATCCCAACCGTGGAAACCCTAGGCCCGGAGGAAATCACAACAACCCCGGCAACTCTAGCAATTTCAACCGTGCCCCACCCAAGTTTAACACCAACAATGCTGCCACCAACACCAACACTGCCCCGAGGACTGGAAGCAATGGTGTGCCTGTAGCAGCCAAGCACAAGTCGCAAGTGACTTGTTATGACTGTGGAAATAAGGGCCACTATTCCAACGAGTGCCGCAACAAGAAGAATGCCGCAGCACCCAATGCCAATGCCCCAGCTCAGCAGCAGCGTCGTGTTCAGCCCGGAAGAAGGTTTTGTTGGAGATATGCCCAAGAGGCAATAATAAAGTGGGTTATTATCATATCTTCATACTTATGATAAATGTTTACATACCATGCTATAATTGTATTAACCGGAAACATTAATACTTGTGTGATTTGTAAACTAAAATAAGAGTCCCTAGTAAAGCCTAGTTAAACTAGCTTGTTGGTTAATATATGATCATGGTTTCCTGATCATGAACATAGACATGTTATTAACAACAGGATCATATCATTAGGAGAATGATGTGATGGACATACTCCTATAGATAAGCGTAGCATAAAGATCAAGTCATTTCAATAGTTCAATTGCTATATGCTTTCTGATACATAGTAACCTAATTCCTTCGACCATGAGATCATGCATATCACCTTTACCGGATGGATGCTTTGATGACATCAAACACCACACCGTAACTGGGTGGCTATAAAGGTGGCATTGAGTATTCGGAAAGTATTGGTTGAAACACATGGATCAAGAGTGGGATTTGTCCATCCATATGACGGATAGATATACTCTTGGCCCTCTCGGTGTAATGTCATCCAATTAGCTTGCAAGCATGTGACTGGCTCACAAGGTATCACATATCACGGGAACGAGAAAAGAGTACTTATCGGTAACGAGGTTGAACTAGGTATGTAGAGATACCGACGATCAAAACCTCGGATAAGTAAACTATCGTGAGACAAAGGGAAATTGGTATCGTATGTAAGTGGTTCATTCGATCGCAAAGTAATCGTAGAAGTATGTGGGAGCCATATGAATTTCCAGATTCCTCTATTGGTTATTGTTCGGAGAAGTGTCTCGATCATGTCCGCATAATTCACGAACCGTAGGGAGACACACTTAAGGATTCGACGTTGTTTGAGTAGTTATGGTATTATGAGAAAGAGACCGAATGTTGTTCGGAGTCTCGGATGGGATCCGGGATATCACGAGGTGATCCGAAATGGTCCGGAGAATAAGATTCATATAAGGAAAGTCCCGTTTCGGAGTCCGGAAATGATTTCGGTGTTTTCATCGGGAATGTTCTAGAAGGTTCCGGAATGTCTGGCACTCCGGAGGGGAAGGGGTACATGAATGTGTCATTACATATTGGAATGATTGCATCATGTACTAAGTGTTCTTGCTGTTCCAAATAAAGGATTAAATTGAATCCTAAAACAGAAAAGTCAAATGGCCAGTTTGAAAGTCAAACGGCTAAAACAAGAAACTGTGGGAAACAAGCAAGAGGAGGCAAAACCGACTTGGGGGAGGAGTCCCTCCTCTCCAAGCCGGCGCGCCACCCAAGGCCGACTTGGGGAGGGACTCCCTCCCCTTGGCCGGCCCCCTCCACCCATAAAAGGAGGGGCAGGGCCTCCTCCTCTAGACACACAAGTTCCTATCCTCTAATCTAAATCCTAGCCCTAGACTCCGGTTTAGAGCCGTTTTGGTTTAGAGCTTCTAATTGCCCTAGCCTTCGGATTAGAGCCTTCTAATTGGTGTGTCTAAACCCTAGACCACTAAAGCTCTCTCATACTCCACCATACTCGCTCCGGCTTAAGGCGAAGCCCTGCGGGATCTCCCCTCTACTTCCGGTACCACGCCGTTGTGCTGCCGGAATCGCGAGGAGAGTGCTACAACCTCCGCTGCCTGCTGGAACAAGGGAGAGGAAGGTCTTCGTCGAGTACCTAACGTGTGACCGACTGCGGGAGCGCTGCCGGAACGCAACGCCGGAAGGATCGTCTGCGCGATCTTGAGATCGGAAAGAGTACGACTACATCATCCACGAGAATCTGCTCTCGTTAACCGCTTTGGAATCTTCGAGGGTAAGTTATTCCATCGACTCGTTGCTACAATCTAGTAGATAGATCTTGGCTTGTTTGTTTGTATGCGATAGAAATTTTTTGTTTTCCATGCTACGAACCCCTACAGTGGTATCAGAGCCGTGTCTATATGTAGATCTGTTGCACGAGTAGAACACAATGGTCATTGTGGGCGTTGATGCTTTTATTGTCGATTGCTTCTTGTGTACTTTGCATCTTGCGGTATGTTGGGATGAAGCGGCCCGGGCTAACCTTACATGACATCGTTCATGAGACTTGCTCCACGCTTGACATGCAACTTGTATTGCATAAGTGGCTTTGCGGGTGCCTGTTTCTCCTAGCATAGTTAAGATCCAATTTACAACGGGTGATTAACAATACTAGTATCAATGTTGTGGTTCTTGTTCGTAAGTTAGAACGGCACTTATTGAAAACCCCAAACCACGTAAAATATGCAAATAAAGTAGAGGCGTCTAACTTTGTTTTGCAGGGGGTGTGCAGTGATGTGATATGGCCATGATTGTGATTATATATGATGTATGCAATGTTCCTTATTGTAAGTCGGCAACCGGCAGGAGCCATATGGTTGTCTTTAATTTCTGTTAAGACCCGCGTGTCTATTCAAAGTAGTTCTAATAGTTGAAGCCGGTGGACGACAACCATGGAGCAGCGTCATTGACCTTGATGCAATGCCGGTGATGATGGAGATCATGTTCGTGCTAGAAGATGGAGATCGGAAGCACAAAGAAGAAAGGCCATATCATATCACATATTATGAATTGCATGTGATGTTAATCCTTTATGCATCTTGTATTGCTTAGTAGACGACGGTAGCATTATAAGATGATCCCTGATGCACATGAATTTCAAGTCATTAAGTGTTCACCCTTAGTTAGCACCGTTGCTAAAGCTTGTTGTTTCGAAGCACCACGTGATGATCGGGTGTGTTAGATTCCGCAAGTGTATACAACGTGAGCAAGCCAGATTTGCTCATGCGGAAGCTAAGGTTTGATCTTGACAAGCCTAGCATGTACAGACATGGTCTCAGGAACACGGATCACCGAAAGGTAAAGCATGAGTCATATAGGAGATATGATGAACATGTTGATTGTTCGCCATTGAAGCTATGTCAACTCTCGTGATGATCGGTTTTGATGTGGTGGATTTGGTTCGTGTGATCACTAAAACAATGTGAGGGATATTATTTTGAGTGGGAGTTCACCTAGATTAATTTAATTATTAATTAGAACTCAATTTATCATAAATTAAATCAAAGTGAATTTGCATAGTTGTTGTAGTCATTGGCATCCGTTTACCACCTTACGCTTAGTTATAATTGAGATGATAGAACTATAGAATTCTGGTTAGTTACTTTACGAACTGGTATCGTATTGTTTTGAAGTGTTAATCTAAAGTTTAAAAGTCATATTGCAAACTTTCAGTAAGTTCCGGTTACTCCATGAAGTTTAATAATTGGTATTAAAACAAGAGTGACAATTCCAAGTGTTAGTGTATAAGTATCATGTTTGTCTCCATGATTCTTGATATTCAAAGGATTGTCTTAATATCAAAGTTATCTAGGATCTGAAAGAGTTGTTTCAGAAACCATGATGTGTGGAAGATATTGTGATATCTGAAACGAAGTTTTGGTTACAACATGATAGAGTATAATATGGCAAAAGTCATGTTCTCATATTTGATGAGAATTTGCAAAAGGTTGGAGACACTAGTTGTCCTAATCCACCAAAAGGTTTTGGATAGCAACATTATACTCACGATTCATCTTTATAAGCTAAAAGTAGCTTGATCATGGATAATTCCATGATAAGGGTGAATATTTGATGTAGGTAAAATATTTACTACACCAAGAGATTACTAAAGAAAGGAATTTGGAAGAACACCAAACATTTGATGATGGTGATCTACTTCAAAGTGCAAATCCAAAGACATTGGTATTTAATTATACACGCTTTGGATTATGTGTCATATGTATGACTCCACTATTGATATTGATAGATTCTTTCAAACAGAAAAGGAAATACTGAAAGAGAATCTCATAAATATATGGCAGAAAAGAAAAGACTAGAATTGTTCAGTTTAAGTATATAGATGATATACATGTTATGGCTATATTCTTTGCTTATTAAACAATGTGGTTATTAAGTATTTGATACTGAATTTGTTGGTGTGAATCGTCATACGAAACAACACAATTCATGAACTACAATGTCCTAAGTAACTAGCAAAAGAATATGTGATGATGTTCATCGAGAACAAATAAAGGATTATTGTGTTGCTCGTTAAACATCAAAGCTTGCCTTCAAGATTTGTTTTATCAGGTATTATGAGAACAAAAGGGTTGTTCAAATAATTGTCGTAATCCATAAAAGATGGATGATTCACAAATCTCGTTGGAGAAATCACATCCATAAAACTAGTGCTAAAAATGTCGAAAGACAAATTGATTGAAAGATCACTTAGGAAGTGACATCGCCGTTTAAATTGTATTGGAAAGAAAACATGAAGAAACTCCATGTGTATGGAATTTTGGAGTCTTTTGATTTTGATCAAATGACGCTTATGAAACTTTCCTAGACATAATTAAAACTTCGTTCATAGGCCAAAAGGGAACGAATGACTAGCCTATTGGAACTTGTACATATTGTTGTACGAAGTCCATTGTGTAGTCAAAAGCGATGGATTTCAACTTCATATGCTTTCTCCAAAAATTTGAGTGAATATATGAATATTTACTTAATAAGGATGAAGTGTGAAATATTTGAAAAAGTTCAAAGACTTTCAACATGAAGTGCAAAATCATTGTAACAAGAATATAAATAGTTTATGATAAGATCATAAAGGAAGATATTTGAGTTACAAGTTTAGCATAATACCTAAGATTTAAGGAATCGTTCCGTGGATTTGCATTTTCCCGAAACACCATAAGAGTATGGAGCGTTCGAGATATGTAATTAAACCATGTTTAATATGGTAAGATCGAAGGTGTAATTCATAAAAACTGCCATTGTATTTTAAAGATTAAAAGCTTTAGAGATTACCGTTTTTCCACTAAAAAGAGCTTCATCATAATCCGTTGAAATGACACCATATAAAGTTATGGTTTGGGATAAAACCCAAGTAGTCCTTTCTTAAACATTGGTATGCTATACATAAGAAAGATGTTTGCAACCAAAGTCGGATGAACCTGTCTTTGTTAAGTATTCCTCCATAACACCGGAGACAAAAAGTGTTTGTCGCTTAGAACGTCAAGTTTCTTTGAGAAGGAATTTTTCGTGAAAAGTTAAGTGGGAGGACAATAGAACTTTGATAAGGTTAAAGGAACCTTAGCTATATGTGCGAAGTTGCGCAGCGCCGAAAAGTGTTCCGGAGGCAGCAACAATGCTCATGGCTCACGTGCCTCAAAGGTTGTGGTTACAATAGTCAAAGTTTCTATTGAAACAAGTAGGTCGGGTAAACAATCAAATACGAAGATTTGAGAGTTAAATCATTATTTGACAATAATGATCCGACTACATGCAAAGAAGCGATGATGGGCCCTGACTCCGTCAAATGGCTTGAAGCCATAAAATCCGTGATAGTTCCATACATGAGAAATCAAGTTTTGAACTTGAAGGACCCTCGAGAAAGGTGTAAGACCTTACAGTTATGTTTGGATCTATAAAGAAATAGACGTGAATATAGTCGACATGTTGGGAAAGAGTTCACAACAATGTTCAAAGGTTGTATATGACAAGATTTGATCTTTCATAGCGATATATAGTCTAGACGGATTAATGTAGCAACCACTACATATAAATTTGTTATGTGGTAGTTGAATAAACAAAACAAGTTCTTCTAATAGAATTGTTACCTAGGACATGTGCGTAACATGGTCCATAGGGTTTTGTTAATTCAAAGGATGCTAAAAGCATATGCAAACTTCAATGGTTGAAGTAAGCATAGCGGAGTTGGAATCTTCACTATGATGAAACTGTTAAAAGAGTTTAATTTCATCAGAGACAATGAAGATGCTTGCATTTGCAAGAAATTAAGTGGGAGCGCTAAGACATATTTCTAATACATTATGTGGAGGACATATTGTTGATTGGAAATGATGTATATTTTATTAACACATATTAAGAATTTCATCCTGATGAAAGACTTAGGCAAAACCCAAATATTAGGCATGAATATACGCTAATATGGTTGTGCCAGAAGTACATAGACGAGATATTGAATGAGTTCAATATAGAAACTACAACAAAGTTTCTTGTCGCACAGAAAGGATTGAATGAGTTCAATGTTGATGATATATTCAAGTGTATTGACATTTGGTAAAGTGAAACAAATAATCAAGTATAGATTGATACTTGATGTATGAAATCACAAAGAGTATTTATATCAATCATACTGTGATATGTACAAATCCAGATATGTCCTATGCTCTAAATGTTGTGAGCATATACCAGAATGATTCGTAAGATGATCATCGGACAATAGTAAGGATATTCTTATGATCTTTTGGAAGAACTAAGAGTATAATATTTGTAGAAGTGACAAATAGATGGTTAGTTCATTGTAAAAGTACTTCATTGATACTAGTTTTGTCACAAAGTACAAATTAAGTTTATCTCAATCTAAACTAAGGGTGGCACAATATAATGGAAAGTGAGTTCCATAATGGATTTGGATGAGTTCCAAAGTTAAGACATTGTGACAGATACTACAACAAAAAGGCTAAGTATATGACTGCTATTATAGCAGCTAAAGAGGGCATTTGGGTCAAGTAGTTTGTTATCAAACTAGGTGTAGTTCATAGCGGGATAATACTATGAAGATATATTATACGACAATATAATCAACATGTTTTAACCCCAAAGAACTAAAGGTATCACCAAAGGACCAAATTTATACAAAGCCATCTCATTAGAGAATGAGTGATGCGTAGAGACGCAAATACATGCAATTACAAACGGACCTGGAAGTGTCAGATCCGGAGATCAGTTGACCACTAGCGAACGTGTACTTACAACACCGGAAAGCCATAGGTGTTGAATACACAAAGGTTTAAAACTAGATTATTGACTCTAGTGCAAGTGGGAGACTGTTGGAGATATGCCCAAGAGGCAATAATAAAGTGGGTTATTATCATATCTTCATACTTATGATAAATGTTTACATACCATGCTATAATTGTATTAACCGGAAACATTAATACTTGTGTGATTTGTAAACTAAAATAAGAGTCCCTAGTAAAGCCTCTTGTTAAACTAGCTTGTTGGTTAATATATGATCATGGTTTCCTGATCATGAACATAGACATGTTATTAACAACAGGATCATATCATTAGGAGAATGATGTGATGGACATACTCCTATAGATAAGCGTAGCATAAAGATCAAGTCATTTCAATAGTTCAATTGCTATATGCTTTCTGATACATAGTAACCTAATTCCTTCGACCATGAGATCATGCATATCACCTTTACCGGATGGATGCTTTGATGACATCAAACACCACACCGTAACTGGGTGGCTATAAAGGTGGCATTGAGTATTCGGAAAGTATTGGTTGAAACACATGGATCAAGAGTGGGATTTGTCCATCCATATGACGGATAGATATACTCTTGGCCCTCTCGGTGTAATGTCATCCAATTAGCTTGCAAGCATGTGACTGGCTCACAAGGTATCACATATCACGGGAACGAGAAAAGAGTACTTATCGGTAACGAGGTTGAACTAGGTATGTAGAGATACCGACGATCAAAACCTCGGATAAGTAAACTATCGTGAGACAAAGGGAAATTGGTATCGTATGTAAGTGGTTCATTCGATCGCAAAGTAATCGTAGAAGTATGTGGGAGCCATATGAATTTCCAGATTCCTCTATTGGTTATTGTTCGGAGAAGTGTCTCGATCATGTCCGCATAATTCACGAACCGTAGGGAGACACACTTAAGGATTCGACGTTGTTTGAGTAGTTATGGTATTATGAGAAAGAGACTGAATGTTGTTCGGAGTCTCGGATGGGATCCGGGATATCACGAGGTGATCCGGAATGGTCCGGAGAATAAGATTCATATAAGGAAAGTCCCGTTTCGGAGTTCGGAAATGATTCCGGTGTTTTCAACGGGAATGTTCTAGAAGGTTCCGGAATGTCCGGCACTCCGGAGGGGAAGGGGTACATGAATGTGTCATTACATATTGGAATGATTGCATCATGTACTAAGTGTTCTTGTTGTTCCAAATAAAGGATTAAATTGAATCCTAAAACAGAAAAGTCAAATGGCCAGTTTGAAAGTCAAATGGCTAAAACAAGAAACTGTGGGAAACAAGCAAGAGGAGGCAAAACCGACTTGGGGGAGGAGTCCCTCCTCTCCAAGCCGGCGCGCCACCCAAGGCCGACTTGGGGAGGGACTCCCTCCCCTTGGCCGGCCCCCTCCACCCATAAAAGGAGGGGCAGGGCCTCCTCCTCTAGACACACAAGTTCCTATCCTCTAATCTAAATCCTAGCCCTAGACTCCGGTTTAGAGCCGTTTTGGTTTAGAGCTTCTAATTGCCCTAGCCTTCGGATTAGAGCCTTCTAATTGGTGTGTCTAAACCCTAGACCACTAAAGCTCTCTCATACTCCACCATACTCGCTCCGGCTTAAGGCGAAGCCCTGCGGGATCTCCCCTCTACTTCCGGTACCACGCCGTTGTGCTGCCGGAATCGCGAGGAGAGTGCTACAACCTCCGCTGCCTGCTGGAACAAGGGAGAGGAAGGTCTTCGTCGAGTACCGAACGTGTGACCGACTGCGGGAGCTCTGCCGGAACGCAGCGCCGGAAGGATCGTCTGCGCGATCTTGAGATCGGAAAGAGTACGACTACATCATCCACGAGAATCTGCTCTCGTTAACCGCTTTGGAATCTTCGAGGGTAAGTTATTCCATCGACTCGTTGCTACAATCTAGTAGATAGATCTTGGCTTGTTTGTTTGTATGCGATAGAAAATTTTTGTTTTCCATGCTACGAACCCCTACAGTGGTATCAGAGCCGTGTCTATATGTAGATCTGTTGCACGAGTAGAACACAATGGTCATTGTGGGCGTTGATGCTTTTATTGTCGATTGCTTCTTGTGTGCTTTGCATCTTGCGGTATGTTGGGATGAAGCGGCCTGGGCTAACCTTACATGACATCTTTCATGAGACTTGCTCCACGCTTGACATGCAACTTGTATTGCATAAGTGGCTTTGCGGGTGCCTGTTTCTCCTAGCATAGTTAAGATCCAATTTACAACGGGTGATTAACAATACTAAGTATCAATGTTGTGGTTCTTGTTCGTAAGTTAGAACGACACTTATAGAAAGCCCCAAACCACGTAAAATATGCAAAGAAAGTAGAGGCGTCTAACTTTGTTTTGCAGGGGTGTGCAGTGATGTGATATGGCCATGATTGTGATTATATTTGATGTATGCAATGTTCCTTATTGTAAGTTGGCAACCGGAAGGAGCCATATGGTTGTCTTTAATTTCTGTTAAGACCCGCGTGTCTATTCAAAGTAGTTGTAATAGTTGAAGCCGGTGGACGACAACCATGGAGCAGCATCATTGACCTTGATGAAATGCCGGTGATGATGGAGATCATGTTCGTGCTTGAAGATGGAGATCGGAAGCACAAAGAAGAAAGGCCATATCATATCACATATTATGAATTGCATGTGATGTTAATCCTTTATGCATCTTGTATTGCTTAGTAGACGACGGTAGCATTATAAGATGATCCCTCATGCACAGGAATTTCAAGTCATAAAGTGTTCACCCTTAGTTAGCACCGTTGCTAAAGCTTGTTGTTTCGAAGCACCACGTGATGATCGGGTATGTTAAATTCCGCAAGTGTATACAAAGTGGGCAAGCCAGATTTGCTCATGCGGAAGCTAAGGTTTGATCTTGACGAGCCTAGCATGTACAGACATGGTCTCGGAACACGGATCACCGAAAGGTAAAGCATGAGTCATATAGGAGATATGATGAACATGTTGATTGTTCGCCATTGAAGCTATATCAACTCTCGTGATGATCGGTTTTGATGTGGTGGATTTGGTTCGTGTGATCACTAAAACAATGTGAGGGATATTGTTTTGAGTGGGAGTTCACCTAGATTAATTTAATTATTAATTAGAACTCAATTTATCATAAATTAACTCAAAGTGAATTTGCATAATTGTTGTAGTCATTGGCATCCGTTTACCACCTTGCGCTTAGTTATAATTGAGATGATAGAACTATAGAATTCTGGTTAGTTACTTTACGAACTGGTATCGTATTGTTTTGAAGTGTTAATCTAAAGTTTAAAAGTCCTATTGTAAACTTTCAGTAAGTTCCGGTTACTCCATGAAAGTTTAATAATTGGTATTAAAACAAGAGTGACAATTCCAAGTGTTAGTATATAAGTATCATGTTTGTATCCATGATTCTTGATATTCAAAGGATTGTCTTAATATCAAGGTTATCTAGGATCTGAAAGAGTTGTTTCAGAAACCATGATGTGTGGAAGATATTGTGATATCTGAAACGAAGTTTTGGTTGCAACATGATAGAGTATAATATGGCAAAAGTCATGTTCTCATATTTGATGAGAATTTGCAAAAGGTTGGAGACACTAGTTGTCCTAATCCTACAAAAGGGTTTTGGAGAGCAACATTATACTCGCGATTCACCATTACAAGCTAAAAGTAGCTTGATCTTGGATAATTCCATGATAAAGGTGAATGTTTGATGTAGGTAAAATGTTTACTACACCAAGAGATTACTAAAGAATGGAATTTGAAAGAACACCAAACATTTGATGATGGTGATATACTTCAAAGTGCAAGTCCAAAGACATTGGTATTTAACTATACATGCTTTGGACTATGTGTCATATGTATGACTCCACTATTGATGTTGATAGATTCTTTCAAACAGAAAAGGAAATACTGAAAGAGAATCTCATAAATATATGGCAGAAAAGAAAAGACTAGAATTGTTCAGTTTAAGTATATAGATAATATACATGTTATGGCTATATTCTTTGCTTATTAAACAATGTGGTTCTTAAGTATTTAATACTGAATTTGTTGGTGTGAATCGTCATACGAAACAACAGATTTCATGAACTACAATGGCCTAAGTAACTAGCAAAAGAATATGTGATGATGTTCATCGAGAACAAATAAAGGGTTATTGTGTTGCTCATTAAACATCAAAGTTTGCCTTCAAGATTTGTTTTATCAGGTATTATGAGAACAAAAAAGGGTTGTTCAAATAATTGTCGTAATCCATAAAAGATGGATGATTCAAAAATCTCGTTGGAGAAATCACATCCATAAAACTAGTGCTAAAAATGTCGAAAGACAAATTGATTGAAAGATCACTTAGGAACTGACATCGCCATTTAAATTATATTGGAAAGAAAACATGAAGAAACTCCATGTGGATGGAATTTTGGAGTCTTTTGATTTTTTGATCACATGACGCTTGTGAAACTTTCCCAGAGATAATTAAAACTTCGTTCATAGGCCAAAGGGAACGAATGACTAGCTTATTGGAACTTGTACATATTGTTGTACGAAGTCCATTATGTGTAGTCAAGAGCGATGGATTTCAACTTCATATGCTTTCTCCGAAAATTTGAGTGAATATATGAATATTTACTTAATAAGGATGAAGTATGAAACATTTGAAAAGTTCAAAGACTTTCAAGATGAAGTGCAAAATCATTGTAACAAGAATATAAACAGTTTATGATAAAGTTCATAAAGGAAGATATTTGAGTTACAGAGTTTAGCATAATACCTAAGATTTAAGGAATTGTTCCGTGGATTTGCATTTCCCGAAACACCATAAGAGTATGGAGCGTTCGAGATATGTAATTAAACCTTGTTTGACATGGTAAGATCGAAGGTGTAATTCATAAAATTGCCATTGTATTTTAAAGATTAAAAGCTTTAGAGATTACCGTTTTTCCACTGAAAAGAGCTTCATCATAATCCGTTGAAATGACACCATATAAAGTTATGGTTTGGGATAAAACCCAAGTTGTATTTTCTTAAACATTGGTATGCTATGCATAAGAAAGATGTTTGCAACCAAAATCGGATGAACCTGTCTTTGTATGTTATTTCGAATAACTGTTCCTCCATAACATCGGAGACAAAAATGTTTGTCACTTAGAACGTCAAGTTTCTTTGAGAAGGAATTTTTCGTGAAAAGATAAGTGGGAGGACAATAGAACTTTGATAAGGTTAAAAGAACCTTAGCTATATGTGCAGAGTTGCGCAGCGCCGAAAAGTGTTCCGGAGGCAGCAATAATGCTCATGGCTCACGTGCCTCAAAGGTTGTGGTCATGGAGATCTAAGTTCCTATTGAAACAAGTAGGTAGGGTAAACAATCAAATACCAAGATTTGAGGGTTGAATCATTATTTGAGAATAATGAACCGACTACATGCAAAGAAGCGATGATGAGCCCTGACTCCGTCAAATGGCTTGAAGCCATAAAATCCGTGATAGTTCCATACACGAAAAATCAAGTTTTGAACTTGAAGGACCCTCGAGAAAGGTGTAAGACCTTACTGTCGTGTTTGGATCTATAAAGAAATAGACATGGATGTTTTACATCTATGAAACAGTCGACATGTTGGGAAAGAGTTCACAACAAAGTTCAAAGGTTGACTATGACAAGATCTGATCTTTCATAGCGATATTTAGTCTAGACGGATTAATGTAGCAACCACTACATATAAATTTGTTATGTGGTAGTTGAATAAACAAAACAAGTTCTTATAATAGAATTGTTACCCCTACTCCTATCTCAGCGATGATGATGATTTTCTGGAGGATCAGGCTATGGACTTCTTCACCGATGAGGATGATTTTGCCTTCATCGATGACGATGAAGATGACGAAGCCACCGATTCCGAGGAGTAGTAGCACTTGAGCACTAGCGTAGTGAGTAGTATTCGGTCTCACTGTATCGTAGTTTCCAGAATGGTTCATAAAACCATCTATTTTTCTTTGTTGTGGTGTGTGTTGTACCGTGTGCTATGAATGAATGAAGGAAAAGCAAGTTGCTAGAAAAATCTGAGTCAAACTTTAAAAACTTTCAAAATCCCAGAACCTTAGAAATTTCCCTCTTTTCTCATGATCTATCTCAATCTTCAGATGCCACGCGGAGGAAGTGGTTCATCCCCGGACCCGATGTTGCAGATTATGCAAATGTTGACTTCTGACCGTGAAGCTGAAAGAGTGGAACGTCAAGCCAACCTAGCCACTCTACAACAGATAGCTCAGCTAGCCCACAACAACCAAGGCCACGGAAATCAGGACAACCATAGATCTAAGCTCAAGAATATCCAGAATACCAACCCACCTATTTTCACTAAGTCTGAAGAACCCCTAGACGCTGATGATTGGCTGCAAACCATGGAAAATAACCTAGAAGTCGCCGGAGTGGAAGCTAACGAGAAAGTTCTGTTTGCCACCCACTATCTAGCCGGAGATGCTAGGGCATGGTGGAACAGTGTTCACGCAATGACCGGAGGCCAGATGATGACCTGGGAGGAATTCAAGGTCAAGTTTAGCAGAACCCATGTGCCACCGGGTTTGATCAAGAGAATGAGAGATGAGTTCAGAGAACTGAAGCAAGGAAGGATGACCGTAGTGGAATACCGTGACAAATTCTTGTCATTAGCTAGGTATGCCCCGGATGATATCAACACCGAAGCCAAGAAGAAGGAGAGATTCTTGAATGGTCTGCATGATGAAATGCAGACAGTGTTAGTCAATATCCCCTTTGCGGATATTGAAGCCCTTGTCGACTCTGCCATCCAAATGGAAGGAAAGATCAACCAAGCCAATGAGAACCGCAAGCGTCGCATGATGCACCAGCCAGGAACCCATCAGACCCCAAAGTATCGCCCTAACCCATCTCACGGATTTGCCCCAAGAACCCACAGACCCCCGATGAACCGTCCGACCTATCCCAACCGTGGAAACCCTAGGCCCGGAGGAAATCACAACAACCCCGGCAACTCTAGCAATTTCAACCGTGCCCCACCCAAGTTTAACACCAACAATGCTGCCACCAACACCAACACTGCCCCGAGGACTGGAAGCAATGTTGTGCCTGTAGCAGCCAAGGACAAGTCGCAAGTGACTTGTTATGACTGTGGAAATAAGGGCCACTATTCCAACGAGAGCCCCAACAAGAAGAATGCGGCAGCACCCAATGCCAATGCCCCAGCTCAGCAGCAGCGTCGTGTTCAGCCCGGAAGAAGGTTTGCCCCAGGGAATTCACTCAACCGCAATGGACGTCTTTTTCTCATGCATGCTGAAGAAGCTCAGGAAGCGCCAGACGTCGTGCTGGTTATGTTTTCTGTTAATTCAGTACTTGCAAGAGTGTTGTTTTCTTCTGGTGCATCGCACTCATTTGTCACCGAAGAATTTGCATGCACTAGTAAAATTCAACCAACCAAACTGAAGCATGTCATGATTGTTCAAATTCCCGGTTCAACAACCAAGGCTAGGCAAATTTGCAAAGCCGTCCCTATCCGAATCCATGGCATAGATTTTTATGCTAATCTGATAGTACTCGGAACTAAAGGTTTGGAAGTAGTACTAGGAATGGATTGGATGTCCAAACATAAAGGATTGATTGACTGTGCCAAGAAAGCCATAACTATGGCCAGTACAACCAAAATATCAATCGAGCATATATCTGAAACCTTACCTCGCCAATTCAAGTGCAACAAGAGTATAGCCCAACCTACCATTGACCAAGTCCGGATAGTCTGTGAATACCCCGATGTATTTCCAGATGTTTTGCCCGGTATGACACCAGATCGGGATATCGAGTTTATCATTGAACTAATCCCCGGAACTGGACCCATAGCCCAGAGACCATATAGTATGAACCCGTTGGAACTAGAGGAAATGAAGAAGCAACTGGATTCCATGTTGGAAATTGGACTGATTCAACCAAGTGCGTCACCTTGGAGGTCACCTGTCTTGTTTGTGGATAAGAAAGATGGAGGTAACCGTTTGTGTACGGATTATCGGAAGTTGAATGATGTCACCATCAAGAACAAATACCCCTTGCCCAAGATAGAAGATTTGTTTGATCAGTTGACTGGTGCCAAAGTGTTTTCTAAGATTGATCTTAGAACTGGCTATCATCAACTCAAGATTCGTAGAACTGGCTATCATCAACTCAAGATTCGTACGGAAGATATTCCCAAGACTGCCTTTACCACTAGATATGGATTATACGAGTATACCGTTATGTCTTTTGGATTAACCAATGCCCCCGCTTATTTCATGAATCTCATGAATAAGATTTTTATGGACTTCCTGGATAAGTTTGTCATTGTTTTCATCGATGACATCCTGATTTATTCCAAATCAGAAGAAGAACATGAGCTACACCTAAGGACCATTCTTGGAACCCTTAGAGAGCATCAGTTGTATGCCAAGTTTAGCAAATGTGAATTCTGGTTACAGGAGGTAGGATTCCTCGGTCACATTGTATCAGCCGGAGGAATTTCCTTTGACCCTGTAAAGGTGAAAGATGTCGAAGATTGGCAAGCCCCAACCACTCAAACCCAAGTTCGTGCATTTCTCGGATTGGCGGGATATTACCGCAAGTTCGTAGAAGGATTCTCGAGTATCGCCAGACCCATGACCCAATTGCTGAAGAAGGACAAGAAGTTTGAAAGGACCGACAAATGTGAAGCGAGTTTTCAAGAACTCAAGAGGAGATTGATTTCAGCCCCAATCTTAATCATGCCGGATATCACGAAGCCCTTCGATGTGTATTGTGATGCATCCAAGATCGGTCTCAGATGTGTACTAATGCAAGAAGGCAAAGTTATATCTTATCTATCTCGACAACTGAAACAACATGAGAAAAATTACCCAACCCATGACCTCGAATTCGCAGCCGTAGTTCTAGCACTGAAGACATGGAGACATTGCCTGATGGGAAATCGTTGTGAGATCTATACGGATCACAAGAGTCTGAAGTATATATTCACTCAGAAGGAGCTGAATATGAGACAGAGAAGATGGATTGAGATAATCAAGGATTACGACATGGACATTCACTATCACCCTGGTAAAGCCAATGTGGTAGCAGATGCCCTTAGCAGATTGTCGTGCCTCTTGAACTCCATGATCTTGAAGGAGCAACCAAGCTTGCACAAAGAGATGGAAGATTTCCGAATGTAATTAGTAAGTGAAGGATTTTTGGATAGCATAGAACTCCAGCACACTTTGATCAGTCAGATTAAAGAGGCGTAGAAGGGAAATGCTAGTATCGACGGAATCAAGCGTCGTATTGGTACAGGCAAAGTACCCGGATTCACCGAAGACGAAGAAGGAGTTCTATGGTACAAAGGACGCCTTTGTGTACCATCAGATTCTGAGTTGAAAGAAGTTATTTTGAAGGAGGCTCATGATACTCTTTATTCTATCCATCCCGGAGGAACTAAGATGTATCAAGATTTAAAAGAGCAATTTTGGTGGCATAAGATGAAGAGAGAAATCGGAAGCTATATCGCCAAGTGTGATATATGTCAGCGAGTCAAGGCAGGACATCAAAGACCCGCTGGATTGTTGCAACCATTGCAGATTCCGGAATGGAAATGGGATTCTGTTGGAATGGACTTTATCACTGGACTGCCTACTTCTAGTAGGGGAAATGACTCTATCTGGGTCATAGTGGACCGATTGTCCAAAGTCGCCCATTTCTTACCCGTCGATACCACATATCAGAGTTCGAAGCTAGCGGAGTTGTACATCGCTAGAATAGTTAGTTTGCATGGAGTCCCCAAGAACATCGTATCGGATCGAGGAACTCAGTTTACCTTGAGATTCTGGAAGAAAGTTCAAGAAGGTTTAGGAACCCGCCTAGATTTCAGTACCGCGTATCACCCTCAGACCGATGGACAAACGGAACGAGTAAATCAAATACTCGAAGATATGTTGAGAACCTGTGTGTTAGAATATGGATCTAAGTGGGAAGGCTGTCTGCCATTCGCAGAATTTTCATACAACAACAGTTATCAAGCTAGTTTGCAAATGGCCCCATTTGAAATTATCTACGGAAGGAAGTGCCGCACCCCTTTGAACTGGTCGGAAGTAGGAGAGAGTTAGATTTTTGGACCCGACATCCTACGAGAAGCAGAAGAGAAGGTTCACAAGATTCGTGAGCACCTCAAGACTGCCCAGTCCAGACAGAAGAGTTACGCCGACAAGAGACGTCGAGACCTCGCCTTCAACATAGGAGATTTTGTGTATCTGAAAGTGTCACCATTGAAGGGAATGCAATGTTTCCAACTCAAAGGAAAGTTAGCCCCCAGATATATCGGACCTTTCAAGATTTTGAAATGTCGAGGAGAAGTGTCGTACCAATTGGAACTACCTGAAGAGATGTCAGCAGTGCACAATGTGTTCCATATCTCGTTACTTCGCAAGTGTCTCGAAGTCCCAGAGAAGACCGAAGTGTTCAAAAACATCGATCACCGGACCATAGAGATCAACGATGACCTGACCTATCCCAAAGTACCCATCCGTATTTTGGAAGAAGCTTTCAGAACTACCCGAACCCGAAGCATCAAATTTCTCAATATTCAGTGGAGCAACCACACAGAAGAGGAAGCTACCTGGGAGCGTGAAGATCACATCAGGACGGAGTTTCCCGATCTCTTCAAATCCTAGGTAATCTTTTCGTCCTTTTTAAAATCTCGGGACGAGATTTTGTTTAAGGGGGGAAGGTTTGTAACATCCCAAAAATACTAAACTTGGATCATCAAACTCTAATCATCAAAATGAGGGTTAACAAAAACTTTTCTAAAATAAAAATATGAAAGCATGCATGGTGTATGCATTTCATTTGGAATTCTTTTGAACCACCTTGTTTGTGTGTTCCTTTGCTTGTAAATGGATTCTTAGGTGAAATAAACATCATCTAAACAATTCCCAAACTTTTCTCAAAGACAAATAAATCAAAACAAAAAAAATGAGTGAATGGTCATTTTGACCAATTTAACTCCCATGCCTACTTTGGTTGTCCCAAACTTTCAGAACTTAACAGAAACTTTTCTGGATCTTTGCACCCCTTGATTGTACTCATAACAAAGTATCAAGGCCTACTTTGTGATCATCCAGAAACTTTCAAATGCAGAGTTTAAATGATAGTTCAAAATTGAATCTTTATCATATGAGAAGATCCCACTTTTTCAAAAACCACCCAAACAAGCTCAACTTTCAAAACCCAAGCATCTGCAGACTCACTAGCACCAACCTAGCACACCCACCAAAAATCTTTTCAAAATTCAAAACTTGAATTCTTGCGGCCATTTCATCAAACACCTTGCAGATACAAATCAAACAAAATCCAAACACTATTGTGAGCAGTGATTGGAGCCTAACTTGTTCCCTCTCTAGCTCACAACCATCTCAGTAGATCATCTAGCAAGTTAAACCAAGCATTAGCCTCACTGTAAGCCGGGCAATGACATCAATGGTGAACAGCCGAAGCTCACCATGCCACCCCAGTGGAGACAGCAAGCTAGGAGAGAAACTAGCCGTGCCAACCTTGTCTGGGAGGCAGCCCACCGTCCACTGCCACTCCCTGTCCCAGCCGTGAGCGTTGCCAAACCCTGGACCACACGCACGGACCGCGCCCAGCTCGCCAGCAACCATGCCGAGCATGCGCCAGAGCGCCACGCTCAACCGAAGCCCACAGACCGCACGCCGCCCTTGCCGCGTGCATACATGATCGCCACCAACCCAGGAGACCGCCAGACATCCCCGTTTGCCGCCCCGTGCCTCACAGCAATCGCTCGCCGTCGAAGACGCCGCCTCTGCCGCGCAGAGCATCGCATGTTCCAGACCGTTTGCCACTGCCCCTACATGCGCATTAAAGCCGTAGAGCATCGCCAGGAGACCACCAAGCGATCGCCACCGCCGGCCATGCCTCTAGCAGCCCGTATCCGTGTTGCCACTGTCGTATGCCCATCCCGTTCGGTCTTGTCGTCGCGACTATAAATAGAGGCCACCACCAGCCGAATTGAGCACACCATCTCACTCCCCTCTCCTCACTAACCGTGCCACCCCGTTCCCGGAGCAAGGCGAGCAGCACTTCGCCGGAATTTCACCGGAGCCCGCCGCCTCTGGAGAAGAAGGGAGCCAGCGATTGGAGCCGCCCTAGGAGAAGCTGCCGGTACCAGGAGGTTCGCCGTCATCGACTTCGTCGTTCGCCCGCCTCGCCGACCCTCGCCTGAACCCCGGTGAGCCCCCAATGACCCCCACTGGCCGTGCTAGGTTTCTGTCTCGTCGGCGTTGCCCAACGTCGACGATGACCCTCAGCCGTTGGATTAGAGCCAGATCGAACGCACCACATCGCCCCATACCGCTTCGCACCCCCTCGTCTCACTGACGCGTGGGGACAGCAACTTAACCAGCCAACGTAAGCCCTGTGCTTAGCAGGCCGGCCCAGTATCACTTCCCGTGCAGCCCAGTTATTTGAATTAAACCTTTTCCATTTTATTTCAAACACACTTCTGTACCCAGTTTCAAAAATCAACCCAGGTCGATTCAGTGAACCAAATGGAATGAAACCAATTTTGTTAGAAATATATGGAAATGCTGAATCCAAGCCCGTTAGATTCAAGTCATTTGGATCTATAGATCATCCATGGTAAAAATAACAAGGCAAAAGCTTTTCTGCATTCAAACATTTTTCAAATTTAAACCATAATAGCTTTTGAGTTGATTCCAACTCTCAAAAATCACATTTAACCACACCTTTCAGAATATATAAAAATATATAGCTTTACTTACAGAAATAATGTTCAAGTAATAAAAGAATGCCACATAGGCATTTCTAGCCACTTTAATTAATTAAAATAAAAGGGTAAAACCTTATTAAATTGTGACACCACTTTAAATCACATTCCCATGGACTAAAATATGTGGTGATGACATGTGTCAACATGATATCATGTTTATTTTGGAGAATATTAAATCTTAAGTAGTTTTTCAATGAGTAGAAATTACTTTTCTAAAAATAAAAGGAATTAAACCAAGCTTTAATCTTGTAAGGTTAGTGATGATGCTAGATCATCTATAGGACCCTTCTGTGTGATGATTGCAAGTAGTTAAGTGTTGTTTGGTGATAGTGTACCTCATATTTATTCATAGACGCTAGTACCGACCAAGGATACGAGGAGGAAGGAGGATTCTACGAAGAAGAAGCCGAGGAGAACTTCAACCACTGCTCTGCACAAGGCAAGCCTAATGCTACTAGTTGAATGTGCAAGCTAACACTTGCAATTTAGCAAGCTTATACTGATACTGTGCAAGCCAATACTTGCTTGTCACCATGCCAACTATATGCCTTAAGCATAGATGATCCTACCCACTTGATAAACCAATCCTAGTTTCACTTACAAGCTTTATACTTTATTTCTTTATCAAAGCTAGTACTTAGAGCTTACTTAAGTGAATTGTAGATATTAGAAAGATAATTGAAGGTTGCATAAAGAGCATAAAATTTGGCCTAAGCTAGATAATCTTTATGTCATCCTAAGGCATGAGATTGAACTTAGTTAAACTCCACTAGTTTACCACCCCTCCTTAGTACTTACCTCCACTTGTAGATGCTAGTGCTAAGCATAAAACTTGATCAACATTAGATGGGAATACTTGGTGAAAATGGTTATGAAACCTTGGAATGATGGATCATTCTATTGAAATGTTTTGGACATATGTTTCCGAACACCTGATGATTTTGGTGATGAAAATGTTGAGGCATGAGCCTTAACCCTTTATAAAACTGATGGTTGTCTGGATGCGATACCATTCCAATTTTATCGTACAACCACAATACCCGAAGATTGGGTAGGGCTTGACTAGAAACTTATATACCTTAGTATTAGTTCCCTCATGGCCAAGGTCTGAGCTGAGGCTACCTTGTGAAGATTGTCCACCTGTGCAGTACCCAAGATGACAATTGGTCATTGTTGGGAGGCCAAACTCACAGGAGAGGTGCTTATACTAGGGCGTGTAATTGAAAGGTTAGGATTGATTATCCGCATACTGAGTATGGTGAATTCAGGATTTGTTCCTGACGGATGTATCGAATGTTGTGGTGAAAGTGTACAATCTCTGCAGAGTGTCAAACTATTCGAATAGCCGCGTCCACGGTTATGGACAGTTGGAGTGGCCATACTGTTCCCCCGTCAGATGTTTTCAAAAGACTTGTGAAATGAATTGAGAATTTGACTTGACCACAACAGGGTTGTGATATGAAATGCAAGTTCCTAATTAGAAGTTATAAAATTGTGACTAGCTTCTCTTGCTTCTCAGCTTAGTAGAGATAAATCTGGCTTTTGCAAAACAACCCTAGAGCCTAGCGTCCTATTATCAAAAACCCCTTTCACTTGTTAGTATTAGTTTGCGAGTACTTAAAGAGTACTCATGGCTTTGTCCCTGGCTATTCCCATGGCTAGACTACGAAGAGGAGTACCTGGAAGATGGACCCCAGGAAGGTTACGACAACTAGGATCATCTCCCATCGTCAGCATTGCCTGTGACCCCGAAGATGGAGCTTCGCCTACGCTACCGTTATTATTACGTATTCCGCTGCTTGAAGTTGTATTAAGAACTGGATCATGAGATCCCTATTTGTGTAAGAACTTATGTACGGTTTGTAATGGATAATGTAGTGTGGTATCCATTTCTGTTATGTCTCGCAAAAATGGTAATCCTGGGATTGCGATGTATGGCATAACAGGCATCTGGGATTAAAAATCCGGGTGTTGACAGAATCCGTCCTGGGAGCTTCTTGATTGTTGTCTTCTCCTTGGGATCCCCTGGAACGAGTTGGAGTTCCAGGGGCGGATTGTCCGCCCCTTGGAGCGGGAGGATAGTCCGTCCTGGGACTACCAACTTTTCCAAGAGACAGATGATCTTCAGCAGGTTGCGGTATTGGTGCAGAGTTTTCTCCAGTAGTAGGAGCTTGTTGATCTTGTGTAGATGAGGGCTCCACTTGAGTGGAGCATTGTCCTTCCTGATCCGCCACAAGGGGTTCCTCAATGGGGCGGAAAAATCCCACGCCCATTCTTCTTATGGCATCTTGGGGTATTTCAACATCTGCATCACAAACATCAACTTGCCCTACAAAGGAGCCGTTATTTTCATCGAACTCCACACTACAAGATTCTACAACAATCCTAGTGAGCTTGTTGTAGACTCTGTAAGTGTGGGATTCGGCACCATAACCAACAAAAATACCTTCTAAAGCCTTGGACTCAAATTTAGACAAGCGGACACCTTTAATAAGGAAGAAACACTTACACCTGAAAACCCTGAAGTATGAGATGTTGGGCTTGTTACCGGTAAGTATTTCATAAGGAGTCTTGTCCAAAATCTTGCGGAGGTAGAGGCGGTTTGATGAGTGACAAGCAGTGGATATGGCTTTAGCCCAAAAGTTGTAAGGAGACTTGAATTCAGCTAACATTGATCTTGCCATATCCATCAAAGTCCGGTTCTTCCTCTCAGCTACACCATTTTGTTGCGCAGCGGAATTTTGATGTCTAATCCCCTCTTCGCTTAGAAACTCATTCAAGGTGTAGTTTTTGAATTCGGGGTTGTTGTCACTCCTTATTGCCAAGATAGGAACATTGTGTTGACGTTGAACTTCATTGGCAAAGTCAATGACTGTTTGTTGAGTCTCACTCTTTAGTTTGAAGAAATAGACCCATGTATATCTTGAGTAATCATCGACAATGACCAAGCAATATTTATTTCCACCAAGACTTGCATGAGAAGGAGGACCAAATAAATCCACATGAAGTAATTCCAAGATTCTCTTTGAAGACACAATAGTCTTCCTCTTGTGGGGAGAGTCGTGCATTTTTCCTTCAACACAAGCCCTGCAAACACGATCTTTGGCAAAGGAGACATTGTCTTTTAGTCCAAGTATGTGGCCACCCTTGTGGAGACTTTGCAAAGTTCTCATGTTGACATGGGCTAAACGGCGATGCCATAGCCATCCCACGTCAGCCTTTCTGAATAGACACATCGACCCGAAGTGGTTTTCCCGGAAAAGTCCACCACATACAGGTCATTTTTGACGTATCCAACAAAAGCGACCTTTAGAGACTTGCTCCACAAGAGTACCACCAAATCATCATCGATAAAAACAGCAAAACCCATCTTACCAAGGGCACGAACAGAAAGAAGGTTATAACCGAGGGTCTCAACAAGCATGACGTCCACGAGAGAGATATCATGGGCAACCACAACTTTGCCAAGACACAATACCTGAGATTTAGACTTATCACCATAGGAGACTGTGATATTATCATGATTTGGACGCATCTCCATGATGATCTCCTTGCTTCCGGTCATATGACTGGTGCATCCACTATCCAGCACCCATTTCGACCCACCGGAAGCATAGCCCTGCAAGAGAATTACTTCTTGATTTTAGGTACCCATGTTTCAATGGGTCCTTTCATGTTAGTAACTAGGGTCTTTGGGACCCAAATATACCAAGCAATATATTCATCAAAGGGACCGACATAATAAGCATAAACATTGCCATAATCATCACAAAAGAGTTCATAATTTAGATTGTGTGACCATGCAAAACCAATATTGTTAGTCTTGTCTTTTGTGACATTCTTCTCAGCGGCACTTGTCTTTGATTGCACATTCTTGGTCTTGTTCTTATTGTTTTTCTTTTTCTTGGACTTGGTGACATACCCAAGTCCCTCTTTACCATGATTTGACTTTTTCTTGCCAAGGACTTCATCAAGCACACCCTTATCCTTGGGAGTGATGTCCTTGACCACTTCTTTTTCCACACTAGCATTTACCTTTTGGCTATATGTTGAGTTGGATGAGCTAGGAACATCATATTTGGCTAATCGACTTTGAAGCTAATCATGTGACTCATTGAGAATAGAGAAATCGTTTTTCAACACCTTGTGAGCATTGTCAAGTTTCTCCAATTCCTCGGAGAGTCTATCATGAGCAGCCCCAAAGTCAATCTTTTCTTCCTTTAACTTCTTTGCTTTGGTGACTGCATTGTCACGTTCCTTAACAAGTTTAGCCACAATTTCTTCATGTGACTCTTCAATGGACTCAAGCCTCTCTTCAAGAGAAACCCGAGCTTCTTCTTCTTCAAGAGCATTTTTTAAGGATGCAATTTCCATTGCATCCTCCCTTTCAATTCTGCCATTTTCTTTGAGGAGAGCTTCGTTTTGGACCAGCTGGTCCATAAGAGCTTCAAAACGAACTTTGTGCTCACCTTGCAAGTTAGTGTAGAAGTAATCGAAAGCAATAATCTCTTCTTTAACCTTAAGACTAGTAGGATCATCCAAGTCAATCATAGCCTTAGGAAAATAAGAGTTAGAAGTCGTTACCTCGGAGCTTCTTGCCATGAGACAAGTAGCATTCTTGTTGATGATGTTTTCATTCGGAGAGTCGAAGAGAGATGTTGATGTAGATGTGGTGGCTATATCAGCCACCTCTTGAGAGCTATTGTCCTCGTCCTCATCTTCACTTCCCGATGAGTATTCTTCTTGAGCCACTAGAACAATCTTCGGTTGCTTCTTGAAGGGAGCATTCTTCTTTACAAACTGTTTCTTGCGTGGAGCCTTTGACTTGTCCTTGAAAATAAGTCTTCCTCCATTATATTCCCTACTTTGATATCGGAACTCAGCTACAAAGTGCAGCCGTTCACCACAGTTGAAACATGTTCTCACCTTGGGACCATTTTATTTTCTTCCATAGGCTCCACTCTTACGTTCTAGTTCAGCTTTAGCCTTGGCTGGATCTTTCCAAAAGTTTCTAGCATAAAGAGCCAAGTATTGTCCGTGGATCCTTTTTATATCCTCGGGACAGTCCAGACCTTCTACGACATATTCATCATGATCAATCACACTAGTATTCAAGGCCATTTTGACCCCCTTTGGCATCCCCATAGCTTGAGCACGAGCATCTTCTGCATTCTTGGCAGCCACTTTGAAAGCGGCCATTTCTTGCATTACCTCATTGGATGACATGAGGTGATAGTTATGCCTACCTTGGAGACTTTTCAAATCTGTGGGTTCAAATGGCATAAGAGCACTGACATACTTGCGCTTGATCCAAGCATCATCAACACGAGCTGCACCGTGGTTTCTGAAAGTTGTGGCTATTGCCTTAAGCCTCCTATACATGTCCTCGTGGTATTCTCCATCCAACATATAGAATCCTTTAGCTTCGTTGCTCAATGCATCATATCTATTCCTTCTCATACTTTCATTTCCGATGAAGAGCTCGGTGAGGGCATCCCAAGCTTCCTTAGTTGTGCTGAGATGCTGAATGTGTGGCATGTGTTTGTCACCCACACCAAGTTGTATCATGTGTAGAGCTGTAGCGTTGAGTTGGCTATCAACAACTTCTCTTCTTGTGAGATTGTTGGGTTTTCCAACATGAAGACCATTTTCTATGATTTTCCACAACTCAATGGAGGATCTGCATACATGAGACTTCATCAAAAATTGCCATTGAGAAAAAGTAGATGCAGAAAGTTTGGGTGGATCACCCCTATTATGTATATGTGGGTGAGGGATAGGTGGATCAGGATAATACACATGAGAAACCTCATTGTATCCATCATTACCACTATCCTTTTTCGAGGAAGAGCTCTTGCTAGTGTCATCACCAACCACTTCGTTCTCTTTGGAATCGGTTTTACCCGTTTCCTTGGATTGCGGAGTGGTAGCCTCAGAGTTAGATGGAGGTGATGATGTGGATGGGGAGAGACGCATTATCAATTGACGCATATCTTCCATCTTAGCCTCCATTGAACTCACCAAGGTTGTTTCCAACGTCTTGAGATCGTTCATGGTGACTACATCCGGAACATCACTCCCATCTACCTTGGAACCCATACTTCTCTTAGGCGGTTAAGCCCGAAATAAGAGTCGGGGCTCTGATACCAATTGAAATGGATCGTATGGGCACCTAGAGGGGGGGTGAATAGGTGTTAACCAATTTTTAATACTTTTTCAATTTTAGGCTTGACACAAAGTAAATTCTCTAGATATGCAACTACAAGAATTTCCCTATATGCAACCCTAACTACTAAGCACGTAAAGAGAGGATCGAAGGAACCGTAGTAGAGCACGCGGAGACACAGGGATTTTTTTTACCGCAGTTCCTTCCTTGTTAAGGGAAGTACATCTGCGTTGGAGGGGTGGGCAGTTCTAAGACCACCACGCCACAATAGGCCTCACCCTATTCTCCGATGGATCTCGCCACGAGAGGCCTGATCCACCTTCTCCACTATTGGATCCCTTCGAGGCGGGAACCGGTGCCTTCTACAACACTATCGGGGCACACACCCACAACCGAATTGGGGGCTCCCGAGATGACAACAAGCTGCCACAAGAACAAGGTTTATCAATATAAACAAAAACAAGGATCTAGGTATTTGCAAGAAATACTAGATTGGTGGTTCTCCAAATGAATGGAGAGAAGATGAAGCGCTTGATTGTAGTTGATGAAGATCGAGTCCTCCTCCTTTGATTCCCCAATGGACGGAGCCTTTGGGTGTATCTAGGTGGAGTTCTCTCGGATGAAGATTGCAGATCAGGTCTGTTCTTTTTCGTGTGAATCAAGAGTTCTGGACAGAGGGGGAAGACAGGCTTAAATACCCCCTTCCCAGAACAAGCCGTTGGAGCAATTTGGGGGCGGATTATCCTCCCCCCTTTGGGGCAGACTATCCGCCCTGGGGAGAAAATCCGCCCCCCCCCCCAGGACGGAAACTCCGGGGAAAACTCCGCCCCCTATACTGAGAGCGACACAGCCTTGACTTGAAGAAATTTCCAGAGGGGGCGTATCCGCCCCCACCAGGGGTGGACTATCCGCCCTTGGGAGAAAGTCCGCCCAAGGACCGGAAAGTCCGAGGGAAACTCCGCCCCCCCCATACAGAGAGCGACGCATCCTTGACTTGAAGGAAGTCCTCGAGGGGGCGGATTGTCCGCCCCAAGGGGCGGACAATCTGACTGGGCCGGAAAATCCGGCCACAAACTCCGCCCCCCTCTCTGGGGGTCGCGCACTCTTGAAAGAGGGTTGGGACAGATTATCCGCCCCCAGAAAGCAGTTTCCTTCCCTTCTCAATGTACAGATCTGCAGCACTTCAACACACGTTAAATAATCCTTGATATTGTTATCTAACACACAAAACACTAGGGATTATGAAATGTTCTTTCAAGTACTCGATAATACCTCCGTTGCCTGAGCTGAATTACGTCAGCATAGACCAGGTTCGAGTTTGGGGACTTGAGCTTAAGAAGGTTTGCGATGTTTTTTTCCCAAGAGCAATTAACTGGTTCTCAATCCGCCAAATGCACCAGATTCATTATACCAAAATCCTCATGATATATTTATTGAACTTATAGTTCACCTACTCGATAGAAAAAATTCCTCCTACGGAGACCATGTACAAGAAAATCTATATGAAGATTAAACTTTGAGCCTATGCTCTGGTGCAGGCACCCTAACATAGCCTCAGATGCTACTCCCATCGGGAGCGTTGACCGCGCACCTGATAGAAACAATAGGTCCTCTAACGGAGTCGACAGGAAAATATCTACATCCGCAAGAAAAAAGACCCGAGTTAAGTACCTCCTCGGATGAAGAATAATTTTGAGCCTACGCTCAGATGCAAGCATCCGAACGTAGCCTCGGGGGCTACTCCCAGCGAAAGCGCTGGTCGCGCACCCGAAAGAAAAAGAAAAACCCTCCGACAAAGTTGACATAAGAATAACCTTGAGCCTACCTAAGTATAGGCTCAACGGTTACTCCCATCGGGAGCAGCCAATAAAAATGCCAACACCGCTTCAAGAACAAGACAACTTCAACCATTGCAGCAGACAAAAAAGACATTCAAGAAGTTCACACATCCGAAAAAAAACTTTGAGTTCACCTTCTGGGCATATTAAAAAGGACTTTGAGCCTATGCTCGGATGTAATCATCCGAACATAGCCTGGGGGCTACTGACATGGGCATCACCCTTTGGGTGCCCATCATTGGTATATACGGTATGGTTCAATATAAGGCTCACTCGAAGATATATCAAGATCCATGAATCCCATGATGGTTTGGCTAATGCGAAGCCTACAAGGACACCAACTTCAAGCATACAAGACAAGGAAAGTCCAAGACTAAACTGGATACAAACTCTAACTTGTAACCAACTCGTATTGGTACCCGAGACTTAGCCTCCCCATATATAAAGGCTAGGAGGGGCCAACAAGGAGGGCACCCCCACAATAGATCTAGACAATATACATCACATACACACACCCCTCTCTCTCAACGAGATCGCATCTAGTCGACTCAACGAGTTTGTACTCTCCATTGATAATATGAGACAAGCAGGAAGTAGGGGTTCCTCTATGAGGGCATGAACCTGTTAAGCCGAAGAAATCACCAGTGTTCCTCTTTCCCTATAACCCAAGTCCATAACAACGGGCATTGCCGAGGTCATTCCTCGTCAATTTGAGTGTGGGATGGAGTCATGATCATACCACTACTCTTATCATTCGCTCTTGTACATTGATTGGTGGATCTATGCAATTTTACTTCTTACACGGAAGTTATAGGTGGCCTTACCTTTGAGGCCTTTACTTCTGCCTTTGCCTCTCTGAAGTGTTCTCTCGAAGAACGTGAGCTGGTGGTGTCGATAATTTCTAGACGGAGCAAGAATTCTTGTTAGTGGTGCCGCGACCATCAACCTGATGGAAGAAGATCCGATCATCAATCCCCCCCCCTCCCCCCGGTGTCTTTGCTTGGATCTCGATACGAGATACCTTGTTAATGGTGTCGAGTTGCAATGCCCGGAGAATATTCCACAGTAGAAATTGCCAGTTATTTTTTATGCATCATCATGCATATTTTTTGCTAAAAGTATTTTTTCTAAATCCCATCTTGTTTTTTCATTACTCCCCTTCTTTTATTTCAAATTAAAAACCCAGGTCTTTCTAGATATTTGTCGTTGTCTCAAAATTATTTACAAAAAGACTTTATAAAAAGAATAAGATACTAACGTTTTTTATTAAATAGGGAGAGGCCACCTACCACCCCGATTGTAAACCTAATATCTACGGCACGCATCACGCAACCCTGACCCGGTCGAACCCAAGACCACACACACCTAACCTGGCACGCACTGCAGCAACCCCACGCACAACACAGCGCGCACACACGCGCTAGACACAACGCATGCACGCGACACCAACACACACGACGCACGCCGAGCATGCCCCGTCCTTGACTCGCCCTAGATCGATCCCCAACCAACTCACGTCGTTTCCTCCCTCGGTCTCTTGGGTCATCTATTCATGACTAAACACTAGTACGAGCCAAATGTGCGTTATCGTCCTTGTTTCTCTATTATCGAAGCCGGACAAAGCTTGTTATAGTAGAGCTTGTTGTAGTAGACTGACGAAAAGTTGTCGTGCTAAAAACACAAAGGACCAATGCCTCAGAGCAGCAATCATCGTCAGTGATGACAACCGTAGATCGGAAGATATTGACCTGAGAACAAACCAACGAACACGAAAATGGACCGGATCCCAGAAGATCCGCCGGACAAACGCCTCCACGCGCCCTTCGTCTCCATTAGATGCACCATCGGAACGAGGATAGAGCGGAGAGGAACTTGTTCTCACTTAGAATATAGCCTTCGTCTTAACATCCTGAAACAGACACTGAAAAACAGGCTAAATAAAAATTAAAAAAAACTCCCGCCAACGAGAGGACGCACACCTCCAAGGCCCTAGGGCCATTGAAGATGGAGTGGACCGGCGATGTCATAAGGGATCAAATTATTCTCTCTATGTACATAGTACCAGTTTACTAGGATTCTAGCAGATTGAAAAATACTAAGAATTAGGCTCAGATTGTAGCCCCTCTCGGAAATCCTAAAAAAAGGCCGACCAGATCAAAGGTCTGTCCCACGCATCATCATCGTGCCAAGTGGCATCTTCTTCTTCGCGCTATCCTTCTAATAGGACTCTGCATGCTTATCAAGTATCGCAACGAGAAGCAATGTGTGATTAGAATGAGAGAGACGAAGATACAAAGGTTAAAAGTATAGATTTCTCTTTTATTTATTAAATTCGATGATTCAAAACAAAATATCTTTAGAACCGTTTGTCCAAATTATGAACTGTTTTCACTTTTGAGCTCCTCATGCCGAGATCTTTAATGCTAGATCTCATGTTGATAGGTTTTGAGCAACTCTTTTTTATACTTTCAAAACCGCTATGTTTGTACTTTAGATTACTACAGTTATGTACTTTTGTACTTCGGGTTGGTTACTACACACTTGTACTTTAATGTGCTTTGCCTGTGAGTACACTTGTACTTTCATATACTTCGGCTCCTAGTACAGTAGTACTTTTATGTACTTGGCTTTAAGCACGGTGTGGTACCTTTTTATACTTTGACTTCTACTAAAGTTGTACCTTCATGTATTTCGGCTCTAAATATATTTGTAAATTTGTATATTTTTATGGTGAGTAAACTTGTATTTTTCTGTACTTTGGCTCTTAATACAGTAGTACTTTTATGTACTTGGCTCTAAGTACGATTATACTTTCATGTATTTTGAGTACAAATGTACTTTTGTGTACTTAATCTGTAAGTACAATTGTACTTTGTGTACAGTTATGCTTACATTATTAACTACATTCTTACGGAGGTATCAGCAACACGTCACTTGTCAAACACGAAGCAACTCCAGGCTAGCGAGCAGACCTTTACAAAGGTCGGTCTTTTTTTAGCGATACCAGCCCCTCTCCTCTTGAAATTGCTCCCGCTGAATGCATCTTCCCTATTTAAAATCGCAAAACAGTAGCCTCCTGTGAAACGAGTACTTGACGGGCTTTAATATAGCATTGTATTTTCACCCTACATTTCGTAACCATGCCATTGATTCCAAACATAATCATGCAGATATTGCCCTGTTTTTCCTATGCATTTTTGTTCTTCCAAATCAAAGCTTTCTCAAAAAAAAAAATTGTAGTATTGAGAAAGCTGATCTAGCTACCGACGCAACAGCAGCCGCTCCCAAGCAAGTCTGTCGCCAGAGGAATTCATGTGTAAGGTAAAGTGAAAGTGAGAGGATAGGGCTCATTCTGCATATGAAAAAAAAATCTTCTTACCATGTGGCCATCATAAACAAACAAATATAATCAGTAGTAATTAGTACTGTATAATTTATAGTACGGGATCACCATTGGCTCAGCAAGAAATAATTTTAAGCACTGCAGCCTGCAATTTTTTTAATGAAAATGTGAACTTTACAACAAGTACTTCAGCACTCCCTCCAGTACACTTCAGCACACCAGTAGCAGGCATATAAGGTGGACGATTATTCGGATTTCAGCTGCTCAAAGCATAACACCATGCTACCTTTCCACCCAAAACTAGACAACCAATATTTCCTCAAGAAAAGATGTTCACACTAAGTTAAATTGCACTATCAAATTGCAGTCATTTCAAGTGAAATATTGTGCAGAGTTCTCTCGTTCAGTTCAGAACTTGAGATGTGGAAATGCCATCATCTCGAGAAACCCTTAGGCAGCAACAGCACGTGCAGCAGATGCATGACTCTTGCGCTACATGCCCAAACTTGTGCGCGAAATCGGCTCTCCAGATAACGATGCTGTTGACGACCTGAGAATTTTTACCTCAACAAGGTCACCAACCACTGGCTTCCGAGATCCGTCACCTTCAGATGTATGCGGTACAGGGAGACTGGTAAAAGACACCCTGTGCCCTCTATCAGTTTTTCCAAACAGCTCTGTTTCAGGAGCTCGCTTATTCGGACCCTCAACTAGAACTAGTTGTGTTGTGCCAACCTGAGAGTCATAGATCTTTCTTGTGGTTTCACGGAAGGTGTTGATCAGTTCTGTAAGTCTCCTCTGCTTAACATCATCTGGGACATCGTCCTCATAATTCCGGTGAGCATGGGTCTTCTCTCTCATGCTATATGAAAACATGTAGGCCATATCATATCCAACAGCCCTTACAAGGCTAAGAGTGTCGGCATGGTCATCTTCCGTCTCTCCGCAGAAGCCTGTTGTACATCAGAAACATATTTGTCACATTAAGAGAAAAACAAAACATACAAAAGTGCAGTAAGTAAACATCTACAAATAGCATGACGAATGAACCAAAGGTTAAAAATTCACTTCAATAGAAGTTGGAACATGTAGGGTAGGATGAAATTCACCAATTATTTGTGCAACTTTCGAGAGGTTAGCATAGAAGTCAAGCTGAGAATGGTGCGGGTCGAAGTGGTTATTTTGGTGCGGGTTTGCTGTGGGATCGGTTGGGCTGGGCTGAAATGGACGTTGCAGCATAATGGACTGGAGCGGTGCGTCTGACCAACAAAACGGACTGGAACGGGTCGGTCTGGAGTCAACACGAAATATCAGAAACGGACTGAAACCTGTGGGTTCAACCCACACCGATCGATCGGGTCCACCCTATAGGCTATAGCTAGCAGTCTAGCTGTAAGTATACACCTGTACACTACTGAGAATCAACAGTCTATATCGCGCCTGGCAGGCAGCGTTCAAGCTAGCTAGCTAGAATCTACAGGTTGAACCCGTGGGTTCAGGCCAAATGTGCATGTGGTGCGGTCTAGGTTTGGTTGGAATAATGTTCGGTGCGGGGCGGTTTGGCTTCTCTGGAAGAAAAAATGGTCCGGTGTGGGCTGGGTGATTAGGTTAATTCTACGTGGTGCGGGCTGGTTTAGTGGTGGATTTTTCCCCATTCTCACCTTGACATAGAAGCATCTCTAAAAAGATAATAGATGCCACCTTAAATGATGCAGGTAACTAGGCATGTTGCAGCGCAGATGTGATAAATGAGTTACAGACTTAACAGCACATGGCAGCGCTGCCGCTATAACTAAAAAATGCTTGGTTAAATTCTATTTATAGCAGTAGGACGTCAAGAAAAATACCGTTGTCATGTATCCTAACAGCTTTGTAGAACTGCGTGATACTTTGCAGCATGTTACTGAGAATACCATCTTTACCATAGGATATATTACTAAGACTACTGAGGTACTAAGTGTAAACTGTAACAAGATAGAAATAAACGGAGACTATTTGGACTACCGAGCTACTCCATTCTAAGCTGTAATTAGAGATATGTAGACATGACTGACACGTTTTGAGGACATGGAAAACGACCAAGATATACTCTCAATACATGATGCTAATTACTAAGTAGAAGTTCAGGTGGTGATTAGTAATTACTATAGATTCCTAATTCAAGTTGATCTTTCCTAGCCCCTAACCACGTTTCAGTGTTTTGTACTCAATCACACAAGAAACAGATATCCACGCTAGGAGCACTTCGCTTAGAAGATTGTGATTATGAAAAATAAGGTCAGAGGTATGTCTTACCACTTATGAAATCACTGCTTAGCCCAACATCTGGAATGACATTACGAATTTTCTGCACAAGCTCCAAATATGCTTCTCGAGTGTAACCCCGCTTCATTCGTTCCAGTACCTCTGTGCTGCCTGATTGTGCTGGCAAGTGAATTTGTTTGCAAATGTTGTGCCTATCCCGCATCAAATATAGTAGCTCATCAGGGAAATCCTTTGGATGTGGAGAGGTAAACCTGAACCGCATCTCAGGGTATTCCAGGGACAACTGGTCCAGGAGATCAGCAAAACGTAATCCCATATTCTTCACCTTGCACCTGCTGGAAAATCCTTCGCTGAGCTGCCAGTTTTTACCAGGCTCCAACTCCTCAACTTCAGAAGTGTCATTATAACTGTTCACATTCTGACCAAGAAGCATTACTTCTTTCACGCCTGCATCCCAGAGCTCACCAACTTCTCGGACAACAGAAGATACTGGGCGCGACCTCTCCCTACCTCGAGTAAAGGGAACAATGCAAAACGAGCACATATTATTACAACCCCTCATAATTGAAACGAATGCGGTAACCGAATTGCTGGAAATCCTAACTGGCGTGATGTCAGCATAAGTCTCTTCAAGTGAGAGGAGTGTGTTGATACCCTTCTGTCCATAATCAACTTCCTGGAGCAACCTAGGCAGGTCCCTATACGCATCAGGTCCACAGACAACATCAACCATCTTATCTGAATCAAGTATTTTCTCCTTCAACCGCTCTGCCATGCACCCGAGAACAGCAATCTTGGGAGGACGCAGAGATTTCGATCTCCCTCCAGCAACATTAGCTTTCCATTGCCTTTTGAGGAACCAAAAGTAGTTGAGGCGCTGCCAAACTTTCTGCTCTGCATTCTCACGGATTGCACAGGTGTTGATAAATATTATCTCTGCACTTTCAGGGTCAGGAACAATGTCATTGTACCCTTCTTTTTTCATGATTGATAGCACAATCTCCATATCATTTACATTCATCTGGCACCCGTATGTCTCATGGTAGATGCGCCCCTTGCTTACTGCCGCTGGACCAGACTCTAAACTAGAGAAACCAAAAGCAGAAAGCGTGGTTATATTTCACAATGCGAGCAGAAATATTATAAGATCTATTAACTGATCGTAGTTCGAACGGCAATATCTCTGTTACTGTTAAAAAGAACAATCGCGTACATGAAACTCAGTAGCTATAAAACAGAAACAATGCATATTTCTGGTATGATGTCCATGTATAAGCTTGTTATTATAAACACTAAAAGCAAAATGTTTCAGCACTGACAGAGGCAAGAGCCAACCTAAATAGTGAGATTGCAGCCATATATCATCTATTAGCTTCCACTGGATCATGAACGGTAAGCAAGATAATCTTCTACCTTTGTGCACAAAAAGAAATACTTTTTTTAGATGAAACAGAGAGTTCAAACAATAATTGCAGTTTTCCTTCAATTTACAGGTTTACTGATGCTTTAACTGTTTATCACAACGGCAGCATCATGAGCTGAGCGAAATGACAGGTGCGCAAGAAGAACTAACTTACTCTGCCTGGGGCTCAGAGACGACCGTGGCGGCGGTGAGGGAGCGGGTGAGGTGGCGAGGAGACGGGGGCGGGAATCGGCGCCGCGGAGCGGGGACGGAAAGCGGGGTAGGGAGAGCGCCGTAGTGGCGCATGGAGGCTAGGAGGAGCACGCGGTGGCGCTGGCCGAGGCTCCGCCCGAGGCGGGCGGCCGTGAGGGGGGCGAGCGGCGCCGCCATCGCGGTCTGGGTGGCGGGGGAGTGGTGGAGAGGTGAGCAGAGAGGAGTCGGGTAGGAGCGGCGGCGTGTCAGGGGCTACCCGGATAACAGTTTGGGGTCAAACTGGCCGTCTGATCTAAGATCAGTGGTCCAAAATAATTTAATCAATTTCTTGTCCAGATCCATCTTCCGCCTCTATTTCTTCAATTTTTGTCCAAAGTTTCGAGGCATCACACCTGAATACCTGATGCAGATACCCTCTTCGTGAAAAAACCACGTGTTGAAGTATCAAATAATTCTGAGAATACCACAAGTAGAGGAAGAGGTGATATTCATAAACCAGTAACTGTCAAGATCTAATTTAAGCACACCTAAAAGACATGAATTAGGTAATAACTCAGCGAAATTCACGGGGAATTCTAATTTTCAGAAGCACGGTACACCAGATACATCATACACCAAAATTCATATTCTGAATTTTCATAGCACACTAACATCTAGTAGAAGTATATCCTCAGAAAATGGAAAATGAACTTGTAGAAAGATCAAACACATAACTACAATAGTGACCATATACGAATTGGCTACAGAGTTAAAAATTTCTAACATTATCCGCGGATATGCTTGGTGAACAAACAAAATGTGCTATCTGACATTATTCATGATTACAGATCACGCTCAAGAAACTATCATCATGATCGACTCTTCTTTGCTTCCAGCCCAGATGGTTGCTTCATGTTAAGAAGATGGTGAAGGCCGGCGATAACGTGCTGCCTGCTAGTTGGAACTCCGGTCTTCGCTAGAGCTCTACCATTCTTGTCCAGGAGCACAAAGCAAGGAACATATCTGACATCATAATGTAGAAGCTGCAAATATACATATAAGTGATGCTGTTAGAAGCTGGAAAGATCGTCTTTCTTCAGTGTGGAAACTACATGTACTAGTATATCAGAACATGCGCAAATACAACAGTATATGTGAATATGGACCTCCCATTGTACTGTTTGCAACTTCAGCCTGCTTGGTCAGTTGAGCAACAGGGATAGAGAATTTTTGTTTCATCAATTGGAATTGTTACAGAATCTGAAACAGAGTTCCTAAAGTAATACATAGCATATACATCACACCGCTTTATTGATGCCAAGTAGATGAAGAACTGGCATGTCCGTGCAGAAAGAGGATGTTATGAACTAAGGCGCTAGGCAACAAGAGCATCATCACAGAAATACATTCCAAAACGATGACCAGCTCATCCACCAGCAGCAAGACAGACAGTTGTTTAGGAGTATGAAACCAACACTAACAGCAGCGTGCAGCAACAGACCGGGATATAGAGGAATTAAGAAGTTGAATCCAATGATGAATACTAACTCCGTTCCAAAATACTCCCTCCATTCACTAATGCAAGATCTTTTAGATATTTTAAAATGGACTAGATACACTCCAAAATGAATGAACCTACACACTAAAACACGTCTGCATACATGTGTTTTAAAAAATGCTAGAATGTCTTACATTAGTGAACGGAGGGAGTACAAGATGTTTTGGTAGGCTGTTTTAGCCTACCAAAATGTTTTACATTTTAAAACAGAGGTAGTAATAATACATTAGAGATTGAGTCAGATGGTAGATTTAGGTTAGAAACTTAGAATCAAGAGTATGTATCCTAGTTGACTACATAGTAATTGGTCCAGGCCTCACTATATGGGGGTTGTCATTGTATCTACAGGAATACAGGAGCCTAAGAATAATTGTTCCTTTCCTGATCACAAGTCCTCTCTCATCTATGATCTATTTCTCCTTAGTCTAGCATGCCATGAATGCTCCTGAAGCCGCACCATCCTTAGCCCTCATCTGCACGGAACTTGTCCCATCATGAACCTTCAGATGATCAGAGGATAACAAAGCTCGACGCCTGGCTGCAACCTGACACTCCAGGAGGCATGTTCAAGTTCCACAGGTCATTGCTTCTAACAAGACTCCATTTTAGCAGTAACAGAAGTCTTATCATCAGACCTTCCATGGCTTAATCTCATCTGGGAAACATACTATCATAATGGACCACCTTCTGAGAAATTAGAGGGCTCTTCATCGTGGAAATCCCACCTCAAGCAGTGCTGAAAGATCCCACACATCGTGGGGTCTGAGACAGCTCAGATAATGCAAATGGATAACTTGTAATTTACACAGACCTATCTCAGTGCAAGCTTTTAATCAATATAATCAGCTCCAACAGAATATAGCATATCTTCAGCTAAGTGATAACCATAACCAATGGTACTACACTACACATGGAGACAAAACTATTCTTTAATGAAAATGTACAGTCTACTAATGGATGGTCCAAAAGTGAATGACCTTTTCAATCTCATCTGGGAAATTGCTTGCCATAAACATAAAGTTTTCTGTGGCTCCTGCTGCACAACAGAATTAATACTAGAAGTATGCTCCAAAGGAAAAGCTTTCTTCTGACTACTGTAGTTACAACTGCGTCTTGTGTGCAGAGGAGGTTTTGGAAACTCAAATGCATCTCTGCTGGGATTGCACTTCCACACAAGATTGTTGGAACACTACTACCAGGAAAGCAAAGGGAAATATGATGGAATCTCATTTATCAAAGATAAGCATCACAAATACATTTACTAGGATATCATAACACTAGGCTGCTCGAAATTATGGATGGAAAGAAATGGAAAAAATTCAGAAAAGAGATCTCGGGAGGTCAACATGCCATTGAGGTCCCCCACAATGCCAAAGGAAGTTTCGTTACCATTAGTTCCAGTTACGGGCTGCCGACGTGGATCACAAGAAGTGGTTACTGCCTGGCCGTTCCTAAGGAAGAAGTTACTGCCCAACCATCAATCCAAAATCGGAAGAGGAATCGGCCTTTGGTTATGCACAGGGCAAAGTAGAAGAAATCTCTCGTCCTCAAAGATTGGATACAAACATTCTTATAATCATCCATTTTCTTTTCCTTTTTTGTACATTTGTTATTATGTAACTTCTTTTATAAATAAATAAATAAAATACACTGTAGGGCAGAATTCCTTACAGTTTCAGTGTAGAAAAAAAAGTCATAATCAATACACACTAATGATCTGGAACCTATGTCCAGTGATCCTACCATTGCAGTCCATATGTCAGTGTAAAGTGTAAACACCACATTTCTTTGATCACAAACACGCAGCTGGTTTGTGGGTTATGGATCAGGGGAGTTGTAACCATACACCTATTCTAAGTCAAGAAGCTCCTCCTCAGTCATTCGGCATTCTACAAATAATTAACATGTGGCTGGACCTCAAGCAGCATATTTTTCAACGCTCAATTCACATAACTCGAATGCAAATGGTCTAAATGACAATATCCTACTTGATTCTCCAATACTACCACCACAGTTCACAGCATATGCTAAAGGAAAGTATAGCAAACAATCTTCTCTTCCAATATCAGTGTTTATGATTTACCGCAAATCGCGACACACTGCACCAGCTCAACCAAAAAATTAATTAGAGCAACGAGGCTGACCTGACTAACCTACAGTTGCAAAGGCACTATTTGCTTAGAACACGATACGATAATGAACACGATGAATGTACAGAATACACATATCAACGCAATTGGCACGAATTGGCGGAGGGGTCACACCTCGGGGAGCCACCGGTCGTCCTCGGCGTCGGCGAGCACGAAGCTCGCACAGCCATCGTCGCCGTCCTCGAGCTCGCGCACGAGGCCCTGCAGCGATGAGCAGAGGCGGCACCGCGGCGAGTAAAACTCCAGCACCGTGGCCGCCCTGCCGCTCACCAACGCCGCCGCCAGCGCACGCTGCTCCGCGTCCCCGCCGTCGGCTTCCACTGCCGCGGGTCGCGGGTGAGGCCTCCACAACCTCGCCCCATGGCCTCCGCTTGCAGGGGATGGGGAGGGGAGGTCGCCGGCGATGAGGAGGCCCTGCGCGACGGTGCGGATGGACTTGAAGAGCCAGGGGAGCTCGAGGTCGCCGCAGGGGCTTGGGTTTGGGGTGGCGCTAGGGGTAGGGCTGGCGTTAAGGCTGGGGCCCCAGGGCCACTTGAAGCAGACGAAGGGAGGGAGCTTTGCGGCGGTGCCCATCTCCGGGCGACCGGAGAGGGGAGGTGTTGTTTGAGTCGCCACGCGCGGACTCAGTTGCACGTCTGGATCACGGTCACGGCACGGGAGATGAGGCGCTTTGCGATGTAGTACTATACTAGTTTTGACTTTGGAAATTGGAAGAGCTAAAAAAAGTTAAATATAGCAGCAGTGTCCCGTGCTTGTTTGGGTGGCTTGATTTATTTCTGATACTCATAATTTATCAGTTAGACTCAATTTAGTCTAAAAGGTTTCACTAATATGGAAATGAAGGGTATTGCAACGGCGTGGGTCGCTAGCATATACTCCCTCCGTTTCAAAATATAAGATGTTTTAGATTTGTGAAGAAAATGAATCTAGACTTCTTTTAATATGTAGATTCATCTCAAAGTTGAGTGAATCTACATACTAAAAGAAGTCTAGATTTATTTTCTTCATAAACCTAAAATATCTTATATTTTGAAACAGAGGGAGTAGATTAGACGAGAAGGGTACGTGGAAATATCCGGGAGCAAAAAATATTTGTTCTAATATGGGAGGGATTCTGCAAGTTTTGAGACCAACTGCTCTCTTGCAAGTGGGATCTACGTGCAAGTTTTGAGACCACTGTTTGTTCTAATATGATTTTGGGCTAATTGACAAGTATTCAGATTAAATCATAAAAAATCCGAGTATCGTGACTAAATCGAGCAACTTGGACAAGTATAGCAACTGCTGTAGTACTTAACTCATAAAAAAGATACTATCATACAGAGTAGTAATGGCAGTAAATTTTAGAGGAGTAAATATACTTCTCTAAACGAGTTCGGCGCCGAACCGAACCCCTAAACTTTAGAGGAGTAAAACTTTTTTTGTAAAATCAAACTATCAATAGCCAAACATTCGGCATAGTTCACATACAATCAAATAAAATGTTTATGAATGAATAAATATTATGTTTACAGACCAAATAAATTCAAAGCCATACATGGCAGGATTCAAATTCAAAAAATCATCAAAATAGTTCAAACTCAACTAGGTAGCACCATGGAGAGCTCAGTGATGCTCAACAAGGTCCTGGTGCAGCTATTCATGCACAACAAGGTCCTGCAGCTCCTACTATAGCTGGCAATGGTGAGAAAGAGGCTCTTGTGCATACAGAAACGTCGGCAAAAGTACTTCTCCGGATAGATGGCATTGGGGTTAAAATAGTCGCGCATGATCTTGGCATGGTCCTCGGCAATATCTCGGTTGACGTATGTGTGGCCGAACTGCGATCCTAGCCTCGGCTGCCAAACTTCATCGTTCAAAATGATGGCCATGGTCATCTTGACGTCGTCATCGTCCTCCTCCTCTTCCTCCGACGATGAGTCGTACAAGATGTACTCCCTCAACCTCTTCATCTACACGATGACGACGCCGGTCAAATTTGAAAACCAAAACAAACAAATTTGGCTAAAAAAACCTCACCTTGCTATTCAGTCGAACACCTCACGGGCGGAGGAGGTGACGAGGTTGGCCGGGCGGTCATCGGGTAGTCGTCGGGTAGGGCAGAGAAGGCGTCGAGGGCGACAGTGCCTGCCTTGTGCAGCCTTCCTAGCCTCCGACGGCTCGAAGTTGCGGAGAATCGACGGCGACGGAGCCCGATTTGCTCCAAATCGGGGCGGCGACCGGCGAAAACAAGCTCGCCCCGTCGATTCCGACGACGGCGAGAGGCGGCGAGCGAGGGAGAGGTAGGTCGGAGGGTGGCAAAGGGACTGGGGTGGGGGCGGTGGGATATGGGGGTCGCCAGCGGCTTTGCCGGCGGGAATGGGTGCGGCAGGTCAGGAGGCGGGAGGTTTTCTCGGAAGTGGCCTCGAATGAGTAAATTTAGGAGTCGGCCACCACTTTTACTCCTCCGATGAGTATACTTTTACTCCTCTAACCGTTTAAGAGTTCGGTTAGATGCCGCCGCTACGTATTTTTACCCCTCTTAACCGATTTTAAGGGATCGGTTAAAGATGTCCTAAGTACCCCGCCTTCTTTTGCGGAGTAGCACTAGTATAAACTTTCAGGAATGTTATTCCCTCCTTTCACTAAGGTTCACTCATGTAAAACATTTTAATTTTTTTTACCACACATGTGTTATTTTTGGATTGTATCTAGTCTACTTTAAAATGTGTAAAAGGTCTTACATTAGGTGTACAAATTTATTTCTAATTAAGGATTCATCTGTACAAGTTTTCGAGAAAATCTAACACGAATTAAGGCATAGTTCTTTTGGCAGCTTACCCCTCCCCGGCTTCTCTTATAAGCCATATGGGTTATTACTCGAGACTTTAGTTAAGCGAGGCTTAAAATTTGAGTTCTTTTCAACTTAGGCTTAATTTTGCAGCTAAGCCGTTTGAAAAACTAAAAAAACTGGCCCTAAATCAGTTATGAGATTGCTAGTTTAGTAGCCCAGCTAAAACCGGACGAATTGTGGAAGAAATAGGAGAGGAGACATCTTATTTTTAAACATCACAGAACGGTGCTGCAAAGCTGGGGACAACAGTCATGATTTCTATTCAGGCAACTTCAGTCTTGGCTCACCTAGACCGTAAAACATAAGTGGAGCCATGCTGTCAAATGGGATCAAAGCCACAAGTGCTAACAACATTTCTATTCTGTTTCTCCAAATCTACAATGAGCTTCCCAGATGGTGTTCTCTTTGCCATTCTTTTTGTCTGATTTGGGAAAAAAGGAGAACATGTGTCCGCCCTTTGTCTGCCCCCTGCACCCAGCATTGTACTCCAAATGTTGTCCGTTGGCCAAGTTTCCCTCTTTTTCTTATTTTTTTGGTCATTCGAACCAAATGATGCACATACTTCATATAAAATGTGCATTGAAAGTTTAATAATTATTTTCTTCAAAAAAATTATTATTTAAAATGTATATACCACAATAAATTTGGAACCACAATTACTGAAATTCAAAATTTAAAATACACAAAGTCCACACAACACATGAAATGGGTCTTCTATTGGTTTCCTTTGTGCATCAACATGTGCTCAACCAAATCGTCTTGAATTTCACGGTGAACTTGGAGATATACTTCAAACTCTTGCGGTATACACTAGCTCCTGATAGTCTCACCCTCCTAGTTGACTTGCATTCCTATGCTCATCTTCATAATCATATTATTAAGAAACAGTAAAATTCAACCACCTACGCCCTTCCACAGCAATTAGGTGCTCTTAGCCGTCCGATCAAGCCGTTCAATGTCGCAGATCACTCGGTCGTCCACCCTGCATGCGTTCTGGAAGTGTTAAGAGTAATTATCCCAGATAATTAGGGAATAAAATCCCCGGGTGCGGTTCTAGCCTAGGAACCGACATCCCCGCTCCTCGACGGTTTCTTCCTGGAGATATCTCTGCGAGCCATCGATCGTGGAACTGCCTGATCAACGCCATCCTTTAGGGAGCCGACAAATCTCATGCCTGATTGTATAAAAGCTTGTATCAATCATCAATAAAATACATAGATTTCATTCACTGCTCCGGCAAGAACTCATCGAGGATTTCGGCGATCACCGGAATTAGAGAGAAAAGAGGTGAGAAACATGCCTCTTTCGATGCCCATGTTCCTCCGTCGCTCTCGCTTCGTCGCTCGACGCCGTCGCGGAATTGGGGTTCACCACCACGCCCTTCGCCTTGACGGCTGCCGCTACGGTGATGGGCAGTACTTCGGCCGCCGCCACGGTGCAGGAGGCTACCGTGAGCGCCGCCATGGTCTGCGCGTCCCCCGTGGTGCCGGCTCGACGAACGGCGTTGCGCCGGTAGTGCCTCCTTTTGCGCCGCCAATCCCGGACTGTCTTCTCGCTGGTCCGGCCGCGCCGATGCTAGGGGCCGTCGACGTAGACCCTGCACTCGCGCCCCCACCGCCGCCATTCTGGTGCCAGGCACACGGATGGGTAGTTTGCCCACTGCACGTGTACGGACACGGCATGGGACAAGCCCTAGAGGACAACGTCGCGGGCGTTGCGCTGCAGCCTCCAACGGCCCCTGCCGGCATGGGCGCCGCAGGCCTGTCGCCCACCTCCGTCTTCGATTTCGGAGGCCCGTCCGAAGCCATCGAGCCACGCCCGACGTCTCCGACCCCTGTGGTCGTTGAGACTGGCACCGACGTGACGCTCCAGATGCCGCGGTCGGAGGCGCCTCGCTTGCAGGAGCGCGAGGGCGACGCGGTCGCCTTCGTCTCGGCGCCGACCTGAGCGACGCTCTTCACCTCTGACTCCGACGTGCGCAGCTTCACGAGTGTCGTCCATGGCGATGCGGTCGCGCCATCGAGGCTGCCGTCCCCGACACCGGCCTCCCTTCCTTCACCGCGTTCGAGTACACGCCGCCGCCTGATGCCCTTCGGCTTCTCGCTCCCCAGCCCGCCGTCAAGCGGCCGCGGGCGCCGCGCGGGCACTTGGAGCCCAGCCATGCTGGGCCTCACCAACAGCGTCGCGCCGGGATGTTGCCTCCCCGACGACTCCTCCAACGAGGAGGCCCACGGAGGGAGTAGCTCCGGCCACCGGTGACTCCGCCCGCGCGGCGGTGGATCCTGGTGCAGCAAAACATGTGGACTTGGGGAAGATGCTTCGAGGACACCGCGTGGTTGAGGACACCGCGTGTCCCGGTTTCCTTATCATTTCGTTAATGAATAAAAAAAAATTCCCTGGCTTTGCCGCATGCATTCAAGTACAGCACTTGCGGTTAATGCAGCGCAATACTAGCAGATTCTGGTATTTGTCTAGTTTGCTATGCTAAGTATAGTTACTTTTTAATAGCTATCTTAGTAGTAAATATTTGTCTGTTGTAAATTATGTTAAAATCAGTACATGGTACTGTTTATTTGTCGAGTACTATGTGTATTCCAAAAAATATTTGATGTAATATATTTCTATGCGTGTGCACATGTTGAGATTTATTACATTCATCGTTTGCAATTGAGATTTTTAATTTCTTGCAATAGATCAATTCATCTTCTTAATTGAGTCATTTTGACTCGATACGAGCACGAATTGGTATGCAAAATTCAAAGTGATTTCTTTAAATTGATGTTTTGAAAACACAATGTAGTGGCCAGATCTACTGCATTGCAGATTATCTCCACTACTGTTTAAAGCCTACATTTTGTCATATTTGACACTATGATTGCTTAACAATGTGCTCTCTCAAACATTTTATTAAGTCATGACATAAGGCATTAGAAGTATGAGTATCTACTGATTTCATCATATTATACTCTCTAGTGCTGCGAGACGGACTCCGAATATACTTCGGAGATTATCTATAATGTGTCATACTTAACAATTTGAAGTTCACACTAATGGTTTCGAGTCCACTTCTTGAAGTCATCATTAATTTTGCATATTTCATTACAACATGACCATGATGGATTTTAATTTACCGAATGTAGATTAATATTCTCTGGTTTACCATGTAGGTAACCGATGGCTGGAAAAGAGTTCGATTCACTCGAGCTTAATGGCCACAACTACCCTACATGGGCCATGGACATCAAGATCGCTCTTGCGTCCCGTGGGATAGTGCGTGCCATCCAGAACCCGGAAGACCCCCTTCCGGCTGGAGCCGCACCGCTGAGAGAAGAGCAAAAATATGTTGTCTTGTACATTATAAGGCAGCATATTCATCCGGATCTTAAGTCTGAGTATTTGGAGGAGGAATCCCCATTTACTTTGTTTCAGGCCCTCAAGACGAGGTATGAAAAGCAGAAGGCAGTTGTCCTGCCCGAAGCACTTCATGATTGGACTCATCTTCAATTCCAGGACTTTAAGTCCGTCGGGAATTACAATCATGAGGTTCATAAGATAAGTTCCAAGTTGCGCTTTTGCGAGAAGGAACCTACAGATGCGGAAAAGATAGAAAAACTCTATTCACTATGCTCCCATCTGAAAGGCTCCTCCAGCAGCAATACCGCGCTCGCGACTACCAGGTCTATTCAGACCTTATTCATATCCTACTTCAGGCTGAAAAGCATGATGAGCTCCTTGCTAAGAATGGATCTCAACGCTCGGTTGGTTCCTAACCTTTGCCGAAAGTTCATATGAATGTCGCGAACGGAAGAAAGTTTGGTGGTGCCTTCAATGGCAACCAATCAAACTTCAAGGGTAAGCGTAAGCGCAACCGGAACAGGAAGCCTCGAAACTCGGACCGTGGGAAAGACACCGCAAAGTCAAAGTATGACAAAACTAGGCTTTGTGACAAGTGTGGATGCTACACGCATACTACTAACAAGTGCAAGACCTCAAAGCATCTGGCAATCCTCTACCAGCAATCCCAAGGACGCAAGGAACTTCAAGGGAAAAGGTTTGAAGCCAACTTCAACCTTGATACGTCGGAAATGTATCTAAATTTTTTTATGCTCCATGCTTGTTTAGTATCTATTTTGCTTTGCTTTGTCTACACTTTGAGGTGTTTTTATATCTTTTCTAGAACTAACCTATTAACAAGTTGCCACAGTGCCAGTTGACTGTTTTCTTCTTTTTTTGGTTCCAGAAAGGCAGAAAATCAATATTCTCGGAATTGGACGGGACAAAAGCCTAAGTTATTATTTTCTCGGAGCAACACGGAACCACGAAGCAGAGCCGGAGGGGGGCCACAGGGTGGCCGCACCCCCCTAGGCGCGGGAAAGTCCTGGAGGCGCCCACAGGGGGTGTGGGCCCCCTGGACCCCCACCGACCTTGATTCTTGCGCCTATAAGAAGCCCCCAGGGAGAAAACCCTAGGGCATCCAGAAGAAATCCACGAAAACCTCTGTAGCACCGCTGCCACCGAAAGGGAGATTCGGGGGATAGAAATTCGCTGTTCCAGCATCCTGCCGGGACGGGGAAGTGCCCCCGGAGCCATCTCCATCGCCATCTTCATCACCATTGCTGATTTCCATGATGAGGAGGGAGTAGTTCTTCCTTAGGGCTAAGGGCTCTACCGGTAGCTACGTGTTCATCTCTCTCTATGCATGGTCATATTGTGATCATGAGCTTTGTAATCAAGTAGATCTACCTTGCTACTCAAGTGCTTCATTAGATCTCTACTCTCCCCATGTGTGTGAAAGTGACAGCGTGCACGCCATGGTGGCACTTAGGTTTGAGTCTACATAAATACTCTTTGTGATTTAATAGATATATGATTTTCCCCACGTGTGTGAAAGTGACAGCGTGCATACCGTATGTGGCACTTTGGCTAGATTGAATATTTGTTATGAGTTATATTTGGAGTTGGATGTCTCTATGGAATTGTGGTGTTTGTTGGAACCATCTAGTGCTCAAGGTGACAGTGTGGGGTTATCTAGATTGGGGAAGGCAGACTTTGAGGAGTGTTTTTATAGCCCTACCATGGATTAGAGTGTCCAACCGGAGAGTAGTTAAGAGTAATATCATGAAGAGAGGATATCTATATGAGAGAGTGTTCACTAGTGAAAGTATGATCCCTAGGCCTTGTTTCTAAACATTGAAACACCGTTTGCTACTAGATCTGTTGCATGTTTGCTTGCTTCCATCTTTGTTCCGTTTGCCGGGGAGGTTTTAGGCTTTTACCTTTCCTCCACGCCATCAGCTCTTTTCTGGCAGTGTTACCTCACGTCAACAACAAATCAGAAGCTATTTTCTGGCACCGTTACCACTTGTATTTCACCATCTCTTCACCGAACTAGTGCAACTATACACCTGACAAGTGTATTGGGTGTGTTGGGGACACAAGAGACTTCTTGTATCTTGATTGCAGGGTTGCTTGAGAGGGAATACCTTTGACCACTTCCTCCCTGAGTTCGATAAACCTTGGGTAATCCACTTAAGGGAAACTTGTTGTTGTTCTACAAACCTCTGCACTTGGAGGCCCAACAACTGTCTACAAGAATAGAAGTGCGTAGACATGAAGCTCTTTTCTAGCGTCGTTGCCGGGGAGGTAAGGTAAAAGGTACTCACATCCTCCGGTGTGAGTGCTCGAAGTTATTTCCTTTAGATTCTGTAGTTTTGTCTTTTTGTTTCTTGTTTTCACTAGTTAGGCTTAATGGAAAACAACAACAAAATTAGAGAGCTTTATAGTGTTTATCTTGAGTTAGGACATAAAGTGTTTGAAGAGAAAATTAAAAAACCTATGGAGCTTTATTTGCATGCTAATAGAAATGTTATTAGTATGAATTCTTTGGACACCATTGTTGCTAATGCTATGGAAAATTCTAAGCTTGGGGAATCTAGTTTTTATGAAAATGATCTTTTTAGTCCCCCGGCTTTGGAAGATAGCTATTCTATTGCTTATGATGATACCAAACCTCCAATATATGATGATTACAATGATGAGTATGATATTTTCAGTCCACCTACTATTGAGGAGAAAATTTATTGTGATTACAATATGCCTTCTATATTTGATGATTATGGTAATGAGAATAATAGTGATAGCTATTTTGTTGAATATGCTCCCACTACAATTAATAAGAATGGCTATTCTTATGTGGAGAGTAATGATCATTTTATGCATGTGCTCATGATAAGAATGTTTTATGTGATAGTTATATTGTTAATTTTGTTCATGTTGCTACTGAAAGTTATTATGAGAGAGGGAAACATGGTTTTATGCATCTCAATAATATTAAGTTTCCCCTCTTTATGTTGAAAGTCTTGAAGTTGCACTTGTTTTGCTTTCCTATGCTTGGTGATTTGTGCTTTCATGACTTGTTTCTTTACAAGATTGCTATGCATAGGAAGTGGGTTAGACTTAAATGTGTTTTGAATTTGCTTATTGATGCTCTCTTTTATTTCAACTCATATTTCTTACGAGAGCATTTTCTCAAGCTATAAAGCCTAACTTAAAGGCATTAAAGAAAAGTACTTGTTGGGAGATAACCCAAGAGTTTTCTTGAGTCTTGGAAGTTATTACTTTTGTAATGACCTCTCCTTATCCTTTTTGTTTATTTTTTGTGCCAAGGATGACCTCTAATAAAAATCTCAGGTCTTTCTAGACACTTCATTTTTATTGTTTCATGCATTGTTGTGTTGTTCTTGGAGCGTCTTAGTTTTCATTTTTGGTTTTCGTTTGCTTAGTTTGCTTGAGTAATTTGGTTGGTTACACCACATTTCTCTTAAAGAGAGACACACTCTGTTTTCATTGCCTAGAACACTCTAGTTTTCACTCTTATTGTTTCGTGAGTGTTCTCTTTTGCTAGCACTGTGTTTAGCCTTAGTTTTCTTGTGCTTTCAGCTTAGAACTTTTTAGTTCTTCCTTGTGGATTTGTGAGACAAGCTCACTGGTCTTTATTGATTATTATCTTTGTGAGTTGTTTCAAATAAGTTGATTGGTGTTGGAAAGGAGTATTAAGTTCTTGCTTGTAAGTGCAAGAGGATCTTGCATTGACTGTGACTTAGACTTTAGCATGACATGCTAGGAATTTTTTTGACCTTATGCTTAGTGATTATTGTTGTAGCATGTCTTGTTCCAAACAATTGGGATTGCTTAGTGTGCCTTGAAGAAATTATGCGTTGTTTTTGTTGGAGATATGCCCTAGAGGCAATAATAAATGTAGTTATTATTATATCTTTGTGTTTATGATAAATGTTTACATTCATGCTATAATAGTATTAAACAAGGAAACATTGATACTTGTGTGATTTGTAAACTTAATTTGAAGTCCCTAGTGAAGCCTCTATATAATACTAGCTTGTTGGTTAATAGATGATTGTGGTTTCCCTATCATGAACATTGAGATGTTATTAACAACAAGATCATATCGTTAGGAGAATGATATGGTGGACATACTCCTATAGATAAGCGTAGCATAAAGATCAAGTCATTTCAATAGTTCAATTGCTATATGCTTTCTGATACATAGTAACCTAATTCCTTCGACCATGAGATCATGCATATCACCTTTACCGGATGGATGCTTTGATGACATCAAACACCACACCATAACTGGGTGGCTATAAAGGTGGCATTGAGTGTTCGGAAAGTATTGGTTGAAATACATGGATCAAGAGTGGGATTTGTCCATCCATATGACGGATAGATATACTCTGGGCCCTCTCGGTGAAATGCCATCCAATTAGCTTCCAAGCATGTGACTGGCTCACAAGGGATCACATATCACGGGAACGAGAAAAGAGTACTTATCGGTAACGAGGTTGAACTAGGTATAAAGAGACCGACGATCATAACCTCGGATAAGTAAAGTATCGTGAGACAAAGGGAAATTGGTATCGTATGTAAGTGGTTCATTCGATCGCAAAGTAATCGTAGAAATATGTGGGAGCCATATGAATTTCCAGATTCCTCTATTGGTTATTGTTCGGAGAAGTGTCTCGATCATGTCCGCATAATTCACGAACCGTAGGGAGACACACTTAAGGATTCGACGTTGTTTGAGTAGTTATGGTATGATGAGAAAGAGACCGAATGTTGTTCGGAGTCTCGGATGGGATCCGGGATATCACGAGGAGATCCGGAATGGTCCGGAGAATAAGATTCATATAAGGAAAGTCTTGTTTCAGAGTTCGGGAATGATTCCGGTGTTTTCATCGGGAATGTTCTAGAAGGTTCCGGAATGTCCGGCACTCCGGAGGGGAAGGGGTACATGAATGTGTCTTTGCAAGTTGGAATGATTGCATCATGTACTAAGTGTCTTTGCTGTCCAAAATAAAGGGTTTATTCAAATCCTAAATTGAAAAGTCAAACGGCTAGTTTGAAAGTCAAACGACAAGTTTTGGAAAGAGGAGGAGGAGGTTGAAACCGAGTTGGGTAGGGAGTCCCTCCTCCCCAAGCCGGCGCACCACCCAAGCCGAGATGGGGAGGGACTCCACTCCCCCCTTGGCCGCCGGCCCCTCCACCTATATAAGGAGGGGCAGGGCTCCCTCCTAGCACACACAAGTACCTCTCCTCAAACCCTAGCAGCTGCTGCCCACCATAGCCGCCGCCGCCCCCTAGGGTTTTTGCCCTAGCCGCCGACTTGGGCTGCCCCTTGCCCTAGCCGCCGGCTCTAGCACCTCCTCCTTGGTGTGTCTAAACCCTAGATCGCCGAGGGGCTCTCTCATACTCCACCATACTCGCTCCGGCTTAAGGCGAAGCCCTGCGAGATCTCCCCTCTACTTCCGGTACCACGCCGTTGTGCTGCCGGAATCGCGAGGAGAGTGCTACAACCTCCGCTGCCTGCTGGAACAAGGGAGAGGAAGGTCTTCGTCGAGTACCGAATGTGTGACCGACTGCGGGAGCGCTGCCGGAACGCAGCGCCGGAAGGATCGTCTACGCGATCTTGAGATCGGGAAGAGTACGACTACATCACCCACGAGAATCCGCTCTCGTTAAACACTTTGGAATCTTCGAGGGTGAGTTATTCCATCGACTCGTTGCTACAATCTAGTAGATAGATCTTGGCTTGTTTGTTTGTATGCAATAGAATTTTTTTGTTTTCCATGCTACGAAACCCTACAGTGGTATCAGAGCCGTGTCTATATGTAGATCTGTTGCACAAGTAGAACACAATGGTCATTGTGGGTGTTGATGCTTTTATTGTCGATTGCTTCTTGTGTACTTTGCATCTTGCGGTATGTTGGGATGAAGCGGCCCGGGCTAACCTTACATGACATCGTTCATGAGACTTGCTCCACGCTTGACATGCAACTTGTATTGCATAAGTGGCTTTGCGGGTGCCTGTTTCTCCTAGCATAGTTAAGATCCAATTTACAACGGGTGATTAACAATACTAGTATCAATGTTGTGGTTCTTGTTCGTAAGTTAGAACGACCCTTATTGAAAGCCCCAAACCACGTAAAACATGCAAAGAAAGTAGAGGCGTCTAACTTTGTTTTGCAGGGGTGTGCAGTGATGTGATATGGCCATGATTGTGATTATATTTGATGTATGCAATGTTCCTTATTGTAAGTTGGCAACCGGCATGAGCCATATGGTTGTCTTTAATTTATGTTAAGACCCGCGTGTCTATTCAAAGTAGTTGTAATAGTTGAAGCCGGTGGACGACAACCATGGAGAAGCGTCATTGACCTTGATGCAATGCCGGTGATGATGGAGATCATGTTCGTGCTTGAAGATGGAGATCGGAAGCACAAAGATGAAAGGCCATATCATATGACATATTATGAATTGCATGTGATGTTAATCCTTTATGCATCTTGTATTGCTTAGTAGACGACGGTAGCATTATAAGATGATCCCTCATGTTAGCACCTTTGCTAAAGCTTGTTGTTTCGAAGCACCACGTGATGATCGGGTGTGTTAGATTCCGCAAGTGTATACAACATGAGCAAGCCAGATTTGCTCAAGCGGAAACTAAGGTTTGATCTTGAAGAGCCTATCATGTACAAACATGGTCTCGGAACACGGATCACCGAAAGGTAAAGCATGAATCATATAGTAGATATGATGAACATGTCGATTGTTCGCCATTGAAACTATATCAACTCTCGTGATGTTCGGTGTTGATGTGGTGGATTTGGTTCGTGTGATCACTAAAACAATGTGAGGGATATTGTTTTGAGTGGGAGTTCACCTAGATTAATTTTATTATTAATTTGAACTCAATTTGTCATAAACTTAGTCTAAACTATTGCAAATATGTTGTAGATCAATGGCAGCCCCTACCATCAATTTTAATGCGTTCCTAGAGAAAGAAAAGTTGAAAAACAATGGAAGCAACTTCGCGGATTGGTTCCGCAATTTGAGGATTGTCCTCACAGCTGGTAATTTGACCTATGTGCTGGATGCACCGCTGGGTGACCCACCTGCAGCTGATGCTCCCGATGAAGTAAAGAACGTTTACCTCACTCGAAAGACTCAGTACTCCATAGTTCAGTGTGCTATCTTGTATGGTTTAGAATCGGAGCTTCAGAAAAGGTTTGAGAATTCAGACCCATATGATATTGTCGAGGATCTCAAATTGATCTTTGAGACTCATGCGGCAATTGAAAGTTATGAGGCTTCTGAAAAGTTCTTTAACTGCAAGATGGAAGAGGGCAGCTCCGTCAGTGAGCATGTGCTTAAGATGTCTGGGCACGCAAACAAACTTCAAAGCTTGGGTATTGTGATTCCTAATGCTTTGGGGATTTACCGTGTCCTCCAATCACTACCACCAAGTTACAAGAACTTTGTGATGAACTACAACATGCAGAACATGAACAAGACGTTGCCAGAACTCTTTGCCATGTTGAAATCTGCAGAAGTGGAGATCAAGAAAGAGCACAAAGTGTTGTTGGTCAATAAGACCACCAAATTCAAGAAAGGCAAGTCTAAGCAGAAGGGATACTTCAAGAAGGGTGGTAAGAAAGTTGCCACGCCGACGAAGAAGACCAAGGCTGTACCTAAGCCTGATACTGAGTGCTTTTACTGCAAGGGAGAAGGTCACTGGAAGCGGAATTGCCCAAAGTACTTGGCGGATTTGAAGAACGGCAACATCAAGAAGAAAGGTATATCTGATATACATGTTATTGATGTGTATCTCACTAGTACTCGTATTAGTGCCTGGGTATTTGATACTGGTTCGGTTGCTCATATTTGTAACTCGAAACAGGTGTTGCAGAATAAACGGAAGCTAGCGAAGAACGAGGTGACGATGCGCGTGGGAAACGGATCAAAGGTTGATGTGATCGCGGTCGGCACGCTACCCCTTCATCTACCATCGGGATTAGTTTTATACTTAAATAATTGTTATTTGGTGCTTGCGTTGAGCATGAACATTATATCGGGATCTTGTTTATTGCGAGACGGTTACTTGTTTAAGTCCGAGAATAATGGTTGTTCGATTTATATGAGTAATATGTTTTATGCACATGCACCTTTGATAGATGGTCTATTCTTATTGAATCTCGATAGTGGAAATACACATATCAACAACATTGAGGCTAAACGTTTGAAATCAAGCGATAATTCGACCTATATGTGGCACTGTCGTCTTGGTCACATTGGAGTGAAACGTATGAAGAAACTCCATTCCGATGGACTTCTTGAATCACTTGATTTCGAATCACTTGATAGATGCGAAGCATGTCTGATGGGTAAAATGACTAAGACTCCATTTTCTGGTATGATGGAGCGAGCTACGGACTTATTGGAAATCATACATACCGATGTTTGTGGACCAATGAGTGTAGCATCGCGCGGTGGTTATCGTTATGTTCTTACCTTCACGGATGACTTGAGTAGATATGGGTATATCTATTTCATGAAACATAAGTCCGAAACTTTCGAGAAGTTTAAGGAATTTCAAAGTGAGGTAGAGAATCAACGTAACAAGAAGATTAAATTTCTACGTTCTGATCGTGGAGGTGAATATCTAAGTTACGAGTTTGGCGAGCATTTGAAGAAATGCAGAATACTTTCGCAGTTGACACCGCCGGGAACACCACAGCGTAATGGTGTGTCCAAACGTCGTAATCGAACTCTCTTAGATATGGTTCGTTCTATGATGTCACTTACAGATTTACCGCTATCATTTTGGGTTTATGCATTAGAAACAGCCGCATTCACTTTAAATAGGGCACCGTCTAAATCCGTTGAAACGACACCGTATGAATTATGGTTTGGGAAGAAATCTAGATTGTCGTCCCTTAAAGTTTGGGGATGCGAAGCCTATGTAAAGAAGTTACAGCCGGACAAGCTTGAACCCAAAGCGGAAAAATGCGTCTTCATAGGATACCCGAAGGAAACTATTGGGTATAACTTCTATCATAGATCCGAAGGCAAAATCTTCGTTGCCAAGAATGGATCCTTTCTAGAGAAGGAATTTCTCTCGAAAGAAGTGACTGGAAGGAAAGTAGAACTCGACGAGGTTGTCGAACCTTCTCTCGAAATTGCGAGTAGCACAGCACTGGAAGAAGTTCCTGTGGTGCCTGCACCGATTAGAGAGGAAGCTAATGATGATGATCATGAAACTTCGGTTGAAGTTGCTACAGAGCCTCGCAGGTCAACGAGAACTCGTACCACTCCAGATTGGTATGATCCCGTTATGAGTGTCATGTTGGTGGACAACACCGATGACCCTGAGACATATGAGGAAGCGATGATGAGCCCAGATTCCAATAAATGGCAAGAAGCCATGAAATCCGAGATTGGATCCATGTACGAAAACCAAGTATGGACTTTGGTGGACTTACCGGATGGCCGGAAGGCTGTCGAGAACAAATCGATTTTCAAGAAGAAAACAGATGCTGATGGTAATGTGACTATCTATAAAGCTCGACTTGTCGCAAAAGGGTTTCGACAAATTCAAGGAGTTGACTACGATGAGACTTTCTCACCAGTAGCGAAGCTAAAGTCTGTGAGGATTATGTTAGCAATCACTGCATATTATGATTATGAGATATGGCAGATGGATGTCAAAACAGCATTCCTCAATGGAGACATTGATGAAGAGTTGTATATGATGCAACCCAAAGGTTTTGTTGATCCTAAAGATGCTAACAAGGTATGCAAACTTCAACGGTCCATCTATGGATTGAAGCAAGCATCCCGAAGTTGGAATCAACGTTTTGCTAAGGTGATCAAAAGTTTTGGTTTTATACAAACTTATGGAGAAGCTTGTATTTACAAGAAAGTGAGTGGGAGCTCTATAGCATTCTTAATACTATATGTAGATGACATATTGTTGATTGGGAATGATGTAGACCATTTTAATAGTGTCAAGGAATATTTGAATAATAGTTTTTCAATGAAGGATCTTGGCGAAGTAGCTTACATATTAGGCATAAAGATTTATAGAGATAGATCGAAACGCCAAATATCATTGTCACAAAGTACATACTTGGACAAAGTTCTAAAGAGGTTTGGAATGGAAGAAAGCAAGAAAGGGTTCTTGCCCATGTTGCCCAATACGACCTTGAGTAAAACTCAAAGTCCGACATCGGCAAAAGATAGAGAAAGGATGAGTAAGACTCCCTATGCCTCAGCCATAGGATCTCTAATGTATGCCATGCTATGTACTAGACCCGACATTGCATATGCTGTTAGTTTAACTAGCAGATATCAAAGTGATCCAGGAGTGGATCATTGGATAGCGGTCAAAAACATCCTTAAGTACTTGAGAAGAACTAAGGATATGGTTCTTTCTTATGGAGGTGATGAACAGCTCGTTGTTAATGGTTACACCGATGCTAGTTGGAACACCGATCCGGATGATTCTAAATCACAATCTGGATACGTATTTATTTTGAATGGTGCAGCAGTTAGCTGGAGGAGTGCAAAGCAAAGCGTTGTGGCGAGATCTTCAACTGAATCGGAATACATGGCTGCTTCAGAGGCTTCACAAGAAGCGATATGGATGAAAGAGTTCATTACATAGCTGGGTGTGGTTCCAAGTGCGCTGGACCCGATGTCTATCTACTGTGATAACATGGGCGCCATAGCCAATGCGCAAGAACCAAGGTCACACAAGAAGCTGAAGCATATCAAGCTACGTTTTCACGCTATTCGAGAACATATCCAAGATGGGGATATAAAGATTTGCAAAGTACACACATATCTGAATGTGGCGGATCCGTTGACTAAACCTCTCCCGAGGGCAAAACATGACCAGCACCAAACTGCCATGGGTGTTCGGTATATTACCATGTAATCTAGATTAGATGACTCTAGTGCAAGTGGGAGACTGTTGGAGATATGCCCTAGAGGCAATAATAAATGTAGTTATTATTATATCTTTGTGTTTATGATAAATGTTTACATTCATGCTATAATAGTATTAAACAAGGAAACATTGATACTTGTGTGATTTGTAAACTTAATTTTAAGTCCCTAGTAAAGCCTCTATATAATACTAGCTTGTTGGTTAATAGATGATTGTGGTTTCCCTATCATGAACATTGAGATGTTATTAACAACAAGATCATATCGTTAGGAGAATGATATGGTGGACATACTCCTATAGATAAGCGTAGCATAAAGATCAAGTCATTTCAATAGTTCAATTGCTATATGCTTTCTGATACATAGTAACCTAATTCCTTCGACCATGAGATCATGCATATCACCTTTACCGGATGGATGCTTTGATGACATCAAACACCACACCGTAACTGGGTGGCTATAAAGGTGGCATTGAGTGTTCGGAAAGTATTGGTTGAAACACATGGATCAAGAGTGGGATTTGTCCATCCATATGATGGATAGATATACTCTGGGCCCTCTCGGTGAAATGTCATCCAATTAGCTTGCAAGCATGTGACTGGCTCACAAGGGATCACATATCACGGGAACGAGAAAAGAGTACTTATCGGTAACGAGGTTGAACTAGGTATAAAGAGATACCGACGATCATAACCTCGGATAAGTAAAGTATCGTGAGACAAAGGGAAATTGGTATCGTATGTGAGTGGTTCATTCGATCGCAAAGTAATCGTAGAAATATGTGGGAGCCATATGAATTTCCAGATTCCTCTATTGGTTATTGTTCGGAGAAGTGTCTCGATCATGTCCGCATAATTCACGAACCGTAGGGAGAGACACTTAAGGATTCGACATTGTTTGAGTAGTTATGGTATGATGAGAAATAGACCGAATGTTGTTGGGAGTCTCGGATGGGATCCGGGATATCACGAGGAGATCCGGAATGGTCCGGAGAATAAGATTCATATAAGGAAAGTCTCGTTTCGGAGTTCGAGAATGATTCCGGTGTTTTCATCGGGAATGTTCTAGAAGGTTCCGGAATGTCCGGCACTTCGGAGGGGAAGGGGTACATGAATGTGTCATTGCAATTTGGAATGATTGCATCATGTACTAAGTGTCTTCGCTGTCCAAAATAAAGGGTTTATTCAAATCCTAAATTGAAAAGTCAAACGGCTAGTTTGAAAGTCAAACGGCAAGTTTTGGAAAGAGGAGGAGGAGGAGGTTGAAACCGAGTTGGGGAGGGAGTCCCTCCTCCCCAAGACGGCGCACCACCCAAGCCGAGTTGGGGAGGGACTCCACTCCCTCCCCTTGGCCGCCGGCCCCTCCACCTATATAAGGAGGGGCAGGGCTCCCTCCTAGCACACACAAGTACCTCTCCTCAAACCCTAGCAGCTGCTGCCCACCATAGCCGCCGCCCCCTAGGATTTTTGCCCTAGCCGCCGACTTGGGCTGCCCCTTGCCCTAGCCGCCGTCTCTAGCACCTCCTCCTTGGTGTGTCTAAACCCTAGATCGTCGAGGAGCTCTCTCATACTCCACCATACTCGCTCCGGCTTAAGGCGAAGCCCTGCGAGATCTCCCCTCTACTTCCGGTACCACGCCGTTGTGCTGCCGGAATCGCGAGGAGAGTGCTACAACCTCCGCTGCCTGCTGGAACAAGGGAGAGGAAGGTCTTCGTCGAGTACCGAACGTGTGACCGACTGCGGGAGCGCTGCCGGAACGCAGCGCCGGAAGGATCGTCTACGCGATCTTGAGATCGGGAAGAGTACGACTACATCACCCACGAGAATCCGCTCTCATTAAACACTTTGGAATCTTCGAGGGTGAGTTATTCCATCGACTCGTTGCTACAATCTAGTAGATAGATCTTGGCTTGTTTGTTTGTATGCGATAGAAAATTTTTGTTTTCCATGCTACGAAACCCTACAGTTTTAGCATGCAAAAACCATAGTATTGTGGTATTCTCCTTTGATGCTTTGTTTGGGTTGACTTCGCACATGCTAACACCATGTTATGACTATGAAAAGTCACCATTATCCTCTATGATCATTTAGTCCTTGACTTGTAGTACCACTCTATGCTTTGATTAGTAATGCTTTGTTGCTCTGTATGATTATGGCCATTATGCTCTCTTAGTTGGTTGCTCCCAGTCTTTTTCTAGCCTCCCCTTGCATGAGTAAGTTCTACTCATGCTTCCAACTCCCAAGAAACCAAGTTATTCCAAAGTGTCCACTATAAACTCCTATGCATGGTGTGTTACACTATTCCAAGTATATTCTTGTTTTCAGTTATCTTCCAATTAAAAACTATTTTGTTATATGAAAACTTAGTGATTAAAGCCCTCACGAACTTGATGGCACACTTTATATTCTTTGCCCCTAATAAACTTGAACCATTGTGACAACTTTGTTGTATATGCTTGCACTTATAAGTTGGAATTAGCAGAACCGTGTTGTCACGAGGAACGTTTTCAACATTTCACTTGTACTTTGTACTCAGTTGATATCATGTTCTTTTGTGTATGGATGTCACCAATGTGAAATAAAGAGGGAACTTGTAAGTCCACGAAGTTTATATCCTGTGTTATAGAAACGCCTGGGCCACTAACCTAAGCCATGCCTAATCATGGTGGAAACTTGCAGTCTCACCATAATGAGCTATCTATGAAGCATCCTCAATAAAAAAACTATGCATATGGTAAATAAAAAGATTGCTGAGATGGTCATTGTCTGCTTGCCTTGTCATTTTGGTTATGGGAAAGCTCCTGTACCATGTGCAAGGGGTACCCCGTTGGCGGTTCTCTATGATATACAAATACTTACATGTGACTAAAGTTGAGTAGCATGAGGTGTGGCCCTCGTATTCAAGGTACTCGAGATTGCCAACTTATACTTCGTCAAGCATATACTCCATCTTTGTAACTTTAACCTTAATCACTTCAAGATGCTTGTGATAGGGGCAATGAGGGCTGAAATCTAACAAGTACCATAATTTTTGGAAGCTCTTTTTGAAACTTGAAATCCCTGCTTCCATTATAAAAGACCTTTCTTCCACCATTATTGAGTCTCCACCTTCTACTTTTAGGCACCATTAAGAGAGCATAGTTGTCATTCTGTGTGCAGTGTCCCAAAGCTTATTGATTGATGCATATTGTGATATTACTTGTTCTTGTGTTATTTGTTTCTAGTCACCCTTGTGAACTTTGAAGGTGTCATATGCATCTATTTGATACTCTATGAGGGACAAGCTGATTGCCACTATTCTATGTTTTCTGTATGTGAAACAAAAAAACGTTTTTCAATGCATGTTATTCATGATCTTTGTTTGTAGCCTTTCATGTTGCATGCATAGTTACTATTTCCTATTGTTAGAACTCCATCTCTCATGCACATGTTTAGAGTTCTTTGATCCCAGCTTTCAATGCTTGCAAATGGTTTGATCTTGGTTTTGATGGTGCATGTTGAAGGGTTCGCAGCATAGAAAACAAAAAAATTCCTACGATGGGAACTAAGTACCAAGATCTATCTACTAGATACAAACAACGAGCAGATGTATATCCGTAGAGAACATACCCTTGAAGACCGACAAAGCTTAACGATTTGAACTCGTGGTTGATGTAGACGATCTCTTGCTGATCTCAAGATCGAGAGGAAGTCCTAGCGCCACAAAGCAGCAACGCATCCGTGCTCGCACACACGTACAAGAGACCGAGCAACCTCCGCATCCTCGCTCCAGCGATGCAGCGGAAGCACAACCCTTTATTGCCGAATAGCCACCGGGAACATGTATCTCGCTAGTCCGAGACCATGGGGATAAATTCTAGAGGGGGAGAGAGATCCTTCATGAGGAGGTGTGAGTGAGAGAGAGGGAGAGGGGTGCCTTTTATAGGAGAGGGGGGAACCCCAAGGGGGTGTCCGGAGCATGGGGGATGCCCCCTTGCCCTCCCCTCATTCATGTGGGTGGACACTCCACTCACAAAATTCCTTTAAATTCCCTCCACTCAAAATTGCTATTAAATTTCCACCAAATTTAATGCAAACTCTCATTAAATAAAACTCTTTTTATTTATTCAGAATTTTGTTAATTACTTTAATGACAAACATTCACATATAACCCCTTGCTAGAATTCCATTTCACATGCAAAAACACTTTTGCAATTTCACCCGAAAACTTGTTTCGATATCTAGTGAAATAAATTCCTACGCTTGTTATTCTTTCTGGCATGAAACTTTTGCTCCAATTGGATGCCAGTGTCCCTTACACCCTACGGTTCGCGAATAATGCGGACATGATCGAGACCCCTCTTCGATCAATAATCAGAAGCGGGACCTGGAGATCCATACTGACTCCCACACATTCAACGATGACTTTCATATGATCGTCGGAACCTTTTACGCTAGTATCTTAATCCCTTTGTTTCACGATATATTACATATCCGAGATTCAATCATCGGTATATCGATACCTAGTTTGATCTCATTATCGACATGCACTCTTTTCTTGTTCCCGTGATATAACATTCTAGTGATCAAATCACTTGCTTGCAAGCTAACTAATGTGATATCACCGAGAGGGCTCAGAGTATATCTATCCGTCATCAGGATGAACAAATTCCACTCTTGATCCATGAGTCTCAACATAACACTTTAGTAGTTCTAAAGCCATCTTTATAATAACCCAGTTATGGTGTGACGTTTTATGTCATCAAGAAACTCTTCTGGTGTTAGTGATTAACATGATCTCATGGTCTAAGGATTAGGATCATTTCGTAAGTTGTTTATAGCAATATAAACTTAATGACTTTGATCGTAATGCTATACTTCAGATGAATGTTCATCACATCATTACACTAATGTTGTGATCTCGTTATTAACAACATCCAATGTCTGTGATCAGGAAACTATGATCATCTTGTTAATCAACGAGCTAGTTTATGAGAGAGGCATAAATAGGAACTTTCTGTTTGTTTATTAAAAACACATGTATTAACGTTTCCGTATTAATACAGTTATAGCATGCAAAATAAACATCTATCATATACTTGGAATACACATAATAAACACTTTATTTTTGCCTCTCAGGGCATATTCCCTTTAGTCTCCCACTTGCACTAGAGACAATAATCTAGTTACATAGTGATGTATCTAACACCCATGGAGTTCTGGTGTAGATCATCTTTTGCTCTAGGGAGAGTTTTAGTTAACGGATCTACCACATTGAGATCCGTATGTACTTTACAAATCTTTATATATCCATCCTTGACATGCTCGCGGATGGAGTGAAACCGGCTCTTAATATGTTTGGAATGCTTTTGAGACCTTGGTTCTTTGGCAATGGCAACATTGTTGTCACAATAGATCACCATTGGGTCCAACGCGTTTGCAACCACACCTAGTTCGGATATGAACTCCTTCATCCAAACTGCTTCCTGAGTCGCTTCTAAAGCAGCAACATATTCGGCCTCCGTTGTTGATCCCACCACCATAGGTTGTTTGGAGCTCCCCCAACTAACCGCTCCGCCATTCATGAGAAATACGTATCCGGATTGAGACTTAGAGTCATCTGTATCGGTGTCAAAGCTATCATCGACATAACACTTAGCGACGAGCTCTTCTTCACCTCCGTATACAAGAAACATATCCTTAGTTCTTCGCAAGTATTTAAGGATATTCTTGACCACTTTCCAGTGTTCCGAACCTGGATCCGGTTGATACCTACTAGTCTAACTAATAGCATGTGCCACATCCGGTATTGTACATAGCATGGCGTACATTATAGAGCCTATGGTTGAAGCATATGGGACTTTGTCCATTATCTCTCTTTCTTCCGCCGTAGCCGGACTTTGAGTCTTACTCAATGTCGTGCCTTGTGACATAGGTAAGAACCCTTTCTTACTTTCGTCCATTTTAAACTTCTTTAAAATCTTATCAAGGCATGTACTTTGCGATAGCCCTATTAGGCGCCTAGATCTATCTCTATAGATCTTTATGTCTAATATGTATGACGCTTCACCTAGGTCCTTGATTGAAAATTTGTTGTTTAGATAACTTTTAACACTGTTTAAAAGATCTATATCATTTCCGATGAATAATATGTCATCCACATATAGTATCAGAAATGCCACATTGCTCCCACTCACTTTCTTGTAAATACAATCTTTTCTGTAAGTTTGGACAAATCCAAACTCTTTGATCACCTCATCAAAGCGGAGATTCCAACTTCGTGATGCTTGCTTCAATCCATAGATGGATTGCTGAAGCTTGCACACCTTGTTAGCATCCTTAGGATCGACAAAACCCTTTGGTTGTATCATATACAACTCTTCTTCAATATTACCATTGAGAAACGCGGTTTTGACATCCATCTGCCATATCTCATAATCGAAATATGTAGCAATTGCTAACATAATCCTAACCGATTTTAGCATTGCTACGGGAGAGAATGTCTCATTGTAGTCAACTCCTTGAATTTGTCGAAACCCCTTTGCGACAAGTCGAGCTTTATAGACGGTCACATTACCATCAGCATCAGTTTTCCTTTTGAAAATACCATTTATTCTCCACGGCCTTTCGGTCGTGAGGTAAGTCCACCAAGTTCCAAACTTGATTTTCGTAAATGGATTCCATCTCGGATTTCATGGCTTCTAACCATTTGTTGGAATCCGGGCTCATCATCACTTCTTCATATGTCGCAGGGTCATCATTTTCATCAACCATGAAATTCATGACAGGATTTCCGTACAGCTCGAGAGTTGCACGCTTCATGCTAGACCTGCGAGGTTCGGTAGTATTGTCTTTCGGAGTTTCATGATCATTATAATTAGTTCCCTCTTCAACTGGTGAAGCCAACTCTGAAACGACTTCCAGCACTGCGCTACTCGCCATACTTTGAAGAGAAGGTTCAATAACCTCTTCGAGTTCTACCTTCCGACTACTCACACCTTTCATGAGAAACTCTTTATATAGAAAGGATCCATTCTTGGCAACAAAAACCTTGCCCTCGGATCTGTGATAGAAGGAATACCCAATAGTTTCCTTAGGGTATCCTATGAAGACGCATTTTTCCGCTTTGGGTTCAAGTCTATCCGGTTGAAGTTTATTCACATAAACATCACATCCCCAAACTTTAAGAAATGACAACTTAGGTTTGTTTCCAAACCATAATTCATACGGTGTCTTTTCAATGGATTTAGATGGTGCCCGATTTAAAGTGAATGCAGAAGTTTCTAGTGCATAACCCCAAAATGACAACGGCAAGTCCGTCAGAGACATCATAGATCGAACCATATCCAATAAAGTATGATTACGATGTTCCGACACACCATTTCTCTGTGGTGTTCCGGCAGGTGTGAGTTGTGAAACAATTCCACACTCTTTCATGTGAGTGCTAAACTCGTAACTTAGATACTCACCTCCACAGTCGGACCATAGAAATTTGATCTTTCTATTATGATGATTTTCCACTTCATTCTGAAATCCCTTGAACTTTTCAAAGGTTTCAGACTTGTGTTTCATCAAGTAGATATAACCGTATCTACTCAAATCATCCGTGAAAGTAACAAAATAACGATATCCACCTCGCGTCGACACACTCATTGGACCACATACATCAGAATATATGATTTCCAATAAATCTGTCGCCCGTTCCCTCGAACTGGAAAACGGCGTTCTAGTCATCTTGCCCATAAGGCATGGCTCGCATGTATCAAATGATTCAAAATCAAGTGATTCCAAAAGTCCATCTGAATGGAGCTTCTTCATGTGTTTAATGCCAATATGACCTAGACGGCAGTGCCACATATATGCAGATACATCATCATTAAGTTTAATCCTTTTAGCATCAACATTGTGAATATGTGTAACATTATTATCGAGATCCAATAGAAATAAACCATTCATCATTGGTGCATGACCATAAAATATTTCATTCATATAAATAGAACAACCATTGTTCTCGGATTTAAATGAATAACCACTTCGCATCAAACACGATCCAAATACAATGTTTATGCTTAGTGCTGGCACCAAATAACAATTATTCAAGTTTATTACTAATCCCTACGGCAAGTGGAGAGGCAGCGTTCCGACGGCGATCACATCAACGCTTGATCCATTGCCGACACGCATCTTGACCTCACCCCTTGCTAGCGGTCGCTTGTTCCGCAACCCCTGATTCGAGTTACAAATATTAGCAACTGAACCGGTATCAAATACCCAGGTGCTACTGCGAGCACTAGTCAAGTACACATCAATAACATGTATATCATGTATACCTTTGTTTGCCTTGCCGGCCTTCTTGTCTGCCAAATACTTGGGGCAGTTGCGCTTCTAGTGGCCAGTCCCCATACAATAATAGCATTCGGTATCAGACTTAGGGCCAACTCGGGGTTTCTTTTTAGGCACGGAAACCGGTTTGCCACCCTTACTTCCCTTTCGTTTTCCCTTCTCGTCTTTCTTGAAACCAGTGTTCTTATTGATCATCAACACTTGATGTTCCTTTTTGATCTCCACTTCTGCAGTTTTAAGCATTGATAGAAGCTCGGGGAGAGACTTCTTCATGCCTTGCATATTATAGTTCATCACGAAGCTCTTATAGCTAGGTGGCAGAGACTGCAGAACACGATGGATGCCTAAGTCAATGGGAATCGTTATTCCCAAGGACACAAGCTTATCGACGTAACCCGGCATCTTGAGAACATGCTCCCTTACGGAGCTGTGCTCTTCCATCATGCAGCTAAAGAACTTTTATGAAGAACTGTAGCTCTCTACAGCAGCATGTGTGTAACACCCTCAGAATCGACCCTATGCATGTTTCAGCGCTTCCCGCCAAACCCGCATAGAAACGATTCAAAGGTGCCCACCAGGCACTTGCGTGCGGGTGGAAAACGAAGTAATAACATTACACAACAGTCCTCGATGGGACCCACAGAACAGATATATATACAGCACGACTCCATGAGTCAAGCATACAGATATACAGAACAAAGATCCAAATCACCTTGAAAACGATAGAGCGTCCAGCTACGGACAAGATGCAAATGGGGCTAAGAGCCCTGAAGAATAACCAATGGCGTCCATAACCCTGCCCAGGCCAAGCCGGAAGGGTAACCCTGCTAACGACGTTGATCTCAAACCTGCTTAAACAAAAGGGGTGCCGACAAAGGGCAAAGGAAAAAGAGAGAGCGGTCAGTACTGAGGCCAGTACACGGCGAGGCTAGAATTCGGCGGTCCTCGCCTACATAGGTATGGTGGACTGAAGCGGCAGCGCAGCATGCACTAAACACCCTATAGAGACTCGATATAGCTGGCGGCTATCAGAGAGGGGTAAGAAAGACCTATTCGGAACCAACCTGATTCTAACGCCAAACAAACCCATCCTGGTATTTCCCCCTCGAGACCTAATTCGAGGAAGTCAACCGAGGGACTCACACCGTTGGCAGTTTTATTTATTCAGTTATCGTTGCAGCAATTACTAGTCAAGTATAGATAATCATCCTGATAAAATAAGCAGTGGGCACTTTTAATTAACCATTCCGTTGTAGTTGCGACACTTACTAGTCAAATACAATTAGCATGAGATAACCCAAAACCCAGCAGTTGTTGGTACTTTTATTTAGCCATTCCGTTGTAGTAGCAATACTTACTAGTCAGATACAATGGTCGCAAGCGACAACCCAAGCAAGCAATTGTTGGTAGTTTTAATTAGCCATTCCATTATAGTGAAGCTGATTACTAGTCATTATAAAGTCAAATTTATAGCACTACTTTAGTTATAGTTGTCTATGATCGAGATACTGTGCTCCAAGTCGTCCATAACCGCGGACACGGCTTTCAGAAAGTTTTACCCGGCCGAGGTGCACAAATAGCAACACACACTCGATCAACCTCGGAAAAACCAAATCAAAACCCAACGAGGCCTTCACGACAAAGCAATCACCAGATTCAGAAATATTTCCGGGGGCCACCCCGTTGAGTACACCCGCAACGAAGCTAGCTGACTCCGAGACGGACTCAAGGTTTGTGGGGCCGGCTGTAAGCGACTGGGAACCCAAAACTGGGCTTGTCGATACCGCGTAAACGGGTCACAATCCTAAACAGTACAGTGTGCTCCTCGCACAATCGTAAATAATACAGTAAAGCATGGCATAAGTACAAGATAGTAAATAAAACCTCAAACTAGTTTGTGGCCCCAAGAAATAAGACGGAATCAAGCTCTGGCTCAGGGGGTCCCATAATCCTCCCGGATGTGGATAGCGCGAATAATCAAGGAACAGGTATCAAGTACTCGGGGTCCTACGGGACACAAGTGGACGGTTAACAACCAAATAACAGCTATTGCCCACCTGTGCCTCTGCTTACCTACTTCAATTTTAGTTGTTAAACAGTAATTAAAGTGAACGATAAGTAAAGCCAAGATCATCTCCAACATCAACATGCGGCAATACACCAACAACTGTGGCACTTGACGACACGCAACAGCACTTGAGCAAGCGACTACGACGCGCAAGTCCAACTATCTACCAAACAACAGGTAATAGGATGTGTCCAAGGCAATATAAGGCTGCAAGGGATAACGCGGGTACGAAAAACTAGAGCATCGCAACGCAGATAGCAATAGATCAACAGGAGGGAATAAATACTATAAAAGTAAGATAGGTAGAAAGGGGGGAGATGCTCGCCTGAAAACATTGTCGAAGGTTATCCGAAGATCGGGGCGAAGCTCACATCAACTCAACGGCCTTATCCGCGAAGAAGCAAAACACTAGAATAAACACCGGATGCACTATTTAATACGACGGCAAAAGATCGGGCATGATGCATGTATGATGCATGACATGGCAAGATGCGATGCAATTGGGCAATCTTAAGTGGAACCGGGGTCCCGACAATATTTAGATGGTTCAAGTTATTTAGATTCCCCGCAATTAAAGGTGGTTTTAACAAGGCAAGATATGACAACGGTTCGATGCACAAATTTAAATGAGGCCAATATAAGACTAGATTTGCCCGCATATGGGCCCCATATTTAATTATATGGTGAATCGGCATAAGGCCCCCAAACCACACAAATATGCATGCGAGTATGACAATTAATATGCGACAAGTTGTATTATATTATAAAATAGGGTTTCGGGAAGGGGTTCACACATTAGGGTTCGGCGAACTTGGTTCGGGGGGTTCGGGGCCGGACTCGGGGTTCAGGGTTCGACGGGATCGGTCTCGGCAGAAACATTCTCGAGCAACGGGTAGATCTTGTCGCATCCGGGGTCTCGGTGTCCGGGGGGGAATTACTCGGCGTTCCGGGGTGAAGTGCTTGTCGTATCCGCATCGGCGTTCCTGGCGTTCGGGTTCTCGATTCCGCATTCGGGGCGAAGGTCTTGTCGCATGTGTGGTCGCCGGGATCGGTCTTCGGGGTCTGGGCATCTTATCCATGCTGGAGATCTTGTCGGCAGTTATTTTTGGTGATCCTTGTCCTATTTGTCGTTGCCACCGAGGAAGATCATGTCGGCCGTGACGGTGGTCTTGACGGTTCCGGGAGGGAGAACTTGGGTCGGCATCGGATCGGCCTGGTGCTCGGATATAAGTACTTGTCGTTCTCGTGGCGATCATGATGTGTCGTGGCGTCTCAACACAACTTGTCCGACTTGTTGTAGAACTTGATGGGCCGCGGCACACTTTGTCAACTCTTGTTACGGAGGGAGATGGTGGCGTTGAGTGGCCCACACAGGTGGTGCACGGGTCAACCTAGGCGGAGATCGGTCAGAGGCACAACCATGGGCGGGAGGCGCGGCGTCAGAGAGGCCCACATGCAGGAGGGACTCTGCGTCTCTCAAGGCGAGGGTCGGACTCCAGCAGGGCCCAGAGAAGGGGTGGCCGGTAGCAGCGGACGACGGGGCGCCGGAGGAAGCGGCCGCGGAGGGCAGAGGCGAGGCCAGCGGCGGTAGGGGCGCGGCGGGAGGCAGCGAGATGGGGTCGTCGGCGGCGAGGCAGAGGGCGCCGAGGAGAGGCCGTGGTGGAGGCGGTGAGGCCTGGCGGCAGACGGGGCCCGCGGCGGCGCGGCCTGCAGACGCCGGGGACGGGGAGGAGGGGAACGGCGCGAGGCTCGGCGGAGAGAGGGAGTTGGGCGAGGCGGCTTGGCAGGCTTGATGGAGGGGGCGCCGGAGTTGAGGGAGCAGGGCGGGGAGGCCGAGGGGAGAGGGGCGAGCGGGAGGGTCGCCGGCGGCGGCCGGTGGCGAGCGGGACCGGCGGAAGGGGGGAGGTTGGCGGAAGGGGAAAGGAGGGAGGAGGCTGCGGGGGCGCGCGCGTGGGGAGGCGCTCGGGGCGAGCTCGCGAGGAGGACCGGAGGCGGACGGCCGGGCGCGGCGGCGCGGGAGCGTGGGGGGCGAGGCCGCGTCGGTGGGGCGCGGGGTGGCGGTTGGTGGAAGCGGAGGGAGACGCGGTGGGGAAAGAGAGGAGCGTGGGGGGCCGCGCGGGATGGGGAGGGTCCAGGGGAGGGAGGTGGCAGGCGGTGTGGGTGGGGAAAGTGGGGGCTGTGGGGTGGGGCCCAGGGACAGGGAGAGGTGGCTGGGTGGGTGCGGTGTGAGTGAGCTGTGGGGTGAGAGAGAGAGGGAGTGGGGATGGCTGATGTGGCAGCCTGAGAGTGGAGGGAGGCTAGGGAATGGTGAGGTGGCGGGCTCCGATTGGTGGGGGTGATGTGGCTGGTTGGGTGGGTAGAATAGGATTGGTAGAAAAGGTTTTAGGCGGACCGTTTTTGTACTGGGGGTGGTCGACTGGGTCGGTCTGCCCGTTAGACTGCCCCCTAAAAATAATATAGGTTTTTATTTAATTTAAAAAATAACTTTTGTAATTAGTTTTAGACAAACAAAATATCCGGAAACATCCGGGGGTTTAATTTGAAATAGAAGGAGGGCTAGTTTTCGAAAATAATAGTCTTCGCAACATAGTTTTTAGGCAAAACAATATGCATGATGATGACGATGCTCAAATGCAATGTGGCATGATGACATGAGCATGCGGTCATGATGATGCAATGCACAAAATCAACGCGATTTTCTAGTAGTGGTTTTGCGGGATGCCACAATGTGTGTCGAAAATCATTTTCAACTCACCCATTGTATCAAATGAATTGCCGTTTTTGAAACGCTTTCGAAGTTCCGGCTCTAGCCCATACAATATGCCGCAATGAACTAAGTTGTGGTCCTCCTGACGAGTCTGATAGACATTCTTCTCCTTGTCGGGGGCATCATCAAAAGGTGGGGGGCCTAGCGGTGCTTCTAGAACATATTGCTTTTGTGCAGCAGAGAGGAGAATCCTAAAATTCATGGCCCATTCGGAAAAGTTGCTACCATTCGTTGCAAGTTTCTCTTTCTCCATGAACACATTGAAATTAAAAGCAGGTGGTGCCATCTACAACAGAATTTGTAAAGTTTAGACTAAGTTTATGATAGATTGAGTTCAACTAATCCACATTACGAATGAACTCCCACTCAAAAATGACATCCCCTCGTGCCTTTTTGGTGATTACATGAACCAAATCCAATACACCAAGTCCGATCATCACGTGAGTCGGTGTAGCTTCAAAGGCGAGCATCAAATGGGCATCATATCTACTATATGACTCATGCTTAACCATTTGGTCCGTGTTCCGAGGCCATGTCTGTACATGCTAGGCTCTCCAAGTTAGAACCTTAGTATTCGCGTGTGTAACTGTCTTACACCCGAAATATGGCCGTGGATCCAAGAACACCCGATCATCACGTGATGTCTTGGAGCGATGAAAAGATAATCGGTGCATACTAAAGGAAGAACACATTCTTATCTTGATATTTAAATGAGAGATCATCTTATTATGCTAATAAAGCGCTAAACAAGCAATATAAGATGCTATCAAACATCACATGTTTATTAGTGAAATGATATGGTTCCCGCATATGATCTCTATCATGTGCACCGTGGTATGATCACTATCATACCTTTATATGTAAGGCCAAGGTATATGGAACTTACACGCTATGTGTGTTGTAAGAGTATCATCTCATACTTCTACTTACAACATCACCATATCATAACACTAGCCCAGCAACAATCTAAACTAGACGCCTCTAATTTATCCATTGCAAGTTTTACATGGCTTAGGGATTTAGAAGATAGAACCGTTCTTACCTACGAACATGAACCAAAACGAGGATAAGATAACCAAATTGTTGACAACTCGTTGCAAAATAGATATTGACTATAGTAGGAGAGACAGACACCCGCTAGCCACTTATGCAAACTAGTTGCATGTCAAGCGTGGAACAGGTCTCATGTGCGAGGACATGTAAAGTTTGTCCGGGCCGCTTTATCCCACTATGCCACCAATATCCAAAATTACAACTAAAAAGCAACAACATGATCATCATTGCCCACATACTCATATGTGTACTACCCGTGTAAAGCATCTACGCATAGATCCGGCTCTGATACCACTGAAGGGTTCGCAGCATAGAAAACAAAAAATTTCCTACGATGGGAACTAAGTACCAAGATCTATCTACTAGATACAAACAACGGGCGGATGTATATCCGTAGAGAACATACCCTTGAAGACCGACAAAGCTTAACAAGTTGAACTCGTGGTTGATGTAGACGATCTCTTGCCGATCTCAAGATCGAGAGGAAGTCCTAGCGCCGCAAAGCAGCAGCGCATCTGTGCTCGCACACACGTACAATACACCGAGCAACCTCCGCCTCCTCGCTCCAGTGATGCAGCAGAAGCACAACCCTTTCTTGCTGAATAGCCACCGGGAACATGTATCTCGCTTGTCCGAGACCATGGGGATAAATTCTAGAGGGGGGAGAGATCCTTCACGAGGAGGTGTGAGTGAGAGAGAGGGAGAGGGGTGCCTTTTATAGGAGAGGGGGAACCCCAAGGGGGTGGCCGGCGCATGGGGGCTGCCCCTTGCCCTCCCCTCATTCATGTGGGTGGACACTCCACTCACAAAATTCCTTTAAATTCCCTCCACTCAAAATTGCTATTAAATTTCCACCAAATTTAATGCAAACTCTCATTAAATAAAACTCTGTTCCATATGTCCACACTCAAAATGGTTTGGCTGAGTCCCTAATAAAGAGAATCAAACTCATTGCAAGACCTTTATTAATGAATTGCAGCTTGCCAACTTCATGTTGGGGTCACGCGGTTTTACATGCTACTGACCTAATCCAATTGCGACCTACTGCATATCACAGTACTTCCCCTCTGCAATTGGTACGTGGAAATCCTCCCAGCATTTCCCATCTGCGTAAGTTCGAATGTGCTACATACATCCCGATCTCACCATGTGAGACCCTGGCGCATGGCTCAATAGGATTGATAGGAAACCCATACCAACAAGTTGCAACTTCTTTTCTGGAAGCTCATTCGAAAATAACTCTAAGGTTAAGCGTGCTTGGCCTAGAGCAATTCTAGGATGGGTGACCGACCGGGAAGTGGGTAACCGGGTGCCCATGAGTGAGGACAAAGTGCGCAGAAAAGACTAGTGTTGGTCTGTGGGGTTAGTCTAGAGATCCTATTGAGCTTCCAGAAGTGACAACCGTCGGTCCGGAGTGACCGGGGGTGTTACAAATTGGTATCAGAGCCGACCCTCGTGGTTAAACGGGCGTGTGCGGGTCAGTGGCGGACATGTGGCGCATGGCGCGTGTGGCCCGGAGTGGACACGGCATGGCACATGTGCCAACACTGGACGCACAGACGTGTGCCAAGAGGGGACGTTCCTGGCTTATGGTTGATCGACGAGGACGTCGATCTTCTAAGGGTGGGTGTATGTGATACCCTGGCGCGTGGCTCAATAGGATTGATAGGAAACCCATACCAACAAGTTGCAACTTCTTTTCCGGAAGCTCATTCGAAAATAACTCTAAGGTTAAGCATGCTTGGCCTAGAGAAATTCTAGGATGGGTGACCGACCGGGAAGTGGGTAACCGGGTGCACATGAGTGAGGAAAAAGTGCGCAGAAAAGACTAGTGTTGGTCTGTGGGGTTAGTCTAGAGATCCTATTGAGCTTCCAGAAGTGACAGTCGTCGGTCCAGAGTGACCGGGGGTGTTACACACCATCACAGTAGACATCCATGGGCCCACATAGAAAACTAGGGATCTATGTGGGGTACAAATCACCGTTGATTATTAAGTACTTGGAACCCCTTACTAGGGATCTATTCACAGCCCGTCACGCGGATTGCATATTTGATGAGGAACATTTTCCGGCATTAGGGGGAGATTTCAAATACCAGAAAGAATGCCCGGAAATTGATTGGAATGCTATCGCCATTTCAACCTCTGATCCACGTACCCAAGAGACCGAACTCCAAGTTTGAAAAATCATCAATTTGCAAAATCTTGCAAATAATCTGCCAGATTCATTTACTGATCTAAAAGGTGTTACAAAATCCTGGAAACCGGCCAGAAATGCGCCTGAAAGAGTGGAGGTACCAACAAAAACCACTCAACTCCCTGATCCTAAAAAGAGGGGAGTAGTATGGCCTCTGACCCGGAACCTGCTTCTCGTAAGCAACAAAGGAGAGAGAGAGAGAGGAGAAAATCCTCAAAATCAGTAAATGCAAGTCAGCTCAACATTGAAGAACACCTTATGGGTAGTATACACTCAGTGGAAGGGCAACCTCCACAACCTAGCTCCATCTTGCACACACTGGCTGGGACATCGGAACACCTAGACCCATGTGTATTGGGAAATCATGGAGAGTCATCAAGGGTGCATGAGATATCCACCAACTATATCGATTCTGGAGAATCATTCAACCGTAAGTCTACGATTGTCGACACTTATTTTTCTGCTACAATTGCTGATGCCCTTCTCAATGAACATGATCCAAGGACTATCGTTGAGTGTGAAAAATGCTCCGACTGGCCTAAATGGAAGGAAGCAATACACGCAGAACTTGCTTCGCTCAATAAAAGGAAGGTATTCACAGAAGAAATACCAACACCTCCCAATGTTTTCCCTGTGGGATTCAAATGGGTTTTCATTCGGAAACGGAATGAGAACAATGAGTTGGTGAGATATAAAGCGAGGCTCGTAGCACAGGGTTTCACGCAGAGACTCGACATTGATTTCAATGAGACATATTATCCAGTAATGAGTAGTATCACTTTTCGATATCTTATATCTTTGGCAGTGCAAAATCATCTATCTATGTAGTTGATGGATGTCGTGACCGCATATCTTTACGGGTCACTAGATTCAGACATATACATGAAGGTTCCTGATGGAGTCTCTGTCCCAAATGCAAGCGCTAAACGCAACATGTACTGTGTAAAACTGAACAAGTCTTTATACGGCTTGAAACAATCGGGACGGATGTGGTACAACCGACTTAGCAAGTTCCTTCTTCAGAAAGGTTACTCCAATAGTGATGACTGCCCATGTGTCTTCATCAAGAAGTCCTCTTCAGGATTTTGCATCATTTCAGTGTATGTCGATGATCTCAACATCATTGGCAACACACAAGATATTGATGAAGCACGCAATCATCTAAAGGCAGAATTTGAGATGAAGGATTTGGGTCAAACCAAATTTTGCTTGGGTCTCCAACTCAAACACCTTCCCTCAGGAATAATGGTACACCAAGCTGCCTATATCCAGAAAATATTGGAGAAATTCAATATGGACAAATCCTATCCATCTAAAACTCCCATGGTGGTTCGTTCTCTAGACGTAGGGAAAGACCCGTTCAGGCCAAGGGATGATGGAGAAGAGATGTTGGGACCCTAGGTTCCATATCTCAATGCCATTGGAGCTCTCATGTATCTTGCAAATTATACGAGACCTAACCTTGCATTTGCAGTGAATCTACTTGCTAGACATAGCGCAGCTCCCACCAAACGCCATTGGTCAGGAGTCAAGAATGTCTTTCGATATCTCCAAGGCATAAAGGATATTGGCCTATACTTTCAATTTTAGAGAAATCTGGACTCCAGTATGATTGGATACACTGATGTTGGCTAGTTATCTGATCCCCATAATGCCAGATCACAGACCGTGTTTGTGTTCCTACATGGTAGAACTGCTATATCATGGAAGTCTTCAAAACAGACTCTGGTTGCCACTTCTACCAACATTCTGAAATAATTGCATTATATGAGGCATCACGCGAATATGTGTGGCTTCACAGAATGATAAACCACATACAACAGTCATGTGGAATTGGTTCTATCGAATCACCTTCCATTATCTATGAGGATAATGCGGCTTGTGTTGCACAGATGCAAACAGGATATATCAAGAGCAATATCACTAAGCATGCCCCAAAGTTGTTTTATCCTCATGAACTCCAAAAGAGTGAGGAAATAAACATCATGCAAGTCAAATCATGCGATAATCTCACCAACTTGTTTACAAAGTCTCTACCAACTTCAACGTTCTAGAAATATATTCATGGAATTGGTATGCGACGGCTTCGAGATTTGCAAGAATCAGGGGGAGTATCTTCCTGAACTATTCCTGTTCAAAGCATTATATTACACTCTTTTTCCCTTAAATGAGTTTACTTTACATATTCTTATTAAGGTTTTTAATGAGATAATATCAACATAAGTTCATATGTCATACTATCTGTTTTCCCCATCGGGTTTTTTAAGATGGTATAAGCGATATATTTATTAACCTCTAGATTCTATGGATTTATTTCATATTGAGTTAATAGAGGCGATAATCATTATATGCTGTGCCATTTTCTCCTTATTTTCCCATAAGGTTTTTTAAGGACTTTTAACAGCATGTCCTATCATACTCCTCACATTTTTTCACTGGGTTTTTGGAGGAGATTTAATCAAGATGATGAGCTGTGATACAGTCAAGCGATGATTAGGAGGAGTGTTAAGAGTAATTATTCTAGATAATTAGGGGATAAAATCCCTGCTTAATTAGGAAGTGCGGTTCGAGCCTGGGAACCGACATCCCCGCTCCTCGACAGTTTCTTCTTGGAGATACTCTGCGAGCCATCGATCGTGGAACTGCCTGATCAACGCCATCCTTCATGGAACCGACGAATCTCATGCCTGATTGTATAAAAGCTTGTATCAATCATCAATAAAATACACAGATTTCATTCTCGTCTCGCTGTCTATCCTTCTAGTTCTAATAGGAAGGACCAACGCCTCTGGGGTCTGGGCCGCTAATCTGGAGATCGATCTGGAAATCCTGTCGTAATTCGAGCCAAGATGTTTTGGTTAGCTGGTCCCAAGAAACTACTAAGGCCTTTCACAATAGGTGTATCTTAGCTCTATATCCTAGGCAATTTGCTTATATGACACTATAGTTAATGAAGAAAGAGAGTGATGTTATATCTTATCTAAGCTACACCTCCTGCACGCAACCATAGGCAAAAAACTTGGCTAGTCCAATCACACACATGCATGAGCACAAAATCATTAAATACAATATCTCTAAGAAACCCCAATCTAAGATACATTCCATTGTGATGATTGTTTCTTAAGTTTTAATATCTCGTATGAAAACGTGCTAAGATACACCCCCACTAGAAAAGGCCTAAAGCCGCGGAGCAACACCGCAAGTCGAGCGAAATAACACCGGAGAGTCTATCGTTTCGGTGAGGAACAAAATAGAATGCGATGCGGCGAGTGAGGGAAGGGGATCGATGCCGAGAATACGGGACATTGAACATCCGCCGGGTTGCCGGCCGCGGCACTAGGCGCCTCTTCCGCTTCAAGTTACGGCGCTCCTGCCCATTAAACTTTGTCTGTTGCACATGTAACGGGCGATTGATGACCTGGTGGTTGTTCGCCGCCGCTCCATTAAATTCTTGTGCGGGGAGATCTCGCCCCTTCCGCTCCTTCAGTCTCCGGTATACAAACTTTCCTATTGCGTCTAATGTGCGCACAAATATTCTTCCTATTGGTTCATTGGGTATCTCTTGTTCGATGGTTGCTTCATCACAAAGGTGAGGATTCTATTGCTGGCTTGTTGTACAGACGAAGCTAAATCCCTTCTTATCGCGAATATGTTTCTATTGTAGTGTTTCCATGATTGGTTGCTAGCCTTATAAGTTCTTTCCTCGTCTCCTAGATTGCACACTCTTGGTCTTTGCAGGTACATCCGGTACTATGGGGATTGTCCCCTTATATAATTGGCCAGTTGCCACTGTTGTCTCTTTCTCCCGCAAGTCCGTCGACATTGCAGCTCCATCTTCACGAGCAGAGCCAAAGCGCATTTGAAGAAGCCATACTTGGAAGAAGTGCAGTGTAGCAGTTTTAAATTTTTCATTCTTCCAACTGTGAGAAATTTGGAGAGTAGATGATTGCATTATGGTGTCGGCCTGAGGGTTGTCACTAGCTGCTTCAAATTTGAATTATCTCTATTTGTTATCATGTTTTCTAGAAAAATTCTTAGATATATTGAATTTGATAAACATAGATTGTAGGTTATTTCTTCACTCGTTTTTCACTTTGGCAGGGACATCCTGAAATAAATCTAGAACTGCAGCTTCCGCCGCCATGGCTTCAACCCTTTAGGCCTGGTGATTACATTGTGTTTGTTGATTCCCTTTTCCCTCCCTCCTTGTACGCCCAACATGGCCCTTTTGTATGTACGTCCAATTTGTATAATCTGAACTTGTCAGCTTGCAAAGTTTCTTAATTATGATTGCTCTGGATGGAATCCATATATTATGCGGAGGACCCTCAATCTCAAGGTGTTTGCAATTAACATTTTCATGTCAAGAGTATGGATCTTTTTTTGCCTTGGCTTAATTTTTCCTATAAATTATAGCTTATGTCTATCAGCTCACTAATTGTGAGCATGATGCAGAGTTGCATACCAGGGATTTCCTCTCCGCTCAAAACAGTTTTCAGGGAATCTCTTCTATTTGTCTTGGTTTCTTTTCTGTTGAATCAGTGTTATAGATTGTACATCCATTCGGTGCACTTGTTGTTCTGGTGCATTTGAACTTAATATTTTTTGTCATAGATCCGTCATTTTATATGGACAGCAAGCAGGATTACTTGCAACAAACTTAATCATGGCCGACTTCTCTAAGGGTCGTGATATGTAACTTTGGAGAAGACATGTTCTCAAAAACACTGGATTTTATGCTTCCATGGTTCATTCTTATCAAGCACCTATGCCACATTCAAGGTAGGTTCACAAATGGACATGTTATTTTTGTTTTATGCAAGATGCATATAGCCGTTCCAATAAGATATTATTTAATAATGTCTTAAACTTTTTATTATAAGTGACTACAGGGTGGTGCTCCATAAGATCCTCACATAGATTTGGATCGTGGTGCTCACATTAGCAACTCCTTCGTGTTTGAATACGAATGCAAAAAAGTAAGCCAAAAGAAGCGAAGAGAATAAACTCAGATATGCTAACTTATTAAATAAGTCAATCACACAGGTAATAAAAAAAATTATGCAAGCCTCATTTTCGAACAACCATACAAACCATGAGAAATTGTATATCGCATCAGTCTGGTACCGTGGTCCCTTGCAAAATCTTTGCATCTCATACTAAAATGTAAGAATTTGTTACAAGATCTGCAACAGTGTGTTGTCTACATTTCTACAGTATTTTCACTGACCAATTTTCTCCAGAATATTCTATCTTTTCTCTTGAAATGGACGGGCGCGGCAACGCGCGCTTTTATGGTCTAGTTGTGCATAATTACACAAGCAGTCATCACTTTCTATATTGTGTTAAAAATCCATGTTCTTGCAGGGTGAGAATAATAGCCCAACGAGCTTGAAAGACCCTCTCTACATTCTTCCTACAAGCTTCTTGCTCCCTTGCAAAGCATGCTTCCATTTGGTTTATAGGGGTACAAATTGTCTTCATAAATGTTGACCATTCATGATAAATGCCATCTGGAAAACAAGCTTCTTGCGATGCATATCTGAATGGAAGAAAACCCTAGTTTGCCGGCGACATATTTTTTCATCTTGAAGTAGCCATCATAGGCTTATAAACCATTCAATATGCAATTGAACACATGTCTTCGCATGCGGAAGCGTTTCCAGAAATGAGCGGCAGTGTAGAGGGTGCCCTCTGGGTGGAAGTAATCATTGAAAAGTTGATTGTGAGCCGCAACTACGGTCCAGCCTGTCATGATCTAGGATCAACCTAGATCCCTTCCTCGGCGTGCCACTGGCTCGGTTTTCAAATTCTTCGCGTCTTTGCGTCTCTGGTACCCGTTGTGTAGACAGCGGGATAAGACGAGCCTGTGTGAGATCCTTCGGCGTCTCTTGGAGGCGGCACGGCGGCTCCCCCTTAGAGCGCCCTTTCTCTCGTTGTTTTGTGTTTTCTCGCTTGGCGAGTGTGTCGATGACTTTCTTTGGGCCGTCTTGTGTTGTGGCCCCAGCTTTTGTTGTGTCGTCTGTTGAACCTATGTAACTTGTGTTGGATGGTTGCTTTATTTATAAAACAGGGCGAAAGTCTGATTCGAGAGATCTAGGATCCACCCTTGAACCTTGGAATGGCATGCCGCTCATTATGCGTGGAGCACACAATTCAAAAGAAAAATCATGGAGCACACAATTCAAAAAAAAATCATGGAGCACAAGAGCAGTTGCGATAAATATTTCTGATTCATCATCGGATGAGTCGACTTACGGCGTATGAATGAACTTCGTGAATAAAAACATCACGACATCATCGAGCATTATTCTCTAAAAACCCAAAGGAACTACAATCACCAACTATACATAACACATATAGCAAATGTTGTTTGCAAAATTTGTGTGCCTCACTGCGCCGGCCACGCAAATCACCGAACACCTTGTAGGCATAGCTCCGACCGCCTATGGCTTCAGGAAGGTGCGACAAGCTCAAGATCGACGATGTAGAGCTCGCGAAGGTCGATTTCATCGCGGTGGAGCTCGCGAAAGCACGGACGACGCCACCTACTATCGGCGCCGCTATAGTTGATTTGGTGGATCCGAGCGCTCCTTCTCGACCGGGAAAGTGGGAGGCTAGGAAGGCGGGGCATGACACTACTTTCCCGACGTGGGCACAGGGGGGTGAGTTGTGGTGGCAGACAGACGAAGAAACAGGGGAAAAGATTAGGGGCGTCGGGGTGGAGAGGGGGATTGGTCAGTGCGGCTAATACTTGGGCCTGACGCGGACAAGGACTAACAACGGACAGCGTCCACTTGTCCCCAAAGCGTCCCTAAGTTTGGAGCCAGTTTGAGGAAAATGAGCTATCCGTGGACAAGCAGAATCAATTTGGGGGACGCATTGGTGTGTAGTTCCTTGTCATCACGTAACTACACGCACAGAAACAGGCCGATGTGGGGGTTGGGGAGCCCATTGGATATGCTCTAACAAAAGCATAGCGTCTCCCACCTCGTCTATCCTCCCCTCTCAAGTCTCAATCAACCAAAAGAACACTTTTTTTGGTGCAGTTAGGGTTTTGGCGACGCTCTAGCGATCCGGCGATCCTAGCCCACACGAACTCATTTAGTGATCCTGATCTCTTGATCGTGATTACCTCCTTCTCCCACTGTGTTCCCCATCTGTCTGGGTGATACGTCCAAAACGTATCTACTTTCTCGAACACTTTGCTATTGTTTCTTCTCTAAACTTATGTGATTTGGATACAACTAACACGGAATGACGCTGTTTTTAGCAGAATTACCTTGGTGTATTGTTTTTGTGCAGAAAATGAACTATCAGGAAAAATCCCGGAAAATATGCTAAAATTATATTTCACCAGAAGATCCACGGAGCCAGAAGAAGAGACGGAGAGGAGGCCTGGGGGGCCCACACCCACCCCAGGCGCGGGCCCACCACTGGAGTAGTCATGGCAATTGTCTAACTCCTGCTGACGACCGTACATCATGAAGCTAAGGTGGTCCAATTGAGTCTTTAGCTCGGGATGGTATGGGGCTTCCAGTGGTTGTCCATTTGCATCACGCCTCGGGCAAAACTCAAAGCGAGTACCCTTGATCTGATTGATGCTCTGCCCACACAGACGGGAAAGAGCTTCCTGCATTGCCCTGGCAATTCCATCGAGCCAGTTGTTCTCTCTTAAGGTAAATTGAATTCCTTCCACAGTGGGAGGTTTAATCTTTCCTCTGAGACTTGCAACAATTAGCCACTGCAGATCTTCTCCTCCTTGATCATTGAGCTGAGCTCCGAAGAACTCGGGGTGCGGATGCTCCAGAAGTTCCGAAAGCTGGTCCAAATCCCTCTCAAAGATAAGGTTTCCTCCATTCCCCAACTGATAAAACTTGTACTTCACGTCCATCTATAAGAATATAGGATGAGTAAGTTAGTAGAGTAATCAAGTGTGTCAAAATTTTATGTATTTTGCAAGGGTTTTAGAAGAACATGAATTTTCATGAGAGAATCCAAGGGGTAAGAATGAGAATAAGTTTTTGTAAATATTTGTTTTCTTTGGTTTTGAAACTAAGTTTTTGATTCAAACGTCCAGTCTAACTAGGGTCTCCTATGGTCAGGATGGCTCTGATACCAACTTGTCAACACCCGGATTTTTAATCCCAGATGCCTGTTATGCCATACATCGCAATCCCAGGATTACCATTTTTGCGAGACATAACAGAATTGGATACCATAGTACATCATCCATTACAAGCCGTACATAAGTTCTTACACAAATAGGGATCTCATGATCCAGTTCTTAATACAACATCAAGCAGCGGAATACGTAATAATAATAACGGTAGCATGGGCGAAGCTCCATCTTTGGGGTCACAGGCAATGCTGACGATGGGAGATGATCCTAGTTGTCATAACCTTCCTGGGGTCCATCCTCTAGGTACTCCTCTTCATAGTCTAGCCATGGGAATAGCCAGGGACAAAGCCATGAGTACTCTTTAAGTACTCGCAAACTAATACTAACAAATGAAAGGGGGTTTTGATAATAGGACACTAGGCTCTAGGGTTATTTTGCAAAAGCCAGGTTTATCTCTACTAAGTTTAGGAGCAACAATTGCTAGTTGAAGTTTATAACATCTACGTGGGAACTTGTATTTCATATCACAACCCTGTTGTGGTCAAGTCAAAGTCTCAATTCATTTCACAAGTCATTTTGAAAAGTCTGACGGGGGAACAGTATGGCCACTCCAACTGTCCATAACCGCGGACGCGGCTATTCGAATAGTTTGACACTCTGCAGAGATTGTACACTTTCACCACAACATTCGATACATCCGTCAGGAACAAATCCTGAATTCACCATACTCAGTATGCGGATAATCAATCCTAACCTTTCAATTACACGCCCTAGTATAAGCACCTCTCCTGTGAGTTTGGCCTCCCAACCATGACCAACTGTCATCTTGGGTACTGCACAGGTGGACAATCTTCACAAGGTAGCCTCAGCTCAGACCTTGGCCGTGAGGGAGCTAATACTAAGGTATATATGTTTCCAGTCAAGCCCTACCCAATCTTCGGATATTGTGGTTGTACGCTAAAATTGGAATGGTATCGCATCCAGACAACCATCAGTTTTATAAAGGGCTCATGCCTCAACATTTTCATCACCAAAATCATCAGGTGTTCGGAAACACATGTCCAAAACATTTCAATAGAATGATCCATCATTCCAAGGTTTTCATAACCATTTTTCCACCAAGTATTCCCATCTAAAGTTGATCAAGTTTTATGCTTAGCACTAGCATCTACATGTTGGGGTAAGCACTGATGAGGGGAGGTAAACTAGTGGAGTTTTAGCTAAGTTCAATCTCATGCCTTAGGATGACATCAAGATTATCTAGCTTAGGCCAAATTTTATGCTCTTTATGCAACCTTCACATATCTTTATAGTATCTACCATTCACTTAGGTAAAAATCTAGGTAAGAGCTTTGATAAAGAAATAAAGTAAGGAGCTTGCAAGTAAAACTAGGATTGGTTTATCAAGTGGATATGATCACATATACTTAAGGCATATAGTGGTCATGGTAACAAGAAAGTATTAGCTTGCATAAGTAGGGTATCTTGCAAGTGGTAGCTGGCATTGGTCAACTTGATTAGTAAAGCTTGCTAAATTGCAAGTGTTAGCTTGCCTTGTGCAGAGCAGTGGTTGAAGTTCTCCTCGGCTTCTTCTTCGTAGAATCCTCCTTCCTCCTCGTACCCTTGGTCGGTACTAGCGTCTATAAATAAATACGAGGGACACAATCACCAAACAATACTTAACTACTTGCAATCATCACACACAAGGGTCCTATAGATGATCTAACATCATCTCTAACATTACAAGATTAGGGCTTGGTTTAATTCCTTTTATTTTTAGAAAAGTAATTTCTACTCATTGAAAAACTACTTAAGATTTAATATTCTCCAAACCAAATATGGGATCATGTTGACTCATGTCATCACCACATATTTTAGTCCATGGGAATATGATTTAAAGTGGTGTCACAATTTAATAAGGTTTTACCCTTTTTATTTTAATTACATAAAGTGACTAGAAATGCCTATGTAGCATTCTTTTATTACTTGAACATTATTTCTGTAAGTAAACCTATATATTTTTATATATTCTGAAAGGTATGGTTAAATGTGATTTTTGAGAGTTGGAATCAACTCAAAAGCTATTATGGTTTAAATTTGAAAAATGTTTGAATGCAGAAAAGCTTCTGCCTTGTTATTTTTACCATGGGTGATCTACAGATCCAAATGACTTGAATCCAACGGGCTTGGATTCAGCATTCCCATACCTTTCTAACAAAATTGGTTTCATTCAATTTGATGCTCTGAATCGATTTGGTTGATTTTTGAAACTAGGTACAGAAGTGAGTTTGAAATAAAATGGAAAAGGTTTAATTCAAATAACTGGGCTGCGCGAGAAAAGTTAACGGGCCGGCCTGCTAAGCGTAGCGCTTCCGCGGGCTGGTTAAGTGGCTGTCCCCACTCATCAGAGAGACAGGGAGGTGCGAAGCGGGATGGGGCGATGTGGGTCGTTCGATCTGGTTCTAATCCAACGGCTGAGAGTCATCGTCGACGTTGGGCAACGCCGGCGAGACAGAAACCTAGCGCGGCCAGTGGGGGTTATTGGGGGCTCACTGGGGTTCGGGCGAGGGTCGGCGAGGCGGGCGAACGACGAAGTCGACGACGGCGAATCTCCTGGTACCGGTGGCTCCTCCTGGGGCGGCTCCAATCACTGGCTCCCTTCTTCTCCAGAGGAGGCGGGCTCCGGTGAAATTCCGACGAGGTGCTGCTTGCCTTGCTCCGGGAACGGTGTGGCACGATCAGTGAGGAGAGGGGAGTATAATGGTGTGCTCAATTTGGCTGGGGGTGGCCTCAATTTATAGTCGAGCGAGGGTACCGACGGGGCGCACGGTGAGCTCGTCGGGGGCGATGGTACAGACGGCTATTGGCATGGGCGAAGGTAGGGGACGGCGCGGTGTTCCCTGGCGATGCTCAACGATACGGTGGCGAGACGTGGGGTGGTGCGGGTTGGTCTGGAACACGCGACGCTCTGCGCGGCAGAGGCGGCGTCTTCGACGGCGAGCGGTGGCTGTGCGGCATGGGCGGCAAACGGGGATGTCTGGCGGTCTCCTGGGTCGGTAGTGATCGTGTATGCACGCGGCGAGGGCGACGCGCGGTTTGTGGGCTTCGGTCGAGGGTGGCGCTCTGGCGTATGCTCGGCACGGTTGGCAGAGGCACGGGCGCGGCGTTCCTGGGTGCTCTGGTCGGTGTCTTCAAGGCAGGGCTGGTCGAGAGGGGGCGGTGAGGCATGGGTGTTCTCCCAGACAAGGTTGGCACGGCTAGTTTCCTTCCTAGCTTCCTGTCTACAATGGGGTGGCAAGGATGCACTCGGCTGTTCACCATTGATGATATTGGCAAGCTCACAGTGGTGCTAGTGCTTGGTTAATCTTGCTAGATGATCTACTAAGCTGGTTGTGAGCTAGATAGGGAACCAGTTAGGCTCAAAACACTGCACACTATAGTGTTTTGATTTTGTTTGATTTTTGCCTCCCAAGTGTTTGATGAAATGGCCGCATGAATTCAAGTTTTGAATTTTGAAAAGATTTTTGGTGGGTGTGCTAGATTGGTGCTGGCGAGTCTGCAGATGCTTGGGTTTTGAAAGTTGAGCTTGTTTGAGTGGTTTTTGAAAAAGTGGGATCTTCTCATATGATAAAGATTCAATTTTGAATTTCCATTTAAACTATGCATTTGAAAGTTTCTGTATGATCACAAGGTGGGCCTTGATACTTTGTTATGAGTACAATCAAGGGGTGCAAAGATCCAGAAAAGTTTCTGTTAGGTTCTGAAAGTTTGAGACAGCCAAAGTAGGCATGGGAGTTAAATTGGTCAAAATGACCATTCCTTTATTTTATTTGTTTTGCTTTATTTGTCTTTGGGAAAGGTGTGGGAAATGTTTTAGATGATGTTTATTTCACCTAAGAAACATTTTTCAATCAAGGAAACACATAAACAAGGTGGTTCAAAAGAATTTTAAATTCAATGCATACTCATATGCATGCTTTCATAATTTTATTTAGAAAAGTTTTTATTAACCCTAATTTTGATGCTTAGAGTTTGATGATCCAAGTTCAATATTTTTGGGATGTTTAAAACCTTCCCCCTTAAACAAAATCTCGTCCCGAGATTTGAAAAAGGACGAAAAGATTACCTAGGATTTCAAGAGATCGGGAAACTCCGTCCGGATGTGATCTTCGCGCTCCCAGGTAGCTTCTTCTTCTGTGTGGTTGCTCCACTGAATCTTGAGAAACTTGATGCTTCGGCTTCGGGTAGTTCAAAAAGCTTCTTCCAAAATATGGATGGGTACTTCAGGATAGGTCAGGTCATCGTTGATCTCTATGGTCCGGTGATCGATATTTTTGAACACTTCGGTCTTCTCGGGGACTTCGAGACACTTGCGGAGTAAGGAGATATGGAACACGTTGTGCACGGCTGACATCTCTTCGGGTAGTTCCAATTGATATGATACTTCTCCTCGATAGTTCAGGATCTTGAAAGGTCCGATATATCTGGGGGCTAACTTTCCCTTGAGTTAGAAACGCTGCATTCCCTTCAATGGCGACACTTTCAGATAAACAAAATCTCCTATGTTGAAGGCGAGGTCTCTATGTCTCTTGACGGCGTAACTCTTTTGTCTGGATTGGGCTGTCTTGAGGTGCTCATGAATCTTGTGAAACTTCTCTTCTGCTTCTCGTAGGATGTCGGGTCCAAAAATCTGACTCTCTCCTACTTCCGACCAGTTCAAAGGGGTGCGACACTTCCTTCCGTACATGAATTCAAATGGGGCCATTTGCAAACTGGCTTGATAACTGTTGTTGTATGAAAATTCTGCAAACGGCAGACAGTCTTCCCACTTGTATCCATATTCTAACACACATGCTCTCAGCATATCTTTGAGTATTTGATTTACTCGCTCCGTTTGTCCATCAGTCTGAGGGTGATTAGCGGTACTGAAATCTAAGCGGGTTCCTAAACCTTCTTTTACTTTCTTCCAGAATGTCGAGGTAAACTGAGTTCCTCGATCTGATACGATGTTCTTGGGGACTCCATGCAAACTAACGATTCTAGCGATGTACAACTCTGCTAGTTTCGAACTCTGATATGTGGTCTTGACGGGTAAGAAATGGGCGACTTTGGACAGTCTGTCCACTATGACCCAGATAGAGTCATTTACCCTACTAGAGGTAGGCAGTCCAGTGATAAGGTCCATTCCAACGGAATCCCATTTCCATTCCGGAATTTGCAATGGTTGCAACAATCCAGCGGGTCTTTGATGTCCTGCCTTGACTCACTGACAAATATCACACTTGGCGATATAGCTTCCGATTTCTCTTTTCATATTATGTCACCAAAATTGCTCCTTCAAATCTTGATACATCTTAGTTCCTCCGGGATGGATAGAATAAAGAGTATCATGATCCTCCTTCAAGATCACTTCTTTCAACTCAGAATCTGCTGGTACACAAAGGCGTCCTTTGTACCACAAAACTCCTTCTTCGTCCTCGGTGAATCCGGATACTTTGCCTGTACCGATACGACGCTTGATTCCTTCAATACTAGCATTTCCCTTTTGCGCCTCTTTAATCTGACTGATCAAAGTGGGCTGGAGTTCTATGCTAGCCAAAAATCCTTCACTTACTAATTCTATCCGAAAATCTTCCATCTCTTTGTGCAAGCTTGGTTGCTCCTTCAAGATCATGGAGTTCAAGCGGCACGGCAATCTGCTAAGGGCATCGGCTACCACGTTGGCTTTACCAGGGTGATAGTGAATGTCCAGATCGTAATCCTTGATTAGCTCAATCCATCTTCTCTGCCTCATATTCAGCTCCTTCTGAGTGAATATATACTTTAGGCTCTTGTGATCCGTATAGATCTCACAACGGTTTCCCATCAGGTAATGTCTCCATGTTTTCAGGGCTAGAACTACGGCTGCGAGTTCGAGGTCATGGGTTGGGTAGTTTTGCTCATGTTTCTTTAGTTGTCGAGATAGATAAGATACAACTTTGCCTTCTTGCATTAGCACACATCCGAGACCAATCTTGGATGCGTCACAATACACATCGAAGGGCTTTGTGATATCCGGCATGATCAAGATTGGGGCTGAAATAAATCTCCTCTTGAGTTCTTGAAAACTGGCTTCACATTTGTCAGTCCATTCAAACTTCTTGTCCTTCTTCAGCAATTGGGTCATGGGTCTGGCGATACTAGAGAATCCTTCTATGAATTTGCGGTAATATCCCGCCAATCCGAGAAATGAACGAACTTGGGTTTGAGTGGTTGGGGCTTTCCAATCTTCTACATCTTTCACTTTGGCAGGGTCAACGGCAATTCCTTTGACTGATACAATGTGACCGAGGAATCCTACCTCCTGTAACCAGAATTCACATTTGCTAAACTTTGTATACAATTGATGCTCTCTAAGGGTTCCAAGAATGGTTCTTAGGTGTAGCTCAAGTTCTTCTTCCGATTTGGAATAAATCAGAATGTCATCAATGAAAACAACGACAAACTTATCCAGGAAGTCCATAAAAATGTTATTCATGAGATTCATGAAATAAGAGGGGGCATTGGTTAATCCAAAAGACATGACTGTATACTCGTACAATCCATATCGGGTGGTAAAGGCAGTCTTTGGAATATCCTCTACACGAATTTTGAGTTGATGATAGCCAGTTCTAAGATCAATCTTAGAAAACACTTTGGCACCGGTCAACTGATCAAACAAATCTTCTATCTTGGGCAAGGGGTACTTGTTCTTGATGGTGACATCATTCAATTTCTGATAATCCGTACACAAACAGTTACCTCCATCCTTCTTGTCCACGAACAAGACAGGTGATCTCCATGGTGACGCACTTGGTTGAATCAATCCAATTTCCAGCATGGAATCCAGTTGCTTCTTTAGTTCTGCGAGCTCTGACGGGTTCATACTATAGGGTCTCTGGGCTATGGGTCCAGTTCCGGGGATTAGTTCGATGATAAACTCGATATCCCAATCTGGGGGCATACCGGGCAAAACATCTGGAAATACATCGGGGTATTCACAGACTATCCAGACTTGGTCAATGGTAGGTTGGGATATACTCTTGTTGCATTTGAATTGGCGAGGTAAGGTTTCAGATATATGCTCGACTGATATTCCGACGGTACTGGTCATGGTTATGGCTTTCTTGGCACAGTCAATCAATCCTTTATGTTTGGACATCCAATCCATTCCTAGTACTACTTCCAAACCTTTAGTTCCGAGTACTATCAGATTTGCATAAAAATCTATGCCATGGATTCGGATAGGGACGGCTTTGCAAATTTGCCTAGCCTTAGTGGTTGATCCGGGAATTTGAACAATCATGACATGCTCCAGTTTGGTTGGTTGAATTTTACTAGTGCATGCAAATTCTTCGGTGACAAATGAATGCGATGCACCAGAATCAAACAACACTCTTGCAAGTACTGAATTAACAGAAAACATACCCAGCACGACATCTGGCGCTTCCTGAGCTTCTTCAGCATGCATGAGAAAAAGACGACCGTTGCGGTTGAGTGAATTCCCTGGGGCAAATCTTCTTCCTGGCTGAACACGACGCTGCTGTTGAGCTGGGACATTGGCATTGGGTGCTGCGAAATTCTTCTTGTTGGGGCACTCGTTGGAATAGTGGCCTTTATTTCCACAGTCATAACAAGTCACTTGCGACTTGTCCTTTGCTGCTACAGGCATAGCATTGCTTCCAGTCGAAGTATCAGTGTTGGTGTTGGCGGTAACATTGTTTTTGTTGAACTTGGGTGGGGCACGATTGAAATTGCTAGCATTGCCGGGTTTGTTGTGATTTCCTCCGGGCCTAGGGTTTCCACGGTTGGGATAGGTCGGACGGTTCATCGGGGGTCTGTTGGTTCTTGGGGAAATCCGGGATATGGGTTAGGGTGATACTTTGGGGTCTGATGGGTTCCTGGTTGATGCATCATGCGATGCTTGCGGTTCTCATTGGCTTGGTTGATCTTTCCTTCCATCTGTATAGCTGAGTCGACAAGGGCTTCAATATCAGCAAAGGGGATATTGACTAACACAGTCTGCATTTGATCATGCAGACCATTCAGGAATCTTTCTTTCTTCTTGGCTTCGGTGTCGATCTCATCCGGGGCATACCTAGCTAATGACAAGAATTTGTCATGGTATTCCACTACAGTCATCCTTCCTTGCTTCAGCTCTTTGAACTCGTCTCTCATTCTCTTGATCAAACCTGGTGGTACATGGGTTCTGCAAAACTTGACCTTAAATTCCTTCCAGGTCATCATCTGGCCTCCGGTCATTGCGCGAACACTGTTCCACCATGCCCTGGCATCTCCGGCTAGATAGTGGGTGGCGAACAGAACTTTCTCGTTGGCTTCCAGTCCGACGACTTCTAGGTTATTTTCCATGGTTTGCAGCCAATCATCAGCGTCTAGGGGCTCTTCTGACTTAGTGAAAACAGGTGGGTTGGTATTCTGGAAATTTTTGAGCTTAGATCCATGGTTGTCCTGATTTCTGTGACCTTGGTTGTTGTGGGCAAGCTGGGCTATCTGCTGAAGGGTGGCTAGGTTGGCTTGACATTCCGCTCTTTCAGCTTCACGGTCAGAAGTCAACATTTGCAGAATCTGCAACATCGGGTCCGGGGATGAACCACTTCCTCCACGTGGCATCTGAAGATTGAGATAGATCAAGAGGTAAATTTCTAAAATTTTGGGTCTTTGAGAAATTTTTAAAGTTTGACTCAGATTTTTCTAGCAACTTGCTTTTTCATTCATTCATTCATTCATAGCACACGATACAACACACACCACAACAAAGGAAAGCAGATGGTTTTAAGAACCATGCTGAGAACTACAATACAATGGGACCGAATACTACTCACTACGCTAGTGCTCAAGTGCTACTACTCCTCGGAATCTGTGGCCTCATCATCCTCATCATCATCGATGAAGGCGAAATCGTCTTCATCGGTGAAGAAGTCCATAGCCTGATCCTCCAGAAAATCATCATCGTCGCTGAGATAGGAGTAGGGGTCTCCACGAAGATCCTCTCCTGCATTCTCCCTTTCCTCCAGCTGCATGTCTCTCTCGTGGATGGTCTCCTCCAAAGATGAGATGCGGTGGCGAAGACGGGCAATGATGCACTCCTTCTTGTCGAGCCAACGGCGGCGAGACTTGCGATCCTTTGCTAGCATGGCGATGGTTTGGTCCTTCGTCTTGATGATGGCATACTTGTGGTTGGAGTAGTCACGGCAGTTGTCTAACTCCTGCTGATGATCGTACATCATGAAGCTAAGGTGGTCCAATTGAGTCTTTAGCTCGGTATGGGATGGGGCTTCCAGTGGTTGTCCATTTGCATCACGCCTCGGGCAAAACTCAAAGCGAGTACCCATGATCTGATTGATGCTCTGCCCACACAGACGGGAAAGAGCTTCCTGCATTGCCCTGGCAAGTCCATCGAGCCAGTTGTTCTCTCTTAAGGTAAATTGAATTCCTTCCGCAGTGGGAGGTTCAATCTTTCCTCTGAGACTTGCAACAATTAGCCACTGCAGATCTTCTCCTCCTTGATCATTGAGCTGAGCTCCGAAGAACTCGGGGTGCGGACGCTCCAGAAGTTCCGAAAGCTGGTCCAAATCTGTCACATCCCAAGATTTTCCAAATCTTGTAATGTGAAAAATAAATAAACAAAATAAATAATTGTTGAAATTTAGGGTGAAAAGAAACTTCTGTTTCTAATAGGAAACTTAAAAATCCCATCTTGAACAAACTTTAATTGAAGTTTGAATCCAACAAAATCCAAATCAAGAGAAATGCATTCCTCAATGAATGTATCTTGAAAATTAAACACTTGGAAAATAAATCCAAACACTAAACCCTAATGGAATAAAATCATTTCCAAGTATCTTCAAGCATATGGATTTGATCCATATAAAAATTTGTCAACAAACATTTACAAATGATCAAGAAAGGCAAATAGAAATATTGTAAACCATATAAATTGGTTTCACTTAATTTGGTGCCATGGATAAAATCTTATGAATTTAATAAGATAAGGAAAAGTAATTTCCAAAGCTAATAAAGAACTTATCTAAAATACATACCAAATGGTGAGCAAAAAATTCTAAATAGATTTAGAAGGATAAATAAATATCAAATAAGATTTTACAAATTGGAATCACCAAGTTTGGATCTCTAAATAAAAAGATATGGATTTTATAAGATGAAGAAAGAAATATTAAATAAGGATTATTTAAAGACCAAATTAAATCTTGGCCTAATCCATTAAGCAAATGGAATGAATAGAATCCAAATCCAAATAAAATAGAAGGATAGAGAATTTCCAAAATTAAATAAAATGGCTTGCACCAAATTCTATTTGAGTAAAGACAAATCCAATTCTAATTGATTAATAAATCATATTAAAAACTTTTCCAAAGAATTCAAGTTGAATTATTTGACACCCAAATAATCAAATAAAAACCTACTGAAAAGATTTGGAAGGTTTTAGAAATTCAAATGGAGATTGAATAATATTACTAAATCTTAATTAATTAAAACTAGAGCCTATTTTTGAATAATTAAAAGACCCCCAAAAAAATAAAGTTTTATTCCAAAATTGACTTCAGAATATACTATTAATCAGTATATGAATCCACACAAAATTTGAGATAGGTTTAAATTCAAACTAATGTTTCAATTAATTAATCAAAACCAAAATAGATTAATAGAAATGGAAAAAGGAAAAGAATCTAAACAAAAAAAATATGAAAAGGACTCAGCCCAGCCAGCAGGCCCAACTAAGCCCAGTCCAGCCCACTCCTTCCCCCTCGCAGCGAAATGTTTTTCACTGGCAAATGAACCCGCTAGCTCACTGAGCAGTGGACCCCACTACCACACTCTCTCTCTCGCAGACAGCCAGGTCCCACCTTCCCAGTCATCTTCTTCACCCACGCGACGACCACGCCCCTTCTCGCCGGCCGTTTCGGCTGGTTTTAATTTGCATCAATATGCGTCAATGCCCTGCTCTAATCTCGCCGCGATCACGATAGATTAAACACTTGTTCCTCCTCTCTATTTCCCCTCAGAAATCACTGCAAGAGCGCCCCCAGGCCGTCCCCATTTCCGCTTACACCGCCACGATCTCCGGCGAACATCCGCGGCGATTCTGGCCAGCCCACACCCCCTCTTGCTCCCTGGCACACACGAGCTTGCTCCCCATCTCCTGGCGGACCTCCCCGTATCGTCGGCTCGCCCGCGCGTGCCCTGCAAGCTCGACAACGTCTCCGCCAGAGCAGCGCCACCATCTGCCTCCGCTCCGACGAGCACTACTAGTGAGACCAGACCTTCCCTTCCTCTCTCTTGATGCTCACACACTCACCACTTTTCCACGAGTCTAACTGCACCATTCGTTTTACCAAGCACGCTCTGTAACGACGTCCTCGACAACGGCCGAGTGAACCCGTCGTCAGGAGCAACTCCGGCGAGCGATTCCCATCGACCCCGAGCGCCCTTTCGCCAGCAAGGACCGCCTTGAGATTCCCCATGCCACGGTGAAATCGGTGAGCCTCTCCCCACCCTCTATCGCTTCCTGCATCGCCAGCAACGCCACCGTCTGACCGCGCGTCGCTAGTCGCCACCGCTAGTCGCCGCCGCCAGCGCCGCTGCTTAATGGTTAAAATGATAGGGACCGTAGGATCTTAATCAGATGGTTGCGATAGAATCATAATCGAAAGGGTATCCTTTGATCTGCACCGTGCGTAGCCATTTAGATCTGACGGCCCAGGAAGGTCGATCCAACCAAAGCGGTACCGACGAGCAGTAACACGCCACGTGGCCCTGCCTGTTGATAAAAAAACCAGAAATGATCTATGTGTTGTTCCAATTTGAAAAATTCATAACTTTCAAACCACACGTCCAAATTTTGCAAATTTTATATCAATGCAAAACAAGTACTTTCTGACCATGCACTTTGTTTAGTAAAATGCTTCTGTTAAATTGATTGTTTTTGCAGAAACTTGTGTATGCATGTTTAGAATATAAAAATTGTTCTAAAATGATTTTTGAGATAAAATATTGGGAAAATGGTTTGTTTTGAACCTACTGACCATAGAAATCAATTGGTGGTTTCAAAAATATATTTGGTGAAGCAAAAGAATAAACCTTTGATTTAAACCATTTCTAGTCAAATAAAAATATTGTTTATTTGTTAAAAATGCTTTTTGGAGAAAACCTTTGGGAAATGTTTTGATTTAAACTCCCTGACCCTAAACACCAAGTTTTATGATTTGAAAATGTATTTGGTGAACTTTATAAAGATTGTGACTTTGATAAAGTCATTTTCAACCACATAAAATAATGATTTGGTTTAAAAATGGTTTATAGATAAAATCTTTTGCAAATAGTTTTTGCCACTTTATAAAATGACCAATAAAGTGTTTTAGAATGTTTATAACCTATTATAAACCACTTTTGTAAATAAAACAAAGTTTGGCATGCTTGCATGCATTGTTTTGTTTCTATTATTTTATGTGATGCTTTGCTTGAATGGTAGATTGAAATGTTGCTTGCTTGATTGAATTGTAGTGGAATTTGAAGAGTGTGAGTATTGCAAGATCAAGGAGTGAACTCATATTCTCTACCAAAAAGGCAAGTGATGCTTCATACTTTTGTCCCATTATTTTCACTATGCATTAGTGATATTTCTAAGTAGGACTTGCATGGAATTTTGCTAAGTGTAAACTATGCCATGGGAAATCCTAGTAGATGAAACCTTAGTATAATTCTCCAAAGTTAATATTCCTACTACTATCATGCTTAGCTTAGCTAGTAAAAAACAAGGGTGGATTATATTTCATGATATGGAATATTTCTAAGTCAAGGACTTGTGTTTTGTTTAATAAAACAACTAAGTGAAATGAATCACCTGGGTGGAATGGAAGGAATGGTTTGTGTTGAGTGGTTCACAAGGCCCATTTCTATGGTTTACCTTGTGTATCTCACTTGTGGATGGCCACCCAAGAACAAAGAGATTTGAGATGTCAAATGTTGAGAAGCTTCAAGTGCAGCCACTTGGCATTATGGGCTCTGCCTGGATCATATAGGTTGCAATAACTTAGTCAAATGGACAGTTGGTGGTAGGGGTTTGATAGGTTGGAGTGCGTCCATTTTGGTCTAAGGGAAGGCTTCTGAAAGATCTTGTCTTGGTGAAACCAAGTCTTGTGGGGAAAGTGCACCACCTCTGCAGAGTGTAAAATCTAAGTACTTAGCCATGTCCCTGGTAAAGGACAATTTGAGCATCAAGACATGGAAGCTATCAAGAATCTCCTCATCCAAATTTCTAAGTTAAAAACTTGTGGTAGAACAAGGGTTGAAGGATCACCAATTTCTATTGGGAGATGCCTTGGGTGATTTTGTCAAGAAAAAACTTAGTGTTTTCAAATGATAAGGAAAATCTATTTTGAGCAAAGCAAGCCTAAGCTCCACTTAGCCAAATGCATATAGATGATAGACTCCACTATATTACCATAGTATCACTTGCCGATACAATTCAAATGTATTGACCCTTGTGGCTGTAACTTGTTATGTTGCAGGTTTGTTTGATATTAGTGAAGTAGGATTACAAGTCTATACCCAACATGTTTGCCTGTGGCACTTTGAAGATGAAGGACCCCATGCTATTGTTAAATTCTGCTGCATTGTAATGAGATAGCCAAATGAGCTATGTAAGATGTAATAAATTATTTTATTCCTGGTTATAAAGTTGTATTATGACCTTTGTATCTTGATATTACATCTTAACTGTAGATGCTAGCTATTGATCCAGGGACTAGCATTGTAAACAGAGGGATCTTTACCTTATTAAAGGTTGGGAACCTTACAGATGGTATCAGAGCATTGTGTTGCCTATAGGATTGTAACCCTAGGATTGGACAAACCCCCTTAGAAAAATAGGAGTCGTATTTGTTCCAAAACTTATTTACAAACAATCTTGTAAACTCTTTCCTCAACCATTTTGGTTTTGACTCTACAACTCTTCTATTTCAACTTGATGGATAAAGCCTTCTCCATGGCCAAAGACTTCACCATGTGCAAAGGACTTCATCAACTCTAATGACTTCAACATATTCAAGTGATTTCAACCTTATTCACAACAAGGACTTCAACCTTGGATATCACTAAGGACTACAAGTGAGACAAGGAATCTTGCTCAAGACTTGAAGACTAAGAAAACACAACTTGGGAATCATCATCACCTTTGAAGTTTTGTGACCAAGAATTTTGCCAAGGAAACCATGATCTCATTCAAGAAGAATCAAAGGATGGAATAATTTCAAGTGAACCAGATAGTTGGACCACCATATTTATTTTAAGTCAAATCCACCAACTTATGTGGTGTAACAAAATATTTTGTTGCCTATAAGTGTGCTTGAAACTTGTTGTTTGAGTGGAATGTTTGTTTGTGATTGCTTGCACATTGCTTGTGTGAATTTTGATGTGTGTGATTGGAATTGATTCCTTAGAAATATTTTGCCTATTATAATCCCAATCCAACCCAAACAGATGACTACTCCAGGAAACTCCAACATCAAGGATGGTGTCAACAACAACAACCAAGAGATCAACATGAGAGAACTCATAGTAACCCAAACCCAGTTGAACCAAGTGACAGCTCAATTCTTAGCCAACACCAGTGAGTTAGATCCAACCATGCAAAGGTTTTTGGAAACCAAACCCAATTGTTACATAAGGTGACAGATCAAATTATCAACATGGGAGACAACTCTTCCCAAGGAGCTTGTGACAACAAGGATAAAAATGATGATATTATAGAAGGAAACCAAGCTTGCAATGTTTATGGAGACAAGGATCACACTTCCAAAGAGCATGAAGATCAATGCCCCAATTGTGAAGATAAACATCCAATTAATCAATGCCCCACATCTCAAGCTACTTGTTTCTTGTGTGAAGGAAATAATCATGTCCCTATCCAATGCCCCATCTATTCCATAGTTCAACAAAGGAAACAAGGTGGAATGCAACAACTGATTGCAGACTACCATGAGAGAGCCAAGTCTACCAAGAAGGGAGAAGACAAAGGAAAATCTCAGCTTGCACCTCCATGCAATATGACTCAATTTAAAGTACCAAAGAGGAGACATATGTATTATCCAAAGGAAAAGGTCAAGGAGACCAGGAAACTTTCCTACCTTTGAGATAAAATATGAAGAACATGAACTAGAAGCACTCCTAGCTTTGGAGAAACCCAAGAAGAAGAAAGACAAAAGTCAAGTGCAATGTTGCCATTGCAAAGAGATGGGACACTATGCCAATAAATGTCCAGAGAAGAAGAAAAAGTATAAGGAGATTAGCCAAGTATGGTGCAACAACTGCAAAGAGTTAGGTCATTATGTGTCAACTTGCCCACAGAAGATACGTGAAGAACTCAATCTTATCACATGCTACAATTGTGGTAACCAAGGACATTATGCAAGCAATTGTCCAGAAAATATGAAGCACAAGATAAAGCCTATGAAGGATATCAGCCTTGTCACATGTTTCAAGTGTGGAAACAAAGGACACTATGCAGATGTTTGCCCAGAGAGGTTTCAACAAGATCCCAAGCAAGCCAAGAAGTAATCTTGTTGGAAAAATTTTAAGGGTGGCAGTACCCTAGTTGCTTTGAGCCAATTTGTAACCCTACCTTCCCAAAATCTCGGGACGAGGGTGGTAGCCTGTCACATCCCAAGATTTTCCAAATCTTGTAATGTGAAAAATAAATAATTGTTGAAATTTAGGGTGAAAAGAAACTTTTGTTTCTAATAGGAAACTTAAAATCCCATCTTGAAAAAACTTTAATTGAAGTTTGAATCCAACAAAATCCAAATCAAGAGAAATGCATTCCTCAATGAATGTATCTTGAAAATTAAACACTTGGAAAATAAATCCAAACTCTAAACCCTAATGGAATAAAATCATTTCCAAGTATCTTCAAGCCTATGGATTTGATACATATAAAAATTTGTCAACAAACATTTACAAATGATCAAGAAAGACAAATAGAAATATTGTAAACCATAGAAATTGGTTTCACTTAATTTGGAGCCATGGATAAAATCTTATGAATTTAATAAGATAAGGAAAAGTAATTTCCAAAGATAATAAAGAACTTATCTAAAATACATACCAAATGGTGAGAAAGAAATTCTAAAAAGATTTAAAAGGATAAATAAATATCAAATAAGATTTTACAAATTGGAATCACCAAGTTTGGATCTCTAAATAAAAAGATATGGATTTTATAAGATGAAGAAAGAAATATTAAATAAGGATTATTTAAAGACCAAATTAAATCTTGGCCTAATCCATTAAGCAAATGGAATGAATAGAATCCAAATCCAAATAAAATAGAAGGATAAAGAATTTCCAAAATAAAATAAAATGCCTTGAACCAAATTCTATTTGAGTAAAGACAAATCCAATTCTAATCGATTAATAAATCATATTAAAAACTTGAATTATTTGACACCCAAATAATCAAATAAAAACCTACTGAAAAGATTTGGAAGGTTTTAGAAATTCAAATGGAGATTGAATAATATTACTAAATCTTAATTAATTAAAACTAGAGCCTATTTTTGAATAATTAAAAGACCCCAAAAAGAATAGAGTTTTATTCCAAAATTGACTTCAGAATATACTATTAATCAGTATATGAATCCACACAAAATTTGAGAGAGGTTTAAATTTAAATTGATGTTTGAATTAATTAATCAAAACCAAAACAGATTAATAGAAATGGAAAAAGGAAAAGAATCTGAACAAAAAAATATGAAAAGGGCTCAGCCCAGCCAGCAGGCCCAACTAAGCCCAGTCCAGCCCACTCCTTCCCCCTCGCAGTGAAACGTTTTTCACTGGCAAACGAACCCGCTAGGTCACTGAGCAGTGGACCCCACTCCCACACACTCTCTCTCTCGCAGACAGCCAGGTCCCACCTTCCCAGTCATCTTCTTCACCCACGCGACGACCATGCCCCCTCTCGCCGGCCATTTCTGCTGGTTTTAATTTGCATCAATACGCGTCAATGCCCCGCTCTAATCTCGCCGCGATCACGCTAGATTAAACACTCGTTCCTCCTCTCTATTTCCCCTCAGAAATCACTGCAAGAGCGCCCCCAGGCCGTCCCCATTTCCGCTTACAACGCCACGGTCTCTGGCGAACATCTGCGGAGATTCCGGCCAGCCCACGCCCCCCTTGCTCCCTAGCGCGCACGAGCTTGCTCCCCATCTCCTGGCGGACCTCCCCGTATCGTCGTCTCGCCCGCGTGTGCCCTGCAAGCTCGACAACATCTCCGCCAGAGCAGCGCCACCGTCTGCCTCCGCTCCGACGAGCACTACTGGTGAGACCAGACCTCCCCTTCCTCTCTCTTGATGCTCACACACTCACCACTTTTCCACGAGTCTAACTGCACCATTCGTTTGACCCAGCACGCTCTGTAACGACGTCCTCGACAGCGGCCGAGCGAACCCGTCGCCAGGAGCAACTCCGGCGAGCGATTCCCATCGACCCCGAGCGCCCCTTCGCCAGCAAGGACCGCCTTGAGCTTCCCCACGCCACGGAGAACTTGGTGAGCTTCTCCCCACCCTCTCTCGCTTCCTGCATCGCCAGCAACGCCACCGCCTGACCACGCGCCGCCAGTCGCCGCCGCCAGCGCCCCTGCTTAATGGTCAAAACGATAGGGACCGTAGGATCTTAATCAGATGGTTGCGATAGAATCATAATCGAAAGGGTATCCTTTGATTTGCACCATGCGTAGCCATTTAGATCTGACGGCCCAGGAAGGTCGATCCAACCGAAGCGGTACCGACGAGTAGTAACACGCCAAGTGGCCCTGCCTGTTGATAAAAAACCAGAAATGATCTATGTGTTGTTCTAATTTGAAAAATTCACAACTTTCAAACCACACGTACAAATTTTGCAAATTTTATATCAATGGATTCAGCAAAACAAGTACTTTCTGACCATGCACTTTGTTTAGTAAAATGCTTCTGTTAAATTGATTGTTTTTGCAGAAACTTGTGTATGCATGTTTAGAATATAAAAATTGTTCTAAAATGAGTTTTGAGATAAAATCTTGGGCAACTGGTTTGTTTTGAACCTACTGACCATAGAAATCAATTGGTGGTTTCAAAAATATATTTGGTGAAGCAAAAGAATAAACCTTTGATTTAAACCATTTCTAGTCAAATAAAAATATTGTTTATTTGTTAAAAATGCTTTTTGGAGAAAACCTTTGGGAAATGTTTTGATTTAAACTCTCTGACCCGAAACACCAAGTTTTATGATTTGAAAATGTATTTGGTGAATTTTATAAAGATTGTTACTTTGATAAAGGCATTTTCAACCACATAAAATAATGATTTGGTTTAAAAATGGTTTATAGATAAAATATTTTGCAAATAGTTTTTTCCACTTTATAAAATGACCAATAAATTGTTTTAGAATGTTTATAACCTATTATAAACCACTTTTGTAAATAAAACAAAGTTTGGCATGCTTGCATGCATTGTTTTGTTTCTATTATTTTATGTGATGCTTTGCTTGAATGGTAGATTGAAATGTTGCTTGCTTGATTGAATTGTAGTGGAATTTGAAGAGTGTGAGTATTGCAAGATCAAGGAGTTAACTCATATTCTCTACCAAAAAGGCAAGTGATGCTTCATACTTTTGTCCCATTATTTTCACTATGCATTAGTGATATTTCTAAGTAGGACTTGCATGGAATTTTGCTAAGTGTAAACTATGCCATGGGAAATCCTAGTAGATGAAACCTTAGTAGAATTCTCCAAAGTTAAGATTCCTACTACTATTATGCTTAGCTTAGCTAGTAGAAAACAAGTGTGGATTATATTTCATGATATGGAATATTTCTAAGTCAAGGACTTGTGTTTTGTTTAATAAAACAACTAAGTGAAATGAATCACCTGGGTGAAATGGAAGGAATGGTTTGTGTTGAGTGGTTCACAAGGCCCATTTCTATGGTTTACCTTGTGTATCTCACTTGTGGATGGCCACCCAGGAACAAAGAGATTTGAGATGTCAAATGTTGAGAAGCTTCAAGTGCAGCCACTTGGCATTATGGGCTCTGCCTGGATCATATAGGTTGCAATAACTTAGTCAAATGGACAGTTGGTGGTAGGGGTTTGATAGGTTGGAGCGCGTCCATTTTGGTCTAAGGGAAGGCTTCTGAAAGATCTTGTCTTGGTGAAACCAAGTCTTGTGGGGAAAGTGCACCACCTCTGCAGAGTGTAAAATCTAAGTACTTAGCCATGTCCCTGGTAAAGGACAATTTGAGCATCAAGACATGGAAGCTATCAAGAATCTCCTCATCCAAATTTCTAAGTTAAAAACTTGTGGTAGAACAACGGTTGAAGGATCACCAATTTCTATTGGGAGATGCCTTGGGTGATTTTGTCAAGCAAAAACTTAGTGTTTTCAAATGATAAGGAAAATCTATTTTGAGCAAAGCAAGCCTAAGCTCCACTTAGCCAAATGCATATAGATGATAGACTCCACTATATTACCATAGTATCACTTGCCAATACAATACAAATGTATTGACCCTTGTGGCTGTAACTTGTAATGTTGTAGGTTTGTTTGATATTAGTGAAGTAGGATTACAAGTCTATACCCAACATGTTTGCCTGTGGCACTTTGAAGATGAAGTACCCCATGCTATTGTTAAATTCTGTTGCATTGTAATGAGATAGCCAAATGAGCTATGTAAGATGTAATAAATTATTTTATTCCTGGTTATAAAGTTGTATTATGACCTTTGTATCTTGATATTACATCTTAACTGTGGATGCTAGCTATTGATCCAGGGACTAGCATTGTAAACACAGGGATCTCTACCTTATTAAAGGTTGGGAACCTTACAAAATCCCTCTCAAAGATAAGGTCTCCTCCATTCCCCAACTGATAAAACTTGTTGTACTTCACGTCCATATATAAGAATATAGGATGAGTAAGTTAGTAGAGTGATCAAGTGTGTCAAAATTTTATGTATTTTGCAAGGGATTTAGAAGAACATGAATTTTCATGAGAGTATCCAAGGGGTAAGAATGAGAATAAGTTTTTGTAAATATTTGTTTTCTTTAGGGTTTTGAAACTAAGTTTTTGATTCAAACGGGTCCAGTCTAACTAGGGTCTCCTATGGTCAGGATGGCTCTGATACCAACTTGTCAACACCCAGATTTTTAATCCGAGATGCCTGTTATGCCATACATCGCAATCCCAGGATTACCATTTTTGCGAGACCCATAACAGAATTGGATACCATAGTACATCATCCATTACAAGCCGTACATAAGTTCTTACACAAATAGGGATCTCATGATCCAGTTCTTAATACAACATTAAGCAGCGGAATACGTAATAATAATAACGGTAGAGTGGGCGAAGCTCCATCTTTGGGGTCATAGGCAATGCTGACGATGGGAGATGATCCTAGTTGTCGTAACCTTCCTGGGGTCCATTCTCTAGGTACTCCTCTTCATAGTCTGGCCATGGGAATAGCCAGGGACAAAGCCATGAGTACTCTTTAAGTACTCACAATCTAATACTAACAAATGAAAGGGGGTTTTGATAATAGGACACTAGGCTCTAGGGTTATTTTGTAAAAGCCAGGTTTATCTCTACTAAGTTTAGGAGCAACAATTGCTAGTTGAAGTTTATAACATCTAAGTGGGAACTTGTATTTCATATCACAACCCTATTGTGGTCAAGTCAATGTCTCAATTCATTTCACAAGTCATTTTGAAAAGTCTGATGGGGGAACAGTATGGCCACTCCAACTGTCCATAACCGCGGACGCGGCTATTCGAATAGTTTGACACTCTGCAGAGATTGTACACTTTCACCACAACATTCGATACATCCGTCAGGAACAATTCCTGAATTCACCATACTCAGTATGCGGATAATCAATCCTAACCTTTCAATTACATGCCCTAGTATAAGCACCTCTCTTGTGAGTTTCGCCTCCCAACCATGACCAACTGTCATCTTGGGTACTGCACAGGTGGACAATCTTCACAAGGTAGCCTCATCTCAGACCTTGGCCGTGAGGGAGCTAATACTAAGGTATATATGTTTCCAGTCAAGCCCTACCCAATCTTCGGGTATTGTGGTTGTACGCTAAAATTGGAATGGTATCGCATCCAGACAACCATCAGTTTTATAAAGGGCTAAGGCTCATGCCTCAACATTTTCATCATCAAAATCATCAGGTGTTCGGAAACACATGTCCAAAACATTTCAATAGAATGATCCATCATTCCAAGGTTTTCATAACCATTTTTCCACCAAGTATTCCCATCTTAAGTTGATCAAGTTTTATGCTTAGCACTAGCATCTACAGGCTAGGGTAAGCACTGATGAGGGATGGTAAACTAGTGGAGTTTTATCTAAGTTCAATCTCATGCCTTAGGATGACATCAAGATATCTAGCTTAGGCCAAATTTTATGCTCTTTATGCAACCTTCACATATCTTTCTAGTATCTACCATTCACTTAGGTAAAAATCTAGCTAAGAGCTTTGATAAAGAAATAAAGTAAGGAGCTTGGAAGTAAAACTAGGATTGGTTTATCAAGTGGATATGATCACATATACTTAAGGCATATAGTGGTCATGGTAACAAGCAAGTATTAGCTTGCATAAGTAGGGTATCTTGCAAGTGGTAGCTGGCATTGGTCAACTTGATTAGTAAAGCTTGCTAAATTGCAAGTGTTAGCTTGCCTTGTGTAGAGTAGTGGTTGAAGTTCTCCTCGGCTTCTTCTTCGTAGAATCCTCCTTCCTCCTTGTACCCTTGGTCGGTACTAGCGTCTATAAATAAGTACGAGGGACACAATCACCAAACAATACTTAACTACTTGCAATCATCACATACAAGGGTCCTATATATGATCTAACATCATCTCTAACATTACAAGATTAAGGCTTGGTTTAATTCCTTTTATTTTTAGAAAAGTAATTTCTACTCATTGAAAAACTACTTAAGATTTAATATTCTCCAAACCAAACATGGGATCATGTTGACACATGTCATCACCACATATTTTAGTCCATGGGAATATGATTTAAAGTGGTGTCACAATTTAATAAGGTTTTACCCTTTTATTTTAATTACATAAAGTGACTAGAAATGCCTATGTAGCATTCTTTTATTACTTGAACATTATTTCTGTAAGATAACCTATATATTTTTATATATTCTGAAAGGTATGGTTAAATGTGATTTTTGAGAGTTGGAATCAACTCAAAATCTTTTATGGTTTAAATTTGAAAAATGGATGAATGCAGAAAAGCTTCTGCCTTGTTATTTTTACCATGGGTGATCTACAGATCCAAATGACTTGAATCCAACGGGCTTGGATTCAGCATTCCCAGACCTTTCTAACAAAATTGGTTTCATTCAATTTGATTGTCCGAATCGATTTGGGTTGATTTTTGAAACTAGGTACATAAGTGAGTTTGAAATAAAATGGAAAAGGTTTAATTCAAATAACTGTGCTGCGCGGGAAAGTTAACGAGCCGGCCTGCTAAGCGTAGCGCTTCCGCGGGCTGGTTAAGTGGCTGTCCCCACTCGTTAGTGAGACAGGAGGGTGCGAAGCAGTATGGGGCGATGTGGGTCGTTCGATCTGGTTCTAATCCAACGGCTGTGAGTCATCATCGACGTTGGGCAACACCGGCGAGACAGAAACCTAGCGCGGCCAGTGGGGGTTGCTGGGGCTCACCGGGGTTCGAGCGAGGGTCGGCGAGGCGGGCGAACGACGAAGTCGACGACGGTGAATCTCCTGGTACCGGTGGCTCCTCCTGGGGCGGCTCCAATCGCTGGCTCCCTTCTTCTCAAGAGACGACGGGCTCCGGTAAAATTCCGACGAGGTGCTGCTCGCCTTGCTCCGGGAACGGTGTGGCACGATCAGTGAGGAGAGGGGAGTAGAATGGTGTGCTCAATTCGGCAGGGGGTGGCCTCTATTTATAGTCGAGCGAGGGGACCAACGGGGCGCACGGTGAGCTCGTCGGGGGCGATGGTACAGACGGCTATTGGCATGGGCGAAGGTAGGGGACGGTGCGGTGTTCCCTGGCGATGCTCAACGATACGGTGGCGAGACGTGGGGCGGTGCGGGTTGGTCTGGAACACGCGACACTCTGCGTGGCAGAGGCGGCGTCTTCGACGGCGAGCGGTGGCTGTGCGGCATGGGGCGGAAAACGGGGATGTCTGGCGGTCTCCTGGGTCGGTGGTGATCGTGTATGCACGCGGCGAGGGCGGCGCGCGGTCTGTGGGCTTCGGCCGAGGGTGGCGCTCTGGCGCATGCTCGGCACGGTTGGCAGAGGCACGGGCGTGGCGTTCCTGGGTGCTCTGGTTGGTGTCTTCGAGGTAGGGCTGGTCGAGAGGGGGCGGTAAGGCATGTGTGTTCTCCCAGACAAGGTTGGCACGGCTAGTTTCCTTCCTAGCTTGCTATCTACACTGGGTGTCAAGGATGCACTCGGCTGTTCACCATTGATGATATTGGCAAGCTCACAGTGGTGCTAGTGCTTGGTTAATCTTGCTAGATGATCTACTAAGCTGGTTGTGAGCTAGATAGGGAACCAGTTAGGCTCAAAACACTACACATTATAGTGTTTTGATTTTGTTTGATTTGTGTCTGCCAAGTGTTTGATGAAATGTCCGCATGAATTCAAGTTTTGAATTTTGAAAAGATTTTTGGTGGGTGTGCTAGATTGGTGCTGGTGAGTCTGCAGATGCTTGGGTTTTGAAAGTTGAGCTTGTTTGAGTGGTTTCTGAAAAAGTGGGATCTTCTCATATGATAAAGATTCAATTTTGAATTTCCATTTAAACTATGCATTTGAAAGTTTCTGGATGATCACAAGGTGGGCCTTGATACTTTGTTATGAGTACAATCAAGGGGTGCAAAGATCCAGAAAAGTTTCTGTTAGGTTCTGAAAGTTTGAGACAACCAAAGTAGGCATGGGAGTTAAATTGGTCAAAATGACCATTCCTTTATTTTATTTGTTTTGCTTTATTTGTCTTTGGGAAAGGTGTAGGAAATGTTTTAGATGATGTTTATTTCACCTAAGAAACATTTTACAATCAAGGAAACACACAAACAAGGTGGTTCAAAAGAATTTTAAATTCAATGCATACTCATATGCATGCTTTCATAATTTTATTTAGAAAAGTTTTTATTAACCCTAATTTTGATGCTTAGACTTTGATGATCCAAGTTCAATATTTTTGGGATGTTATAGAGACCTTTTCTTAATACTGCAGGTGCTATCATCAATTGCAATCAAGGAAAAGTTACATTCAATATTAATGACAAAGAGCACACTGTCTACTTCCCTAAGAAGGTTGTTTAGAGCTATTGCCTGAATTCCATTAAAAATATTGAGGGCATCAAGGTTGGAGAAATATATTGTCCCATTCCACAAGAAAATTTTGAAACTATTATCATTGGGACCATTGCTATCAAGTATGAGGTAACATAATCACCTTGTGGAATGCAAAGTTTTGTTTCATATAAGATTGTTTTGGTAACAAGACTTGATCAACCTTGTTAACAAAAGGATTTTAATGAACAAAATAATGTTCTCACTGTGGTTATACTTGCTTTCTTTTTCTTTTCTCCTTCCTACTCTTTGCTTTAGCTTTAGTTTTGCTAGTTGTTTGCTTGTTTGAGTTTCTTAGAGATGTTGTAGTTTGGATTTTGGTTTGCTTTTGCTTCTTCTGAAAAAACTGTTTCTGCGAGAAATTCAATTTTCATACCCTGAAAATTGGCCAAAAATAAAGTTTCCCGATAAATCCTAGAAAATTCAATAATTGTTTCCTTGAAAAAAAGGGGCAGAGAGGCACCTAAAGTGACCCAGGGGGCCAACCCAGGCCACCACACCTATGGTAGGAGCGACCTACCAGGTGGCGGCGCCTGGGGGAGGGGGTCTGGCCCACCTAGGCCCCTCCAGGCTGCCTCCTCAAAGCTACCTTCTTTCTCTCTCCCGAAAAACACCAGAAAACTTGCTCAAGCTCGAGTTCTTGCTGTTCTTGCTCGCTATTTTCGATCTCCTTGTTCAGCCCATCTCAAGTGCTAGTTTTTGGAGGGATTGCTCCTTGGTATGTGCCTCCTCCACTTGTCCAATTAGATTTGTGATTGGTAGATTGTATCTTGAGTATTTTGCTGCTATAGGTGACAGTTTGTTTGAGCTTGCATGCTTGTTCTATGCTTAGAAACTTTGTTTTGATGCATGTGTAGTCCTCTAGCAAGTTCCTATAGTAGTTGCTCATCATTTATCCACTTAGAAATCACTTGGTTTGATGGTTGTTTAAAATTTCAGAAAAGTGAAGTCATGGACCACCACACATTTGGTGATTTATTTGAGAGTGATGCACCTAGAAGGGCAAGGATTCCAAGGTCATCTACCATTACTAGACCCTCATACAATGAGGATCTCATCACTCCGCGATTTGGTGACGAGAGAGATGAAGGGGATGCGCACCCCTCCACCTTTCCTTGCCAAACTTTCTTGCGAGCCGATGGGATTCTGAATGATTTTATGACTTTGGTGCAGAGGGTTGAACTAACAAGTTACATGCAGGATGAGAGTGCACAATATGCTTTGCTTACTAAAACATTTGTGGATAGTTTCTCCTTTACTAATAGTTTGTTCAAGCCTGCTGTGTCTTTCAAAATTTATGGCAGGGCTCATTCTATGACTTTGAAGCAATTTTGCAAGGCCCTGGGACTTGGTACAACTAGGTCATTGATGACCCACAAGTATAGGAGATCGCAACACTCTTCGCGGGTAGTATTACCCAATTTATTGATTCAACACAAGGGGATCCAAAGAATACTTACAAGCCTTAACAACTGAGTTGTCAGTTTAGCTACACCTGGAAATAGTTCTTGCTCATAGAAGTTTATCAGTAGCAACAGTTTGGTAGTAGCAACAGCAAAGCAATAGCAGCAGTAACATCAATAGTAAAACAGTAGCAATAGTAACAGTAACGGTAACAGTAGGATTCGAGTGCGGTAGGCATAGGGATGGATGGACGGGCATTGCATGGACGAGTCTAAACATGTAACTTCAAGATCTAGGGCATTGCAGATAAATAATAATAAGCACCCAAGTACTAAACAATCCTAGGCATGTGCTCCAAATATAGTCATGCGTGCTCGCAATGAGAACTTGCACAACATCTTCTGTCCAGCCAGCCCTTGGTAGCGGGGCCTCTAGGGAACTACTGGAAATTAAGGTGCTCCTTTTAATAGAGCACCGGAGCAAAGCATTAACACTCCGTGAACACATGTGATACTCACACCATAGCCATCCCCTCCGGTTGTCCCAATTATTGTCACTTTGGGGCCTTTGGATCCGGACAATGATATGTGTACACAACTTGCAGATAAGATCACAAACAATACTATCAGAATGATTCAACAATAAGTTCAGATCTGAGATCATGGCACTCGGGGCCTGGTGACAAGCATTAAGCACGACAAGTTGCAACAAACTCAAATAGCACTAATAGAGATACTAGGCACTATGCCCTAATAGATCTTATTCGATTACATGATAGGACTCATCCAATCCCTACCATCCCTAAGCCTACAGTAGGGGATTACTCACTCATGGATGAGGGAAACATCGGTGGTTGATGGAGATGCGTTGGTGATGACGATGGCGATGATCCTCGCCAAATTCCCCGTCCCGACAGGGTGCCAGAACGGAGTTTCTGGATCTGAATCTTGGTTTCTGGTGGTGGCGGCGGCGGAGCGGAACTCTTTCTGGAAAACTATCGAACCCCCCTCGGTTTTTAGGTCGAAAGGCAACTTATAGGCGCAGAGGGAGGCCGAGGGGGTTCCTGGGGTGGCTGAAAACCAAACAAAAAATTGTTGTTCTTCTTTGGTTTTGTGAGTTGTTTGCAGGGTTCAGCCGTCCACAGTGGATTTTGGTTTCATGTTAATTATTCAAGTCACACAACTGAGGGGAAATAATGAAGATTAAGACAACTCGAGGTGTGGTAAGAGGCTGTTAACGAACTCTATTTGTTTCATTTTCGTACATATACTCGTCATTGTGAGCATGCTTAGCCTGTTTGTGTAAGGTGTATGTCATTATAGATGCTTAGTAGTTCTTGCTTGTCTATGATTAGCTCCAGCTTGCTAATAGTTTGTAGCATGTCATATGAATGTTTGTTTGCATTGTTTTATTCATACTTTGGTATGATATTGTGGTATCCTCCTCTGACTGTTCATGTGAATCGATTTGGCACATGCTCACTCATGCATATGACTAATCAATAGTCAGTAAGCCTCGATGATTTATTTTGCCTCAGAGTTCTTGTATCACTTTCATGCCATAATTAGTCATGTTTTGTTGCAAGCATGATTATGACAGCTATTGCTCTCTCGTTTGTCGCTCCCTCTCTATTGCTAGCCTTCACTTGCACTGAATATGTGCTCTACCTGTGCTTCCAACTCCCCAAAACCAATGTTGCCAGCTGTGTCCACTATACCTACCTATTAGCACCATTTGCTATTTCAGTGCATATTCCATATGTCGTGTTTTCTTCCAAAATAAAATGTTTGTCTGTTTTGAGAAAGTTAGTTAGTAAAGCTCTCACGAACTTGATGGCACACTTTGTTCCTTGCTCTTAATAATTCTGAACCATTGTGACTAGTCCATGAAAGTTATATGCTTGCTAATTATATACTAGGAGTCAGTAGAACCGTGCTGTCACGTGGAACGCTTTCAACACCTGTTGGATATCTCATCCAGTTGATTCTTTGCTCTTTTGTTTACGGATGTCGACGATGTGAAATAGAAGGGGAGGTTGTGAGTTCATGGAGTTTATACATTGTGTTAGAGAAACGCATGGGCTGCTAGCCTAAGCCATGCTTAATCATGGTGGAAACTAGCAACATCACCATAATGAGCATCTATGAAGCGTCCTCAATAAAAAGCTATGCATATGGTAAATAAAAAGATTGCTGAGATGCTCATTGTTTGCTTGCCTTGTCATTTTGGTTATGGGAAAGCTCCTGTACCATATGCAAGGGGTACCCCGTTGGCGGTTCTCGATGATATGCATGTATTTACAATGACAAGAACTTTCAGGTGACCAAAGTTGAGTAGCATGCGGAGCGACCCTCGTACTCAAGGGACTTGAGATTTCTAGCCTATGGTCTGTCAAGCATATGATTCAGAGTGGACCTCACTTTCACCTTAACCACATGAAGATGCCTATGATAGGGGCAATGAGAGCTCAAAGCTAATGAGTACCTTCCTTTCAGCATTGGGAAGCCTTTCAAACCTTCACAAAACCGTTTTCACAACTTTGTTGAGTCACCACTTATTCTATGAGCACCTTCTTGAGAGCATAGTTGTCATTCTTGTGTTTGTTCCAAAACTTGGTTAATTATGTCATGACTTTGATGCTTGTACTCTGATATCTTTACTTCTAGTCATCATATGAACTTCAGAGGTGCCTCAACATTTATATTGTACTCTTCAAACTAAGGCAAGCGAGATACCACTCTATCATACCTTATTATGAGCATTGCAATGTTGCTTATGTTTATGTTTCATGCTACTTATTATTATTGAGTTGGTTTCTCTTCATAGCTTGCAATGACTATTGAGTAGACTTAGTTGCATACTTCTTATTATGAATTGTCTAAGCATATACTCCTGTGTTGAGAATATTTACATCATATGAAGCAAAGTGTTCGTGAAAGTTCTTTTAACGCACTCAGTTTTCAACTGAATTGCTTGAGGACAAGCAACAAGCTAAGCTTGGGGCGTTGATACGTCCAAAACATATATACTTTCTCGAACACTTTGCTATTGTTTATTCTCTAAACTTGTGTGATTTGGATACAACTAACACGGGCTGACGCTTTTTCAGCAAAATTACCTTGGTGTCTTGTTTTTGTGCAGAAAATGAACTATCAGGAAAAATCCCGGAAAATATGCCAAAAATTATATTTCACCAGAAGATCCATGGATCCAGAAGAAGAGACGGAGAGGAGGCCTGGGGGGCCCACACCCACCCCAGGCACGGGCCCACCACTGGCCGCGCCTGGAGGGGGTGTAGACACCCCAGGCACCCTAGGCACCCCCTCGGCCTCCCTCTGCACCTATAAGTTGCCTTTTGACCTAAAAACCGAGAGGGGTTCGATAGTTTTCCAGAAAGAGTTCTACTCTGCCGCCACCAGAAACCAAGATTCGGATCCAGAAACTCCGTTCTGGCACCCTGTCGGGGCGGGGAATTTGGAGAGGATCATCGCCATCGTCATCACCAACGCATCTCCATCAACCACCAATGTTTGCCTCATCCATGAGTGAGTAATCCCCCGCTGTAGGCTTGGGGATGGTAGGGATTAGATGAGTCCTATCATGTAATCGAATAAGATCTGTTAGGGCATAGTGCCTAGTATCTCTATTAGTTCTATTTGACTTTGTTGCAACTTGTCGTGCTTAATGCTTGTCACTAGGGCCCGAGTGCCATGATCTCAGATCTGAACTTATTATTGAATCATTATGATAGTATAGTTTGTGATCTTATCTGCAAGTTGTGTAGACATATCATTGTACGGATCCAAAGGCCCAAAAGTGATAATAATTGGGACAACCAGAGGGGATGGCTGTGGTGTGAGGATCACATGTGTTCATGAAGTGTTAATGCTTTGCTCTGGTGCTCTATTAAAAGGAGCACCTTAATTGCTAGTAGTTCCCTAGAGGCCCCGCTGCCACGGGCTGGCTGGACAGAAGATGTTGTGCAAGTTCTCATTGGAAGCACGTATGACTATATTTGGAGCACATGCCTAGGATTGTTTAGTACTTGGATGCTTGTTATTATTTATCTACAATGCCCTAGGTCTTGAAGTTACATGTTTAGACTCGTCCATGCAACGCTCGTCCATCCATCTCTATGCCTACCGCACTCGAATCCTAATGTTACCGTTACTGTTACTATTGCTCCTGTTTCACTGTTGCTGTTGTTGTTGTTGCTACTACAAACTATTACTACCGATAAACTTCTGTGAGCAAGAACTATTTCTAGGTGCAGCTGAATTGACAACTCAGTTGTTAAGGCTTGCAAGTATTCTTTGGCTCCCCTTGTGTCGAATCAATAAATTGGGTAATATTACCTGCGAAGACTGTTGCGATCCGTATACTTGTGGGTCATCATTGGGCATCTGCTGCTGCTCCCTTCTTCTGGTTTTGGATCTCTTCACGGGCTCGGGGTGACTAAGGGGTAACCTAGCATTGCTGCCCACCCTTGGCTTTGTGTTGGTGATCGGCTGCAGTTTGGGAGCGATGGCAGGGAAGGGAAACATGGTGGTGGATGAATCGGTGGCTGCGATGGGAGGATCTCGCGATCTGGCGGTGGCGGCTGGCGGGAACGGCTTCGGGAACTAGTTCATCAGGCAAACCCGCTGAAGGTGGGGAAACCGTCATGGAGATGATGCAGCGCTTGAACCTGACGTCCAAAGAGGCAGATCCTTTGGTCTTGGATGATGAGGGAGATGGTAATCTCCTAGGCCCGGAGTGGGATCTCGTTGGTAAGGTGATGGCGCCAAATACTTTGCATATTAACACAATTAGATCGGTAGTGCGGCACGCCTGGGGTAACCCTAAAGATCTTTCTGTCAATCATATGGGGAGAAATTTGTTTTTGGCGGAATTCGCGTCAGAAGCTGATAGATAGAGAGTGGCTAAAAAGGGCCTTGGAAGCTTAGCAATCATGCTATTTTATTGAATTTTTTTGATTCAATATCGAGCCAGAAGATATGGTTTTTGACGAGCTGCTGGTTTGGGCTCAAATCATGAATCTGGGTTATGAACTGATGAACTCAGAGCGGGATACTCCGCTGGCATCTCGGCTGGGTAAGGTGGATCGTCTTGATGTGGACGAGAAAGGTAAAGCTTGGGGCTCATATCTGCGGGTACGAGTCACTATCAATCCCACTGAGTCGATCATGCGTTGCGTATCTATCTTCTCAAAGAGGAGGAATATGACAATGCAGTACGATGTCACGTACGAGCGCCTTCCTATGTTCTGTTTTTCGTGTGGTTTGATTGGTCACTCATCATTGACCTGCCCATCTCCTGCAACACGGGATTCAGAAGGGAAGCTGCCGTATCAGGGCGACAAGTTGTGCTTTCTAGAGAAGAAGAAGGTTTCTGCTATGCCTATGGATTAGTCACAGACCAGCAAATCTTCATGGAACCACACTGAGACAGGGTCTGGTTCAAAGGCCTATTCATCTGCTGCAAGGGAGGGGAAGAAGGCCGCTAAGTCGGCTGAGGTCAATTCTCCTATATCAAGAAAAATCCTCGTCCTCGTCGGGCTACTATGTCCCGGGTTAAGGAGACTGCCGTTGCTAATACTGGAGCTGCTCTGCATGCAACCTCACCGACTAAGCCAGGACAGAAGCGCAAGCAGAAACAAGTATATCTCCCAAAGGTTGTTCAGGTAGCGAATGCGGCACCTTGGTTTCTATTCCTGTTAGAGCGGCAATGATTCCAGGCAAAGGCTCTGATGGTTCGGCTGATCAAATTGATGCAGCCTCAGATGACTCAAATAAAAAATAGAGAACGAATTCGACAAGATCGGCGGATCCGGCGACGGCTGTTGAACAGCCCCGCCTTTCGCAATGAGTATTCTATGCCTTAACTGTCGAGGACTTGGGTCAGACTCGACAGTAGGAGAAACACAGTGGCTTGTGGCTACGTATAGACCCTCCTTCCTCTTTCTTTCTGAAACAAAGATGAAGGATAAGCGAGCTAAAAAATTTATGTGGAGTCTTGGATATTCCGGCAGCTTCACTGTTAGTTGGGGTCTCAGTGGAGGCCTTGCACTTTTCTGGTTGCAACCGTTCAATGTGTCTCTAAAAGGATATAATGCTCACTGTATTGATGTGTCGATATCTTCGGATGCATGTGCCTCATGGCGTGTCTCCTTCGTCTACGGGGAGCCTCGTAGAGATAAGCGACATGAGTTTTGGAGCATGTTGAGGCGGATGCGGGAGAATTGGGAAGGACCGTGGCTAGTGTGTGGAGATTTTAATGAGGTTCTTTTCCAACACGAGCACTCTGGCCTTCGTGATCGTACTGAAGCTCAGATGGAGCAGTTCAGGGATTGCCTAGTGGACTGTGAGCTGGTTGATATGGGGTTCTCGGGCCCGATGTTCACTTGGTCTAATAGGCAGGAAGATGACTCCTTTGTGCGGGTCAGGCTGGATCGGGCAGTAGCAAATGAAGCTTTCTCGGCTGATTTTGATGATTGCTTTGTGGAGAATATAATTACTACAACGTCAGACCATTTTGCTATCCTGATATGGCTACAGAATTCTGGTGCCAGTCCAATCAGGTTTTCGCTTCTAAGCGACATGGTTGCGAGCTCCTGATTACCGTGATACACTGGAGAGGGTGTGGGCTGAGGCACGGGATGGGTCACAGTCATTACACACGACCTGGAACTGCCTGCATATGGCGGCTTCATCCCTCCAGGAATGGAGTAGGGTGAGATTTGGTTCAGTTCGGTGTGAGATACAGAAGTTGGAGCGCCAGCTGAAATCAATCCCCGAGGGAGGCCAGCTAATAACAGAGAAAATAAAAAATCTATCTCTCTTGAACGTCGTCTTTGTGAACTTTTTGAGCGAGAAGAGGTCATGGCACGACAACGCTCATGTGTTGAGTGGCTGAAGGAAGGCGATCGGAATACGGCGTTTTTCCATGCACGTGCTACAGCTCGGCGTCGCAACAATAAAATCCGTGCTCTAGTTCGCCCTGACGGTTCCCGTTGTGAGGAGTTAAATGAGATCAAAGGTATGTCCGAGGCTTATTATGGTGACCTATTTACAGCTGAACCCTATTCTGATGTTGTCCTTGATGCCATTCTGCTCAAAGTCTCTAGTGATATGAAGGATGAGTTAATTAAATCTTATTTGGACTCTGAGATCAAGGCCGCTCTCTTTCAGATGGGACCTACAAAGGCCCCTGGTCCGGACGGCTTTCCCGCCTTTTTTATCAAACTCACTGGGATGTGCTGAAAGAGGACATTTGCTCAGCTATTCGGGGCTTTTTGATGGGCGAAGATATTTCTGAAGGTTTTTATGACTCCGCAATTGTGTTGATTCCCAAGATGTCGAACCCGGATAATCTCAAGAACTTCAGTCCCATCAGTTTATGTAACGTGTTGTACAAAATTGCATCAAAGGTATTGGCTAATTGTCTTAAGTTAATCTTGCCAGTGGTGATCTATGAACATCAAGTGCTTTCGTTCTTGGAAGATTAATAACAGATAATGCCCTGATTGCTTATGAGTGCCTACATACGATCAAGAGACAGAATGCTAAACATCCATACTTTGCTCTCAAGATAGATATGATGAAGGCCTACGACCGTGTAGAGTGGAGTTATTTACATGGTTGTATTTTGAAGTTGGGATTCTCTCCATATTGGATATCTTCGGTCATGAAGTGTGTAACCAATGTAAGATATGCAGTTCGTGTCAATGGAGAGCTAACTTCACCAGTTGTTCCTTCGAGGGGAATTCGACAAGGGGGGCCGATTAGTCCCTACCTCTTATTGATCTGTACCGTAGGATTGTCTAGTCTGTTGTTTCATAAGGAGAATGTGGGAGCACTACAAGGTGTCTGTAACGGTCGTGATGGCTCACCTATTTCCCACCTCCTCTTCGCAGACGATAGCATATTCTTCGCTCGGAGTGATGCCAGGAGTGTAGCGACACTAAAGGAAACCCTTATGTCTTATTGTGATGGATCTGGTCAGAAGATCAATGTCGATAAGTCATCAGTCTTTTTTGGATCAAGATGTAACGATCAGGTCAAGCAGCAAGTTATGAACCAGCTCGGAGTGTCCAATGAGGCTTTGCAAGATGAATACCTTGGCATGCCTATGGATATTGGGAGATCCCCAACTAGTCAATTTAAGTTCCTTGTGGACAAAGCGTGGAGGCACATGAATGGATGGTCGGGCCGACCGATGTCACAGTCAGGCAAAGAAACACTGTTGAAGGCAGTCATTCAAGCTATACCGACATTCATCATGAGCTGCTTTCAAATTCCTGTCTCAATTTGTGAAGCCCTTCGGAAGGCGATTGTTGATCATTGGTGGGGAGTTGAGGCAGGGAAGAAAAAGATGCACTGGAAGAGTTGGGACTGGCTGTCGACACCCAAAAACTTTGGCGGCATGGGGTTTAGGGATCTCGTGTTGTTCAACCAAGCCATGCTCGGACGACAGTGCTGGAAGATTCTTATCAAGCCAACCTCTTTGTGTGCTAAGGTGCTCAAAGGACGTTACTTCCCTCAGTGTGATGTCTAGGATGCGCCGCTACCCCGATCCTCGTCGTTCTCATGGCGGAGTATCTGTTTTGGGATGTAGTTAGTAAAGCAAGGGGTTCGGTGGAGTGTTGGAGACAGGAAAAGAATTAAGGTGTTGACTTACAGATGGATACCTAATATAAACCCATGTACGCTTCGGACCCTGACGCCAATCCCAATTGGTGCAACCGTGGACTGTCTACTCAGTGATGACCATGGTTCATGGGACGCGGGGGTGGTGCGTGCCATTTTTTAAGAGGACGTTGCGAACCGGGTTCTTGAAATCCCTATCAATCGGCGGGGCGGAGATGACTTTATTTCTTGGCCCTTCACAAAATATGGTGTGTACTCAGTCCGATCTGCGTATCATCTGGCTAGGGAGGAGAAATTCTTCATTAACCGAAGTAAGTAGGGAGGTGGAGCACACTCGAGTTTGCAGGACGAGAACCTGCTATGGAAAAAACTCTGGGCAATCAAAGCGCCGGGCAAAATAAAAATTAACCTGTGACGTTTTGTCCATAACTGTCTTCCATCTGGTGTTCAACTTTGCCGTAGGCACATTCCAGCTTTCATGGCGTGTGTTGTCTGTGCACAGGAGGAGACATGTGCACATACGGTTCTTATTCTGTCAATATGCCAAGGAAGTGTGGCGGGAGATAAAACCCCTGTATGGGTTCTAGTTGCGCCGGAAATTTTTCACAAATCCAAAATCTTGGGTCTTTGATTTCCTGGCTAGATCGATAGAGAGGGAATGCATGGTGCTTACAGTGGTGATATGGCACCTGTGGTTGGCCAGAAATAGTGTACGTAAGGATGAAAATATAAAGCCACCGCAGACTGTTGTAGAACAAAGCAAAGCATACGACGACATAATTGAACAACATTTGTTTTCGCGGGATACTTCAAATAGACGTGAGACCAGATCTTCTGCACCTAGATGGTCTCCGCCGCCTGAAGGAACGGTGTTTGTTAATGTGGATGCTGCTCTCTTTACATCTTCGCGTCAGATGGGAATTGGTGTTATGATCCGAAGCCACACTGGTGAGTGCTTGATTGCTTGCAGCGAGCTCTTGATGGAGGTCACAACACCGGGATTGGCTGAAGCGCTGGCTCTTCGACGTGCTATTTCCCTTGCTGGCGGCGAAGGTTTCGACAAACTAATGATTGTCTCTGATTGTTTGTCTTTAATTCAGAGAATCAACTCTTCAGAGATGGACAGAAGTCCCATTGGCGTGGTGGTGCAGGATATCAAATTTCTGGCGACCAAATTTCTTGCAGTATCTTTTTCTCATATTTTCCGTGAGTCTAATATTGCGGCACACACTCTAGCTCGCTTAGCGGAGCAGTTTGTTTCGATTTATTTTAGAAATTCTATCCCGGATTACATCCGGCAGACTATTTGTAATGATTTGACTTGATCAATAAAGTGTCGTATTTGTATAAAAAAAGTCTCAATCAACCAAACAGTATGATTTTCTCTCTGGCCTCCATTTGATGAGAAACATGCTGATATAGGGAGAAACATGCTATAGGCAATAGATTGGCTTTTGTTTGAATAGTTGCTAATTTTTTGGCACAACAATGTTTCACTATCAAGTTTATTTTTTATCTAATATTGACCAACTCGTAGAGAAGAACAATCAAGATTTTGGCTAGCGAAAATTTGGTTGGGCAATCTTTGGGCAAAAATCAACCACGTCCTATTATTTCCTACAACTGAATTCCTGTGTACAATGGACCGTTGGCATTACGCGCTACCCAGTCTTGGCATTTCAGAACAATCTTCTATCAGTCAGCGGCTAGTATTTAATTGGGATTATAGTGTTGGGAAACTGGCCGGTAGAGGCCCACTCGCTGTGGCCTCTACCGGGTTAGGGTTGGCCAATATGGGTATCCTATCCCCTTAGTCTATAAATAGAGGAGCAATCACTATACGAGAGTTTAACCGAGAGAAAGATTAATAAAAGTTTCCCTTTATTTTCTGTGCCATTTACTTGTGTTATCTGTGTGCTTTTCGACTCTAGTCTTCTCCTTCGGGTGTGGAGCAGCCTTGGGACGGGCCAGTCGGAAGGGAGTGTTCCAACACGTTATCAGCACGTGTCTCTCCGTCGAGGCTCCGTTAAGCCACCGTCGAGCCTGCATCACGCAGGCTTTCGTTGAAGGTAACCCAAATCTGACCGGAAAAATGAATTCGTCTCTCGATTTCCTTTCAAGATCTGCGTTCAGATCTTAGATCAGATCCCATCTGGGGTACGAATTTTTCTTCGCGGGAGTCGAGCTGACCTGCTGTCGCTGACCAATGTCGATTTAATCACTCCCGGATCAGAAACTTGTTGACTGTACCAGTGCACATGTTGTGCCGATCTAATTTTTTTATCAGATCGGACTGATCTTGGCCGTTTTAGTTAGTAGATCGATTAGATCTACAGTTTTATTTTTCATGTACGTTTCTATGAACTTGTGCATGCACTTGAACAGCGCTGGCAGTAGCAACCGCGCGCACGCGCTGGCCGACCCCCGCCGCCGCTCCATGGGCCCTGCTGGCTGCCGCCCGCCGTCGCCGCACTGGTGGCCCCGCGCCGCCGCGCTGGCCGCGTCTGTGGCCGCCGCCTGCGCCGCATGCTGCACCGCCGCGCTGGTGGCCCCGCGCCGCACGCGCTGGCCACGCTGGACGGGCCGACGCCGCGCGCTGCCGCGAGGCGCGCTTGCTGGCCGCTCGCCGCCTGGCCAAGCTCACCACGACGCGCCGCCAAAGGCCCCAGCTGGCCGCGCTTGTGCAGCCGCGCCGCCGCACGCACAGGCCCCGCTCGCGCCGCCGCCACGTGCCACTTGCCGCCTAGCTGCGCTCGCGCAGCCGCGCCGCCGCACACGCAGGCCCCGCTGGCCGCGCGTCGCCGCACCACGCTGTGCTGGCCGCCGCGCCGCCGCCGCCCCGCTGGCTGCGGCCACGCCCGCGCATCGCGGCGCCTGCGCGCCGGCCGACGCCGCCGCGCCGCTCCCAGCCGGCCACCAAGAGCTCTGCTCGCTCTGCAACTCGACGCTGCCGCGCGCCGCTGCGGCCCGGCCCCGCTGGCCGCGACCGCCGCGTCGGCCGCTGTCCCTGCCGCCCCAGTGCACCACGAACCACCGCCTGCGCGTGCTAGACGCTGCGCGCCCGCGCGGAGCCGCCGCCGCGCGCGCTGCTGGCTGCGCTTGCCGCTGGCGCCGCCGCCGCGCGCTGCCTCTGCGCGCCCGCTCGCTATGCTGGCCACGCGCCCCTCGCTGGCCGGCCACGCCGCCGCGCATGCCGCCCCACCCCCACCCGCCCTCGCCCCATCGCCGGAGCGGCCTGCTGCCGCCGCCGCCCCACTCGAGAGCACACCCGTGCTCTGTCCCCCCCGTTCTCAGGCAGGGACGGTGTGGGGTGGGCCGGCCCACGGGAGACCGCGCGTTTTGGGCCGATTTGGCCCATAGAAAAATACCCCCGAAAAAAAACTCTGGGGCGTGGGAGCACGCGTTTGCGGGACTGTTGGACCGTTTTTGGCTTTGTTTTTTGGTAGATTTTGCACAAGCTTTTGTAATATGTTTTACTACAGTTATTAATTATCGCATGATTTTAATACTTTGTATCTCATAGTTAGCTTGTACCGTATTTACATTAAATTTTGGAACGCCGTCATATTTGAATTATTGTATCGATTATCGCATTTATGCAACCGATTATCTGCTGTAATCTTACACATTTTGCATAAATTGCAGATGACCGGAATCGTCAGCAGCGAGTTCCCGGAGTTGACCCAGGATGGCTTAACTACCTGACTTGGGCCTCGGACGTTGAGATCGTCCTCGAGGGCCGATGCATCAAGGATGCGTTGATTGCGGGGACCCCGACGGCCCCCAGCAAAACCATCCCGGCGGACAACGCCAAAACCCTGCACTTCCTCCACCATCACATGTGTGAGACTCTCAAGAACGAGTACATGGCACAACGGAGTGCTTCTGCCCTTTGGACCGCCCTCAACAAGCGGTTCTCTAGGCTGAAGTACACCATTCAATCACAGGCGGAGGTAGATTGGATTCGTCTGAGGTTTGCGAACTTCAAGACAGTGGGAGAGTACAACTCCAGGTTGCACTGGATTTGTACGATTCTTTAGCTGTGTGGGACCAGTACCACCGATCAGCAGAAGATAGACAAAACCCTCTCCACATTCCATCCGGACAACATCCAGTCCTCGCGAAAATTTCGCCAGGAAGGATTCACGAAATATGCAGCGCTTATTGATGCTCTCCAGGTGGCCGAGGCGCAGGATAATGTTCTGAAAAAGAACTTCTCCGCGCAACCCTTCGCGGGGGGCCAAGTCATGAGGCTAATGCCGGTGCCTACAAGGTGCGCAAGCCCATCCACAAGAAGAGAGGCAAGAAGGGCAAGAAGGGCCCCAACTCCTCCAACCCAGCCAAGCAACGCAAGGCGGGCAAGGGGGGGGGCAAGGCCCCAGGACTGCTTCCGCTGTGGCTCCAAGACTCACTTCTTCAGGCAGTGTTTGGCCCCTAAACACGTCGTGAACGCGTTCAAGGCCAACAAGAAGGCGCGCGAGGCGACCTTGTCCAGGTTGAGGCACCACTGGCGCCCGGAGCGGCGCCTGTGCAGAACGTCGCGCCCGTAGTGGTGCAGGACGTAGCACAAGTGGCAGCACCTCCGGCGGTTCCCACGAACGCCGCTGTGCCCATGGAGGTTGAGCACGTTGTGCCCCCCCCCCGCCTCAGCTAGACATCTATGTTGCCTCGATGATGATAGCCAATGAAGAGAAGCTCACTGACCTTGAGATACAGGCTAGGCTTGATGGTTTCTTTGCAGAATCCACCTGAGCTCCTTTTTGTTGTGATGATTTCTTTTCCGCAAATAATCAGATACAATTTTTCGATATGGTTGTAAGATCTATGAGAGCATAACATTTTTTTGTTTTCGGTGATTGGATGACATTTATTTCATTCATTTATTCCATTATTTGGTTGTGTGATGTTCTGAAATGTTTATGTGTTTTACTTACTTGATGTAGCATCTTCCTCGCTCCATTATATTAATTAGGCACTATATTTTAGAACGCGTGTGGCGCCCAAATGGAGGAAACGTGCCTTGCTAATAGCGGCACCACAAATACCATCTTGAGAGAAACAAAGTATTTTGAGTCCATTACCAAAAACCCTGGTAACATAATGACGATCGCCGGCTGCGGTCCGAATGTAGTTGGCTCCGGAAGAGCAACTATCATACTCCCAAATGGAACAACTCTGATCATTGAAGAGGCATTGTTGTATCCGGAGTCGACTCGTACTCTCTTAAGTTTTAGAGACATCCGCGCAAATGGCTTCCATGTAGAAACCGATGATGATGAGAATGGAAAGGAGTTCCTACTCATCACCAAGCACGACGAAAATGGTAAACATGTTGTCGAAAGACTCCCTTCATTATCTACTGGGTTGTACTACACTAAAATAGTAGTACCACCTATTTACACTACCCTTAAGACTGTCTTTAGAAGCTTCGAACTATTCTGCCTTTGGCATGATAGGTTAAGCCACCCCGGTCTCAGGATGATGAGAAATATAATTAACAACTCGAATGGTCATAATGTTAATGTGAAAAATTTCCTGAATCCCGATGATTTTGTGTGCTCCGCATGCGCTACGGGGAAATTGATCATTAGACTGTCCCCCCTAAAGGTGAAGGATGAACTCCCCGCGTTTTTGGAACGTATTCAAGGGGATATATGTGGTCCAATTCAGCCCCTCTCAGGACCGTTTCGGTACTTCATGGTGCTCATCGATGCTTCCTCTAAATGGTCCAATGTTTGCCTGCTGTCAACAAGGAACCATGCTTTTGCAAAGTTGATCTCTCAGATCATACAAATAAGGAATAAATTCCCTGATTATCGTTTAAAGTCTATTCGAATGGACAATGCCGGAGAATTTACTTCAAAGGCATTCGATGATTATTGCATGGCAACTGGAATCAAACTCGAGCACTCTGTACCGCATGTCCACACTCAAAATGGACTTGCGAAGGCATTGATTAAAAGGATTAAATTCATTGCCAGACCACTCCTTCAGGGTTGTAATTTACCAACCACATGTTGGGGACACGCGGTGTTACACGCCGCTAATCTCATCAACTTTCGACCATCGGCCTACAACATCCACTCTCCTATCCAACTTGCGCAAGGGTCGGCACCGAAAATTTCCCACCTACGAAGGTTCGGTTGCCAGGTATATGTACCTATACCACCACCACAGCGATCAGCAATGGGACCGCTCCGTAAGTCGGGGATATACGTTGGTTATGAGACTGTGTCCATAATCAGGTTCTTGGACCCCTTGACAGGTGACATCAGACGACCCGTTTTGCAGACTGCATTTTTGACGAGGATCTTTTTCCGACTTTGGGGGGAGGTAATCAACCCCTGGATGACAAAAGTCGAGAAATCACGTGGAAAGCCACGGGGATCCACGCTCATGACCCGCGCACTATTGAGACTAATAGAGAAGTCCAAAAGATACTAGATTTGCACTCCCTAGCGAATCAACTGCCCGATCATTTTAGTGATTTAAAGACTGTGACAAAGTCGCATGTGCATGCACGCAATGCACCGGAAAGGGTTGAAATACCAAAGAAAAATGATGGTATACCCGCTCCTGCTCCAAGGCCTAAGAGGACGCGGATTCCGGTTTCTCAAATCCCAAGTACCCGGGGACGTCCGAAGAAAAAGGATAAGAGAGATTTATTACAGTCTGCCCCTGTTGAGGGGAGCCAGTTGAGACCTGACACAAGTACGGATATTTCAGTGCACGAAATTCCGGACTTGAACTTTCCTATATCGGAAATACCCAGTAAAGTTGTGTGCGCACACATCGGAGCGGGAAAGCTAAAGGACCTAGCTCCTGGATTGGGAAATCCGGTGGAGCGATGTGCCTGATGCAGTCCATGACGAAATAGCCATTAACTATGTTAATTCGGGCGAGTCATACAACCGAGCCATGGCAAATGTCGACGTTAATTTTGCCAAGAAAATTGCCTCAATCATAGATCTTGACCCTGAGCCTAACACGCTCGCTGATTGCAAGAAAAGGTCGGATTGGAAAGATTGGCAGAAGGCAATTACTGCTAAATTATTATCGTTAAAGAAAAGAGAGGTATTTGGACCTGTTTATCTAACTCCTCCCCACATTCGCCCCGTTGGTCATAAGTGGGTTTTTGTTCGAAAGAGAAACGAGAATAATGAAGTAGTAAGGTACAAAGCAAGGCTCGTTGCTCAAGATTTCACTCAGCGACCAGGTGTCGACTTTGAGGAAACTTACTCCCCAGTCATGGATGGAATTACCTTTAGATATTTGATCTCATTGGCAGTAAACATGGACTTAAAAATGAAACTAATGGATGTTGTCACCGTTTACCTATATGGTAACTTGGATTCGGACATATACATGAAAGTACCAGAAGGTATCCCTGTCCCGAACCAGGATAGAGCAAACAAGAGCTTATACAGTGTTCAGCTTAAGAAGTCATTGTATGGACTAAAACAGTCAGGTAGGATGTGGTATAATCGTTTGAGCGATTTCCTTCATCAGAAGGGCTACGCGAGCAATGAAGATTGCCCATGTGTTTTTATACGGAGATCCCAGGATGGTTTCTGTATTATCTCGGTGTACGTGGACGATTTGAATATAATCGGTACACCTGACGATATTGAGGAAGCGAGTTCCTACCTGATGTCGGAATTCGAGATGAAAGACTTAGGCAAAACCAAGTTCTGCCTCGGTCTGCAACTTGAGCATTCCCCTGCTGGGATTCTAGTTCACCAGTCGGCCTACACCCAGAAGGTGTTGGAACGATTTGGGTTTGAAAAGGCATATCCTTCTAAGACCCCGATGGTCGGAAGATCTTTGCAGCAAGACAAGGACCCGTTTAGGCCTAAAGAAGAGGGGAAGGAAATTCTGGGACCAGAATTCCCCTACTTAAGTGCAGTTGGCGCACTTATGTACCTCGCAAATTGTACACGGCCGGATATTGCATTCGCCGTCAATTTGCTTGCAAGGTATAGTTCTGAGCCTACCAAGAGGCATTGAAAAGGCGTTAAGGACATCTTTAGGTACATACAAGGGACAAAAGACCTTGGCTTGTTTTACCAAAAGAACCAAGACCTATCTGTTGTAGGCTATGCAGATGCTGGGTACCTTTCGGACCCGCACACATCCAAGTCGCAGACTGGATATGTTTTCCTTTGGGGTGGAACAGCTATTTCCTGGAAATCGTCTAAGAAAACTCTTGTGTCAACGTCGACGAACCACTCGGAAATCATAGCATTATATGAAGCATCACGGGAATGTGTATGGCTTTGACGAGTAGTCAGCCACATCCAGATGTCATGTGGACTGAACACCGTACAAACCCCAACAATTATCTATGAAGATAATGCAGCTTGTGTTGCACAAGTCCAGACGGGTTACGTGAAGAGTAATCTCACAAAGCATATAAACCCCAAGTTCTTCTATGCACATGAGTTGCAAAAGATGAACGAAGTGAAAGTCTTGTATACTAAGTCGTGTGAAAATCTCGCTGATTTGTTCACTAAATCATTGCCAGCATCTTCTTTCGAGAGATGTGTCCGTGGGATAGGCATGATGAGACTTAGGGAGATGCAAGGTTCAGGGGGAGAATCTTCATAAACTCATTGCTGAAATCTTGATCCCGATGATTGAGTGCTTAACTTTATAGTTAAGTGAATTGTACTCTTTTTTCCTTAGTGAGTTTTTATGAAGTTTCTCACATGAGGTTTTTAATGAGGCAATTCGTGCAACATGGCAAGAAGTATACCGTGTGCATTTCTCCATATTTTTTTCACTGGGTTTTTCGGAGTTTTAAGCCATGGTTATACAGATAAGATACCCAGGGGGAGTGTTGGGAAACTGGGCCGGTAGAGGCCCACTCAGTATAGCCTCTACCAGGCTAGGGTTGGCGCATGTAGGTATCCTATCCCCTTAGTCTATAAATAGAGAAGCAATCACTGTACGGGGGTTTAACCGAGAGAAATAAAAGTTCCCTTTTGTTCCCTATGCCATTTTACTTGTGTTATCTGTGTGCTTTTCGACTCTAGTTTTCTCCCTCGGGTGTGGGACCGGCCAGTCGGCGGGGGTGTTCCAACATATAGAAGCCTACACTACACGTTCTTCAGAACTGGCTAATGATGACGGTTGCATGTGTTCCAGGCTAGGCGTCCAGTCTACTTCTCAGCCCACAAACCAAACAAAACTCGACTACTATAGATGGTAGGGAGCATCCAGGCCAGCCACAAAGCGACCAGGATAGCAGCCAAACAGGCAGCACCAGCAACTTTCAGTAAGCTCAAAGCAGGCTTATTATGGTTTTCTGAACTTGATATATACACAATGTAGGACGATATCTCCGTATGAATGAAGTACAGGGAAAGACCAACAACCAAGTTACATGAGAACAGAAACATACTACTAGTACAACAAAAGCCATAAACCACAGATTCATACAAACATATCCAGCCTAGCCTAGCACGGATAAACCATAAACCACAGATTCATACAAACATCAATGGCAAAGCCACGCCAGAGCATTACGGGACCTAATTAATCAGCAGCGCCCATGCTGTCCTTACATCCTTCCATGGAAACAACACTTGTCAAAGTGTCTGCTCCAAACTTATTTTTTCTTATATATATACTAGTTTCACACTATCATGGCGAATTAAGTTCTCCATATAATGCTAGCGTTATACTAATACTGCAAGTTAAGTCACTTGTTGACGCCATGTCAACACCCAGCCAGTGCCACTACTCCGCACTTATATACTAGTGCCACACTAACAATGCAAGTTCAGTTCTCCATGATACAATACTGATACTAGTGTCATACTAATACTGCAAATTAAGTCACTTGGTCCACGCCAAGTCAACACCCAGCCAGGGCCACGACTCCTGCTCCTGTCTGTCACATCGAGAGAACCACGGTTAGCAATTGGAGACAACTTTTTCATCATTGGTAGCATGCAGGTTAACAAAGCTAGGGATGTTGACCACCATCACGATAAGTAATAATAAAACAACTAAAGTACAGATATCTCATACACTTAGCTTCTATTTCTATATGACAGAATATACTGAATGGAGCAGATAACTGTTCAGCTCCATTAGTATTAGCACTAAGATGGATTGTGTTCTGAACCAATCTCATCATGCATACCAACAGACATCTCAAACAATATACCACCTTCTTTTTAGCTACACACAAGTGAATACTCCTACCTTCCCAAGTTATACGCACGCTGTTCCACCCTGCACCGCATTCATCGTCCAATCGTATGCAACAAAAATATTGTACATTGAATTACCTCCCTCATCTCCCAACGATTCCTACGAAACTTCATCATAAACTTTTTCCAGAATACAACTTGAAACTCGTTTCGATTTGACCACCCATGTTAATGTCAACCTATATGATGTTTTTGTGTTCTTAACCAAGAAAACATAAATCCTAGAGCAGGTATCTTCATTGGGTCAAAAGCATAAGAATTAAGTATAGTTGACTTATTGATTCCTCATAGCAATGTCGCTACTAATACCAGCTTAAACATATCAAAGGAAGATCGGATAACAAAAACATCACCTGTTAGATGGCTTCACTCTTCACGTCCCACCTATTAGGCCGCTTTCTTTTACCAAGGTCTCCTCCTGGGTTTGGAACACGCACCAGCTGTCGTCGACTTGCGAGAATTTCTTCATAGTCCGAGTCACTCTCAGACTCACTGATCCATCCGAAGCAGGGACGCTTTGTGCGACCAGTTCTTGTAGCTGCCGGGCGCGACAATGCTGCACTGGGAGCAGGTGGGTCGATGATCATGGGGACCACTTCCTCTGTTTTCTCAACTGCTAACACAGCCTCAGATGGCACCTCATTGTGAACCTCCACGATTGGCATGTTGATTTCTGAAGGTGCCCCCATCATCGCTGCTTCTTGTTGCTGCATTACAAACCAAACCCATGTAAGAATTGGACAATATGCATGACCTTTGTTGCTGGAGGTAATAAGAAACATAAACTAAACATTAATAACCTAAGGTCTTGGTTTAGACGAAAATCAAAATTGTTTTACAGAATACTAATGGACACCATGTTGCAGATGTATTACAAGACCAACTGAGGAAATACTACATAGTGCAATGCTAAAAATGCAAGATATTAATTCGTCGGTCAGTTATATCACCTTAAAGGAACAAAGAAGCCATCAACCAGTACACTTATTTCTGGTGGTGTTATTGTCATTTTTATGAATAGACATGCTTTTACATGAAAATTTTATTTTATTTTACACAAGACCAAAAGCAGATAAACAGTTGCAAGTAACTCCCCCAAGATCGAGGAAATTAAGAGAGAATCGCTGCACGGTTCAAGAAAAGAATGAAATATCAACCATAAATCTGTAAGATCAAGTAACCATGATATGACTTAAATAGCCACTTAGCTTTCCATATACATATAACCATGTTATTCTAGCACCACAAAAGGTGCTTCATATATCACATAAAATTAAAGCAAGGGCACTAAATTGCAAACAGCGGCCAAGAACAAAAAAATTGTTACATCATACTAACTAACTGTGCAAATACGCAATCACTTGATAAGTTGATAGATGTAGGGGGACATAATTTGAAGGTACTTTTCTTGAGGAACATATTGGTTAAAAGATATAGGATCCGAGCGTAAACTGAGATGGAGCTTACCTGAGCCTTATCATCCTCCTCCCACTCTTCCTGCTCCTGCTCCTGCACATGCTTCATATAATATAAAATAGCAAAAAGAAAAGAGGTTACTTTATATCCACGTCAAACTCTGCAAATGCAAACTAAAGCATGATATAGATAATATAAAGCAATCACTTGATAGAAGTAGGGTGACAGAATTTGAAGGTACTTTGTCTGAGGAACATGTTGGGTCCAGGAAGATTGATACAAGAAAGTAAATGGAGAGGAAGGTTACCTGAGCCTCATCGTTCTCCTCCCAGTCCTCCTCCTGCTTCTGCTCCTGCACATTCTTCATAAAAAAATAAATCGGGTTACTTTTATATCCACATCAACCTAGGCAAAAGCAAACTACAGCATGTTAAGAATAATATAATATGGGCATGCTTAATCTAAGGGAGAGCCTCAGTCCTAGGATGGCTGGTCCATCATGATGTCATCCAATGATTAGTGGCACCATCTTGCTCCTCATTTTTTGTTGATATTTGGGTCATTATAGAGTAGTTCGTTATATTCATCATAGCCAAACAAGATGAGGAATTACAGAAGATGAAATAACCTCATAATATAATGATTGATGTACTAGAACTACCATGTTCCTCAAACTAAATGCCTTACGATTTTGCTCCCCATACATCTAGCAAGTATTACTGAGTAGGGTTTTTTTCTTTTCTTTTTGGCCGGGGATGGCAGTAGGGTTCTTACCAACTAAAGCAGCCCAGCATTGCATATAGTCATTCAATCGCACACACTGAACAATTGCATCGACATAGCTAAGCACAAAAAAAAAAATACATGGAGAGGGAGCTCACCTGAGCTTCCTCCTCCTCCTCCTCCTCCTCCTCCTCCTCCTCTTCCTGCTGCTTCTTCTGTAGCAGCTGCAGCTGGAGCTTCTCTTCCTGCTCCTGCTTCTCCAAGAGTGCTTCCTGGACTACGTGGTAACAGTTTTCCTCCAGGAACGGCCACCCATCGTTCCCATACACATTCTGCACAGATGAGGCCAAATTGTGAGTGACACCACAATAAATAATTACAACAAAGAATTAGCAGACACTCCCAAATCGGTCGGTGAAACCGCGGCAAAAAAGGCCCTTGCAAACTGCAAAACCGACATCCCCAGCAAAAAGTCGATCTTTTTAACTAAAAAATAGAATTCCGTGGGTTATTGGCCCAAGAGGAAGGAAACCCTCGCATTCCGTTCTTCCTATGTGTCTCGGCAGTGAAGCGGAACTGAAAGGGAGGAAGAGAAGAGGCGAACCCTGAGGAGGCCGTTGACGACGTTGCGGACATCGACCTTCTTGAAGCCCATCAGGACGAAGTGGTCGATCGCGGCGTCGATCCGCTTGTCCCCAACCTTCTTTCGCCGCCCAGCCATTGCTGAAACTCGCTTGAGGGGACGGAGGCCGCGTCACTCGTGCGGGAGAGGGGGAATCGGCGGCTGCCGGAGCTGGGCACTGGAGTCGGCGTTCCGCCGGTAGCGAGCTAGGGCTTGCTCAATCGTGGCGTGAGTGGCAATGGACTGATTTTGGTCCGTGAGAGGCGAGCCCCGCAGCCAAAGCGGCCGAGCCAAGTAATAGCAGAACCAGAGAACACGATGAATAATAAATTAATGGAAGTACTTCCTTCCTTTTAAAATACTAGCACAATAGTCGTGCCTTGCAACAGTTAAAAAGTGATAGATTTCATTAAAATAATATAAATTAAAATCAGGTCTTCAGTTTTTCATAGAAATTAAACATCCTTTCTCAAAATAAACCCTTCTTGTATAACAAAATTGGATCCATACTATTAAAAGATCAGATCTTTAGAAAAATATCATCGAAAGTTTTGGACTTAGAAAAATACCACTCAAAGGCTGTTCCGTTATTGCTTTCTACCATCACTGTTAACTTGGCGTTTCCTTGCTCAAAATAACGTTTGAAGATATATAACATCACCATTTTAGCAGCTGTTCATCTCCAATTTAAGCAGCATAACATTTGTATTCCATCCCAACTTCCAGCAACATTTCAGCACCAAAATTGAGCAGCACTACAGCCAGATATAACAAGACATATGAACACAACTTTCAGCACCACATTGAGATATATGATAGCACCAAATTAGCAGCCCCACGGCTAGATATATAACACATCTTGGACACAAAGTTCAACAAAAGTAATAGCTAATTGTTCGCACATTGTCCACGGCATGACGGTTCCGTCCTCAATGATCTACTCAACAAAACTAACAGCAAAGACCGTAGTTCATACAAAGTACTATCTAATCATCTACTCAATGATGAGCCTACGGTTGATTCCTCAAGGTGAAATTGTAGCCATACTTCTAGTTGTTACACCTGGGCTAGTTGCAGCCATACTTCTAGTTGTTACACCTGGGCTAGTTGGAGAAAGTGACGCCATGCTTCTAGTTGTTACGCCTGGGCTTGAATGGGGCATTGGAGAGGCTTCAAAAACTTCACATTTGGTTGTCCTATGAGGCACAACATGGAATAGTAAAGGGAAAAAGTTGCAGCACATATAAGAACGAAGCGAAAACATTACAGCACATGTGAGAACCGAAAATACAACATTACCTTGGCTTTTTTTCCTTTCTTTGGACGAGGTGGTGGAAGCTCTTGTTCTAATTCAGCTTGAGTAGCAGTACAACCCTTCTGTATATGTCCAAACTGATAGCACCTTTTGCATTGATATGGTCCTCTTTTTCCCGGCTCTCCACTAGCCTTGATTCTTCGTTTCCTTGGCCTGCCAGCAGCTCTTTGTAGAGGTGGAGGAATAATTTCAAAACCAACATCAACCTTAGGCCATTCAGACCTGCCATTCATTGGAGCAATCTCAAATTGATAAGCCATCTTGAATCTCTCTACCGAATAGTAGTCATGCACAAAGTCCTCAATCTTTAGTTGTCTAACTTTTCCAAGCAAGTATAAAGCATGAGGGCATGGTTTTCCGGACACCTCCCATTGTCCACAGCCACATTCTCTTTTCTCAAGGTCAACCGCATACCTCCATGTCTTTCCTTCTTTTGTTGTTCGTGATATTTCAGCTGACATGGGGCTACTTTTATGGATATCATAGTGCAGCGCTCGACTCTTCATGTTCAACTCATGTAACACACTTGGGATGATGAGGCCTTCAAGTCTTTTGGCTATCTCTTTCCCCGTGTACATCTTCTCCTGGATCTTCTCCCTAATTTTGTCCATCAGAAAATCAACTGGAAGGTCTTTGTAATCCTTGATCCAATTGTTGAAGCATTCTGATATGTTGTTGTTAACATAATCAACTTTGCACTCTTTGGAGAATTTAGATCTGCTCCATATAAGCTTGTGATGCATATCTAAAAATGGAATTGCTTTAGGACAATCAGCTGCAATTTTTGCCATCAATGCATCATGTCTACGAGTTGTACACGCCCATGCACATGGCCACATGTACTTTAGTACCTCACCTTTAAACTTCTTTCGAAAATTAGCCATTAGGTGTCTAAAACACTCACGGTGCTCTGCATCTGCTCCAAAGGCTTTCTTGACACCATATGCTAATCCCTTACAAGCATCAGTCTGGATCGTCAACCCAGGTGGAGTGCCAACTGCTTTCTTTAGGTTTCTCATGAACCATGCCCAATTGGCATTGTTTTCCTTACCAAATATACCATATGCAACTGGATACATCCAGTTGTGTCCGTCAATGGCAGTTGCTGCAGCTAATTGTCCATTGTATTTACCGGTTAGGTGAGTGGAATCAACACCAATATATGGTCTGCACCCAGCCAAAAAGCCATCAACACATGCTCTAATGCAGACAAAGTTAGAGCAGTCTTTGACAAATGTGCTACAAATAAGATAATCAACAATCATTATAAGGTAGCAAGAAATAATACTAACCATGAATGTGTTGCCACCATGAAGTTTCTTCGCATAAACTCTCCACTTGCAGTTTTCATCTGCACACCTTGCCCTGTACCTTGTTGTGTCGCTATGTTCAACCATAGTTTCAAAGTTATTTTTTATGGCATATGTTCTCATAGTCTGGATAAACTCTTCCTTTTCTCCAAATGTGTCTTTTTCTTTAATGATTGGATTCTCTGGATCATGTGTTGTGTGAGGTGCAAAATAATCACCTATCATACTAGCCTCATCATCAGGAACACATTCCGAATCAAACTCTTGAGTTGGCCTTGTCCTCTTTCTTTTCTGCACCTTTATTCCACTATTTTCTGCTGGTCGTGCATCATGGACTGCATTATCAACCTTTTTGAAGTACCTCCACTCTTCATTTGTTCCAGCTGGCTCATCTCCATGAGGATCACACCCAAAAGTCATGAAGTGTTCCTTCTCTTCCTCTTCAGCCATTGCTGGCCCTGCAGTTGTTTCTCCATATTCCGGTACTTCTGCCCATATAAATCCCTCAATTTTGATATCCTCCTCAACCATGTTTGCTGCAACATTTGCGTCCTCGCCAGCCACGTTCGCTGCAGCACCTATGCCCTCATTAGCCACATTTGATGCAGCATTTGTGCCCTCCCCAACATCACTCGCTGCCACAGACCCCACATGCCCCTCCCCACGTGCACCAACTACCATGAACAATTTAACAACTTGAAATCCCCTTAGCAAGTCAAGAAGTTGACCATCAGTAGCTAACCTGCATGTCGCATTCAACCTTGAATCAACAACCCAAAAATTTGCCTTTTGATTGCTGGCCCATGTGAAGTACGGAGCAATATCCTTCTCCAAATCAATGAATGCATACTCCTCTGAATCAACAACCCAGCTTACAATTCTGCCCTTATTGTACAGCTTTTTTCCATCTATAACACTGAAGTATGAATTGACAATGATCTCTATTTTACAAGCAAATTTTGGATCAAGCCTGTAAACCAGAAACACAAGGAGACAGTAACTACCTCGGCTACACTCGAGCGATACTCTAGCGACAATGAATTTACTCCCTTCACACAGCATATGTCACACACAAAAACAATCAAAATAGTTATAGATTGGAAGAATATAGAGAGATTTAGAAGTTATTACCCTTCTGGGACTTCAGCAGCATCCATCCCCGCTCAATTTCACGATCTCTCGCCTTAGCACTACAGAATCCCCAAAAGCTAGGGTTTAGACTATTAAGAAGAGCATGTGAAGGAGAGGGAAAGAGAGGGAAAAGGGGTGGAGAGGGTGCCTACCACGGAGGAGCGCTCGGAGGAGCCGCCGTCGCCGGCGGGAAGGCGCGCCTGTGGGGAGGGACGCCGGTGGGGAGGGACGCCGCCTGGTGCCTCCGTTCGTCCTGGTCAGGGTGAGTTGCCTGGTCCTGTACGTGTGTGCTGCTTGTGTCCTGGGAAGGTTGGATTTAGTCTTTGTTTCCCGTATGTAACTTGACCGATTTATTGCAGTTAACGTGCAGCTAACGGTGGTGGTAGAAAGTAGTAACGGGGCTAGATTTGGATGGTAGTTTTCTAAGTCCAAAACTTCCGATGGTATTTTTCTAAAGATCTGATCTTTTAATGGTATGGATCCAATTTTCCCTTCTTGTATCCAACATTTGTGGCTGCCTCCAGAGTAAACCGCACCAGAGGTCCTAATTCTTTTGACGAAACGTCAAGTAGGTCCCAATTCTTCAAAATTGAACATTGAGGTCCTAATTGTTTCTAAGTGATTCATCGCTGGTCCTAAACTCGTCTGACCCGGGTTGACCAGCGCCACGTCGGCAAGGTGGGCCACTAGGACTAACCACTGGAGGTGAATATTTGTACATAGCCCCGTCTTCTTCCCACACCTCACCGGCTCACCCGTCTCTTCCTTTTCCACCTCTCTCCCGCGACATGGAAGGCGAGCTGGCGATGGTGACGGCTTTTCTCCGGTGCTGAACGACGGCAGCCGATAGGCTGCGGCGGTCGCGAGGATGGAGCCTGTGAGGAAGGGGCCAAAATTGCGGCGACCCGGCGATCCTCTCGCGCGCTACGGTAAGATGACCTAACCCTAGATCTCCATTTCTATCGGTGTTGGCGGTGGTAGAGAAGTAGTTCGAATTGGTGCTAGTTCTTGATGATTTGCATGTTATTTAGGAGTATTCGAGGATCAGTTCACCGTAGAAATCAACTATGCTAGGTTTTTTTGCGGATTTGGGATGTCAAAGAGCTATGTGAATGGCAAAGTAGCTCGATTTGATGGATGTGAAGCAGACACATGGTCGCCTCTATGGCTCACTGATTTTATGCAACAGCTAGGTTACTCTGAACCAGATAAATATGTGTTTTACTGGCTGCTGCCTGGAATGAACTTAGACACAGGACTACGAATTGTGGACACTAATACTGACATCAAGAACAGATTTGGTGGAGTGATGCTTACAGCAGTTGGTGTTGATCCAAACGACTGTATATTTCCTATTGCCATTGCTATAGTTGAAGTTGAAGATACAAACACATGGAAGTGGTTTTTTGGTGTTGATCCAAACGACTGTATATTTCCTATTGCCATTGCTATTGTTGAAGTTGAAGATACAAACACATGGAAGCGGTTTTTGAGCACACTGAAGGAGGATTTAGGCATAGAGAACACAAGGCCATGGAATTTTATGAGTGATAGGCAGAAGGTACATTACTTGTTTGTGCTTGCATATTTATCTATTGTCTATGCTTGCGATGGATCGGCAGCAAGAGAGGTTGGGAAGAAGAACTAGGGGTTGGGGGATTAGAAGCTAGTTGCTTATAAAGGTTCATTTGCATAAATCCCAACCACCAGCCGCGGGAAAATCTCGGCCTCCCCCTCCGACCGTTTCCCTCCCCTCTCGTTACTTTCATCACCATCATGAGCCGTCAACTATGCATGTCTCTCTCTCTCCCTTTGGACCATATATGCGAAGCCCACATTGATAAGTTGTTTCCCTCTTGTTCAATACTCCCTCTGTTTATAAATATAAGATGTTTTAGGTTTGTGAAGAAGATGTATCTAGACATGTTTTAGTGTATAGGTTCAAATGAATCTAGACACTAAAAGAGGTCTAGATACATCTCATTCACAAATCTAAAACATCTTATATTTCCAAAAAGAGGGAGTAGATCTTAACCAAGTCGATGATGCTGCTGGTTAATATTGTAAGGAACTTGGCGTATATAGACAGGTGTGAATTAATACAAGAAAGCGATATGGGACTATTGGAACATGGACGACGTGAGTTTCTGAGATGGGAAACCAAAGTCCCCATGAAATAAGAAGGTCCAAAGAGGCCCTTTATGCATCTCCCGGCTTCAAACGCAACAGGCCCACTACTTATCGTTATTATTATTTGCTATCTGACGTGAGCAAATCTATACCTAATGAAAGCTGCCGGGTGGGAAAATAGAATTGAACCTTTTTTTTTTACTTTCCGGTGGCAGTAGAAAAAATAGAGTCTGGTGGAAGGAAAATGTGCCCGTGCGTTACGACGGAAAAATCAATTTTCCAATGTAAAACATTGGCATGATCTAAATTTTGTCCCAAGTCAATCGACCCGCATATCCCTAGCCTTAGTTTGCCCTTTTAAATCTTAATCTATGTAATTGTTATTATTATTCTTTGATCTATATATTCTCTATACCTTTTTAAATTTTTGTTTAATCGTCTCTTTTAGTCTATGTTTCTAATTTGTTTCCAAATCTAGAGATCAAAATCCTAATATAAATACTTAGAAGTTATACTAAAAATTTGTTGGGAATATATTATTATGGCACCGAACCGCTTTCACTATTTTATGCTGAATTTTGAACCTCCAATAGTTCAGATACACATATGAAAAATCATAAAATACAAAAGAAAAAAAAGACCCAGCATACGCGTTACCTGTTTGGCCCAAAAGTTACAAGCGATCTAAATTAGATCCATGAAGAACACTGCTCTGCTCCTTGTTACGGCATGCGTGCCCAGAATAACAGGTCTAGCACATGTAGAGACGAGACACATGCATGTACATAGTGAGTCGATGGTGCGCCTCCTTGTGCTTGATTTCAAAGCGCTCGCCTTCCTTCCGTCACAACCATGGTTCTGGACTGAACTCTAGTTGAGTCGCCGGGAACGCTCGATTCTCATTGTAGAAGTCTGGATCGATTTAATGTGGGGCAACCGATCGCTTCCATATTTAAAGGGTATAGTCATGGTATCAAGTTTGGAGCGGGCTCTTGTTGGACCTTTTGCAGTTTCTATATATATACATATCCTAAACCAACTAACATCTCTTTTTTCTTAGGTTTTTAGAGAGGCCGATTGATTTATTTGCCAGCGACACGTGTCCACCTGATTCATCTGGTGCGTTCCCTTGTGAGTGTACCGATTTATCCGGGTGTTGTATGTCCTAGCTGGCCCACACGTCATTGTCTCGGGGAGTAAAACATCGGCCTTTTAGGTGTGCAACTAGCTATATTTTTGCCTTGGCATTGCATGTGGCTGATCAATGTGGTCATGTCTATGCTTTGTGTAAGTTGTTTTTTTCTTGTTTATTTGTCATCGTCCGATCTCTTTGCATGATTTGTCATCATGGTATTTGTCTTTTTCCTTGTTTCATCATGACCTCCTTGAATGTGGTCGTGTCTGGTCGTGTCTATGGTTTGTGTAATTGTTTTTTCTTGTTTATTTTTCATCGTTGTATGATTTGTCATCATGGCATTTGTCCTTTTCTTTGTTTCATTATGGCCTTCTTGTCTTTTTTACATGATGGATTTTCTTGATTTCATCGCTTCCTACTCTCTCCATGCTGCCACTTGTATTTTCCATTTGCATGCTGGCTGGCGCACTGGGGCACGTGGCCGCGATTCTAGCACGTGGCTGGCCATGTTTCAACTCGCACCTTCCATCGTGGCTATATATATGATGATCTTCTCTTCTTCTTGACGGCCATGTTTGGACCGCGACGACTTAGCAGCGCCGTCTCTGAGGACGTACTGGTGGTACACCATTGAGACGGTGGCGCCGACGAACGGGCCAACCCAGAAGATCCACTGCTCGTCCCACGCCTTCCCGCCGTTGTACACCACGGCGGGGCCGAGGCTCCTGGTCGGGTTGATGCCGATGCCGGTCACGGGGATGGTGGCCAGGTGCGCTATCAGCACGGCGAACCTGATGAGCAGCTGCGCCAGCACCAGCACCTAGGAGTCTCGGGCCATGCGCTTCGGGTCCGTTGCCGAGAAGATGGTGTACACCAGCACGGCGGTGCCCAGCGCCTCGGCCGCCGGCGAGAACCCGGGGGCCAGCTCGTTGGCGCCCCCGCCGTAGAGCTCGTAGTGGCGCGCGCCGTGGACCGCCCTCACCAGCGTCGCGCCGCAGATGGCGCCTAGGTACTGCGCCGCCATGTAGAGGGCTGCGCGGGGGAGCGACACCTTCCTCGCCAGCAGCAGCGCGAATGTCACCGCGGGGTTGATGTGGCCGCCGGAGATGCCAGCCGTGCAGTACACGAGGACGGTGATCATGCCGCCGAAGGCCCACGCGATGCCCAGCACGCCAGCGCCGCTGCACGCGGCTTCCTCGCTCTGGCGCTTGTGTCCGATGACGGTGGCCACAGTGACGGAGATGAAATGGAGTGTGGCGGTGAACTCGGCGATAATGGCGCGGTATAGGGACCACTTGCCAAGCTCGCTAGCGTCAAAGAGCGGCGTCGGAGGAGGGTCCAGGTAGTCCTTGTGCTGATGACGTCGACATTAGAGTTGGCCTATGGACTCAGCTTGCCCTCAGCTGCTGCTGCCATATTGACTGTGCTCCTAGATCTCAGCTGATCAATTTATGGGAACTAATACGGCCGATGGAGATTGGTGTGTGTCCATAACATGGCAAAGCTGCGTTTATATATAGAGCGAGAAGCCACCATCGCTGAGCATGCCCTAGCTAGGAGGCATTGTTTACAGTGTACGGAAGAGTCATTTACTCGTTTTCAAACGAGGACTCCTGTTTATTTTTCTTCAAGAATTATCAGCTAATACAACAATATAACGCGTCTAAACATTAGCCACATGCCAAATCTTACTAATTTTGACTAAATTTGGTCAAACTTAGGAAACAATACCCGTAAAAAAATAAAAAAACATTGACTTTTGACTAATCCTTAGACGCTTTATATTTGTGACGGCGTGAGTAAGATTTTACAAACATACAAACCTTGTTTTGCTAAGATTTAGAAATTGGGTACATATTAAACCAGGTTTACTCTTGTATTATGTTTTCCCCACAAATCTCCAAAACAGGTGAGGTCAAGATTTGGGCCATACGCGTAATCGGGTCCAGTATGGCATTTTCGAGAAAGAAAGCCTATGTTTTATATCGCATAATTTGAAGTTCTGATCTTAAGCAAAGACAAGCTTGCAAAGTGTAACTGGCAAGGCGGTGCTGCTTCCTTATAAAACTATACGGTCAGTCATCTATTCCCTCCGTTTGAAAATATAAGATGTTTTAGGTTTATAAAAAAGATGTATCTAGACACATTTTAGTGTCTAGATTCATTTGAACCTATCACTAAAATGTGTCTAGATACATCTCCTTTACAAATCTAAAACATCTTATATTTCTAAACGGAGGGAGTAGATGGATTTAGCCTTATATCTATCGGCTCTTGGTTGCTTATATATTTGGCAATTAGTTGCATAAATCACAAGGAAGAAATCCATATATGGGTTGCTGCCTTAGAGCAACTCTAACTGTTCTGGCTTAGAGGACTTTATTTCAGCAGCCAATGGCTAAATCTGCACCTAACTGAAACCCTAAAATCTGTTAGAGGACTATATATAGGATTCAGCGAACTAAAACCTCACCCTCCCCTCCCAAATATAGCGGCCGTTGACCCGAGGACTAAAAATCCCCACTGCCCACCGCTTCCGCTCCTGCGCTGCAAAATCCACCGCCACCGCCGCTTCCGTGCCAGATATGGCCAGACCTTCCCGCCCCCGCTCCCCACCTCCCATCCGCAGTACTACCCGAGGTCACTGCGGCTCGTGGGACCATTTCAGCGACCTTCTGCTGCCTCTGACACCGCATCCCCGCTACCACGGCGTCCGACAGCGGGAGTAAGGGACGTGGGTGGCCAAGATCATCGACCGGAACACCGGTCGGCATCTGGCCCGGGTCCTTCCAGAGCGCGGCGCAGGCGGCATGGAGGCACGACATCGAGAATGTCGGCCTCCACGGCGACGAGTGCTGCCCGCTCAACTTCCCTCTCGACACCCCGAAGCCGATGCCGGAGCTCTTCGCGCAGCCCTCCTGCGGCCACGTGGGCCGGATTGCGAGGGAGGACCGCGAGACATGGGAGCGCATCGAGACGGAGAGAGAGGACGAGCGGCGGGAGTAAAAAATGGAACCACGTATACACTATCTCCTTATAAAATTCCGGATGATCAGTGTAACATCCCAAAAATATTGAACTTGGATCATCAAACTCTAAGCATCAAAATTAGGGTTAACAAAAACTTTTCTAAATAAAGTTATGAATGCATGCATATGAGTATGCATTGAATTTGAAATTCTTTTGAACCACCTTGTTTGTGTGTTTCCTTGCTTGTAAAATGTTTCTTAGGTGAAATAAACATCATCTAAAACATTTCCCACACTTTTCCCAAAGACAAGTAAATCAAAACAAATAAAATAAAGGAATGGTCATTTTGACCAATTTAACCCCCATGTCTACTTTGGTTGTCTCAAACTTTCAGAACCTAACAGAAACTTCTCTGGATCTTTTCACCCCTTGATTGTACTCATAACAAAGTATAAAGGCCCACCTTGTGATCATCCAGAAACTTTCAAATGCATAGTTTAAATGACAATTCAAAATTGAATCTTTATCATATGGGAAGATCCCACTTTTTCAAAAACCACTCAAACAAGCTCAACTTTCAAAACCCAAGCATCTGTAGACTCACCAGCACCAATCTAGCACACCCACAAAAACTCTTTTCAAAATTCAAAACTTGAATTCATGCGGCCATTTCATCAAACACTTGGCAGACACAAATCAAACAAAATCAAAACACTATAGTGTGTAGTGTTTTGAGACTAACTGGTTCCCTATCTAGCTCACAACCATCTCAGTAGATCATCTAGCAAGATTAACCAAGCACTAGCACCACTGTGAGCTTGCCAATATCATCAATGGTGAACAGCCGAAGCCACCCTTGCCACCCCAGTGTAGACGGCAAGCTAGGAAGGAAACTAGCCACACCAACCTTGTCTGGGAGATCACCCATGCCTCACCGCCCCCTCTCGACCAGCCCTGCCTCGAAGACACCGACCAGAGCACCCAGGAACGCCGCGCCCGTGCCTCTGCCAACCGTGCCGAGCATGCGCCAGAGCGCCACCCTCGACTGAAGCCCACAGACCGCGCGCCGCCCTCACCGCGTGCATATACGATCACCACCGACCCAGGAGACCGCCAGACATCCCCGTTCGCCGCCCCGTGACGCACAGCCACCGCTCGCCGTCGAAGACGCGCCTCTCCCGCGCAGAGCGTTGCGTGTTCCAGACCAAACCGCACCGCCCCTACAAATGCATTAACGCCGTAGAGCATCGCCAGGAGACCACCAAGCGATCTCCACCGCCGGCCATGCCTCTAGCAGCCCGTATCCATGTCGCCACCCTCGCCCGCCCATGTCGTTCGGTCTCACCGTCGAGACTATAAATAGAGGACTCCCCCACTCGAATTCTTCACACCATTCCACTCCTCTCTCACCCAGAACCACCCCACCTCAGTCCCGGAGCAAGGCGAGCAGTACATCGCCGGAATTTCACCGGAACCCGTCGCCTCTGGAGAAGAAGGGCGCCATCGATTTCGTCCACCCCAGGAGATGCCGCGACCACCCCTGAGTTTGCCGTCGTCGACTTCGTCGTTCGCCCGCCTCGCCGACCCTCGCCTGCACCCCGGTGAGCCCCCAGCAACCCCCACTGGCTGCGCTAGGTTTCTGTCTCGCCGGCGTTGCCCAACGTCGACGATGACTCTCAGCCGTTGGATTAGAACTAGATCGAACGCCCCACATCGCCCCATACCGCTTCGCACCCCCCTTGTCTCACTGACGAGTGGGGACAACCACTTAAGCATCCCGCGGAAGCGCTACGCTTAGCAGACCGTCCCGTTAACTTTTCCCGCGCAGCCCGGTTATTTGAATTGAACCTTTTCCATTTAATTTCAAACACACTTCTGTACCCAATTTCAAAAATCAACCCAGGTCAATTCAGTGCACCAAATTGAACGAAACTAATTTTGTTAGAAAGGTATGGGAATGCTTAATCCAAGACCGTTGGATTCAAGTCATTTGGATCTATAGATCACCCATGGTAAAAATAACAAGGCAGAAGCTTTTCTGCATTCAAACATTTTTCAAATTTAAACCATAATAGATTTTGAGTTGATTCCAACTCTCAAAAATCACATTTAACCATACCTTTCAGAATATATAAAAATATATAGGTTTACTTGCAGAAATAATGTTCAAGTAATAAAAGAATGCTACATAGGCATTTCTAGTCACTTTATTTAATTAAAATAAAAGGGTAAAACCTTATTAAATTGTGACACCACTTTAAATCATATTCCCATGGACTAAAATATGTGGTGATGACATGTGTAAACATGATCCCATGTTTGGTTTGGAGAATATTAAATCTTAAGTAGTTTTTCAATGAGTAGAAATTACTTTTCTAAAAATAAAAGGAATTAAACCAAGCCTTAATCTTGTAATGTTATAGATGATGTTAGATCATCTATAGGACCCTTGTGTGTGATGATTGCAAGTAGTTAAGTATTGTTTGGTGATTGTGTACCTCGCATTTATTTATAGACGCTAGTACCGACCAAGGATACGAGGAGGAAGGAGGATTCTACGAAGAAGAAGCCGAGGAGAACTTCAACCACTGCTCTGCTCAAGGAAAGCTAACACTTGCAATTATGAAAGTGAGATAACCTATGCAATGCACTAAGCATGCTTGGTTAGACATATTTGATGATACCCAATCCTAGTTTTATTTACAAGCTTTCTATTTTTTTCTTTATCAAAGCTATTACTTGGAGTTTACTTAAGTGACTTGTAGATTCTTGAAAGATATATGTGAAGGTTGCATAAAGAGCATAAAATTTGGCCTAAGCTAGATAATCTTGATGTCATCCTAAGGCATGAGATTGGACTTAGTTAAAACTCCACTAGTTTACCACCCCTCATTAGTGCTTACCCCCACATGTAGATGCTAGTGCTAAGCATAAAACTTGTTCAACTTTAGATGGGAATACTTGGTGGAAAAATGGTTATGAAAACCTTGGAATGATGGATCATTCTATTGAAATGTTTTGGACATGTGTTTCCGAACACTTGATGATTTTGGTGATGAAAATGTTGAGGCATGAGCCTTAGCCCTTTATAAAACTAATGGTTGTCTGGATGCGATACCATTCCAATTTTATCATACAACCACAATACCCGAAGATTGGGTAGGGCTTGACTGGAAAATTATATACCTTAGTATTAGTTCCCTCACGGCCAAGGTCTGAGCTGAGGCTACCTTGTGAAGATTGTCCACCTGTGCAGTACCCAAGATGATAGTTGGTCATGGTTGGGAGGCCAAACTCACAGGAGAGGTGCTTATACTAGGGCGTGTAATTGAAAGGTTAGGATTGATTATCCGCATACTGAGTATGGTGAATTCAGGATTTGTTCCTGACGGATGTATCCAATGTTGTGGTGAAAGTGTACAATCTCTGCAGAGTGTCAAACTATTCGAATAGCCGCGTCCGCGGTTATGGACAGTTGGAGTGGCCATACTGTTCCCCCGTCAGACTTTTCAAAATGAGTATGGCCACTCCAACTGTCCATAACCGCGGACGCTGCTATTCGAATAGTTTGACACTCTGCAGAGATTGTACACTTTCACCACAACATTCGATACATCCGTCAGGAACAAATCCTGAATTCACCATACTCAGTATGCGGATAATCAATCCTAACCTTTCGATTACACGCCCTAGTATAAGCACCTCTCCTGTGAGTTTGGCCTCCCAACCATGACCAACTGTCATCTTGGGTACTGCACAGGTGGACAATCTTCAGAAGGTAGCCTCAGCTCAAACCTTGGCCGTGAGGGAACTAATACTAAGGAATATAAGTTTCCAGTCAAGCCCTACCCAATATTCGGGTATTGTGGTTGTACGATAAAATTGGAATGGTATCGCATCCAGACAACCATCAATTTTATAAAGGGCTAAGGCTCATGCCTCAACATTTTTATCACCAAAATTCTCAAGTGTTTGGAAACACATGTCCAAAACATTTCAATAGAATGATCCATCATTCCAAGGTTTTCATAACCATTTTTCCACCAAGTATTCCCATCTAAAGTTGATCAAGTTTTATGCTTAGCACTAGCATCTACAGGTGGGGGTAGTAATGATGAGGGGTGGTAACTAGTGGAGTTTCAACTAAGTACAACCTTATGTCTCAGGCTGATGTCAAGGTTTCTAACTTAGGCCAAATTTTATGCTCTTTATGCAACCTTCAGCATCTTTCCAATATCTACCAGTCACTTAAGTAAAGTCTAAGTAAGCTTTGATAAAGAAATAAAGCAAGAAGCTTTCACATTAAACTAGGATTGGTTTATCAAATGTGTATGATCACATATGCTTAAGGCATAGTAACAAGTAGGGGTTTGTTGCATCAGTAGGGTATCCTGCAAGTGTTAGCTTGCATCAATGTCAATATAAGCCTGCCTTGTGCAGAGCAGTGGTTGAAGTTCTCCTCGGCTTCTTCTTCGTAATATCCTCCTTCCTCCTCGTATCCTTGGTCGATACTAGCGTCTATGAATAAATATGAGGTACACAATCACCAAACAATACTTAACTACTTACAATCGTCACACACAAGGGTCCTATGGATGATCTAGCATCATCCCTAACATTACAAGGTTAAGGCTTGGTTTAAATCTTTTTATTTTTAGAAAAGTAATTTCTACTCATTGAAAAACTACTTAAGATTTAATATTCTCCAAACCCAACATGGGATCATGTTGACACATGTCATCACCACATATTGTAGTTCATGGGAATGTGATTTAAAGTGGTGTCACAAGTTAATAAGGTTTTACCCTTTTATTTTAATTAATTAAAGTGGCTAGAAATGCTTATGTATCATTCTTTTATTACTTGAACATTATTTCTGCAAGTAAACCTATATATTTTTATATATTCTGAAAGGTATGGTTAAATGTGATTTTTGAGAGTTGGAATCAACTCAAAAGCTATTATGGTTTAAATTTTAAAAATGTTTGAATGCAGAAAAGCTTCTGCCTTGTTATTTTTACCATGGGTGATCTATAGATCAAAATGACTTGAATCTAACGGGCTTGGATTCTGCATTCACAGAACTTTCCAACAAAATTGGTTTCATTCAATTTGGTGTACTGAATCGATCTGGGTTGATTTTTGAAGTTGGGTACAGAAGTGTGTTTGAATTGAAATAGAAAAAGTTTAATTTGAATAACTGGGCTGCGCAGGAAAAATTACTGGGCCGGCCTGCTAAGCGCAGTGGTCCCGCGGGCTGCTTAAGTGGGTGTCCCCACTCGTCAGTGACATGGGGCTGGGCGAAGCGGTATGGGGCGACGTGGATCGTTCGATCTAGTTCTAATCTAACGGCTGGGAGTCATCGTCGACGCGAGACAACTCCGGCGAGAACGAAACCTAGCGCGGCCAGTGAGGGTCGCTGGGGGCTCACCGGGGTACTGGCGAGGGTCGGCGAGGCGGGCGAACGACGAAGTCGACGACGGCGAACTCAGGGGTGGTCGCGGCAGCTCCTGGGGCGGCTCCAATCGCTGGCTCCCTTCTTCTCCGGCAGCGGCAGGCTCCAGTGAAATTCCGGCGAGGTGGTGCTCGCCTTGCTCTGAGAATGGTGTGGCACGATCAGTGAGGAGAGGGGAGTGAGATGGTGTGAAGAAATCGTGCGGGGGTGGCCTCTATTTATAGTCGAGCGAGGGGACCGTCGGGGCGCACGGTGAGCTCGTCGGGGGCGAGGTTACAGGGGGCTAAAGGCATGGGCAAGGGTAGGGGACGGTGCGGTGTCTCCTGGCGATGCTCAACGACATGGTCTCGAGGCATGGGGCGGTGTGGTTTGGTCTGGAACGGGCGGTGCTCTGCGCGGCAGAGGCGGCGTCTTCGACGGCGGGCGGTGGTTGTGCGGCACGGGGCTGCAAACGGAGATGTCTGGCGGTCTCCTGGGTCGGTGGGGATTGTGTATGCACTTGGCGAGGGCGGTGCGCGGTCTGTGGGTGATGGTCGAGGGTGGCGCTCTGGCGCACGCTCGGCATGGTCTGGGCGCGGCTTGTGCGCGTGGTCCAGGGCTTGGCAACGCTCGTGGCTGGGACAATGAGTGGCGGTGGACGGTGGGCTGCCTCCCAGACATGCTGGCTAGGCTTGCTGCTGCTCCTAGCTTGCTGTCGACTATGGGGTGGCAAGAGGGTGCTCGGCTATTCACCATTGATGACAATGGCAAGCTCACAGTGGTGCTAGTGCCTGGCTAATCTTCCTAGATGATCTACTAAGTTGTGTGTGAGCTAAATGGGGAACCAGTTAGGCAAGAATCACTGCTCACAATAGTGTTTGATGTTTGTTTGATTTGTGTCTGCAACCTGTTTGATGAAATGGCCGCATGAAATCAAGTTTTGAATTTTGAAATGATTTTTGGTGGGTTTGCTAGATTGGTGCTGGTGAGTCTGCAGATGCTTGGGTTTTGAAAATTGAGCTTGTTTGAGTAGTTTTTGAAAAAGTGGGACCTTCCCATATGATAAAGATTCAATTTTGAATTGTCATTTAAACTATGCATTTGAAAGTTTCTGGATGATCACAAAGTGGGCCTTGATACCTTGTTATGAGTAAATTCAAGGGGTGCAAAGATCCAGAAAAGTTTCTGTTAGGTTCCGAAAGTTTGAGACAGCCAAAGTAGGCATGGGAGTTAAATTGGCCAAAATGACCATTCATTTCATATATGTGTTTTGATTTACTTGTCTTTAGGAAAAGTGTGGGAAATGTTTTAGATGATGTTTATTTCACCTAAGAAACATTTTACAAGCAATGAAACAAACAAACAAGGTGGTTTTAAAAGAATTCAAAATCCATGCATACACCTATGCATGCATTCATGATTTCATTTAGAAAAGTTTTTGTTAACCCTAATTTTGATGATTAGAATTTGATGATCCAAGCTTAGTATTTTTGGGATGTTACAAACCTCCCCCCTTAAACAAAATCTCGTCCCGATATTTGAAAAAGGACGAAAAGATTACCTAGGATTTGAAGAGATCGGGAAACTCCGTCCTGATGTGATCTTCGCGCTCCCAGGTAGCTTCCTCTTCTGTGTGGTTGCTCCACTGAATCTTGAGAAACTTGATGCTTTGGGTTCGGATAGTTCGAAAAGCTTCTTCCAAAATGTGGATGGGTACTTCGGGATAGGTCAGGTCATCGTTGATCTCTATGGTCCGGTGGTCGATATTCTTGAACACTTCGGTCTTCTCGGGGACTTCGAGACACTTGCGAAGTAACGAGATATGTAACACATTGTGCACAGCTGACATATCTTCAGGTAGTTCCAATTGATATGATACTTCTCCTATGGTTCAGAATTTTGAAAGGTCCGATATATCTGGGGGCTAACTTTCCTTTGAGTTGGAAACGCTGCATTCCCTTCAATGGCGACACTTTCAGATAAACAAAATCTCCTATGTTGAAGGCGAGATCTCGACGTCTCTTGTCGGCGTAACTCTTCTGTCGGGATTGGGCGGTCTTGAGGTGCTCACGAATCTTGTGAACCTTCTCTTCTGCTTCTCAGAGGATGTCGGGTCCGAAAATCTGACTCTCTCCTACTTCCGACCAGTTCAAAGGGGTGCGACACTTTCTTCCGTACATGAATTCAAATGGGGCCATTTGCAAACTGGCTTGGTAACTATTGTTGTAGGAAAATTCTGCAAACGGCAGACAGTCTTCCCACTTGGATCCATATTCTAGCCCACATGCTCTAAGCATATCTTCGAGTATTTGATTTACTCGCTCCGTTTGTCCATCGGTCTGAGGGTGATACGCGGTACTGAAATCTAGGCGGGTTCCTAAACCTTCTTGGACTTTCTTCCAGAATCTCGAGGTAAACTGAGTTCCTCGATCCGATACTATGTTCTTGGGGACTCCATGCAAACTAGCGATTCTAGCGATGTATAACTCTGCTAGCTTCGAACTCTGATAGGTGGTTTTAACGGGCAAGAAATGGGCGACTTTGGACAATCTGTCCACTATGACCCAGATAGAGTCATTTCCCCTACTAGAGGTAGGTAGTCCAGTGATAAAGTCCATTCCTATAGAATCCCATTTCCATTCCGGAATTTGCAAAGGTTGCAACAATCCAGCAGGTCTTTGATGTCCTGCCTTGACTCGCTGACATATATCACACTTGGCGATATAGCTTCCGATTTCTCTCTTCATCTTATGCCACCAAAATTGCTCTTTCAAATCTTGATACATCTTAGTCCCTCCGGGCTGGATAGAATAAAGAGTATCATGAGCCTCCTTCAAGATAACTTCTTTCAACTCCGAATCTGCTGGTACACAAAGGCGTCCTTTGTACCATAGAACTCCTTCTTCGTCCTCGGTGAATCCGGGTACTTTGCCCGTACCGATACGATGCTTGATTCCATCGATACTGGCATTTCCCTTCTGCACCTCTTTAATCTGACTGATCAAAGTGGGCTGAAGTTCTATGCAAGCAAAAAATCCTTCACTTACTAATTCCATTCGAAAATCTTCCATCTCCATGTGCAAACTTGGTTGCTACTTCAAAATCATGGAGTTCAAGCGGCACGGCAATCTGCTAAGGGCATCGGCTACCACGTTGGCTTTACCAGGGTGATAGTGAATGTCCAGGTCGTAATCTTTGATTAGCTCAATCCATCTTCTCTGCCTCATATTCAACTCCTTCTGAGTGAATATATACTTTAGGCTCTTGTGATCCGAATAAATCGCACAACGGTTTCCCATTAGGTAATGTCTCCATGTCTTCAGGGCTAGGACTACTGCTGCGAGTTCGATGTCATGGGTTGGATAGTTTTGCTCGTGTTGCTTCAATTGTCGAGATAGATAAGATATAACTTTGCCTTCTTGCATTAGCACACATCCGAGACCAATCTTGGATGCGTCACAATACACATCGAAGGGCTTCGTGATATCCGGCATGATCAAGATTGGGGCTGATATCAATCTCCTCTTGAGTTCTTGAAAACTCGCTTCACATTTGTCGGTCCATTCAAACTTCTTGTCCTTCTTCAGCAATTGGGTCATGGGTCTGGCGATACTCGAGAATCCTTCTATGAATTTGCGGTAATATCCCGCCAATCCGAGAAATGCACGAACTTGGGTTTGAGTGGTTGGGGCTTGACAATCTTCTACATCTTTCACTTTGGCAGGGTCAACGGCAATTCCTCCGGCTGATACAATGTGACCGAGGAATCCTACCTCCTGTAACTAGAATTCACATTTGCTAAACTTTGCATACAGCTGATGCTCTCTAAGGTTTCCAAGAATGGTCCTTAGGTGTAGCTCATGTTCTTCTTCTGATTTGGAATAAATCAGAATGTCATCGATGAAAACAACGACAAACTTATCCAGGAAGTCCATAAAAATCTTATTGATGAGGTTCATGAAATAAGAGGGGGCATTGGTTAATCCAAAAGACATGACTGTATACTCGTACAATCCATATCTGGTGGTAAAGGCAGTCTTTGGAATATCATCTGCACGAATTTTGAGTTGATGATAGCCAGTTCTAAGATCAATCTTAGAAAACACCTGTGCACCGGTCAACTGATCAAACAAATCTTCTATCTTGGGCAAGGGGTACTTGTTCTTGATGGTGACATCATTCAACTTCCGATAATCCGTACACAGACGGTTACCTCCATCTTTCCTATCCACAAATAAGACAGGTGATCTCCATGGTGACGCACTTGGTTGAATCAATCCAATTTCTAGCATGTAATCCAGTTGCTTCTTCAGTTCTGCTAGTTCCGACGGGTTCATACTATAGGGTCTCTGGGCTATGGGTCCTGTTCTAGGGATTAGTTCGATGATAAACTCGATATACCGATCTGGGGGCATACCGGGCAAAACATCGGAAAATACATCGGGGTATTCACAGACTATCCGGACTTGGTCAATGGTAGGTTGGGCTAGACTTTTGTTACACTTGAATTGGCGAGGTAAGGTTTCAGATATATGCTCGACTGATATTCCGGTGGTACTGGTCATGGTGATGGCTTTCTTAGCACAGTCAATCAATCCCTTATGTTTGGACATCCAATCCATTCCTAGTACTACTTCCAAACCTTTAGTTCCGAGTACTATTAGATTAGCATAAAAATCTATGCCACGGATTCGGATAGGGATGGCTTTGCAAATTTGCCTAGCCTTGGTGGTTGATCCGGGAATTTGCACAATCATAACATGCTTCAGTTTGGTTGGTTGAATTTTACTAGTGCAGGCAAATTCTTCGGTGACAAATGAATGCGATGCACCAGAGTCAAACAACACTCTTGCAAGTACTGAATTAACAGAAAACATACCCAGCACGACGTCTGGCGCTTCCTGAGCTTCTTCAGCATGCATGAGAAAAAGACGGCCATTGCGGTTGAGTGAATTCCCTGGGGCAAATATTCTCCCTGGCTGGACACGACGCTTCTGCTGAGCTGGGGCGTTGGCGTTGGGGGCTGTAGCGTTATTCTTGTTGGGGCATTCGTTGGAATAGTGGCCTTTATTTACACAGTCATAACAGGTCACTTGTGACTTGTCCTTGGCTGCGACAGGCACATCATTGCTTCCAGTCCTCGGGGCAGTGTTGGTGTTGGCGGTAGCATTGTTGGTGTTGAACTTGGGTTGGGCACGGGTGAAATTGCTAGAGTTGCCGGGGTTGTTGTGATTTCCTCCGGGTCTAGGGTTTCCACGGTTGGGGTAGGTCGGACGGGTCATAGGGGGTCTGTTGGTTCTTGGGGCAAATCCTGGAGATGGGTTGGGGCGATACTTTGGGGTCTGATGGGTTCCGGGTTGATGCATCATGCGACGCTTGCGGTTCTCATTGGCTTGGTTGATCTTTCCTTCCATCTGGATAGCAGAGTCGACAAGGGCTTCAATATCAGCAAAGGGGATATTGACTAACACCGTTTGCATCTCGTCATGCAGACCATTCATGAATCTTTCTTTCTTCTTGGCTTCGGTGTCTATCTCGTCTGGGGCATACCTAGCTAATGACAAAAATTTGTCACGGTATTCCACTACAGTCATCATTCCTTGCTTTAGCTCTCTGAACTCGTCTCTCATTCTCTTGATCAAACCTGGTGGCACATGGGTTCTGCTAAACTTGACCTTAAATTCCTCCCAGGTCATCATCTGGCCTCCGGTCATTGCATGAACACTATTCCACCATGCCCTGGCATCTCCGGCTAGATAATGGGTGGCGAACAGGACTTTCTCGTTGGCTTCCACTCCGGCGACTTCTAGGTTGTTTTCCATGGTTTGCAACCAATCATCGGCATCTAGGGGTTCTTCTGACTTGGTGAAAACGGGTGGGTTAGTATTCTGGAAATTCTTGAGCTTAGATCCATGGTTGTCCTGATTTCCGTGACCTTGGTTGTTGTGGGCTAGCTGGGCTATCTGTTGTAGAGTGGCTAGGTTGGCTTGACGTTTCGCTCTTTCAGCTTCGCGGTCAGAAGTCAACATTTGCAGGATCTGCAACATCGGGTCCGGGGCTGAACCACTTCCTCCACGTGGCATCTGAAGATTGATATAGATCATGAGAAAAGAGGGAAATTTCTAAGGTCTTGGGTCTTTGAAAAGTTTTAAATGTTTGACTCATATTTTTCTGGCAACTTGATTTTTCATTCATTCACTCATAGCACACAGTACAACACACACCACAACAAAGAAAAACAGATGGTTTTAAGAACCATTCTGGAAACTATGATATAGTGGGACCGACTACTACTCACTACGCTAGTGCTCAGTGCTACTACTCCTCGGAGTCTGTGGCTTCATCATCTTCAGCATCATCGATGAAGGCGAAATCATCCTCATCGGTGAAGAAGTCCATGGCCTGATCCTCCAGAAAATCATCGTCATCGCTGAGATAAGAGTAAGGGTCTCCACGAAGATCCTCTCCGGCATTCTCCCTTTCCTCCAACTGCATGTCTCTCTCGTGGATGGTCTCCTCCAGAGATGAGATGCGGTGGCGAAGACGGGCAATAATGCGCTCCTTTTTGTCGAGCTGACGGCGGCGAGACTTGCGATCCTTTGCTAGCATGGCTATGGTCTGATCCTTCGTCTTGATGATGGCAGACTTGTGGTTGCAATAGTCACGGCAGTTGTCCAACTCCTGCTGACGATCATACATCATGAAGCTAAGGTGGTCCAATTGAGTCTTCAGCTCGGGGTGGTATGGGGCTTCCAGTGGTTGTCCATTTGCATCATGCCTTGGGCAAAACTCAAAGCGAGTACCCTTGATCTGATTGATGCTCTGCCCACACAGACGGGAAAGAGCTTCCTGCATTGCTCTGGCAAGTCCATCGAGCCAGTTGTTTTCCCTCATGGTAAACTGAATTCCCTCCGCAGTGGGAGGTTCAATCTTTCCTCAAAGACTTGCAACAATTAGCCACTGCAGATCTTCTCCTCCTTGATCATTGAGCTGAGCTCCAAAGAACTCGGGGTGCGGACGCTCTAGAAGTTCCGAAAGCTGATCCAGATCCCTCTCAAAGATAAGGTCTCCCCCATTCCCAAGTTGGTAAAACTTGCTGTACTTCACGTCATCTATAAAAATAGAGGATGAGTAGATTAGCAAAGTGATCAAGTGTGTCAAAATTTTATGTATTTTGCAAGAGTTTTTGAGGAACATGATTTTTTATGAAAGAATCAAAGAGATAGAATGAGAATAAGTTTTTGTAAATATTTGTTTTCTTTGGTTTTGAAACTAAGTTTTTGATTCAAACGTCCAGTCTAACTAGGGTCTCCTATGGTCAGGATGGCTCTGATACCAACTTGTCAACACCCGGATTTTTCAATCCTAGATGCCTGTTATGCCATACATCGCAATCCCAGGATTACCATTTTTGCGAGACATAACAGAATTGGATACCATAGTACATCATCCATTACAAACGATACATAAGTTCTTACACAAATAGGGATCTCATGATCCAGTTCTTAATACAACATCAAGCAGCTCCATCTTCGGGGTCACAGGCAATGCTGACGATGGGAGATGATCCTAGTTGTCGTAACCTTCCTGGGTTCCATCTTCCAGGTACTCCTCTTCATAGTCTGGCCATGGGAATAGCCAGGGACAAAGCCATGAGTACTCTTTAAGTACTCGCAAACTAATACTAATAGGTAAAGGGGTTTTTTGGATAATAGGACACTAGGCTCTAGGGTTGTTTTGCAAAAGCCAGATTTATCTCTACTAAGCTCCAAAGCTAGTCACAATTTTATAAATCCTAAGCGGGAACTTCTATTTCATATCACAACTCTGTTGTGGTCAAGTCAAAGTCTCAATTCATCTCACAGGTCATTTTAAAAAGTCTGACGGGGGAACAATATGGCCACTCCAACTGTCCATAACCGCGGACGCGGCTATTCGAATAGTTTGACACTCTGCAGAGATTGTACACTTTCACCACAACATTCGATACATCCGTCAGGAACAAATCCTGAATTCACCATACTCAGTATGCGGATAATCAATCCTAACCTTTCGATTACACGCCCTAGTATAAGCACCTCTCCTGTGAGTTTGGCCTCCCAACCATGACCAACTGTGATCTTGGGTACTGCACAGGTGGACAATCTTCACAAGGTAGCCTCAGCTCAAACCTTGGCCGTGAGGGAACTAATACTAAGGAATATAAGTTATTAGTCAAGCCCTACCCAATATTCGGGTATTGTGGTTGTACGATAAAATTGGAATGGTATCGCATCCAGACAACCATCAGTTTTATAAAGGGCTAAGGCTCATGCCTCAACATTTTTATCACCAAAATTCTCAAGTGTTTGGAAACACATGTCCAAAACATTTCAATAGAATGATCCATCATTCCAAGGTTTTCATAACCATTTTTCCACCAAGTATTCCCATCTAAAGTTGATCAAGTTTTATGCTTAGCACTAGCATCTAGAGGTGGGGGTAGTAATGATGAGGGGTGGTAACTAGTGGAGTTTCAACTAAGTACAACCTTATGTCTCAGGCTGATGTCAAGGTTTCTAACTTAGGCCAAATTTTATGCTCTTTATGCAACCTTCAGCATCTTTCCAATATCTACCAGTCACTTAAGTAAACTCTAAGTAAGCTTTGATAATGAAATAAAGTAAGAAGCTTGCACATAAAACTAAGATTGGTTTATCAAATGGGTATGATCACATATGCTAAAGGCATAGTAACAAGTAGGGGTTTGTTGCATCAGTAGGGTATCCTGCAAGTGTTAGCTTGCATCAATGTCAAGATAAGCTTGCCTTGTGCAGAGCAGTGGTTGAAGTTCTCCTCGGCTTCTTCTTCGTAGTATCCTCCTTCCTCCTCGTATCCTTGGTCAGTACTAGCGTCTATGAATAAATACGAGGTACACAATCACCAAATAATACTTAACTACTTGCAATCATCACACACAAGGGTCCTATGGATGATCTAGCATCATCCCTAACATTACAAGGTTAAGGCTTGGTTTAAATCTTTTTATTTTTAGAAAAGTAATTCTACTCATTGAAAAACTACTTAAGATTTAATATTCTCCAAACCCAACATGGGATCATGTTGACACATATCATCACCACATATTGTAGTTCATGGGAATGTGATTTAAAGTGGTGTCACAAGTTAATAAGGTTTTACCCTTTTATTTTAATTAATTAAAGTGGCTAGAAATGCTTATGTAGCATTCTTTTATTACTTGAACATTATTTCTGCAAGTAAACCTATATATTTTTATATATTCTGAAAGGTATGGTTAAATGTGATTTTTGAGAGTTGGAATCAACTCAAAAGCTATTATGGTTTCAATTTGAAAAATGTTTGAATGCAGAAAAGCTTCTGCCTTGTTATTTTTACCATGGGTGATCTATAGATCAAAATGACTTGAATCTAACGGGCTTGGATTCTGCATTCACAGAACTTTCCAACAAAATTGGTTTCATTCAATTTGGTGTACTGAATCGATCTGGGTTGATTTTTGAAGTTGGGTACAGAAGTGTGTTTGAATTGAAATAGAAAAAGTTTAATTTGAATAACTGGGCTGCGCAGGAAAAATTACTGGGCCGGCCTGCTAAGCGCAGTGGTCCCGCGGGCTGCTTAAGTGGGTGTCCCCACTCGTCAGTTACACGGGGCTGGGCGAAGCGGTATGGGGCGACGTGGATCGTTCGATCTAGTTCTAATCTAACGGCTGGGAGTCATCGTCGACGCGAGACAACTCCGGCGAGAATTATCCTAGCACGGCCAGTGAGGGTCGCTGGGGGCTCACCGGGGTACTGGCGAGGGTCGGCGAGGCGGGCGAACGACGAAGTCGACGACGGCGAACTCAGGGGTGGTCGCAGTAGCTCCTAGGGCGGCTCCAATCGCTGGCTCCCTTCTTCTCCGGCAGCGGCAGGCTCCAGTGAAATTCCGGCGAGGTGGTGCTCGCCTTGCTCTGAGAATGGTGTGGCACGATCAGTGAGGAGAGGGGAGTGAGATGGTGTGAAGAAATCGTGCGGGGGTGGCCTCTATTTATAGTCGAGCGAGGGGACCGTCGGGGCGCACGGTGAGCTCGTCGGGGGCGAGGTTACAGGCGGCTAAAGGCATGGGCAAGGGTAGGGGACGGTGCGGTGTCTCCTGGCGATGCTCAACGACATGGTCTCGAGGCATGGAGCGGTGTGGTTTGGTCTGAAACGGGCGGTGCTCTGCGCGGCAGAGGCGGCGTCTTCGACGGCGGGCGGTGGCTGTGCGGCACGGGGCTGCAAACGGGGATGTCTGGCGGTCTCCTGGGTCGGTGGGGATTGTGTATGCATGCGGCGAGGGCGGCGCGCGGTCTGTGGGTGATGGTCGAGGGTGGCGCTCTGGCGCACGCTCGGCATGGTCTGGGCGCGGCTTGTGCGCGTGGTCCAGGGCTTGGCAACGCTCGCGGCTGGGACAATGAGTGGCGGTGGACGGTGGGCTGCCTCCCAGACATGCTGGCTAGGCTTGCTGCTGCTCCTAGCTTGCTGTCGACTATGGGATGGTAAGAGGGTGCTCAGCTATTCACCATTGATGACAATGGCAAGCTCACAGTGGTGCTAGTGCCTGGCTAATCTTTCTAGATGATCTACTGAGTTGTGTGTGAGCTAAATGGGGAACCAGTTAGGCAAGAATCACTGCTCACAATAGTGTTTGATGTTTGTTTGATTTGTGTCTGCAACATGTTTGATGAAATGGCCGCATGAAATCAAGTTTTGAATTTTGAAATGATTTTTGGTGGGTTTGCTAGATTGGTGCTGGTGAGTCTGCAAATGCTTGGGTTTTGAAAATTGAGCTTGTTGAGTAGTTTTTGAAAAAGCGGGATCTTCCCATATGATAAAGATTCAATTTTGAATTGTCATTTAAACTATGCATTTGAAAGTTTCTGGATGATCACAAAGTGGGCCTTGATACCTTGTTATGAGTACATTCAAGGGGTGCAAAGATCCAGAAAAGTTTCTGTTAGGTTCTGAAAGTTTGAGACGGCCAAAGTAGGCATGGGAGTTAAATTGGCCAAAATGACCATTCATTTCATATATGTGTTTTGATTTACTTGTCTTTAGGAAAAGTGTGGGAAATGTTTTAGATGATGTTTATTTCACCTAAGAAACATTTTACAAGCAATGAAATAAACAAACAAGGTGGTTTTAAAAGAATTCAAAATCCATGCATACACCTATGCATGCATTCATGATTTCATTTAGAAAAGTTTTTGTTAACCCTAATTTTGATGATTAGAATTTGATGATCCAAGCTTAGTATTTTTGGGATGTTACATCTGCTCATACAGTCTCGCGGTTTCTCTAGCTTCCAGCTGATGGAACCTATGCCAATTCTCACAACTACTACAGCCTAAGTAGCCATGCAAGGGTATGTTCTGATTACCAAATTTTGCTCTTGGATCACCTCACCTCTGCCATGCAAACTGTTCTCTCATTGTGTTGTCTGAATTTTTCTAAAAGCATTCTCTGAAGCCTGTTAAGTGCATTTGCTTAAATTTTGCTTGATTTGTTCATTTGCAGAGAAGAGAAGAAGACTAAGTGAGAAGAATCGTAACTAGTTGCACTTGTTTGATGTTTTCTGTTAGTCAAGACCAGGGTAAAAAGGCAGTATGTATAGTAATGTTTTCTGTTACTCCCTCCGACTCATATTAATTAACTTAGATTTGTCAAAATTTGGACGAACTTATATACGAAATAGTGTCTAGATTCATCCAAATCTATACATACGTGATTCAATTAATATGGGTTGGAGGGAGTACAAGAGTTTCACTTGTTTGAAACTCAAGTTAATGATGTTTGACAGTCAAGCAAATGTAGCCTCATGTAAAATGGCAGTACGTTATATCAAAAAGGCAGTACATCAATATAATATAATGATGTTTGAAACTCAAGTTAGAAGAATCCCTTTCTTAGAAATGACATTGAACCATATAAATCCATAGAAATGCCATTGGACTTGAACCACATATAAATCCATAGAAATACCATTGAACCATATAAATCCATACAAATTGCTTTGAACCATATAAATCTCACCGGAAGCCACTAATTCAAAAACTGCCAAAAGTCACTAATTGTTCAACATGAAGACATGCACATAAGCTAAATAAAACTACCATCTAGAGATCATCAGCAACTGGTGCATTTTGACTAATAGGGAATACATTGAAATCATGAAGAGCTTCAGCATTTAAATCTGGAATTTCACCTCTCTCTTCCTCATCACCAAATAGGAGGTAGTGTGCACTCCTAGGGCCTGTTTTGTATCCTCTTTTAACTTGGATATAATTTAGATTAGAAGTATTTCAGAGGCAGGATATAAGTTAGATTAGAAGTATTTCAGAGACATGATGCCTTTTATATGGAAGTGTTTTAGAGTCAGAATGTATTCGGAATCTCTGATTGACCTCATGATGCTAATAATGCACACTTATGATCTGATGTCCAGATTTGTCAAATTTAAGCCATTCTGTCTATGTATATTAGGATTCCCTGGAATCTTACGTAAAGCCCATTATCCATTTACTAGTACTCCCTTCGACCCATATTAGTTGACTCAAATTTGTCTAAATTTGAATGAATCTAGACACTATTTAGTATATAGGTTCATCTAAATTTTGACAAATTCAAGTCAACTAATATGGGTCCGAGGGAGTAGATCAATCCACCTGAGTTGCATTTCTTACTACAGTTTTCAAGCATCCCAGTTTCACTGTATGAATATTTGTCATATAGTAATGTCTAACTAACTGCCTGGTAGTATCATGTACCTGTAATGCAACCTTGAACTTTTGCACATTCATGTATAATTTGCGTCATTATTAGCAACAGTTCTACAATAAGTGATCCGACGGTGCGGTTCTTGGACCTGCTAAATCGTATAATTGCTGATAGGAATCATAGATGATAGCAAACACCTACTATGTTTGTTCGTCAGAGCTATACAATGTCTAATTTTCCTAAACCACTACAGCTGCCAATCCACCTTGATCACCAAACTGGGCAGCAGTACTACTACCAATCCACCTCCATCATCCTGATCAACTACCACATCTGAATACCCTACCAAAATCAACTTAATTCGATCACGCGCGGGCTAGAAATAGGCTATTTTGAGCGTACCGTAGTCGGGGGGATCATCGTTGAACTCGCGGCATCGCAGTTCCGGCGGCATCTCGCCGGGATCATCGCCACACGCACAACGGGAGAGAAGGAGGCGCAGGGGTCTGTGTCTTCGGCGGCCTCGACAACGAACAAATAAGGAACTTGGAGTAGACACAGCAAGAAAATAGGAGATCGGCGAAGCAATTCCCGTATATCACGCGCCTTAACCTCGGCCAACCGAGTGGAGGGACATGCTAGGTAATCTTAGTACTACAAGGGCCTGTATGCAAAGTACAAAACAGACTCTTTTGGCCACCTGGGCTCGGAAACGGACTGGGATTACCGGTAAGTTGCAGACTGGATACTTCTGGGACCGTGGGATTGCATTGTGCTAGTTCTAGGACTAATCTGCACCTAGTGTGCAAGTTGTGGTACTAAGTATGTTATTACCTCTTACTTTGACAAAGACTTGCTAACATTTTCTTATGACATAAGGATATAAGATAAACATTAGAGAGCAAAAAAATCCCAATATTCAATAACCACCGGATAAATCAAGCAACAGGACATCAAGTTATACAACAAGCAACATGATATAAGATGTACTAGTTGCTAATCTAGTAACAACAGCACATCAAGTAGACATCTCATGGCATCTTGACTGTGGGCCTAAGTAATTAAGTATCTATCAAGCAGTTATACACAGGTTGTATAATGTATTATCTCTTATTGCTATCTTTAACAATGAATAAGAATTTACTATTTTAGTAAGAAACTGGTTGGAAAGGCATGTGGTACAATGGAAAAATAGGATTTTTTTTATTTCTATGAGATCGTCCCTTAATTAAGGGAAGACAACCTTTTTTTTCTTTTCATATTTCTCTTTTCCAACTAAGTAAAATCTCAACATAACAACCATAAGAGAACTTAGGGTTCATACACGCAGGGTGGAGATTTTGGCTTGGGGAAAAAGGAAAAAGAGTTAAATACAGTAATAGTACCTATACTTGTCGGGCCGATTTGATTTAGTTCTCGTACTCAGATTTTTCTAAATTTTGCCCGTGTACTTGTTTATTATGTTCAATTTAGTCCAATTGTATGTTTGCCATAAAATTTAAGCTGACGCAGACGACATGTGGATTGAAATATTGCAAAAACATCCTCACACATCCGAGAAAATTGCAAAAGGAGACCACAAATATTGCAAAATACAACATTAATCACTGTACTTGTCTGGATGGCTTGATTTAGTCCCGATACTTGTCAATTGGACTCGATTTTCCCAAGCACATGTTTGCTGTCGAATTTGAGCTGATATGGACGACACGTGGACACAGGTCCCACGTACATGAGACTAGATAGCCTAAAGATTTGCAGAGACTCCCCCACGCATCTAGAATGCACATTTTTGTTTGCAGATATTTGCATGTACCCACTACTCTCTAATCAATAAGCCAGCACTCTACGCCATTACATTATCCTTCAATTTGGGACTGTTCTATTATTTGAGAGGGAGGGAAAAGAAAGGAGTCAATGGAGAGGAATGCGACGGTGGCTTCGATCACTGTACATGAACGCGTAACATTTTTTCGTAGAGGGTAGATGATGTCAAGCTACATCGGTAGCCGCGAAAATGTACATTCTAAATGCGGAAGGAGGGTCCTACAAGTTTTCACGCCAGCTCTCCTGCTAGTGGGACTCGTGTCCACATGTCGTTTGTATCAGCTCAAATTCAATGATAAACATGCTTTTGAACTAAATCGAGTCTAATTAACGAGTACACGAATTAAATTGTGCAGTATCGAGACTAAATCAAATCAACCAGACAAGTATAGGGACGGCTACTATATCTAAACTCAATTGTGATAGTTTTTTGCAATTTTTTTTAGATGTGGGAGCGTATCCTTGCAAGATTCTAGTCCACATGTCGTCCACGTCAGCTCAAATTTGACGGTAAACATTGAATAAGACTAAACCGAACTCAATTAACAAGTACACGAGCAAAATTTAAATTACAAGTATAAAGACTAAATCGAATCAGCAGACAGTGTTACTGTATTTAACTCAGGAGAAAAATATAAGCAGAGGCGCCGCACCGACGGCTTTCCCGTGCGGAGGCGTCCATGGGCTAGCGACGAAGGCCACCACTGAACGTGATGCGAGGAGGCTGCCGCCAACGAGCGCGAGAGGTGGCGCCCGTCTACTAGCGCGAGGGAGGGGGGCGCACACCGACGAGCGTGCAGCGGGAAAAGCACCGCCGAGCATGCAGTGAGTTCGTCGTTGCCGAGACTGACAAATAGCATGCCGCTGTCGAGCGTGAGGAGGCCACAGCGTCGAGCGCGAGGAGACCGCCATCGAGCGCGAAGAGGCCGCCGCCACACATGCATGGAGGCGCGAGCGATGATGAGTCCGACGACCGGCGCGTTGCATACTGCAGTTTTCCTCTTCTCCACACATTCATGTTTTTTGATGCCAAGCTCTTCATTTTTTTTCACGGAGATACTCATCGGATTTTACATGTGAATTTAATCTGGAGTGCTTTCTACTTGCATGTGCGTGATTTTTCTGGAGGATGATGAATTCATGAACTAGAGCTTCGAATTTTGAACTCTACTACTACGTACGACCTAATCAATCTGGTATAAGCACTGATTGAAACCGAGAATTAAGCTAAACTAATCTGGCATTTAAGCTCGCCGGTTAATACGGCAATTTTTATGAACTGGCAGTTTGGCTAATTGGCCGCGCATGGCTCATGCACGAGAGCAGCAGGAAAATCGGAAGAGGATCATTTATTGTGAGGCTGTCATTGGCCTTCGCATACTGCATGCACCAAAATGATCAGTTGTGGGGCCACAGATACTAAGAGCAAGTACAGCAGAGTCTAGTCAGCCGGCTGTAGAGTATTTCATGTCATCGATATCGTACGTGGAGGGGAGAGAATCGAAGAGAGAGAGAACGGAACGGGCTCTCCGTGTATCACCCGGCTATAGCGCAAGATTCCAGAAATTGCCGTCGGCCTGCAGCCCGAAGCGAGCGATAGCGCCGGCGCTCTCGATCCCGTGCATCTCCCGCGCCTCCCGCCCATCTCACTCCAGCGCCGCGCACCAAATCCATTGTTCGCTCGCCCAAACTTTCCTCCTGCACGCCAAATCAAAAAGGACTCCAAATCGCCCCTAAATCCCCACCTCCTAGAACCCTAGAACCGCCGCTCCAAATCGTCCCCAACTCGCACCTCCAAACACTAGAACTGAAGCCGGCGCCGTGTCAAGGAGATGGGTCAGCAATCCAAAAGGATGCGTGCGCCGGCGCCTCTTGATTCGTCGGCTTCTCATCTCATCCCTCCAGCCGCGCCTCAGTTCCTCCCGCCACAGGTGTCTCCGTTCCTTCCGCCGTCGCCTCATCTCGTCCCGCCGCCGACCTTTCCTTTAACACGCGGAACAACCGCTTGGATGCCTCCACGACCACCGCAGTCTGCGGCGGTTTCGCCTGCACCATGCTGGCTCGCCGGGCTGCACCAATCCAGTGCAGCGAGTTCTTCGGCTCAAGACCCTTTCTTGTTCACATATGTTGTACCATATCATCCCAAATGAATTTTAATCTCTAATAATACCACAACCTGTCATGGTTTGCCTATTAAAAAGTATGATCCATCATTCAGATAATGATCCGTAAATTATTGCTACCATCTCTGAATTTTTCAAACCACGCTAAGTAGCACATCACTGCATCTGCTATACTGTTTTTTAAATATTCTCTGTAGATATTCTTATCTGCAGTAGCGAGTAATCCGTCCATCTCAAATAGATGTCTTAGGTTTGCTAAATTTTTGATTAATCTATATGCTAAATAGTGTCTAGATTCGTCTAAGTTTTGACAAATCGGCAACATCTATTTTTAGACGGAGGGAATACGATAAATGATGTCTTAAATATGAAGTTAATTGTTTGTCATTTATTGCCTGTGCAGGGATTGGGTTCTCGCCCACCTGGTGGTTTTCTTAGTTTTTTTAAAAATACACCAAGCCACGCACAAGCCGCGGGTTATGGGAATTCGTCGCAGCCAAGCAACGTTGGCGATGACACCAATAGTGGTGATGGTGAAAGGACCGAAAAACGATTGCCATGGATAAAAGAAGAGGATCTTAGATTGGTAAGTTGTAAGATTTTTTGTGTGTGCTAAAGCCTAATTTTTTGTGTGCTAAATCCATCTTACATTACTAGCATAACAATAACCCCTTATATTATATTGTAGGTCAGTTCTTGGTTGAATAATTCAAACGACCCAATCCAATCCAATTACATGAAGAACGAGCAATATTGGAAAGAGGTCGATGCTGTCTACAATAGTACCACCCCAAAAAACATGAAAAGAAAAGACAAGCAAGTGAAGGATCGCTTTTTGAGAATTAAGAAAAAGGTTGCATGGTTTTGTGCGAGCTGCAAGGAGGCTAATGCTTTGTATGCTAGTGGTGAATTTGATGTAGATTTAAGAAGAGGGCAACACAAATTTATGAGGCAGATCACAAGGAAGAATTTATGTTTGAGCATTGTTGGAAGGATCTCAAAACGGAACCAAAATGGGACGCATATTTGTAACGTCTAGAAGACGTGGAGCCAGAGAAGAGGAAGTTTACTGTTAATGATGAAGTGGGTCAACAATTCAATCTAGATGATGCTCGAGATGAACGACCAATAGGTGGCAAGCAAGCTAAGGAACAGCGGAAACGAAAAAAAGGATCAAGATTGTATAACAGATCTTGAAGATGAGCTTAGCAAGTTCGTAGATGCTCAGAATGCAGCAAATGAAGGCTGCAAAGAGATGTTAGAGACACAAAAGCGTGTGTCTAGTGAAAATCTTGAAGCTCGGAAGCTTGCATGCCTTGCAGCAAAAGATCACAAGGAGTCAGTCATGCTAGAAACATACCGATCGTTGATGATGCAGGACACAACTGGGATGCCCGGAGATGTGAGATCCGAGCACGTGTTGGCATTGAGGTGTTTCAGGAAGAAGTAATTCGGGAAAAATGACTAAGGTACTTCCTGTTGTCCACTATGTAGTTCGAATTTACTATTCTTTTAACACATCTCAGCGACGATCTGGTCCAAGGAAGCGCATCCGGAGGGATCATGGAGCTGCTCATCAACGCCTGGTGGAGGACTACTTTGCTGAACAACTACTCTACCCCGAGAGTATGTTTCATACAAGATTCTGTATGAATAAAGGCCTCTTTAACCGTATTGTGAATGCCCTTGGTCAGTGGTCTACCTATTTCACTTATAGGGCAGATTGTTCTGGTCGAATAGGGCTCTCACCATTACAAAAGTGTACGACAGTCATGTGCATGTTAGCGTACGGCACCCCTGCAGATGCCCTTGATGAGTACTTGAAGATTGGGAAATCCACTTCATTAGAGTGTTTGGACAAGTTTGCAAATGGGGTGATTCAAGTTTTCGGTGGGGAGTACTTGCGTCGCCCCACACGTGAGGATGCCGAGCGTCTACTTCAGGTTAACGAGACTCGTGTTTTTCCTGGAATGCTAGGAAGTATAGATTGCATGCACTGGCGATGAGAGAAGTGTCCTTTAGCGATGAGAGAAGTGTCCTTTAGCATGGTGATTATGGAGTACCAACGATGATCCTAGAAGCTGTTTCTTCCCAAGATCTTCATATTGGGATATCCACTGGTTACTAGCTTGATGATGGTATATACCCAGAATGGGCTGCCTTCATGAAGAATATACCACTTCCCCAACAGAGAAGCACAAGTTGTTTTCCCAACACCAAGAAGGGGCAAGGAAAGATGTCGAACATGCTTTCGGGGTATTGCAGTCCCGTTTTACCATCGTTCGCCGGCCTGCACGTCTATGGAAAAGAAAGAGTGTTGGAAGGATCATGATAGCTTGTGTGATTCTCCATAATATGATAGTTGAAGATGAGAGAGAGAGCAGGCCGCCATTCATATTGACTTGAATGAGAATCCAGGGGCTTCATTTGCTCTTCCTCCTGAAGTGAATATATGTGGTAATTTGTGTTTTGCTGATGTGCTGCGTAGAAAAGCTACTATCCGTGCTCGTCCACAACATACCTAGCTTAAAAATGATTTGATCAAGCATATTTGGCATAGGTTTCAAAATATACATCATAATTAATAATGGTGGGATACCGATCTACATATTTCTATTCATTTTTATCCTATGACATGTTATCAACATGATATCTTACATGAGTTCCTTTCAGGACTATGCAACGATGTGGCGATTGCTGCAAGTTCTACCTATAGGTATGCTATGATCTGATCAATTATTCTATTTATTTGCCATATCCTTTATATTTTAATTTGGACAGTTTGTTGGTACAAAATGACAGAAAGTCTCGTTTCCTTTTTCCCATGCAGTGTCTGAAGGTTGTTGATGCAAATGGTTAGCTGCTCCGTTCTACTGAAGTTCCAACTATGGCTCTATGTCTCTAGCGTTATCAAAATCAAACTGATGTCTTATTTGTTGGATATCATATTAGTATTTTGTTTGGTTAATGTTGTATTCTGAAGAGTCGGGTAAACTGTTTGTCGATGTTATCTTCCATGTGCCATTAGTTTGTTGCCGGTTGTCGTCAAGATCAAAACTAATGTTCAATTATCGGTATAGTGCTATGTAGCATATGTTTGTTACTTGCTTATTATTGATCAGTTTGCCTTTCTTGATGACCTAGAGATATCTAAGAAGTATGTTTTTTATATGGCTACATATATACAGTTCATAGTAGATCCAACATATACATGCAGTCATTGAATGCTGAAAGTCACCGAATAGCCAGCCTTATATCCAGTCTATTGTATGAATCAACTATAAGATGATTTTAGGTGACATGGCATGCCTCTATAGCCAGCAGCCGACGTTTCTATTGCTCTTGCTCTAAGAGCAAGTATAGCAGAGTCTAGTCAGCGGGCTGTAGAGTATTCCATGTCATCGATATCCTATGTGGAGGGGAGAGAATCGAAGAGAGAGAACAGAGCGGGCTCTCCGTGTATCGCCCGGCTACAACGCAAGATTCCAGAAATTGCCTTCGGTATGCAGCCCGAAGCAGGCGATAGCGCCGGCGCTCTCGATCCCGTGCATCTCCCGCGCCTCCCGCCCATCTCACTCCAGCGCCGCGCGCCAAATCCATTGTTCGCTCGCCCAAAATTTCTTCCTGCGCGCCAAATAAAAAAGGCCTCCAAATCGCCCCTAAATCCCCACCTCCTAGAACCCTAGAACTGCCGCTCCAAATCGTCCCCAAATCGCACCTCCAAACACTAGAACTGAAGCCGGCGCCGTGTCAAGGAGATGGGTCAGCAGTCCAAAAGGACGCGTGCGCCGGCGCCTCTTGATTCGTCGGCTTCTCATCTCATCCCTCCAACGGCGCCTCAGTTCCTCCCGCCGCAGGTGCCTCCGTTCCTTCCGCCGTCGCCTCATCTCGTCCCGCCGCCGACCTTTCCTTTAACACGTGGAACAACCGCTTGGATGCCCCCACGACCACCGCAGTCTGCGGCGGTCTCGTCTGCACGATGCTGGCTTGCCGGGCTGCACCAACCCAGTGCAGCGAGTTCTTCGGCTCAAGGCCCTTTCTTGTTCACATATGTTATACCATATCATTCCAAATGAATTTTAATCTCTAATAATACTACAATCTGTCATGGTTTGCCTATTAAAAAGTATGATCCGTCATTCAGATAATGATCAAGATAATGATCCGTAAATTATTGCTACCATCTCTGAATTTTCTAAACCATGCTAATTAGCATATCACTTGATCTGCTATACTGTTTTTTAAATATTCTCTGTAGATATTCTTATCCGTCCGTCTCAAAATAAATTTTTTAGGTTTGCCAAATTTTGGATTAATCTATATGCTAAATAGTGTCTAAATTCGTCTAAGTTTTGACAAATCGGCGACATCTATTTTTAGACGGAGGGAATACGATAAATGATGTCTTAGATATAAAGTTAATTGTTTGTCATTTATTGCCTGCGCAGGGATTGGATTCTCACCCACGTGGTGGTTTTCTTAGTTTTTTAAGAACACACCAAGCCACGCACAAGCCGCAGGTCATGGGAATTCGTCGCAGCCAATCAACGTTGGCTATGACACCAATAGTGGTGATGGTGAAAGGACCGAAAAATGCTTGCCATGGATAAAAGAAGAGGATCTTAGATTGGTAAGTTTTAAGATTTTGTGTGTGTGCTAAAGCCTATTTTTTTGTGTGCTAAATCCATCTTACATTACTAGCACAACAATAACCCCTTATATTATATTGTAGGTCAGTTCTTGATAATTCAAACGACCCAATCTAATCCAATTACATGAACAACGAGCAATATTGGAAAGAGGTCACTGCTGTCTACAATAGTACCATCCCAAAAAACACGGAAAGAAAAGACAAGCAAGTGAAGGATCGCTTTTGAGAATTAAGAAAAAGGTTGCATGGTTTTGTGCGAGCTAGAAGGAGTCTAATGCTTTGTATGCTAGTGGTGAATCTGATGTAGATTTAAGAAGAGGGCAACGCAAATTTATGAGGCAGATTACAAGGAAGAATTTATGTTTGATCATTGTTGGGAGGATCTCAGAACGGAACCAAAATGGGATGCATATTTGGAACGCCTAGAAGACGTGGAGCCGGAGAAGAGAAAGTTTACTGTTAACGATGAAATGGGGCAGCAATTCATTCTAGATGATGCTCGAGATGAATGACCAATAGGTGGCAAGCAAGCTAAGGAACAACGGAAACAGAAAAAAAAGGATCAAGATTGTATAATAGATCTTCAAGATGAGCTTAGCAAGTTCGTAGATGCTCAGAATGCAGCAAATGAAGGCCGCAAAGAGATGTTACAGACACAAAAGTGTGTGTCTAGTGAAAATCTTGAAGCTCGGAAGCTTGCATGCCTTGCAGCAAAAGATCACAAGGAGTCAGTCATGTTAGAAACATGCCGATCGTTGATGATGCAACACACAACTGGGATACCCGAAGATGTGAGATCCGAGCACGTGTTGGCATTGAGGTGTTTCAGGGAGAAGTTATTCCAAAAAACTGACTAAGGTACTTCCTGTTGTCCACTATGTAGTTCGAATTTACTATTCTTTTAACACATCTCAGTGACGATCTGGTCCAAGGAAGCGCATCCGGAGGGATCATGGAGCTGCTCATCAGCACCTGGTGGAGGACTACTTTGCTGAACAACCACTCTACCCGAGAGTATGTTTCGTACAAGATTCCGTATGAATAAAGGCCTCTTTAACCGTATTGTGAATGCCCTTGGTCAGTGGTCTCCCTATTTCACTTATACGGCAGATTGTTCTGGTCGAATAGGGCTCTCACCATTGCAAAAGTGTACGGCAGCCATGCGCATGTTAGCATACGACACCCCTGCAGATGCACTTGATGAGTACTTGAATATTGGGAAATCCACTGCATTAGAGTGTCTGGACAAGTTTGCAAATGGGGCGATTCAGGTTTTCGGTGGGGAGTACTTGCGTTGCCCCACACGTGAGTGAAATGGATCGTATGGGCACCTAGAGGGGGGGGGGGGAGGGGGGGGGTGAATAGGTGCTACCCAATTTTTAGTTATTTTTCAATTTTAGGCTTGACACAAAGTAAATTCTCTAGATATGTAACTACAAGAATTTCCCTATATGCAAACCTAGCTATTAAGCACGTAAAGAGAGGAGCGAGGGAACCATAGTGGAGCACGCGGAGAGACATGGATATGTTTTACCGCAGTTCCTTCCTTGTTAAGGAAAGTACATATGTGTTGGAGGGGTGGGCGGTTCTAAGACCACCACGCCACAATAGGCCTCACCCTATTCTATGATGGATCTCGCCACGAAAGGCCCGATCCACCTTCTCCACTATTGGTATCCTTCGAGGCGGGAACCGTTGCCTTTACAACGCTACCGGGGCACACACCCACAACTGAATTGGGGGCTCCTGAGATGACAACAAACTTTTACAAGAACAAGGTTTATCAATATAAATAAAACAAGGATCTAGGTATTTGCAAGAAATACTAGATCGGTGATTCTCCAAATGAATGGAGAGGAGATGAAGCGCTTGATTGCAGATGATGAAGATCGAGTTCTCCTCCTTCGATTCCCCAAGGGACGGGGCCTTTGGGTGGTGGAGCTCTCTTGGATGAAGGTTGCAGATCAGATCTTGACTTTTTCGAATGAACCAAGAGATCTGGCAGGAGGGGGAAGACTCACTTAAATACTCCCTGCCCAGATCTGGCCGTTGAACAAATTTGGGGGCGGATTATCCGTCCCCCACTAGGGGCGGACTATCCGCCCCGGGGGAAAACTCCGCCCCTAGGACGGATACTCCGGGTAGAAAATCCGCCCCCTCTCTGGGGATGGCGCTTGAATAACTTGATGAAGACCTTGGGGTGGGGGCGGAATATCTGGCCCCCTCCAGGGCCAGATTATCCGGCGTGGCCGGACAGTCCGGCCGAAACTCTGCCCCCCCTCTAGGGCTTGCGCCTTGGCAATGAGCATGAGGGGCGGATTATCCGGCCCCCTTGAGGGGCGGATTATCCGGCTTGGGCGGATTATCCGGTTTGGGCGGATAATCCAGCCAAAACTCTGCCCCCTTCTGGGGATTGCGCCTATCTGGGAAAAGGGTGGGGCGGATTATCCATCCCTGGTGGGGGCGGATTATCTGCCCCCCAAAGGCAGATTCCTTTTCCTTTTATCCTTAGAGAGAACCGCAACACTTCAACACACATTAAATAATCCTTGATATTGTTATCTAACACACAACACACTAGGGATTATGAAATGTTCTTTCAATCTCCCCTTTTTGGTGTTAGATGACAATACTAGGATTTGCAATGAAACCGGTGTGGCATCCCGCAAAAACCACTACTAGAAAATCGCGTTGAATTTGTGCATTGCATCGTCATCATCATATGTTGTTTGCCAAAAACTATTTTCGCAAAGCCCGTTTTGTTTTCTAAGACGCCCCATCTTTATTCAAATATCAAAACCGGGTCGCCGGAATATTTTACTTTGTCTGCTATTAGTTTGCAAAAGGCTTGTTGGAATTAAATAAAAAGTTTAATTGTTTTAGCGGGGCAGTCGAACGGGCCGAATGACCCGAACGACCACCCCAGAAAATTAAATCGGTCCACCTAACCCGCCCTTCTAAATCCTACAGCTACCAATCTACCTACCCACACCCAGCCTCCACCTCACCCGGACCAATCGCTGGACGCCACGTCACCTCTCCCCTCCCCCCTAGCCTATCAAACTTTGCCACCTAGCCACCCCACTCCCTCTCCCTCTAAACCCAACCCCACACAAACACACACAGACCCACGCACACACCTGCCCACACATACCCAACTCAACCCCCACCCGCTGACACCCTGGGCCCGCGCCTGCCCCCACCTCCCTCTCTCTCCAGACCCGCCCCAGCCGCGACCCCACGCGGGTCCCACCCCGCGTCGTCAACCTCGCCTCCCCCGGTTCTCTCTCTCCCTCGCCAGCGTCCACCGCGCTCCCCGCCTCCCCCGGCTCCCCACGGCACCGCCTGCTCCTCCCGCTTCCTCCCGCGACCGCCGGAGCCGCCCGCGCGCCCCCTTCGCCTCCGCGCTCGCCGGCGTCCGCCTGCAGCCCGCGCGCGCCGCCCCCTTCCCTCCTCGCCTCCTCTCCTCCTCGCGCTCGCCCCCTCCGCTCGCCTCGCCGCGTCCGCGGCCGCCGCTTGCCCCAGGCTTCGCCTCGCCGCGCCGCCCCGGCCCCGCGTACTCCGACCCGCGCCGCGTCCTGCCTCCCCTCCGGCTCGCCGACGCCTCTGCGCCCCTGCTCGCCCGCCTCTGGCCCGGGCCAGCGTCGCCGGCCGCGCGTGCTCCTCCACCGCGCCCAGCTCCTCCCCTTCGGCGCCGCTCGCCGCCTCTCTCGCGCGCCCCGAGCCCCGCGAGCGCCGCCGGCCCGCCAAGCGCCGCCATGGCCTTCCCGAGCGTCCTGCAGCACGCTTCTCTGCCGCGGTCTCCGTCGTCCGGCCGCCATCACCCCGCCACCAACCTCCGGTCGAGCGCTGCCCGTCCTCGCGCCGGCCCCCTCCCTCTGCAGCATCAGCCGACCCGCGCGTGAGCCTGCGAGCGCTCCTCCTTGAGCCCGTGTTCGCTGCTTGGTGCTTGTGTGGCTGGCAGAGCCTCTGGATGAACCTCTGCGTACCGTGGGCACGGGCACCCGTGTGTAATCTCGTGTCTATGAGTTCTGCGGGTGTCGTTTACTCGTGTCCTGGACAAGAGTTTGCGAAGCCAAGTTTAGCCAAGAGCGTCTTCGGATGTCACCGCAAGATCTTCCTTCGATCGCCGCTCCTGGGACCAAGTTCACCTTCGACAACGGGAGATGGAAACTGACGAGGTCTCCTTCACGGATCTGAAGACTGAACACTGGTGCGCCAAGTTCTTCTATGTGGGTGTCACAGCCTGGCAAACAAGAACAAGATGCACAGGGACATCGCCAAGGTCGTCGACACGGATTCGCCAAGCACTTCGCCGCGGGACGCCAAGCACTGCACCCCGAACGCCAAGACCGTCCCGACTCGAGGACCCAACAAGACCCACGCGACGACGAGATCGGCCCCGACCTGGGTGGAGCCGAAGACCGCCAAGTACTTCTTCCCGGAACGCAAGATCTACCCCGTTACCGAGAACGAGAGAACGATCCCGGAGTCCGAGAACGTTTCCGTCGAACCCTGGACCCTGAGACCGACCCCGAACCCCGGAACCCCAAGATCTGCCGAACCCTATGTGTGAACCCCTCCCCGGAACCCTATTTTATAATATAATAACAACTTGTTGCATATTAATTTGACATACTCGCATGCATGTCATTGGTTTGGGGGTCTTTTGCCGATTCACCTAATAATTAAATATGGGGCCCATATGCGGGCAAATCTAGCCTTATATTGGCCTCATTTAAATTTGTGCATCGAACCGGTACTATCTTTTGCCATGTTAAAACCACATTTAAAATGCGGGGTATCTAAACAACATGAACCACCTAATTAATTGTCGGAACCCCGGTTCCACTTAATATTGACCTAATTGCATCGCACCTTTGCCATGTCATACATCATACATGCATCATGCCGATCTTCCGCCGTTGTATTAAATAGTGCATCCGGTGTTTCTTCTAGTGTTTTGCTTCTTCGCGGATAAGGCCGTTGAGTTGATGCGAGTATCGCCCCGATCTTCAGTTGAATCTTCGACAATGTTTCAGGCGAGCATCTCCCCCTTTCTACCCATCTTACTTTTATAGTCTTTATTCCCTCCTGTTGATCTATTGCTATCTGTGTTGCGATGCTTTAGTTTCCGTACCTGTGATATCCCTTGCAGCCTTATATTGCCTTGGACACATCCTATTACCTGTTGTTTGGTAGATAGTTGGACTTGCGCGTCGTAGTCGCTTGCTCAAGTGCTGTTGCGTGTCGTCAAGTGCCACAGTTGTTGATGTATTGCCGCATGTTGATGTTGGATATGATCTAGGCTTTACTTATTATGCACTTTAATTCCTGTTTAACAACTAAAATTGAAGTAAGTAAGCAGAGGCATCGGTGGGTGATAGATAATATTTGGTTTCCGAACGCCCACTTGTGTCCGGTAGGACCCCGAGTACTTGATACATGTTCCTTGATTTATCGCGCTATCCACATATGGGGAATTATGGGCCCCCCTTAGCCAGAGCTTGATTCCGTCTTATTTCTTGGGGCCACAAACTAGTTTGAGGTTTTATTTACGATCCTGTACTTATGCCATGCTTTACTGCTTTAATTAAATTGTGCGACAGATAGCACCTGTACTGTTTAGGATCGGGACACGATTCCGCGGTGTCGACAAGCCCAGTTTTGGGTTCCCAGTCGTTCACAGCCGTCTACCCAAACCTTGAGTCCGTCTTGAAGCTTGCTTACTTCGTTGCGGTTCTACTCAATGGGGTGGCCCCCTGAAATATTTCTGAATCTTGTGATTGCTCTGTCGTGAAGACCTCGTTGGGTTTTGATTTGGTTTTTCCGAGGTTGATCGTGTGTGTGTTGCTATTTGTGCACCCCGGCCGGGTTAAAACTTTCTGAAAGCCGTGTCCGCGGTTATGGACGACTTGGAGCACAGTATCTCGATCATAGACAACTATAACTAAAGTTTACTGTTATAAATTGACTTGTATCTGATATGACTAGTAATCAGCTTCAACTACAACGGAATGGCTAACTAAAACTGCCAACAATTGCTTGCTTGTGTGGTCGCTTGCGACCATGGTATCTGACTAGTAAATATTGCAACTACAACGGAATGGCTAAATAAAAGTACCAACAACTGCTGGGTTTTCGGGATATCTCATGCTATTTGTATCTGATTAGTAAGTGCCGCAACTACAACGGAATGGTTAACTAAAAGTGCCCACTGCTTACTTTATCAGGACGATTATCTAAACCTGAATAGTAATTGCTGCAACGATAACTGAATAAATAAAACTGCCAACTGTGTGAGTTCCTCGGTTGACTTCCTCGTTGGTCTCGAGGGGGAAACACCAGGATGGGTTTGTTTGATGATAGTATCAGGTTGGTTCCGGATAGGTTTTTCTTACCCCTCTCTGATTGCCGCCAGCTTGTCGAGTCTCTATAGGGTGTTTAGTGCATGCTGCGCTGCCGCTCAGTCCACCATACCTATGTAGGCGAGGACCGCCGAATTCTAGCCTCGCCGTGTACTGGCCTCAGTACTGACGCTCCTCTTTTTCCTTTGCCCTTTGTTGGCACCCCTTTTGTTTAAGCAGGTTTTGAGATCGACGTCGTTAGCAGGGTTACCCTTCCGGCTTGGCCTGGGCAGGGTTATGGACGCCATTGGTTATTCTTCAGGGCTCTTAGCCCCATTTGCATCTTGTCCGTAGTTGGACGCTCCATGTTTTCAAGGTTATTTGGATCTTTGTACCGTATATCTGTATTCTTGACTCTTTGAGTCACTGTTATATATATCTGTTCTATGGGGCCCATCGAGGACTGTTGTGTAATGTTATTACTTCGTTTTCCACCCGCACGAAAGTGCCTGGTGGGCACCTTTGAATCGTTTCTATGCGGGTTTGGCGGGATTCGCTGAAACTTGCATAGGTCCGATTCTGAGGGTGTTACAGAGTTGTATCAGAGCTCAGCAGTTGCGATACCCCACAAGTCCAGCCTGTAGGATAACCTAGCTAACGGCCGAAGTAGAGTGTCAAAACTATGTTGCAAAACTGGTTGGATAGTTCTGATTAGGTCTGATTTTACTCCTCACCCCTTTGCTGTTCTCCTCTTACCCCTACGTGTTTTGAATCCGCTCCCGTCTCTTTCTTCGAGTCCAGGAATTCTCGTGGTTGGGTTTCCGTCGTACCTTCAGGGTTTCGCTTCCTTCTTCGATAACGGTGTTGCTTCATCTGGTCTTCATGCTATCCGGGGAATCCTTCGTCTGTGGTACCATTCTTTGTTCCTTGTTTGTGCTTTCCGGTGTTTTCCGACGCGACGACATCATCTACGCCAGATCCGATGCAGAGTCTGCATCACTCCGTTGTTCCGAACCTCGCTTGTCGAGATCTTCAGTCTGATTCCGAGAGTTGGTTGCATAATCCGCCTATTCGTGTGCAGAGTAATGGTTTGGGTGCGCGATGGACTGATCACCATCCGACTACTCTTATCATTCGCTCTTGTACCCCGAATCAGTGGATCCAGCGATTTTACTCCGTCCACGGAAGCTAGAGGTGGCTTTATTTGTTGATACCTCTACCTTCGCCCTTTTGTTCCCGGAGTGTTCTCTCGACGATCACGGACAACGACCTCTTGTTAGTGGTGTCGCGAGGATCTACACGAAGCGAGAAGATGCAGATCGCCGACCTTCCTTCCGGTACCATGAGGCGGATCTCGAGGGCGAGATCCATTGTTAGTGGTGTCGAATTGTGGCATCCCGCAAAAACCACTACTAGAAAATCGCGTTGAATTTGTGCATTGCATCGTCATCATCATATGTTGTTTGCCAAAAATTATTTTCGCAAAGCCCGTTTTGTTTTCTAAGACGCCCCATCTTTATTCAAATATCAAAACCAGGTCGCCGAAATATTTTACTTTGTCTGCTATTAGTTTGCAAAAGGCTTGTTGGAATTAAATAAAAAGTTTAATTGTTTTAGCGGGGCAGTCGAACGGGCCGAATGACCCGAACGACCACCCCAGAAAATTAAATCGGTCCACCTAACCCGCCCTTCTAAATCCTACAGCTACCAATCTACCTACCCACACCCAGCCTCCACCTCACCCGGACCAATCGCTGGACGCCACGTCACCTCTCCCCTCCCCCCTAGCCTATCAAACTTTGCCACCTAGCCACCCCACTCCCTCTCCCTCTAAACCCAACCCCACACAAACACACACAGACCCACGCACACACCTGCCCACACATACCCAACTCAACCCCCACCCGCTGACACCCTGGGCCCGCGCCTGCCCCCACCTCCCTCTCTCTCCATACCCGCCCCAGCCGCGACCCCACGCGGGTCCCACCCCGCGTCGTCAACCTCGCCTCCCCCGGTTCTCTCTCTCCCTCGCCAGCGTCCACCGCGCTCCCCGCCTCCCCCGGCTCCCCACGGCACCGCCTGCTCCTCCCGCTTCCTCCCGCGACCGCCGGAGCCGCCCGCGCGCCCCCTCCGCCTCCGCGCTCGCCGGCGTCCGCCTGCAGCCCGCGCGCGCCGCCCCCTTCCCTCCTCGCCTCCTCTCCTCCTCGCGCTCGCCCCCTCCGCTCGCCTCGCCGCGTCCGCGGCCGCCGCTTGCCCCAGGCTTCGCCTCGCCGCGCCGCCCCGGCCCCGCGTACTCTGACCCGCGCCGCGTCCTGCCTCCCCTCCGGCTCGCCGACGCCTCTGCGCCCCTGCTCGCCCGCCTTCGGCCCGGGCCAGCGTCGCCGGCCGCGCGTGCTCCTCCACCGCGCCCAGCTCCTCCCCTTCGGCGCCGCTCGCCGCCTCTCTCGCGCGCCCCGAGCCCCGCGAGCGCCGCCGGCCCGCCAAGCGTCGCCATGGCCTTCCCGAGCGTCCTGCAGCACGCTTCTCTGCCGCGGTCTCCGTCGTCCGGCCGCCATCACCCCGCCACCAACCTCCGGTCGAGCGCTGCCCGTCCTCGCGCCGGCCCCCTCCCTCTGCAGCATCAGCCGACCCACGCGTGAGCCTGCGAGCGCTCCTCCTTGAGCCCGTGTTCGCTGCTTGGTGCTTGTGTGGCTGGCAGAGCCTCTGGATGAACCTCTGCGTACCGTGGGCACGGGCACCCGTGTGTAATCTCGTGTCTATGAGTTCTGCGGGTGTCGTTTACTCGTGTCCTGGACAAGAGTTTGCGAAGCCAAGTTTAGCCAAGAGCGTCTTCGGATGTCACCGCAAGATCTTCCTTCGATCGCCGCTCCTGGGACCAAGTTCACCTTCGACAACGGGAGATGGAAACTGACGAGGTCTCCTTCACGGATCTGAAGACTGAACACTGGTGCGCCAAGTTCTTCTATGTGGGTGTCACAGCCTGGCAAACAAGAACAAGATGCACAGGGACATCGCCAAGGTCGTCGACACGGATTCGCCAAGCACTTCGCCGCGGGACGCCAAGCACTGCACCCCGAACGCCAAGACCGTCCCGACTCGAGGACCCAACAAGACCCACGCGACGACGAGATCGGCCCCGACCTGGGTGGAGCCGAAGACCGCCAAGTACTTCTTCCCGGAACGCAAGATCTACCCCGTTACCGAGAACGAGAGAACGATCCCGGAGTCCGAGAACGTTTCCGTCGAACCCTGGACCCTGAGACCGACCCCGAACCCCGGAACCCCAAGATCTGCCGAACCCTATGTGTGAACCCCTCCCCGGAACCCTATTTTATAATATAATAACAACTTGTTGCATATTAATTTGACATACTCGCATGCATGTCATTGGTTTGGGGGTCTTTTGCCGATTCACCTAATAATTAAATATGGGGCCCATATGCGGGCAAATCTAGCCTTATATTGGCCTCATTTAAATTTGTGCATCGAACCGGTACTATCTTTTGCCATGTTAAAACCACATTTAAAATGCGGGGTATCTAAACAACATGAACCACCTAATTAATTGTCGGAACCCCGGTTCCACTTAATATTGACCTAATTGCATCGCACCTTTGCCATGTCATACATCATACATGCATCATGCCGATCTTCCGCCGTTGTATTAAATAGTGCATCCGGTGTTTCTTCTAGTGTTTTGCTTCTTCGCGGATAAGGCCGTTGAGTTGATGCGAGTATCGCCCCGATCTTCAGTTGAATCTTCGACAATGTTTCAGGCGAGCATCTCCCCCTTTCTACCCATCTTACTTTTATAGTCTTTATTCCCTCCTGTTGATCTATTGCTATCTGTGTTGCGATGCTTTAGTTTCCGTACCTGTGATATCCCTTGCAGCCTTATATTGCCTTGGACACATCCTATTACCTGTTGTTTGGTAGATAGTTGGACTTGCGCGTCGTAGTCGCTTGCTCAAGTGCTGTTGCGTGTCGTCAAGTGCCACAGTTGTTGATGTATTGCCGCATGTTGATGTTGGATATGATCTAGGCTTTACTTATTATGCACTTTAATTCCTGTTTAACAACTAAAATTGAAGTAAGTAAGCAGAGGCATCGGTGGGTGATAGATAATATTTGGTTTCCGAACGCCCACTTGTGTCCGGTAGGACCCCGAGTACTTGATACATGTTCCTTGATTTATCGCGCTATCCACATATGGGGAATTATGGGCCCCCCTTAGCCAGAGCTTGATTCCGTCTTATTTCTTGGGGCCACAAACTAGTTTGAGGTTTTATTTACGATCCTGTACTTATGCCATGCTTTACTGCTTTAATTAAATTGTGCGACAGATAGCACCTGTACTGTTTAGGATCGGGACACGATTCCGCGGTGTCGACAAGCCCAGTTTTGGGTTCCCAGTCGTTCACAGCCGTCTACCCAAACCTTGAGTCCGTCTCGGAGCTTGCTTACTTCGTTGCGGTTCTACTCAATGGGGTGGCCCCCTGAAATATTTCTGAATCTTGTGATTGCTCTGTCGTGAAGACCTCGTTGGGTTTTGATTTGGTTTTTCCGAGGTTGATCGTGTGTGTGTTGCTATTTGTGCACCCCGGCCGGGTTAAAACTTTCTGAAAGCCGTGTCCGCGGTTATGGACGACTTGGAGCACAGTATCTCGATCATAGACAACTATAACTAAAGTTTACTGTTATAAATTGACTTGTATCTGATATGACTAGTAATCAGCTTCAACTACAACGGAATGGCTAACTAAAACTGCTAACAATTGCTTGCTTGTGTGGTCGCTTGCGACCATGGTATCTGACTAGTAAATATTGCAACTACAACGGAATGGCTAAATAAAAGTACCAACAACTGCTGGGTTTTCGGGATATCTCATGCTATTTGTATCTGATTAGTAAGTGCCGCAACTACAACGGAATGGTTAACTAAAAGTGCCCACTGCTTACTTTATCAGGACGATTATCTAAACCTGAATAGTAATTGCTGCAACGATAACTGAATAAATAAAACTGCCAACTGTGTGAGTTCCTCGGTTGACTTCCTCGTTGGTCTCGAGGGGGAAACACCAGGATGGGTTTGTTTGATGATAGTATCAGGTTGGTTCCGGATAAGTTTTTCTTACCCCTCTCTGATTGCCGCCAGCTTGTCGAGTCTCTATAGGGTGTTTAGTGCATGCTGCGCTGCCGCTCAGTCCACCATACCTATGTAGGCGAGGACCGCCGAATTCTAGCCTCGCCATGTACTGGCCTCAGTACTGACGCTCCTCTTTTTCCTTTGCCCTTTGTCGGCACCCCTTTTGTTTAAGCAGGTTTTGAGATCGACGTCGTTAGCAGGGTTACCCTTCCGGCTTGGCCTGGGCAGGGTTATGGACGCCATTGGTTATTCTTCAGGGCTCTTAGCCCCATTTGCATCTTGTCCGTAGTTGGACGCTCCATGTTTTCAAGGTTATTTGGATCTTTGTACCGTATATCTGTATTCTTGACTCTTTGAGTCGCTGTTATATATATCTGTTCTGTGGGGCCCATCGAGGACTGTTGTGTAATGTTATTACTTCGTTTTCCACCCACACGAAAGTGCCTGGTGGGCACCTTTGAATCGTTTCTATGCGGGTTTGAATAAAGCACGACATAGTCTTACACAAACCAAGCACAAATAGCAAATAAGTTCACGCTAAAGGGGCACAAGCAAGCAAATAAAACGACTGAAAGACAAGTGCTTCCACCCGACCCTTGCAAATCCACGAGACCTAATAGAACTACTTCTCCTCCTTTGGCATCAAAACGCCAAAAAGGAAGAAGAGCGATGCTAACGCCCCAGAAGATCACGCCTCCTCATCCTCATCGTAGTCATCCCCGTCCCCTTCCTCTTCATCATACTCATCATTATCGTCATTAGCTGGAGGATTGGGTGCCCTCGGAGGTGGAGGAAACAGGCAAATCTCGAGCTCACCATAGTTGATCCCTGAAGTGTTCCACTGAGCATATGGTTCTGGGGCAGTGGGAGGAGGTGGATGGCCAGTGGCACCTGAAACATGGTGAAGAATGAGATGTTGAGTGTGATCCCTCTCATGGCTCCTCCGGTACGCCTCATACCCTTGTGAGTGTCAATGCCCATGCAAAGGATGTGCCGCTGGAACCAAGTGAGCTGTTTAACCTCGCGTGCCATTGGGGACACCGCGGAACGACGACCACTAGCCCGTGCATCACGCATGAAGGATTCAGGGGCAGTGGAAGGGTGATGGGTCTTCTGAGCCTTGTTGTAGATTTTCTTGGGCTTGTGAACACCATCCAAATCAGTGCCAAAATCCTCAAGAGGCAACATATGCTTGATGAGCATCATAATGAACGGAGCATATGGGATAGAGAGCCTGTTGATCATAGCATCCATCATCTCATGATATATGTAGTCCATGACATCCAGTTTGTAACCGGTAGCTGAACCAGAATTGGTGGCACACTCGTGAGCAAAAGCAAGGAGAGGAACCAGGTGGCTACGGATCTTGTCATTGTTGCCTCCACTCGGAGAAATGTTGTCCCTAAATATGCTAACAAGGGAGGCATACAAGGGAGAGAGACCAACGAAAGTACCGGCGACACCATCAGGAGAAAGGCAAGGAGCGAGCAAAGTGTCCTTGGATGGCTTCAGTGGGGAAATGATGCGATGGCTAGAAGGAGTGTCACGGCCATGGAAAGCATACCCAAGAACCTGCCCAAAAATGCGGAAGACCGACTGAATTATTGTTGTCCCGGTCCCCAAACTTTAAGAAATGACAGCTTAGGTTTGTTTCCAAACCACAATTCATACGGTGTCTTTTCAACGGATTTAGATGGTGCCCGATTTAAAGTGAATGCAGCAGTTTCTAGTGCATAACCCCAAAATGACAACGGCAAGTCCGTCAGAGACATCATAGATCGAACCATATCTAATAAAGTACGATTACGACGTTCCGACACACCATTTCGCTGTGGTGTTCCGGCAGGTGTGAGTTGTGAAACAATTCCACACTCTTTCATGTGAGTGCTAAACTCGTAACTTAGATACTCACCTCCACGGTCGGACCGTAGAAATTTGATCTTTCTATTACGATGATTTTCCACTTCATTCTGAAATTCCTTGAACTTTTCAAAGGTTTCAGACTTGTGTTTCATCAAGTAGATATAACCGTATCTACTCAAATCATCTGTGAAAGTAACAAAATAACGATATCCACCTCGCGCCGACACACTCATTGGACCACATACATCAGAATGTATGATTTCCAATAAATCTGTCGCCCGTTCCATTGAACCGGAAAACGGCGTTCTAGTCATCTTGCCCATAAGGCATGGCTCACATGTATCAAATGATTCATAATCAAGTGATTCCAAAAGTCCATCCGAATGGAGCTTCTTCATGCGTTTAACGCCAATATGACCTAGACGGCAGTGCCACATATATGCGGATATATCATCATTAAGTTTAATCCTTTTAGCATCAACATTATGAATATGTGTAACATTATCATCGAGATCTAATAGAAATAAACCATTCATCATCGGTGCATGACCATAAAAGATTTCATTCATATAAATGGAACAACCATTGTTCTCGGATTTAAATGAATAACCACTTCGCATCAAACACGATCCAGATACAATGTTCATGCTCAGTGCAGGCACCGGATAACATTTATTCAAGTTTATAACTAACCCTGACGGCAAGTGGAGAGGCAGCGTTCCGACGGTGATCACATCAACGCTTGATCCATTGCCGACACGCATCTTGACCTCACCCCTTGCTAGCGGTCGCTTGTTCCGCAGCCCCTGATTCGAGTTACAAATATTAGCAACTGAACCGGTATCAAATACCCAGGTGCTACTGCAAGCACTAGTCAAGTACACATCAATAACATGTATATCATATATACCTTTGTTTGCCTTGCCGGCCTTCTTGTCTGTCAGATACTTGGGGCAGTTGCGCTTCCAGTGGCCAGTCCCCTTACAATAGTAGCACTCGGAATCAGACTTAGGTCCAACTCGGGGTTTCTTTTCAGGCGCGGCAACAGGCTTGCCGCCCTTACTTCCTTTCCGTTTTCCCTTCTTGTCTTTCTTGAAACCAGTGTTCCTATTGATCATCAACACTTGATGTTCCTTTTTGATCTCCACTTCTGCAGTTTTAAGCATTGACAGAAGCTCGGGGAGAGACTTCTTCATGCCTTGCATATTATAGTTCATCACGAAGCTCTTATAGCTAGGTGGCAGAGACTGCAGAACACGATGGATGCCTAAGTCAATGGGAATCGATATTCCCAAGGACACAAGCTTATCGGCGTAACCCGACATCTTGAGTACATGCTCACTAACGGAGCTGTGCTCTTCCATCATGCAGCTAAAGAACTTTTCTGAAGCGTTGTAGCTCTCTACAGCAGCATGTGTGTCAAAAATCATTTTCAACTCACCCATTGTATCAAATGCATTGTCGTTTTCGAAACGCTTTCGAAGTTCCGGCTCTAGCCCATACAATATGCCGCAATGAACTAAGTTGTGGTCCTCCTGACGAGTCTGATAGACATTCTTCTCCTCGTCAGGGGCATCATCTAAAGGTGGGGGGCCTAACGACGCTTCTAGCACATATTGCTTTTGTGCAGCAGAGAGGAGAATCCTCAAATTCATGGCCCATTCGGTAAAGTTGCTACCATTCGTTGCTAGTTTCTCTTTCTCCATAAACACATTGAAATTAAAAGCAGGTGGTGCCATCTACAACAGAATTTGTAAAGTTTAGACTAAGTGTATGATAGATTGAGTTCAACTAATCTATATTACGAATGAACTCCCACTCAAAAACGACATCCCTCGTGCCTTTTTGGTGATTACATGAACCAAATCCACTACACCAAGTCCGATCATCACGTGAGTCGGTATAACTTCAAAGGCGAGCATCAAATGGGCATCATATCAACTATATGACTCATGCTTAACCTTTCGGTCCGTGTTCCGAGGCCATGTCTGTACATGCTAGGCTCGCCAAGTTAGAACCTTAGTATTCGCGTGTGTAACTGTTTTACACCCGAAATATGGTCGCGGATTGTCACATCCCAAATTTTGTTTTGGTCTTGCATATCATTCATAGCATTGCATCATATCTTTCCATGCAAAACCGTCAAGTAGGAAGGTTCGGCGAAACGCTATCTTCAAAACCCTATTTTGTTTCGCAACGAGGTTCCTGCAGGAAGCTTTAGAAGGACTTGCAACAACCACCCCTGTAGGTTCGAGTTTTCGCTCAAACTTCGACTGAGGGTTGTTCCCCTCGACGATACGAACTCGTAGGCGCAAGAATCGCTCCAATCGGAGTTTGTATGCAAAAGACTCGGACATTTTAGTAAACCGCCGGAAAACGGTCAGAAATTCCGGACCGATTTCCGAGTTCTAAACCAACTCCGAACCGTTTCAGTTTAGGATTTCACGCGAAGGGCCACAAAAGGACCCCACCCGGCCACGGGATCCGCACCCGCGCGCCCTGCCCCGCCCGCGATCGCCGCCCCGCCTGCCTCGATCGTGCCGCCTCCTCGGGACGCGTGCCCGCGCCGTCGCCGCCGGCCACCCTTCCGCCGTCGTCGCCGCCACCACCCCAGGTAAGGCCGCCGCCGCGCCGTTTCCCCGCCGCCTGCGCCGCCTCGGCCAGCGCCCCGCCTCGCCGCCCTTCCGCCGCCGGCTCCCCCACCACCGCCGCCGCGCGCCACCCGCGGCCAGCCGCCGCCACCGCCTCCACCCCGCGCCTGCCGCCGCCAACCGCCGCAGCCGCGCGCGCCACCGCCCGCTGCAGCGCTTGCTGCGCCACACCTCGCCGCAGCGCTCCGCCTCGCTGCGCGCGCCGCCGCTACATGCGCTGCTAGCTGCGCCGCTGCGCGCCTTCGCGCACGCGCTTGCGTACACGCGTGCCGCACGTCCGCGCGCCGTTCTGCGCGCCTCGTTGACGTCTTAAGTCCGTTGCGCTGACCGTGTACACCCGTGCAGGAAGAACCCCGACGCCGGAACCGATCGCCGCCGCTGTCCGGAACTCGCCGCCGCCCGTTTCGTCGTTTGTTTCCGGTAAGACTCCAGCCACCGTCAGATCTCAGATCGACGGCTTAGACGTTCGTTGACTAGTCAGACTCAGGCGTTGACTAGTCAGACACCCAGTCAGCGCCCAGTCAGCAGACGTGTTGACCAGTTAACAGACACAGTTGACTGGTTAATTTCGTTAATCCTTTTAGTTGACAGATTTCGGTAGAATCTTGTAAATTGCATAGAAATTAAACCGCTTGGCCAAAATTTGCAAATAAAATATGTGTAGATTCAGTGAGTCGTGTAGAATCTCGCTGTACCTTTGGTTCAGGCTTTTGCAGCAAGGTTTAGTACAGTTTAATCAAACTATTTAATGGCCTTTTCGAAGTAATAAATTCGTAGAACGAGGGGAATCTCATCATGAATTAAAAGGGTAGGCTTACAGTAAAAACTTCTGCAGTATTTGTCTAATGGCTTTCTGCAGTGTTTTAATTACTCGGGGAGTTTTATAATTTCTTTTTGAGTAATTCCAATTGGTACTGTTTCTATTCAGCGATGCCTATGCGGTAGAATTTTTCCAAGATTTTACAAACAGTATACTACCGGTAGTGAATTATTTAAGTTCTAGCTCTAGTTTGGAGCATTACTTTTGTCTAGTAGTTTTCCTAGCGCTAAAACTATTTTCCATGCATGTATTCGGTAGTATTATGGATTAGAATTATGTGGTGCAGATGTGGCACCGATTCACTTGCCGTTCTTGCATTCATGCATCATATTTGTTGCATATGTTGTGGATTGTTTGTTTATGAATGCAATTGTGTCGTATAGATTGTGCTGAGTGCAACGCTTGCTCGTGTGAGGGTTGTGCTCCAGACCGCTACAACCAAGGCAAGTAGATGCTACTTTGTTCATGATATCGTCCTACTATTTTCAATGCATTGTCGTGTATTTTGTAGATGCATGTGTAGGATGATACTATCGCTATGCTATGTCCTATTATGTGGTAGGACCATCTTTGTAGATGAACCACCGTTGGTAGATGTGCTTAGCCATGCTTGATGAACGAGGGCTGGGTTACGTCATTGATACTTGTTTTCTCAAAGTATTGGTTTGTGAAAACTAAAAACAACTTAATCAATGAACCCCCTGGGTGTGATGGTATTGATAAATTTTGGTGGTTTCATTGCGGAAAGGCACCCAGGTATCAAGAGAGAATGATTGGCTTCTTTATTGTGTATCTTATGTGTACAACCATGTGCCAATAATGGAATGGGAGGTTGGTTGGACTTAGTAGGTTGTGGTAACTCGAACCCGCGTATCCAGAGATGTAGAATTTTGGTAGGTTGGACCGGTGCGCGTCGGGATTGAGGAGCTACTTCCCGAACAGTCTCTTCTTGGTCTTCTCCCTATCATCACCCAAAATGAGAGTGATGGTACGAGCTGGGCTGACCAAGTCACATGGGTAAAGTGTACTAACCTCTGCAAAGTGTATAATCTAATCGATTAGCCGTGTCCCCGGTTATGGACATGTGAGTTGCTAGATATTGATTCCATGACATGTTTCTCGCTCATTCTAATTTCATAATTGTTCTAATATTGTTGGGTTAACTTAATTGGGATCTTTTCAAAGAAAATCAAAAACTGTTTATGAAAGTAGGACAAATGTATTTGCAAATGCAAGCCAGACACAGCTCCACTTGCCAGATATGCATGTAGATGTTAGTACTATTGTCTCCTTTACTAGATCTACTTGCCATACATTCCATGTATTGACCCTTCGGGGCTGCTACGTTTCATGTTGCAGGTTATTCCGATTCTGATTGATCGTTATAGGCCACGGTACTCCACTCGGCACTTGTTCACTTGTGGGCAATTTGAAGATTGCAGGTTTTACATGTTTATGTTGTTACCTGAATAATTTGAGCTAGCTTTATGCTAAGCTTTCATTGTAATAATGGTACTCTGGATCTTTGTAGATCATGATACACGGTTATTTGCTATGATTATCTATCTTACTCTATTGTGGGCCAATGAACCGATCCAGGGATTGGCATGTCACATAGAGGCCACGGTCTTTTCAGAACCGGGGTGTTACAGGATGGTATCAGAGCCCGTGTGTCGACTGTAGGATCGTGACCTAGGATTGGATTAGGAAGCCATAGAATTACTAAGCCTATATTAACTCTGTCTTTCCTCTTATGCCTTTCATCCTCGTATATTCTTATCATATGCTATTCTTACACTTTCCTCTTTTACTTGATAGATGGGAGACGTCAGGACTGAGTATGTTACCATGGAGTCACCAAGGCCCTTTGCAAGGCAGTTAGCTCAGCTCTCTCAGTCATTGGGATTGCCACTGCCTATGTTCAAGGGAAGAAGGCTGTACACCTATGGATATGGAGAGGATGCATGGGAGATCACAACCTTCATATTCAGAGATGCCGCCTTGCCAAATCCCGCGCACTTGGTCTACACCAAGATATACTGCAACTGGGGACTTGGAATCAACTTGGCCGTACATGAAGCCCTGTCTCGCCAGTGCCACTATGTCCGACACCTACTGCCTGCGGATTCACCCTACCGTGACTATGGAAGGCGTGATGAAGAAGGGAACATTGTGATTACCCCGGGCGACAGGAACAACATGCCGCCCCGTCGGAGGCACATAGAGGACATGGAAAGAGAGAATGGAGCTCTAGCAGAGAAGGTGAGGATGTTAAAGGAGATTGCAGATTTTACTAGCAATGGAATGGTGGTCCAAGGACAGGAGATAGACACTTTGCATGAAGCTGTGGGAGTTCTGGAGACTGTCCTGATAGCCAGAGATGAAACCATAGCACATCTTCATGGTACTGTGCAGGAGAACGCCCAGAACATACAACAATTGCAAGGGACCGTCCAGGAAAGGGACCAAACCATTGAAGCTATGACAGCCCAGATTGCCGCTCTCCAAGCACAGCTGAATCCACCCTTTGATGATGATGAGGACGAGGATGATGATGATGGAGACGATGATGGTGGAGGAGATGAAGCTGTTGCAGTAGCAGCTGAGGATGAAGAAGAAGAGGAGGATCCAGAAGAGGTGGAGTTTGAAGTCTCAAGTGATGGTTCAGGAGAGGTGTACACTCCGCCGCCATGGTTGTACCGCGAGCCGAAGCGCCAACGCATGACCGCAAGGACCTACCTCAATCTCTTCAAGAAGTAGATAGAAGTCCATCAATTAGTCCACGTTATGCAAACTCGTTAGGATTAGTCTCGATCGTTGTGAAGCTTAGTTCGTGATAGTTTAAGAGTGTTTAGTTGCTTATTTGTGTACTCCAATATCCCAGGGATTATTTGTGCGCATTTTAATGAAAGAGTTATGGCAATTTGGTTATCATCTGTGTGTTTTTCGCTGCAGTTTTTCTGCTGATACAGCAGTACTGCGCGATTTTTCATATTTTTCTGGTAACTCGAAAAAATCTGAAATAAATAGGGCTGATGAGAAACTCTCTGTGCTATACGCACAAAAATTGGCTTAATTTTCTGACGAGTTTAAGTCAGGCGGAAAAATTCGTGAAAGCTGCTGGACTGTTCTGGCAGATTGCTGTGTTGGTTGTTTAGTTGATCAAATGTTTAGTTAACCATTACCAACTCTTGCAAAACTATTTCAGTAGTTATATACTGCTAGGATAACACCTGGGATGTTGCTGGATTGCTTGTTTGTTGATGTGTTGCTTGCTTGTGATTGTCTGCTATTGTTTGTTGTTGGTTGATCATATGCATGGGTAGAATCCTATTATCGTAGTTGATTCTTTCTAAACTTACCTATGCTGAACCGCAGATGCCTCCCCGTCGCCAACCCACTGAGATGGAGCAGCTCATGGCAGCTCAGGCACAGCTGACCCAAGTGATGACTCAGTTCATGGCGAATCAGAACAACAACAACGGAAACAATCAGCCTCAGGGAGATGCTCTCACCAGATTTCTGAGGTTAAGGCCAGCTAAGTTCTCTACTGCAACGGAACCAATGGTTGCTCTCAACTGGTTGCGTTCAGTTAACAAGGATCTAGTAACTGTTGGATGCACTGATGCTGAGAAGGTGAGGTTTGCTGCTCACCTACTGGAGGGACCAGCCGCTTCTTGGTGGGACACATTTCAGATCACCCACCCGCTGGATACCGTGACTTGGGCAATGTTTGAGGAAGGTTTCAGGACCAACCACGTGTCTTCAGGAGTTCTGAGTCTGAAGAGGAAGGAGTTCCGCAACTTGCGCCAAACCAATCGCACTGTGGCCGAGTATATTGAGTAGTTCAACAACCTGTCCCGTTATGCACCTGAGGATGTTGACACAGATGCCAAAAGGAGGGAGAGATTCCTGGATGGACTCAGTGATGAGCTTTCAGTACAACTACTTGTGGTTTATTGCCCCACTTTCTAGGAACTTATGGACAAGGCCAGGATCTTAGAAGGGAAGCACAAGCAGGTGGAGAACCGCAAGAGAAAGAGTAACAATCACCACTCTGATTCACATCACAAGTCTCGCACATCATATGATGGATACTCCAAGAATGGAGGGAGTGACCATGGGAGCCACGACCGTCACCACCATAGAGGCGATGGGCATCGCCATGACAACCACAGGAGCAGCCACCACAACCACAAGGGAGGACACTCTCACCACTCTGGAGGACACGGTGGACATGACCGCAACCGTGATCGCATCTTTGTGAAGAAGGATCTGAGTGAGGTGACGTGCTTCAAGTGCAAGCAGAAGGGACACTATGCTGACAACTGTCCGGAGAGGAAAGGACTGAAGCCAACTAACGGCAAGAAGGCCACAGTGAACCACATGAATGTGGAGGAGATTCCAGATGAGCCTGACCTTGTGATTGGTAAGTTCCCAATCAACACTTACCCTGCACTTATACTTTTCGATACTGGTGCATCGCATTCATTCATATCAAGGGCATTTGTGGATAAGTATAAGTTACCTACTGAGTCTATGAAAAGGTCTATTAGAGTGAGTTCACCTGGAGGAGATATGATAGCTAGCGCGGGATGCCGCGACTTAACTGTGAGGATTGGAACACACAACTTCATTGCACATTTGGTAGTGTTGGATTCACAGGGTTTAGATGTCATTCTGGGTATGGATTGGATGTCTATGCATGGGGGACACATAGATTGTGCACAGCGAGCTGTTTCACTCAAAACCCCGGATGGTAAGAGGATTAGATTCAAGTCGGCTGCACGACCGAGAGGGTGTAAGTTGAATTCTCTTAAGGGGGTTAGCATGGATACTGTGCCAGTGATTAGGGATTACCCCGACGTGTTTCCGGAAGAGCTTCCAGGGATGCCACCTGACAGGGATGTAGAGTTTCTCATCGACCTAATGCCGGGAACAGGACCTATAGCAAAGAAACCATATAAGATGGATGTGGATGAGATGAAGGAATTGAAGAAGCAGTTGAAGGATCAGCTGGAAAAGGGATTCATTCAGCCTAGTGCGTCGTCATGGGGAGCACCTGTTCTGTTTGTGGAGAAGAAAGACAGCACCAAGAGATTAGTGGTAGACTATCGCTCCCTGAATGAAGTAACCATCAAGAACAAGTACTCTCTGCCGAACATAAATGACTTGTTTGATCAACTGGAAGGAGCAAAGGTGTTCAGCAAGGTTGACCTGCGATCTGGCTACTTTCAATTGAAGATCCGGGAGGAGGATGTACCGAAAACCGCCTTCACCACTAGGTATGGGTTATATGAGTATACAGTTATGTCTTTTGGACTAACGAATTCCCCGGCATACTTCATGACCATGATGAACAAGGTATTTATGGAGTATTTGGACAAGTTCGTGGTGGTGTTTATTGATGACATACTGATATATTCCAAGGATGATGCCGAGCATGAGAAACATCTGAGGATGATTATGGAGAAGCTGAGGGAACACAAGCTGTATGCCAAATTCAGCAAGTGTGAATTCTGGCTTAACACCGTTGGGTTTCTTGGACACGTAGTGTCAGGAGAAGGAATTGTTGTTGATCCAAACAAAGTGACTGCAGTAACTGAGTGGGACGCGCCCAAGAATGCAGGAGAGATTCAAAGCTTTTTGGGACTTGCTGGATATTACAGGAGGTTTATCGAAAACTTTTCCAAGATTGCTAAGCCGATGACTGAACTTCTGAAGAAGGAGAGGAAGTTTGAATGGTCAGACGTATGTGAAGCCAGCTTTCAGGAGCTGAAGCGTCGACTAGTGACCGCGCCTGTTCTATGTTTACCAGATCTTCAGAAGGATTTCCAAGTGTACTGTGATGCTTCTCGACAGGGACTTGGGAGTGTGCTGATGCAAGATGGGAGAGTAGTGTCATATGCCTCGCGACAACTCAAGCACCATGAGCGGAATTACCCCACACACGACTTGGAGTTAGCATCAGTGGTTCATGCGCTCAAGGTATGGAGGCATTACTTAATGGGAAAACACTGTGATGTGTACACCGACCACAAGAGCCTGAAGTACATATTTACACAGAAGGAACTGAACATGAGACAAAGGATATGGTTGGAGCTTATCAAGGATTATGATATGAATTTGCAATACCACCCAGGAAAGGCTAATGTAGTAGCAGATGCTCTGAGCCGGAAGGTTTATGCCAATGGATTGACAATTGGTGAATTGCCTGAGGATTTGTGCAAGGAATTCAAGGACCTTAGACTAGAAGTAGTGTCTGAAGGATACCTGGCTACAATGGAAGTCCAACCGACGCTACAGGACAGGATCATAAAGGCTCAGGTAGGAGACAAGGAAATAGAAGAGATAAAGGAAAAGATGAAGGAGAACCGGGAAAAGGATATTCGCGAGGATGAACATGGTACCTTGTGGTATGGAGATCGTTTGTGTGTGCCCCGCGACCCGGAGATAAGGGAGTTGATTTTGCAGGAGGCTCATAACTCGCCATACTCCATACACCCGGGCAACACAAAGATGTATATGGATTTGAAGAGCAGATTTTGGTGGAACAACATGAAGGGAGATATCGCCAAGCATATTTCCCTATGTGATGTATGCAGCCGAGTGAAGGCAGAACACCAGAAGCCAGCAGGATTGCTACAGCCATTGCCCGTGCCAGATTGGAAGTGGGATAGAGTGGGAATGGATTTTATCACAGGACTGCCCAGGACCAGGTCAGGATATGACTCTATTTGGGTAGTGGTCGATCATTTGACCAAGGTAGCCCACTTTATACCGGTGAAGACGACCTATACGAGTGCAAAGTTGGCTAAGATCTACATGGACAGGATTGTGTGCCTACACGGAGTTCCCAAGAGTATCGTATCTGATAGAGGCACCCAATTTACCTCACACTTCTGGCGCCAGCTACACGAGTCACTTGGTACTAGATTGGAGTTTAGCACAGCGTTTCACCCACAGACTGATGGACAGACCGAGAGGGTGAATCAGATTTTGGAGGACATGCTGAGAGCTTGCGCCTTGGCTCATGGCTCTAGTTGGGATGAGAATTTGCCGTATGCGGAGTTTTCCTACAACAACAGCTATCAGACAAGCATCAAGACGTCACCGTTCGATGTGCTATATGGGAAACGGTGCCGGACACCATTGCTATGGGATGGAGTAGGAGAACGTCAGTTGTTTGGACCTGATTTGATCAAGGATGCTGAGGAGAAGGTCGCCTTGATTAGGGACAGGCTGAAGGTAGCACAATCAAGGCAGAAGAGCTACGCTGACGCCAAGCGCAAGGAAGTGGTGTATGAGATAGGTGATAGAGCATACCTCAGAATATCGCCGCCTCGCGGAATCAAGAGATTTGGAATTAAGAGTAAGCTGGCACCTTGATTTATTGGACCGTATCGAGTCTTAGCACGCAAAGGAGAAGTTGCTTATCAGCTGGAGTTGCCAGAGGCTCTGTCTGCTGTTCATAACGTGTTCCACGTATCCCAGCTGAAGAAGTGCCATCCGGAGATGATGGATACACCATTGAGAGACACCGTACCGCTAGAGGAGGTTCAGCTGGAGAATTATTTGACCTATGAGGAGAAACCGGTCAAGATTCTGGAGACAGCAGAGAGGATTACCCGTACCAAGATGATCAGGTTTTTCAAGGTGCAATGGAGCCACCACACCGAAGAGGAAGCCACTTGGGAGCGTGAAGATAACATCCGAGAGGACTACCCACACCTATTTGCTAGCCGCGCCGAATCTCGAGGACGAGATTCATCTTAAGGGGGTTAGTCTTGTCACATCCCAAATTTTGTTTTGGTCTTGCATATCATTCATAGCATTGCATCATATCTTTCCATGCAAAACCGTCGAGTAGGAAGGATCGGCGAAACGCTATCTTCAAAACCCTATTTTGTTTCGCTACGAGGTTCCTGCGGGAAGCTTTAGAAGGACTTGCAACAACCACCCCTGTAGGTTTGAGTTTTCGCTCAAACATCGACTGAGGGTTGTTCCCCTCGACGATACGAACTCGTAGGCGCGAGAATCGCTCCAATCGGAGTTCGTATGCAAAAGACTCGCACGTTTTAGTAAACCGCCGGAAAACGGTCCGAAATTCCGGACCGATTTCCGAGTTCTAAACCAACTCCGAACCGTTTTAGTTTAGGATTTCGCGCGAAGGGCCACAAAAGGACCCCACCCGGCCTCAGGATCCGCACCCGCGCGCCCTGCCCCGCCCGCGATCGTCGCCCCGCCTGCCTCGATCGCGCCGCCTCCTCGGGACGCGTGCCCGCGCCGCCGCCGCCGGCCACCCTCCCGCGCCGCCGCCGCCGGCCACCCTTCTGCCGTCGTCGCCGCCACCACCCCAGGTAAGGCCGCCGCCGCGCCGTTTCCCTGCCGCCTGCGCCGCCTCGGCCAGCGCCCCGCCTCGCCGCCGGCGCCCCGCACCACCGTCGCCGCCGCCGCCTCCACCCCGCGCCTGCCGCCGCCAACCGCCGCAGCCGCGCATGCCACCGCCCGCTGCAGCGCTTGCTGCGCCACGCCTCGCCGCAGCGCGCCGCCTCGCTGCGCGCGCCGCCGCTGCATGCGCTGCTAGCTGCGCCGCTGCGCGCCTTCGCGCACGCGCTTGCGTGCACGCGTGCCGCACGTCCGCGCGCCGTTTTGCGCGCCTCGTTGACGTCTTAAGTCCGTTGCGCTGACCGTGTACACCCGTGCAGGAAGAACCCCGACGCCGGAACCGATCGCCGTCGCTGTCTGGAACTCGCCGCCGCCCGTTTCGTCGTTTGTTTCCGGTAAGACTGCATCCACCGTCAGATCTTAGATCGACGGCTTAGATCGTTCGTTGACCAGTCAGACTCAGGCGTTGACTAGTCAAACGCCCAGTCAGCGCCCAGTCAGCAGACGCGTTGACCAGTCAACAGACACAGTTGACTGGTTAATTTCGTTAATCCTTTTAGTTGACAGATTTCGATAGAATCTTATAAATTGCGTAGAAATTAAACCGTTTGGCCAAAATTTGCAAATAAAATATGTGTAGATTCAGTGAGTCGTGTAGAATCTCTCTGTACCTTTGGTTCAGGCTTTTGCAGCAAGGTTTAGTACAGTTTAATCAAACTATTTAATGGCCTTTTCGGAGTAATAAATTCGTAGAAAAAGATCCGTAGCTCCAAAAATCGCGTGTGATATGTCCCTGAACTCGTATGAACGAGGGGAATCTCATCATGAATTAAAAGGGTAGGCTTACAGTAAAAACTTCTGCAGTATTTGTCTAATGGCTTTCTGCAGTGTTTTAATTACTCGGGGAGTTTTATAATTTCTTTTTGAGTAATTCCAATTGGTACTGTTTCTATTCAGCGATGCCTATGCGGTAGAATTTTTCCAAGATTTTACAAACAGTATACTACCGGTAGTGAATTATTTAAGTTCTAGCTCTAGTTTGGAGCATTACTTTTGTCTAGTAGTTTTCCTAGCGCTAAAACTATTTTCCATGCATGTATTCGGTAGTATTATGGATTAGAATTATGTGGTGCAGCTGTATCACCAATTCACTTGCCGTTCTTGCATTCATGCATCATATTTGTTGCATATGTTGTGGATTGTTTGTTTATGAATGCAATTGTGTCGTGTAGATTGTGCTGAGTGCAACGCTTGCTCGTGTGAGGATTGTGCTCCAGACCGCTACAACCAAGGCAAGTAGATGCTACTTTGTTCATGATATCGTCCTACTATTTTCAATGCATTGTCGTGTATTTTGTAGATGCATGTGTAGGATGATACTATCGCTATGCTATGTCCTATTATGTGGTAGGACCCTCTTTGTAAATGAACCACCGTTGGTAGATGTGCTTAGCCATGCTTGATGAACGAGGGATGGGTTACGTCATTGATACTTGTTTTATCAAAGTATTGGTTTGTGAAAACTAAAAACAACTTAATCAATGAACCCCCTGGGTGTGATGGTATTGATAAATTTTGGTGGTTTTATTGCGGAAAGGCACCCAGGTATCAAGAGAGAATGATTGGCTTCTTTATTGTGTAGCTTACGTGTACAACCATGTGCCAATAATGGAATGGGAGGTTGGTTGGACTTAGTAGGTTGTGGTAACTCGAACCCGCGTATCCAGAGATGTAGAATTTTGGTAGGTTGGACCGGTGCGCGTCGGGATTGAGGAGCTACTTCCCGAACAGTCTCTTCTTGGTCTTCTCCCTATCATCACCCAAAATGAGAGTGATGGTACGAGCTGGGCTGGCCAAGTCACATGGGTAAAGTGTACTAACCTCTGCAGAGTGTATAATCTAATCGATTAGCCGTGTCCTCGGTTATGGACATCTGAGTTGCTAGATATTGATTCCATGACATGTTTCTCGCTCATTCTAATTTCATAATTGTTCTAATATTGTTGGGTTAACTTAATTGGGATCTTTTCAAAGAAAATCAAAAACTGTTTATGAAAGTAGGACAAATGTATTTGCAAATGCAAGCCAGACACAGCTCCACTTGCCAGATATGCATGTAGATGTTAGTACTATTGTCTCCTTTACTAGCTCTACTTGCCATACATTCCATGTATTGACCCTTCGGGGCTGCTACGTTTCATGTTGCAGGTTATTCCGATTTTGATTGATCGTTATAGGCCACGGTACTCCACTCGGCACTTGTTCACTTGTGGGCAATTTGAAGATTGGAGGTTTTACATGTTTATGTTGTTACCTGATTAATTTGAGCTAGCTTTATGCTAAGCTTTCATTGTAATAATGGTACTCTGGATCTTTGTAGATCATGATACACGGTTATTTGCTATGATTATCTATCTTACTCTATTGTGGGCCAATGAACCGATCCAGGAATTGGCATGTCACATAGAGGCCACGGTCTTTTCAGAACCGGGGTGTTACATGGATCCAAGAACACCCGATCATCACGTGATGTCTTGGAGTGACGAAAACATAATCGGTGCATACTAAAGGAAGAACACATTCTTATCTTGATATTTAAATGAGGGATCATCTTATTATGCTAACAAAGCGCTAAACAAGCAATATAAGATGCTATCAAACATCATATGTTTATTAGTGAAATTATATGGTTCCCGCAGATGATCTCTATCATGTGCATCGTGGTATGATCACTATTATACCTATATGTGTAAATCCAAGGTCTATGGATTTTACACACTATGTGTGTTGTAAGAGTATCATCTCATACTTCTACTTACAACACTACCATATCATAACACTAGCCCAGCAACAATCTAAACTAGACGCCTCTAATTTATCCATTGCAAGTTTTACGTGGCTTAGGGCTTTCGAGATAGAACCGTTCTTACCTACGAACATGAACCACAACGAGGATAATAAAATTGTTGATAACTCGCTTGCAAAATAGATATTGACTATAGTAGGAGAGACAAACACCCGCTAGCCACTTATGCAAACTAGTTGCATGTCAAGCGTGGAACAGATCTCATGTGCGAGGACATGTAAAGTTTGTCCGGGCCGCTTCATCCCACTATGCCACCAATATCCAAAATTACAACAAAGGAGCAACAACATGATCATCATCGCCCACATACTCATATGTTTACTACCCGTGTAAAGTATCTACGCATAGATCCGGCTCTGATACCACTGTAGGGTTCGCAGCATAGAAAACAAATTTTTTCCTACGATGTGAACTATATACCAAGATCTATCTACTAGATACAAACAACGGGCGGATGTATATCCGTAGAGAACATACCCTTGAAGACCGACAAAGCTTAACGAGTTCAACTCGTGGTTGATGTAGACGATCTCTTGCCGATCTCAAGATCGAGAGGAAGTCCTAGCGCCGCAAATCAGCAGCGCATCCATGCTCGCACACACGTTCGAGGCACCGAGCAACCTCCGCCTTCGTCGCTCCAGCGATGCAGCGGAAGCACAACTCTTTCTTGCCAAATAGCCACCGGGAACATGTATCTCGCTAGTCCGAGACCATGGGGGATAAATTCTAGAGGGGGAGAGAGATCCTTCACGAGGAGGTGTGAGAGACAAGTGAGGAGGGGGCTCCTTTTATAGGAGGAGGGGGGGGGACCCCAAGGGGGTGGCCGGCGCATGGGGCTGCCCCCTTGCCCTCCCCTCTTCATGTGGGTGGACACTCCACTCACAAATCTCCTTTAAATTCCCTCCACTCAAAAGTCCACTCAAATTCCCATTAAATTTCCACCAAATTTAATGCAAACTCTCATTAAATAAAACTCTTTTATTTTATTCAGAATTTTGTCAATTACTTTAATGACAAACATTCACAAATAACCCCTTGCTAGAATTCTATTTCACATGCATAACCACTTTATGCAATTTCACCCGAAAACCTGTTTTGGTATCTAGTGAAATAAATTCCTGCGCTTGTTCATTCTTTCGGCATGAAACATTTGCTCCAATTGGATGTCGGTGTCTCTTAAGTGTGTCACCCTATGGTTCGTGAATAATGCGGACATGATCGAGACCCCTCTCGGATCAATAATCAGAAGCGGGATCTAGAGACCCATACTGACTCCCACACATTCAACGATGACTTTCTTGTGATCGTCGGAACCTTTTACGCTAGTATCTTAATCCCTTTGTTTCACGATATATTACATGTCCGAGATTCGATCATCGGTATCTCCATACCTAGTTTGATCTTGTTACCTACATGCACTCTTTTCTCGTTCCTGTGATATAACATTCTAGTGATCAAATCACTTGCTTGCAAGCTAATCAATGTGATATCACCGAGAGGGCCCAGATTATATCTATCCATCATCGGGATGAACAAATTCCACTCTCGATCCATGAGTCTCAACATAACACTTTATTAGTTCTGAATCCATCTTTATAATCACCCTGTTACGGTGTGACGTTTGATGTTATCAAGAAACTCTTCCGGTGTTAGTGATTGACATGATCTCATGGTCTAAGGATTAGGATCACTTCGTAAGTTGTTATAGCAATATAAACTCAATGAATTTAATCGTAATGCTATACTTCGGATGAATGTTCATCACACCATTACACTAATGTTGTGATCCCGTTATTAACAACATCCAATGTCCATGATCAGGAAACCTTGATCATCTTGTTAATCAACGAGATAGTTTATGAGAGAGGCATAACTAGGAACTTTCTGTTTGTTTATTAAACACACATGTATTAATATTTCCATATTAATACAATTATAGCATGCAAAATAAAAATCTATCATATACTTGGAATACACATAATAAACACTTTATTATTGCCTCTCAGGGCATATTCCCTTCAGTCTCCCACTTGCACTAGAGACAATAATCTAGTTACATAGTGATAAATCTAACACCCATTGAGTTCTGGTGTTGATCATGTTTTGCTCTAGGGAGAGTTTTAGTCAACGGATCTGCTACATTGAGATCCGTATGTACTTTACAAATCTTTATATCTCCATCCTTGACATGCTCGCGGATGGAGTGAAACCGGCGCTTAATATGCTTGGAATGCTTGTGAGACCTTGGCTCTTTGGCATTGGCAATGGCACCATTGTTGTCACAATAAATCACCATTGGGTCCAACGCGTTTGCCACCACTCCTAGTTCGGTTATGAACTCCTTCATCCAAACTGCTTCCTGAGCCGCTTCTGAAGCAGCAACATATTCGGCCTCCATTGTTGATCCCGCTACCACAGGTTGTTTGGAGCTCCTCCAACTAACCGCTCCGCCATTCATGAGAAATACGTATCCGGATTGAGACTTAGAGTCATTCAGATCGGTGTCAAAACTAGCGTCGACATAACACTTAGCGACGAGCTCTTCTTCACCTCCGTATACAAGAAACATATCCTTAGTTCTTCGTAAGTACTTAAGGATATTCTTGACCGCTATCCAGTGTTCTGAACCTGGATCCGATTGGTACCTACTAGTCAAACTAATAGCATGTGCCACATCCGGTCTTGTACATAGCATGGCGTACATTATAGAGCCTATGGCTGAAGCATAGGGGACTTTGTCCATTATCTCTCTTTCTTCCACCGAAGCCGGACTTTGAGTCTTACTCAATGTCTTGCCTTGCAACATAGGTAAGAACCCCTTCTTACTTCCGTCCATTTTAAACTTCTTTAAAATCTTATCAAGGTATGTACTTTGCGATAGCCCTATTAGGCGCCTAGATCTATCTCTATAGATCTTTATGCCTAATATGTATGACGCTTCACCTAGGTCCTTCATTGAAAATTTGCTGTTTAGATAACTTTTAACACTGCTTAAAAGATCTATATCATTTCCGATCAATAATATGTCATCCACATATAATATCAGAAATGCCACATTGCTCCCACTCACTTTCTTGTAAATACAAGCTTCTCCATAAGTTTGGACAAATCCAAACTCTTTGATCACCTCATCAAAGCGGAGATTCCAACTTCGTGATGCTTGCTTCAATCCATAGATGGATCGCTGAAGCTTGCACACCTTGTTAGCATCCTTAGGATCGACAAAACCCTCTGGTTGTATCATATACAACTCTTCTTCAATATTACCATTGAGAAACACGGTTTTGACATCCATCTGCCATATCTCATAATCGAAATATGCAGCAATTGCTAACATAATCCTAACTGACTTCAGCATCGCTACGGGAGAGAAAGTCTCATCGTAGTCAACTCCTTGAATTTGTCGAAACCCCTTTGCAACAAGTCGAGCTTTATAGATGGTCACATTACCATCAGCATCAGTTTTCCTTTTGAAAATCCATTTGTTCTCCACGGCCTTTCGGTCGTGAGGTAATTCCACCAAGTTCCAAACTTGATTTTCATACATGGATTCCATCTCGGATTTCATGGCTTCTAACCATTTGTTGGAATCCGGCCTCATCATCGCTTCTTCATACGTCGCAGGGTCATCATTTTCATCAACCATGAAATTCATGACAGGATTTCCGTACAACTCGGGAGCTGCACGCGTCCTGTTTGACCTGCGAGGTTCGGTAGTACTCTCTTTCGGAGTTTCATGATCATTATCATTAGTTCCCTCTTCAACAGGTGGAGCCAACTCCGGAACAACTTCCGGCGCTGCGCTACTCGCCATACTTTGAAGAGAAGGTTCCACAACCTCTTCGAGTTCTACCTTCCGACTACTCATACCTTTTGCGAGAAACTCTTTCTCTAGAAAGGATCCATTCTTGGCAACAAAAACCTTGCCCTCGGATCTGTGATAGAAGGAATACCCAATAGTTTCTTTAGGGTATCCTATGAAGACGCATTTTTCCGCTTTGGGTTCGAGTTTATCCGGTTGAAGTTTCTTCACATAAACATCGCATCCCCAAACTTTAATAAATGACAGCTTAGGTTTGTTTCCAAACCACAATTCATACGGTGTCTTTTCAACGGATTTAGATGGTGCCCGATTTAAAGTGAATGCAGGAGTTTCTAGTGCATAACCCCAAAATGACAACGGCAAGTCCGTCAGAGACATCATAGATCGAACCATATCTAATAAAGTACGATTACGACGTTCCGACACACCATTTCGCTGTGGTGTTCCGGCAGGTGTGAGTTGTGAAACAATTCCACACTCTTTCATGTGAGTGCTAAACTCGTAACTTAGATACTCACCTCCACGGTCGGACCATAGAAATTTGATCTTTCTATTATGATGATTTTCCACTTCATTCTGAAATTCCTTGAACTTTTCAAAGGTTTCAGACTTGTGTTTCATCAAGTAGATATAACCGTATCTACTCAAATCATCCGTGAAAGTAACAAAATAACGATATCCACCTCGCGCCGACACACTCATTGGACCACATACATCAGAATGTATGATTTCCAATAAATCTGTCGCCCGTTCCATTGAACCGGAAAACGGCGTTCTAGTCATCTTTCCCATAAGGCATGGCTCACATGTATCAAATGATTCATAATCAAGTGATTCCAAAAGTCCATCCGAATGGAGCTTCTTCATGCGTTTAATGCCAATATGACCTAGACGGCAGTGCCACATATATGCGGATATATCATCATTAAGTTTAATCCTTTTAGCATCAACATTATGAATATGTGTAACATTATCATCGATATCTAATACAAATAAACCATTCATCATCGGTGCATGACCATAAAAGATTTCATTCATATAAATGGAACAACCATTGTTCTCAGATTTAAATGAATAACCACTTCGCATCAAACGCGATCCAGATACAATGTTCATGCTCAGTGCAGGCACCAGATAACATTTATTCAAGTTTATAACTAATCCCAACGGCAAGTGGAGAGGCAGCGTTCCGACGGCGATCACATCAACGCTTGATCCATTGCCGACACGCATCTTGACCTCACCCCTTGCTAGCAGTCGCTTGTTCCGCAGCCCCTGATTCGAGTTACAAATATTAGCAACTGAACCGGTATCAAATACCCAGGTGCTACTGCGAGCACTAGTCAAGTACACATCAATAACATGTATATCATATATACCTTTGTTTGCCTTGCCGGCCTTCTTGTCTGCCAGATACTTGGGGCAGTTGCGCGTCCAGTGGCCAGTCCCCTTACAATAGTAGCACTCGGAATCAGACTTAGGTCCAACTCGGGGTTTCTTTTCAGGCGCGGCAACAGGCTTGCCGCCCTTACTTCCTTTCCGTTTTCCCTTCTTGTCTTTCTTGAAACCAGTGTTCCTATTGATCATCAACACTTGATGCCCCTTTTTGATCTCCACTTCTGCAGTTTTAAGCATTGACAGAAGCTCGGGGAGAGACTTCTTCATGCCTTGCATATTATAGTTCATCACGAAGCTCTTATAGCTAGGTGGCAGAGACTGCAGAACACGATGGATGCCTAAGTCAATGGGAATCGATATTCCCAAGGACACAAGCTTATCGGCGTAACCCGACATCTTGAGTACATGCTCACTAACGGAGCTGTGCTCTTCCATCATGCAGCTAAAGAACTTTTCTGAAGCGTTGTAGCTCTCTACAACAGCATGTGTGTCGAAAATCATTTTCAACTCACCCATTGTATCAAATGCATTGCTGTTTTCGAAACGCTTTCGAAGTTCCGGCTCTAGCCCATACAATATGCCGCAATGAACTAAGTTGTGGTCCTCCTGACGAGTCTGATAGACATTCTTCTCCTCATCAGGGGCATCATATAAAGGTGGGGGGCCTAACGGCGCTTCTAGCACATATTGCTTTTGTGCAGCAGAGAGGAGAATCCTCAAATTCATGGCCCATTCAGTAAAGTTGCTACCGTCCGTTGCTAGTTTCTCTTTCTCCATGAACACATTGAAATTAAAAGCAGGCGGTGCCATCTACAACATAATTTGTAAAGTTTAGACTAAGTGTATGATAGATTGAGTTCAACTAATCTATATTACGAATGAACTCCCACTCAAAAACGACATCCCCCGTGCCTTTTTGGTGATTACATAAACCAAATCCACTACACCAAGTCCGATCATCACGTGAGTCGGTATAGCTTCAAAGGCGAGCATCAAATGGGCATCATATCAACTATATGACTCATGCTTAACCTTTCGGTCCGTGTTCCGAGGCCATGTCTGTACATGCTAGGCTCGCCAAGTTAGAACCTTAGTATTCGCGTGTGTAACTGTTTTACACCCGAAATATGGTCGTGGATCCAAGAACACCCGATCATCACGTGATGTCTTGGAGCGACGAAAACATAATCGGTGCATACTAAAGGAAGAACACATTCTTATCTTGATATTTAAATGAGGGATCATCTTATTATGCTAACAAAGCGCTAAACAAGCAATATAAGATGCTATCAAACATCATATGTTTATTAGTGAAATTATATGGTTCCCGCAGATGATCTCTATCATGTGCATCGTGGTATGATCACTATTATACCTATATGTGTAAATCCAAGGTCTATGGATTTTACACACTATGTGTGTTGTAAGAGTATCATCTCATACTTCTACTTACAACACTACCATATCATAACACTAGCCCAGCAACAATCTAAACTAGACGCCTCTAATTTATCCATTGCAAGTTTTACGTGGCTTAGGGCTTTCGAGATAGAACCGTTCTTACCTACGAACATGAACCACAACGAGGATAATAAAATTGTTGACAACTCGCTTGCAAAATAGATATTGACTATAGTAGGAGAGACAAACACCCGCTAGCCACTTATGCAAACTAGTTGCATGTCAAGCGTGGAACAGATCTCATGTGCGAGGACATGTAAAGTTTGTCCGGGCCGCTTCATCCCACTATGCCACCAATATCCAAAATTACAACAAAGGAGCAACAACATGATCATCATCGCCCACATACTCATATGTTTACTACCCGTGTAAAGTATCTACGCATAGATCCGGCTCTGATACCACTGTAGGGTTCGCAGCATAGAAAACAAATTTTTTCCTACGATGTGAACTATATACCAAGATCTATCTACTAGATACAAACAACGGGCGGATGTATATCCGTAGAGAACATACCCTTGAAGACCGACAAAGCTTAACGAGTTCAACTCGTGGTTGATGTAGACGATCTCTTGCCGATCTCAAGATCGAGAGGAAGTCCTAGCGCCGCAAATCAGCAGCGCATCCGTGCTCGCACACACGTTCGAGGCACCGAGCAACCTCCGCCTTCGTCGCTCCAGCGATGCAGCGGAAGCACAACTCTTTCTTGCCAAATAGCCACCGGGAACATGTATCTCGCTAGTCCGAGACCATGGGGGATAAATTCTAGAGGGGGAGAGAGATCCTTCACGAGGAGGTGTGAGAGACAAGTGAGGAGGGGGGCTCCTTTTATAGGAGGAGGGGGGAACCCCAAGGGGGCGGCCGGAGCATGGGGGCTGCCCCCTTGCCCTCCCCTCTTCATGTGGGTGGACACTCCACTCACAAATCTCCTTTAAATTCCCTCCACTCAAAAGTCCACTCAAATTCCCATTAAATTTCCACCAAATTTAATGCAAACTCTCATTAAATAAAACTCTTTTATTTTATTCAGAATTTTGTCAATTACTTTAATGACAAACATTCACAAATAACCCCTTGCTAGAATTCTATTTCACATGCATAACCACTTTATGCAATTTCACCCGAAAACCTGTTTCGGTATCTAGTGAAATAAATTCCTGCGCTTGTTCATTCTTTCGGCATGAAACATTTGCTCCAATTGGATGTCGGTGTCTCTTAAGTGTGTCACCCTACGGTTCGTGAATAATGCGGACATGATCGAGACCCCTCTCGGATCAATAATCAGAAGCGGGATCTGGAGACCCATACTGACTCCCACACATTCAACGATGACTTTCTTGTGATCATCGGAACCTTTTACGCTAGTATCTTAATCCCTTTGTTTCACGATATATTACATGTCCGAGATTGGATCATCGGTATCTCCATACCTAGTTTGATCTCGTTACCGACATGCACTCTTTTCTCGTTCCTGTGATATAACATTCTAGTGATCAAATCACTTGCTTGCAAGCTAATCAATGTGATATCACCGAGAGGGCCCAGAGTATATCTATCCGTCATCGGGATGAACAAATTCCACTCTCGATCCATGAGCCTCAACATAACACTTTATTAGTTCTGAATCCATCTTTATAATCACCCTGTTACGGTGTGACGTTTGATGTTATCAAGAAACTCTTCCGGTGTTAGTGATTGACATGATCTCATGGTCTAAGGATTAGGATCACTTCGTAAGTTGTTATAGCAATATAAACTCAATGACTTTGATCGTAATGCTATACTTCGGATGAATGTTCATCACACCATTACACTAATGTTGTGATCCCATTATTAACAACATCCAATGTCCATGATCAGGAAACCTTGATCATCTTGTTAATCAACGAGCTAGTTTATGAGAGAGGCATAACTAGGAACTTTCTGTTTGTTTATTAAACACACATGTATTAACGTTTCCGTATTAATACAATTATAGCATGCAAAATAAAAATCTATCATATACTTGGAATACACATAATAAACACTTTATTATTGCCTCTCAGGGCATATTCCCTTCATTCGCCCCTCGCAGAAAAATTCTGGAACGGCCCAGATTTACCATGGAAAAACAGATCGGGCACTAGGGTTACAATACTACTGATTCTAGCAAGCAAGGAAAACACCAAGGATCTTCTACAACGAGATTTCCACCAAAAAAAGCATCCCATACAAAGGAGAGATATGAGGGAGTTACCCTCACTCATTGGAGGAAAATCGCGGAGGAGAAGATACCCGAAGGCGAGGTGAAGAAGATACGGGGAGGGCCCTGAGAATCCGGTGGTCAAATCAACTCTATGGAGGGGCGGAAGCTCCGGCGGCGGCTGGGGGCATGGCTAGGGTTGGGGGAGGGCTGGCTGCTCTTTTTGAGCCTGGCCTCCCCGACCCAGCCCTTAAGAGGCAGAATTCGCCCGGGGCGGATAGTCCGTCCCCTCTGAATTTTCTATTTAGTACAGATTCAAGCCGGAGCACCCTTGCAAAACCCCTCGATGGTGTATAGAGGACTTGTGTGCAAGAATAGATGGTTCAAGGAGGGAAAGAAGGCTTGGGTTTAGATCAACAAATTGAGATGGTACTACACACACAAATTTGCAAGAATCAAATCAAACAAAAACCAAAGTTGAGTGTGTTTTCCATAAGAACACGAAATATGCAAGAAAATCCAAAGAGAGCCATTAGAAACCAACTCTTCTCGAGGAAGAGGGCGGTGGCCGAAGCCACCATGTTGGAGCGCATGGCATGACACCGCGAAGATGTATCTTGAGTTCAAAACCAATGCTCATTAATAACCCTCATATCACTAAATGATATTAAGGGAAATGATTTTTCTTGCTTTCGGCATTATGGGGGGAGGTTAGCCCAATCAATTAGGACCACACTCCCCCTATGTCTATGCCTGCATATAAACTAATTACATGAAAAGAGTAAGTGAGTGTGCAAGGGTAGTCAAGCCAAGCTCCTTGAATTTATGATATTTAGCTCATTCCTCAAATAACAAAATCTTGCTTCATCAAGAGGCTTCGTGAAAATATCAGCAAGTTGGTTCTTCGTGATCACAAAGGATAGGGAAATATCACCACGAGCAACATGATCCTGAATGAAATGGTTGCGAATCTCAATATGTTTTGTTCTTGTATGCTGCACGGGATTGTAAGCAATTTTGATAGCACTTTCATTGTCACATAATAGAGGCACTTTGTCACAATTGACACCATATTCCTTTAAAGTTTGCCTCATCCATAATAACTATGTACAAGCACTTGCAGCAGCAACATATTCAGCTTCGGCGGTTGAGAGTGAAATGCAATTCTGTTTCTTTGAAGACCAACACACTAGAGACCTACCCAAGAATTGACATGCACTAGAAGTTGATTTTCTATCATCTTTGTCACCAGCCCAATCTGAATCAGTGTAACCACATTGAGAGAAACTTGAACCTTTGGGATACCATAACCCAAAATTTGGGGAATGAACCAAATATCTGAAGATTCGTTTGACCGCCACTAAGTGGCTTTCTTTAGGAGTGGCTTGGTACCTTGCACACACTCCTACACTTAACACGATATCGGGCCTAGATGCGCAAAGGTAAAGGAGAGAGCCGATCATGGATCAGTATACCTTTTGGTCCATGTCTTTACCATTGGGATTGAGCTCAAGATGACACTTTGTTTGCATTGGAGTATCAACGCCATTGAGATCCGTCATCTTGAACCTCTTGAGCATGTCTTGGATGTACTTAGCTTGATTAATAAAAGTTCCCTGTCTAAGTTGTTTGATCTCGAATCCAAGAAAGAACCTCAATTCACCCATCATTGACATCTAAAACCTGTCAGTCATAAGCTTTGAAAATTCATCGTTAAAAGCTTGGTTAGTGGAGCCAAAAATAATGCCATCTACATAAAGTTGGCATACAAAAATCTCCCCATTAACCTTCTTAGTAAAAAGAGTGGGATCGATTTGCCCAACTTTGAATCCACGGTCTAACAAAAGTTCTTTAAGGTGCTCATACCACGCACGTGGGGCTTGTTTAAGGCCATAGAGCGCCTTATCGAGTTTGTAGACATGGTTCGGAAATTTGGGGTCCTGAAAACCCGGGGGCTGCTTGACGTATACCAACTCATGTAGTGGACCATTAAGAAACGCACTCTTAACATCCATTTGCTATAATTTAAAATTATGAGGAGCGACATAGGAAAGAAGGATACAGATGGAATCAAGACGAGCCACAGGAGCATAAGTCTCGCCAAAATCAATTCCTTCCACTTGAGAGAATCCTTGAGCCACGTGTCTTGCTTTATTCCTCACAACAATGCCATTTTCATCTTGTTTGTTCTTGAAAATCCACTTGGTGTCGATAACATTGTGACAATCCTTGGGTTTCTCTACGAGCTTCCAAACTTTGTTGCGCTCAAAGTTATTTTATTCTTCATGCATTGCAACAACCCAATCAGGATCTTCAAGAGCATCAAATACCTTCTTCGGTTCAACCATAGAAATGTGAGCTTGATGATCACAGAAGCTTGCAAGTTCTCTTCTAGTAGACACCCTTCTTCGTAGATCACCAACAACCTTGTCAAGAGTGTTACCCCTTAGCTCAATGTTCCGATCAAAACGAGCCTTGTGACGAGCCTCAATGTCCTTATTGTTTCTAGGAGGAGTTGATTCAACATTTGTATCCTTATCTTGTCCACTACCTTGTCCTTGATCTCGATCTGACTTGACAATAGGAGCTTGTTGCTGAACATGTTCTTTAGGGCCGGATAATCCGCCCCTTGGTGGGGCCAGACTGTCTGGCCTGGGAGATGAGGCAACAACCTCCTGTTCCTGTGAATGCCTGACAGAGCTGGGAGATCCAGAGCCGGATAATCCACCCTCGGGGGCCGGAGAATCCGGCCTGGAGTCTTCTTGGCTGTTCCCTTCTTCTTCGGATCCCCTGGGACGAGTTGGAGTGCCAGGGGCGGACTGTCCGTCCCTTGGAGGGGGCGGATAATCCGGCCTGGGTCTATCATTTTGCCCAGAGGATTGATGATCGTCAGCAGATTGCGGTGTTGGTGTAGAGTTTTCTCCAGCAGTAGGGGCTTGTTGATCTTGTGTAGATGAGGACTCCACTTGAGTGGAGCATTGTCCTTCCCGATCCGCCACAATGGGTTCCTCAATGGGGTAGAAAAATCCCACGCCCATTCTTATTATGGCATCTTGGGGTATTTCAACATCTGCATCGCAAACATCAACTTGCCCTACATAGGAGCCGTTATTTTCATCGAACTCCACACTACAAGATTCTACAATAGTCCTAGTGAGCTTGTTGTAGACTCTATAAGTGTGGGATTCGGCACCGTAACCAACAAAAAATACCTTCTACAGCCTTGGACTCAAATTTAGACAAGCGGAAACCTTTAATAAGAAAGAAACACTTACAACCGAATACCCTGAAGTATGAGATGTTGGGCTTGTTACCGGTAAGTATTTCATATGGAGTCTTGTCCAAAATCTTTCGGAGGAGCTGGTTAGATGAATGACAAGCAGTGGATATAGCTTCAGCCCAAAAGTTGTAAGGAGACTTGAATTCAGCCAACATTGATCTTGCCATGTCCATCAACGTCCGGTTCTTCCTCTCGGCTACACCATTTTGTTGAGGGGTGTACGCAAAGGAATATTGATGTCTTATCCCCTCTTCGCTTAGAAACTCATTCAAAGTGTAGTTCTTGAATTCGGAGCCGTTGTCACTTCTTATTGCCAAGATAGGAACATTGTGTTGACGTTGAATTTCATTGGCAAAGTCAATGACCGTTTGTTGAATCTCACTCTTTAGCTTGAAGAAGTAGACCCATGTATATCTTGAGTAATCATCGGCAATGACCAAGAAATATTTCTTCCTACCAAGACTTGCATGAGATGGAGGACCGAATAAATCCACATGAAGTAATTCCAAGATCCTCTTTGAAGACACAATAGTCTTCCTGTTGTGGGGAGATTCATGCATTTTGCCTTCAACACAAGCCCTGCAAACACGATCTTTGGAAAGGAGACATTGTCTTTTAGTCCAAGGATGTGGCCACCCTTGTGGAGACTTTGCAAAGTTCTCATGTTGACATGGGATAAACGGCGATGCCATAACCAGCCCACGCCGGCCTTTCCGAATAGTTACATCGGACCCAAAGTGGTTTTCCCTGAAAAGTCCACCACATATAGGTCATTTTCGACGTACCCAACGAAAGCAACCTTGAGAGACTTGCTCCACACGAGTACCACCAAATCATCATCGATAAAAACAACAAAACCCATCTTTCCAAGGGCACGAACAGAAAGAAGGTTGTAACCGAGGGTCTCAACAAGCATGACGTCCACGAGAGAGATATCGTGGGCAACCATAACCTTGCCAAGACCCAATACCTGAGATTTAGACTTATCACCGTAGGAGACTGTAATATTATCATGATTTGGACGAATCTCCGTGATGATCTCCTTGCTTCCGGTCATATGACTAGTGCATCCACTATCCAACACCCATTTCGACCCACGGAAGCATAGCCCTGCAAGAGAATTACTTCTTGGTTTTAGGTACCCATTTTTCAATGGGTCCTTTCATGTTAGTAACAAGGGTCTTTGGAACCCAAATAGACCAAGCAATATATTCATCAAAGGGACCGACATAATAAGCATAAACATCGCCATAATCATCACAAAAGAGTTCATAATTTGGATTTTGAGATCCTGCAAAACCAATATTGTTTGTTTTGTCTTTTATGACATTATTCTCAGCGGTGCTTGTCTTTGATTGTACATTCTTGGTCTTGTTCTTCTTGTTTTTCTTTTTCTTGGACTTGGTGACATACCCAAGTCCCTATTTACCATGATTTGACCTTTGCTTGCCAAGAACTTCATCAAGAACACCCTTATCCTTGGGAGTGATGTCCTTGACCAATTCTTCTTCCACACTAGCATTTTCCTTGTGACTATATGTTGAATTGGATGTGCTAGGAACATCATACTTGGCCAATCGATTTTGGAGCTGATCATGTGACTCATTGAGGATGGAGAAATCACTTTTCAATGCCTTGTGAGCATTGTCAAGTTTCTCCAATTCCTCGGAGAGTCTATCATGAGCAGCCCCAAAGTCAATCTTTTCCTTCTTTAACTTCTTTGCTTTGGTGACTACATTGTCACGTTCCTTAAAAAGTTTAGCCACTATTTCTTCATGTGACTCCTCAATAGACTCAAGCCTCTCTTCAAGAGAGACCCGAGCCTCTTCTTCTTCTTCAAGAGCATTTTTTAAGGATGCAATTTACATTGCATCCTCCCTTTCAATTCTGCCCTTTTCTTCGAGGAGAGCTTCATTTTGGGCAAGCTGGTCCATAAGAGCTTCAAAACATATTTTGTGCTCATGTTGCAAGTTAGTGAAGAAATAGTCCAAAGCAATAATCTCTTCTTTAACCTTAAAACTAGTAGGATCATCCATGTCAATCATAGCCTTAGGAAAAGAAGAGTTAGAAGAAGTTACCTCGGAGCTTCTTGCCATGAGACAAGTAGCATTCTTGTTGATGATGTTTTCGTTCAGAGAGTCGAAGAGAGATGCTGATGTAGATGTGGTGACTATAGCAGCCACCACTTGAGAGCTATCATCCTTGTCCTCATCTTCACTTCCCGAAGAATATTTTCTTGAGCCACTAGAACAATCTTTGGTTGCTCCTTGAAAGGAGCATTCTTCTTTACAAACTGTTTTTTCGTGGGGCCTTTGACTTGTCTTTGAAAATAAGTCTTCCTCCATTATATTCCCTACTTTGGTATGGACACTCAGCTACAAAGTGCAGCCGGTCCCCACAGTTGAAACATGTTCTTAGCTTGGGACCATTTTCCTTTCTTCCATAGGCTCCACTCTTGCGTTCTAGTTCAGCTTTGGCCTTGGCCAGGTCTTTCCAAAAGTTTCTAGCATAAAGAGCCATGTATTGTCCGTGGATCCTTTTTATATCCTCGGGACAGTCCATACCTTCTATGTCATATTCATCATGATCAATCACACTAGTCTTCAAGGCCATGTTGACCCCCTTTTGCATCCCCATAGCTCGTGCACGAGCATCTTCGGCATTCTTGGAAGCCACTTTGAAAGCGGCCATTTCTTGCATTACCTCATTGGATGTCATAAGGTGGTAGTTATGCCTACCTTGGAGACTTTTCAAATCTGTGGGCTCAAATGGCATAAGAGCACTAGCATACTTGCGCTTGATCCATGCATCATCAACATGAGCGGCACCATGGTTCCTAGAAGTTGTGGCTATTGCCTTGAGCCTCCTATACATGTTGAAAGGATTCGGATGTCGCCTAGAGGGGGGGGAATAGGCGATTAAAACTTTTCCTAGAGTGACTTGTAACACCCTCAGAATCGACCCTATGCAAGTTTTAGCGAAATTCGCCAAACCCGCATAGAAACGATTCGAAGGTGCCCACCAGGCACTTTCGTGCGGGTGGAAAACGAAGTAATAACATTACACAACAGTCCTCGATGGGACCCACAGAACAGATATATACACCAGCGACTCAAAGAGTCAAGAATACAGATATAATATACAAAGATCCAAATCACCTTGAAAATGATAGAGCGTCCGACTACGGACAAGATGCAAATGGGGCTAAGAGCCCTGAAGAATAACCAATGGCGTCCATAACCCTGCCCAGGCCAAGCCGGAAGGGTAACCCTGCTAACGACGTCGATCTCAAAACCTGCTTAAACAAAAGGGGTGCCGACAAAGGGCAAAGGAAAAAGAGGAGCGTCAGTACTGAGGCCAGTACACGGCGAGACTAGAATTCGGCGGTCCTCGCCTACATAGGTATGGTGGACTGAAGCGGCAGCGGCAGCATGCACTAAACAACCTATAGAGACTCGATACATCTGGCGACTATCAGAGAGGGGTAAGAAAGACCTATTCGGATCCAACCTGATGCTAACACTCAAACAATCCCATCCTGGTATTCCCCCTCGAGACCATCGAGGAAGTCAACCGAGGAACTCACACAGTTGGCAGTTTTATTTATTCAGTTATCGTTGCAGCAATTACTAGTCAGGTATAGATAATCGTCCTGATAAAATAAGCAGTGGGCCGTTTTAGTTAACCATTCCGTTGTAGTTGCAATAATTACGAATCAGATACATATAACATGAGTTAAACCCAAAAACCCAGCAGTTGTTGGTACTTTTATTAAGCCGTTCCGTTGTAGTTGCAACAATTACTAATCAGATACAGATAACATGAGTTAACCCCAAAAACCCAGCAGTTGTTGGTACTTTTATTAAGCCGTTCCGTTGTAGTTGCAATACTTACTAGTCAGGTACAATGGTCGCAAGCGACAAACCAAACAAGCAATTGTGGGCAGTATTATTTAACCATTCCATTATAGTGAAGCTGATTACTAGTCATTATAAAGTCAAATTTATAGCAATAAACTTTAGTTATGCTTGTCTATGGTCGAGATACTGTGCTCCAAGTCGTCCATATCCGCGGACATGGCTTTTAGAAAGTTTTAACCCGGCCGGGGTGCACAAATAGCAACACACACACGATCAACCCCGGAAAAACCAAATCAAAACCCAACGAGGTCTTCACGACAGAGCAATCACAAGATTCAGAAATATTTCAGGGGGCCACCCCTTAAGTAGAACCCGCAACGAAGTAAGCTAGCTCCGAGACGGACTCAAGGTTTGGGTGGACGGATGTGAGCGACTGGGAACCCGAAAGTGTGGCTGGGCTTGTCGACACCGCGTAAACGTGTCCCGATCCTAAACAGTACAGTGTGCTATCTGTCGCACAATTTAATTAAAGCAGTAAAACATGGCATAAGTACAGGATCGTAAATAAAACCTCAAACTAGTTTGTGGCCCCAAGAAATAAGACGGAATCAAGCTCTGGCTAAGGGGGCCCATACTCCCCATATGTGGATAGCGCGATAAATCAAGGAACAGGTATCAAGTACTCGGGGTCCTACGGGACACAAGTGGGCGTTCGGAAACCAAATATTCTCTATCACCCACCGATGCCTCTGCTTATTTCAATTTTAGTTATTAAACAGGAATTAAAGTGTGCGATAAGTAAAACCATAATCATCTCCAACATCAACATGCAGCAATACATCAGCAACTGTGGCACTTGACGTCACGCAACAGCACTTGAGCAAGCGACTACGACGCGCAAGTCCAACTATCTACCAAACAACAGGTAATAGGCTGTGTCCAAGGCAATATAGGGCTGCACGGTATATCACAGGTACGGAAACTAAAGCATCGCAACACAGATATCAATAGATCAACAGGAGGGAAATAAATACTATAAAAGTAAGATAGGTAGAAAGGGGGGGGAGATGCTCGCCTGAAAACATTGTCGAAGGTTCAACCAAAGATCGGGGCGAAGCTCACATCAACTCAACGGCCTTATCCGCGAAGAACCAAAACACTAGAAGAAACACCGGGTGCAATATTTAATACACGGCAGAAGATCGGCATGATGCATGTATGATGCATGGCATGGCAAAGGTGCGATGCAATTAGGCCATATTAAGCGGAACCGGGGTCCCGACAATTAATTAGGTGGTTCAAGTTATTTATCTACCCCGCAAATTAAATGTTGTTTCACAAGGCAAGATATGACAACGGTTCGATGCACAAATTTAAATGAGGCCAATATGAGACTAGATTTGCCCGCATATGGGCCCCATATTTAATTATTAGGTGAATCGGCATAAGGCCCCCAAACCACAGGCAAGGATGCATGCATGAACAATTTAATATACGACAAGTTGTATTATGTTATAAAATAGGGTTCGGGAAAAAGGTTCACACATTAGGGTCTCGACGATCTTGGGGATCCGGGGTTCGGGGTCGGTCTCAATGTCCAGGGTTCGACGGGATCATTCTCGGATTACTGGGTAGATATAGTCGCTCCCGGGAAGCAGGACTTGGCGTTCCGCGACTAAGATCTTGGCATGCCAAGGGTTCGGGGTCTGATCGAGGCTTGGATCCGGGCCTTGGTGTCCATGAAGGGGACCTTGCCATCTGTGATGTAGATCTGGTCGTACGGGGTCCGGGGTAGACAAACTTGTCGTATTCGCGTCGGCGATCTTGGTGTTCAGGTACTCGATGTGGCATCTGGAAGGTCTTGTTGCATCCGGGGTCTCGGGTCGAAGAACTTGGCGCGCCCGGGTTCGGTCTCCTGATCCGGAAGGAGAGCTCGTTGTCCGGGGATTCTCTGGGTCCGTGATCTTCGGGCAGCTAGACTTGGCGTTCCGGGAAGAAGACCTCGTGGCTCCAGGAGAAGATCTTGATACTCCGGTCTATTGTCGACCTCCGGATACCGCGAGTCTACGGCGTTGCTTTCTCGGGTGGCTCCATGTACCTCCTTCGGAATCATCAGCATCAAGCCGGTCTTGTCGGGTCCTCGAATCAGATCGGTCGTGGCGGTCGGGGTGAAGATCTTGGAGTGCCATCTCGATCGTCCGTGTGGTACCGTAGATCTTGCCGGAGGTCCGGATAGTGTGAGTGACATTGTCTTGCAGGACCAACATGGCCAGAGACGCACATGAAGCAGTGGCGTTGTCAACTGCAGGGGCTCAGGTCGCTCGGAACGGACCAAGGTAAACTGGGCCCCAGGGACACTGGACGATGCGACGCTGCAGCAGGAATAGGTGACCTGCCGATGGAGGCAGGGTCAACCGGCGGCGACACGGGCGAGCGCCTAGGCCAAGGTGACGCGGCCAGGGACGCGCGGGGCGCCGGGGACCAGAGGCGGGCAGGCGGCGAGGAAGATGGACGGCGTCGGTCGGGCTCGCGCAGACGACGGCGAGCGCCAGGGGAGATGCCCGCTCCGGCGGCGGGGCACCACGGACGAGGCGGAGAAGGGGAAACCGGCGCAGAGGGTGGAGCGGGGCCGCGCCGTTCGGGGAGAGAGAGGGCGAGAAGGAGGCGAACGCACGGGCGGCGGCGGCGACGAGCTAGGGGCGGCGCGTCGGCTCTGCTCGCGGGCGGGGAGGCCGGCGTGCGCGCGCGGGGTCTGGGGGTCGCGAGAGAGGCGGCGAGCGGCGCCGAAGGGGAGGAGCTGGGCGCGGCGCAGGGAGGTGCGACGGCGGGCGACGCGGTGGAGGAAGGCTGCTGGTGGGGCGGCGAGCTGGCGGTGGAGTAGGGGGCGAGGGCGAGGAGGTGAGGCGGTAGAGCAGAGAGCCCGGAAGGCGAGGCGGCGCGGCCACGCCGGAGGGGAGGGGAGGCCGGCCGGGCGAGGGAGAAGGGGCGGGACGCGCCGGCGGAGAGGAGGATAGGAGGGGCCTGGTGGCGTCGGAGAGGGAGGGGAGAGAGAGGGAGCGGGGCGCGGGGAAGGGAGACGCGGTGGGGAGGACGGTGTCAGGGGTGGGGCCGCGTGGAGTGGGGCTGGCGTTGTGTGCTGTGTGGGAGTGGGTGGGCAGGTGTGGTGGGACCCAGGGGCAGGGAGGGTGGCTGAGTGGGGTGTGCCTGGCGTGCGTGGCAGTGTGGGTGTGTGCTGGTTGGGTTGGGGGAGGTTGGGGTGAGAGAGAGAGGCCAAGTGGCAGCACATGGTTGGTGAGGATTTGGGGAGGGGCGACGTGGCGTCTGGTGATTGGTTGGGGTGAGGTGGAGGCTGGGTATGGGTAGGTTAGTTGGTAGCCTTAGGATTAATAGGGTGGGTTAGGTGGACCGATTTGAAAACCTGGGGGTGGTCGTTCGGGTCAAATCGGCCCGTTCGACTGCCCCGCTAAAAATAATATAATTTTTTTATTTGTTTTATTAACACCGTTTGCAAACCGATAGCACTCAAACAAAAATAATCCGGAGACCGGGCTTTGCATTTGAATTAAGATGGGCATTTGGAAAACAAATCGGGCTTTGCGAAAATAGTTTTGGACAAACAACATATGATGATGACGATGCAATGCACAAATTCAACGCGATTTTCTAGTAGTGGTTTTGCGGGATGCCACAATTCGACACCACTAACAATGGATCTCGCCCTCGAGATCCGCCTCATGGTACCGGAAAGAAGGGCGGCGATCTGATCCTTCGCGCTTCGTGTAGATCCTCGCGACACCACTAACGAGGGTTCGTTGTCTGTGATCGTCGAGAGAACACTCCGGAGAAACAAAGGACGAAGATAGAGGTATCGACAAATAAAGCCACCCCTAACTTCCGTGAACGGAGTAAAATCGCTGGATCCACTGATTCGACGTACAAGAGCGAATGATAAGAGTAGTGGTATGGTAGCTACTCCATCCCGCACTCAAACCATTACCTTGCACACGAATAGGCGGATTATGCAACCAACTCTCGGAATCAGACTGAAGATCTCGACAAGCGAGGTTCGGAAACAAAGGAGTGATGCGGTCTCTGCATCGGATCTGGCGTAGAGGATGTTGTCGCGTCGGAACACCGGAAGGCACAAACAAGGAACAAAGAATGGTAGCACCGTAGACGGATTCCTCAGGCAGCTCGAACACCGGGTGGTAGGACACCGTTATTAGAAGAGGAAGCGAAACCCTGAAGGTACGACGGAACCCATCCACGAGAAATCCTGGACTCGAAGAGAGAGAAGAGAGCGGATTCAAAACACGTCGGGATAAGAGGAGAATAGCAGAGGGGTAAGAAGTAAAATCAGACCTAATCAGAACTATCCAACCGATTTTTCAAAAATAGTTTTGACACTCTACTTCGGCCGTTAGCTAGGTTATCCTACAGGCTGGACTTGTGGGGTATCGCAACTGCTGAGCTCTGATACCACTCTGTAACACCCTCAGAATCGACCCTATGCAAGTTTTAGCGAAATTCGCCAAACCCGCATAGAAACGATTCGAAGGTGCCCACCAGGCACTTTCGTGCGGGTGGAAAACGAAGTAATAACATTACACAACAGTCCTCGATGGGACCCACAGAACAGATATATACACCAGCGACTCAAAGAGTCAAGAATACAGATATAATATACAAAGATCCAAATCACCTTGAAAATGATAGAGCGTCCGACTACGGACAAGATGCAAATGGGGCTAAGAGCCCTGAAGAATAACCAATGGCGTCCATAACCCTGCCCAGGCCAAGCCGGAAGGGTAACCCTGCTAACGACGTCGATCTCAAAACCTGCTTAAACAAAAGGGGTGCCGACAAAGGGCAAAGGAAAAAGAGGAGCGTCAGTACTGAGGCCAGTACACGGCGAGACTAGAATTCGGCGGTCCTCGCCTACATAGGTATGGTGGACTGAAGCGGCAGCGGCAGCATGCACTAAACAACCTATAGAGACTCGATACATCTGGCGGCTATCAGAGAGGGGTAAGAAAGACCTATTCGGATCCAACCTGATGCTAACACTCAAACAATCCCATCCTGGTATTCCCCCTCGAGACCATCGAGGAAGTCAACCGAGGAACTCACACAGTTGGCAGTTTTATTTATTCAGTTATCGTTGCAGCAATTACTAGTCAGGTATAGATAATCGTCCTGATAAAATAAGCAGTGGGCCGTTTTAGTTAACCATTCCGTTGTAGTTGCAATAATTACGAATCAGATACAGATAACATGAGTTAAACCCAAAAACCCAGCAGTTGTTGGTACTTTTATTAAGCCGTTCCGTTGTAGTTGCAACAATTACTAATCAGATACAGATAACATGAGTTAACCCCAAAAACCCAGCAGTTGTTGGTACTTTTATTAAGCCGTTCCGTTGTAGTTGCAATACTTACTAGTCAGGTACAATGGTCGCAAGCGACAAACCAAACAAGCAATTGTGGGCAGTATTATTTAACCATTCCATTATAGTGAAGCTGATTACTAGTCATTATAAAGTCAAATTTATAGCAATAAACTTTAGTTATGTTGTCTATGGTCGAGATACTGTGCTCCAAGTCGTCCATATCCGCGGACACGGCTTTTAGAAAGTTTTAACCCGGCCGGGGTGCACAAATAGCAACACACACACGATCAACCCCGGAAAAACCAAATCAAAACCCAACGAGGTCTTCACGACAGAGCAATCACAAGATTCAGAAATATTTCAGGGGGCCACCCCTTAAGTAGAACCCGCAACGAAGTAAGCTAGCTCCGAGACGGACTCAAGGTTTGGGTGGACGGCTGTGAGCGACTGGGAACCCGAAAGTGTGGCTGGGCTTGTCGACACCGCGTAAACGTGTCCCGATCCTAAACAGTACAGTGTGCTATCTGTCGCACAATTTAATTAAAGCAGTAAAACATGGCATAAGTACAGGATCGTAAATAAAACCTCAAACTAGTTTGTGGCCCCAAGAAATAAGACGGAATCAAGCTCTGGCTAAGGGGGGCCCATACTCCCCATATGTGGATAGCGCGATAAATCAAGGAACAGGTATCAAGTACTCGGGGTCCTACGGGACACAAGTGGGCGTTCGGAAACCAAATATTCTCTATCACCCACCGATGCCTCTGCTTATTTCAATTTTAGTTATTAAACAGGAATTAAAGTGTGCGATAAGTAAAACCATAATCATCTCCAACATCAACATGCGGCAATACATCAGCAACTGTGGCACTTGACGTCACGCAACAGCACTTGAGCAAGCGACTACGACGCGCAAGTCCAACTATCTACCAAACAACAGGTAATAGGCTGTGTCCAAGGCAATATAGGGCTGCACGGTATATCACAGGTACGGAAACTAAAGCATCGCAACACAGATAGCAATAGATCAACAGGAGGGAAATAAATACTATAAAAGTAAGATAGGTAGAAAGGGGGGGGAGATGCTCGCCTGAAAACATTGTCGAAGGTTCAACCAAAGATCGGGGCGAAGCTCACATCAACTCAACGGCCTTATCCGCGAAGAACCAAAACACTAGAAGAAACACCGGGTGCAATATTTAATACACGGCAGAAGATCGGCATGATGCATGTATGATGCATGGCATGGCAAAGGTGCGATGCAATTAGGCCATATTAAGCGGAACCGGGGTCCCGACAATTAATTAGGTGGTTTAAGTTATTTATCTACCCCGCAAATTAAATGTTGTTTCACAAGGCAAGATATGACAACGGTTCGATGCACAAATTTAAATGAGGCCAATATGAGACTAGATTTGCCCGCATATGGGCCCCATATTTAATTATTAGGTGAATCGGCATAAGGCCCCCAAACCACAGGCAAGGATGCATGCATGAACAATTTAATATACGACAAGTTGTATTATGTTATAAAATAGGGTTCAGGAAAAAGGTTCACACATTAGGGTCTCGACGATCTTGGGGATCCGGGGTTCGGGGTCGGTCTCAGGGTCCAGGGTTCGACGGGATCATTCTCGGATTACTGGGTAGATATAGTCGCTCCCGGGAAGCAGGACTTGGCGTTCCACGACGAAGATCTTGGCATGCCAAGGGTTCGGGGTCTGATCGAGGCTTGGATCCGGGCCTTGGTGTCCATGAAGGGGACCTTGCCATCTGTGATGTAGATCTGGTCGCACGGGGTCCGGGGTAGACAAACTTGTCGTATTCGCGTCGGCGATCTTGGCGTTCAGGTACTCGATGTGGCATCTGGAAGGTCTTGTTGCATCCGGGGTCTCGGGTCGAAGAACTTGGCGCGCCCGGGTTCGGTCTCCTGATCCGGAAGGAGAGCTCGTCGTCCGGGGATTCTCTGGGTCCGTGATCTTCGGGCAGCTAGACTTGGCGTTCCGGGAAGAAGACCTCGTGGCTCCAGGAGAAGATCTTGATACTCCGGTCTATTGTCGACCTCCGGATACCGCGAGTCTACGGCGTTGCTTTCTCGGGTGGCTCCATGTACCTCCTTCGGAATCATCAGCATCAAGCCGGTCTTGTCGGGTCCTCGAATCAGATCGGTCGTGGCGGTCGGGGTGAAGATCTTGGAGTGCCATCTCGATCGTCCGTGTGGTACCGTAGATCTTGCCGGAGGTCCGGATAGTGTGAGTGACATTGTCTTGCAGGACCAACATGGCCAGAGACGCACATGAAGCAGTGGCGTTGTCAACTGCAGGGGCTCAGGTCGCTCGGAACGGACCAAGGTAAACTGGGCCCCAGGGACACTGGACGATGCGACGCTGCAGCAGGAATAGGTGACCTGCCGATGGAGGCAGGGTCAACCGGCGGCGACACGGGCGAGCGCCTAGGCCAAGGTGACGCGGCCAGGGACGCGCGGGGCGCCGGGGACCAGAGGCGGGCAGGCGGCGAGGAAGATGGACGGCGTCGGTCGGGCTCGCGCAGACGACGGCGAGCGCCAGGGGAGATGCCCGCTCCGGCGGCGGGGCACCACGGACGAGGCGGAGAAGGGGAAACCGGCGCAGAGGGTGGAGCGGGGCCGCGCCGTTCGGGGAGAGAGAGGGCGAGAAGGAGGCGAACGCACGGGCGGCGGCGGCGACGAGCTAGGGGCGGCGCGTCGGCTCTGCTCGCGGGCGGGGAGGCCAGCGTGCGCGCGCGGGGTCCGGGGGTCGCGAGAGAGGCGGCGAGCGGCGCCGAAGGGGAGGAGCTGGGCGCGGCGCAGGGAGGTGCGACGGCGGGCGACGCGGTGGAGGAAGGCTGCTGGTGGGGCGGCGAGCTGGCGGTGGAGTAGGGGGCGAGGGCGAGGTGGTGAGGCGGTAGAGCGGAGAGCCCGGAAGGCGGGGCGGCGCGGCCACGCCGGAGGGGAGGGGAGGCCGGCCGGGCGAGGGAGAAGGGGCGGGACGCGCCGGCGGAGAGGAGGATAGGAGGGGCCTGGTGGCGTCGGAGAGGGAGGGGAGAGAGAGGGAGCGGGGCGCGGGGAAGGGAGACGCGGTGGGGAGGACGGTGTCAGGGGGTGGGGCCGCGTGGAGTGGGGCTGGCGTTGTGTGCTGTGTGGGAGTGGGTGGGCAGGTGTGGTGGGACCCAGGGGCAGGGAGGGTGGCTGAGTGGGGTGTGCCTGGCGTGCGTGGCAGTGTGGGTGTGTGCTGGTTGGGTTGGGGGAGGTTGGGGTGAGAGAGAGAGGCCAAGTGGCAGCACATGGTTGGTGAGGATTTGGGGAGGGGCGACGTGGCGTCTGGTGATTGGTTGGGGTGAGGTGGAGGCTGGGTATGGGTAGGTTAGTTGGTAGCCTTAGGATTAATAGGGTGGGTTAGGTGGACCGATTTGAAAACCTGGGGGTGGTCGTTCGGGTCAAATCGGCCCGTTCGACTGCCCCGCTAAAAATAATATAATTTTTTTATTTGTTTTATTAACACCGTTTGCAAACCGATAGCACTCAAACAAAAATAATCCGGAGACCGGGCTTTGCATTTGAATTAAGATGGGCATTTGGAAAACAAATCGGGCTTTGCGAAAATAGTTTTGGACAAACAACATATGATGATGACGATGCAATGCACAAATTCAACGCGATTTTCTAGTAGTGGTTTTGCGGGATGCCACATGACTCAACAAAGGCGGAATAAAACTAGTGTTTACTTTGTAAATCACAACCTAGAAACAACTAAGGTTAACCTATGTGCACCAACAACTTATGCTAAGCAATACAAGCAACAAAGTGATAGCAAGATATATATTACTTCAAGCACGAAGGCTATCACAATGTAAAGTGCATAAGTAAAGAGCTCGGGTATAGAGATAACCAAGGCACGCGGGGACACCGATATTTTACCGAGTTCCTCCCAACATGGAGTACGTCTCGTTTGGAGAGGGGGTGGTATCAAACCACCAACGCCACAAAAGGCCTCCCTTATTCTCTGGTGAATCTCACCCCAACAGGATCGATCCACGCTTCCACTATCGGTGCACTTGTCGGTGGCAACCGGAACCTCTCACAAGGTTGGGGCACAACTCCACAACTTAATTGGAGGCTCCCAACAAATGCCACAAAAGGACACAATGCCACCAAGGCCACAAAACCGTCTAGGGTTCCAAGAACCCAAGAGGGACAAGCTCCAATGAGCAATTCAAACCAAATCCTCCAAAGAGAACTCAAACCGATGCACCAAATGAAAATGGCAAGAACACCGCAAAGATGCTCAAATCCCTCACTCTCAAGTTCCAACAAAGCTACTAAAGCTATTGGGGAACAAGAGAGGAGGAATCAAAGAGAGACACAAAATCCCCCAAAATCTAGATCCCCAAAGATGTACTCACAAAGAGATGAATCGGTTAGGTCAAAACGTGGGTCTAGATCTCCTCTCTCTTCCACTCAAAAATGGGCAAGAATCATCGGAGGGAAAATATTAGGCAAGCTTCAAGATCTAGAGCAAGTGTGGACAAAGTTTTGCCTAATGGATAAGAGAGAAGCAATCTAAACTGAAAACGGGCAAGGCTTAAATAGGGGGCCCAGAAAATATGGTCGTTGGGGCTATTTTTCGGTCTGGACCGGTACTACCGGATTTAACCGGTAGTACCGCCCGATGCCAGGAAACTAGCAGGGCAACGCATCAGCAACGGCAGTAGACGCTGGGCGGGGCCAGGGCAGGGCGGGGCCAACGCAGAGCAGCAGGCGGCGGCAGACGCGCGGGCTCGCGCGTGCGATAGGCAAGCAGCAGCAGCAGGCCCAGCGGCCAGGGAGCAGCAGAGCGAGCGGTCTCGCGCTTGCGCCAGCGCGGGGATCTGAGCGGGAGTGAGCAGCAGCGCGGCCAGAGCGGGCCCAGGCACGCGCGCGCACGCGAGCGAGCGAGGGCAGCTGGCGGCGGAAGCGGCGCACGCGGGACAGCGCCGCAACAGTGGGGCCCAGCACGCGAGAGGCAGAGCGAGGCGGGCCAAGCGAGGCAAGCGAGCACGGCGGCAGTGGGAAGCGGGCCAAGCGGGAGCAGTGCTAGAGAGGAAGAAGGCTGGGCCAGGGAGTGGTCGGCCCGGTACTACCGGCCGCATGGGGCGGTAGTACCGCACGGGGCGGTAGTGCCGGCCTGGACTACCGCATGGGCCAGGAGTTGAGTTACGCGCTGCCAGGTGCGACCGGTACTGGCCCACGGTAGTATCGGTCGGCCCAGCCAAACCCCCTTTTTTTCTTTTCTTTTTCAAACCGAATAAAGCAAAATACAAACGGTGATAACTTTTGATTGGTAATTCCGATTGACCTGATTCCAGTTGCGTTGGAAATATTGGTTATCACCAAGTGAGGAAGTATCAAGTAATATAATGTGAGATACCTCACTTGGTGAGACACCGGAAAACCGCGTAGATCAAAATCACAACAAGATATAAAAGAGAGATCCAATTTTGATGAACAAGAGCTTGTTATGGAGATTACCACAAGCTCTAAATCCTCACATGGATAAAACCAAATAGCAACCAAATACGATGATGCAAGTATGCAAAGGTTTGAGCTCTCTCCGAACGATGTGACCAAATTACTCATACGAGAGCCCCTCTTGATAGTACGGTTATCTATCCTAAACCCAGTCTCACACACATAACGTGAGACCGGCAAAAGGGAAAACCTATCAAGATTATATCTTTGCCTTGAGCATTCCACTTGAGCTCGATGTAGATGGTCTTGCCCTTCTCAAGATGGAACGCCTTTCTTAATTCCTCATCATCGACCTCGCATATTGAGCTTTCCCAACATATCTTCTTTGCATTTCATCAACCTTGAACCCAACACATGCTCCAAGCGATGCCAATGGACAAATTCTACAAGTATAACTTAATACACACATTAGTCCATAAAGATTGTCATTAATTACCAAAACCACACATGGGGGCCCAACATGTTCTTTCACATGTCCTCGTGGTTTTCTCCATCCAACATATAGAATCCTTCAGCTTCATTGCTCAAAGCATCATATCTATTCCTTCTCATACTTTCATTTCCGATGAAGAGATCAGTGAGAGCATCCCAAGCTTCCTTAGCTGTACTAAGATGCTGAATGTGTGGCATATCTTTGTCACCCACACCAAGCTGTATCATGTGTAGAGCTGTAGCGTTGAGTTGACTATCGACAACTTCTCTTCTTGTGAGATTGTTGGGGTTTCCAACATGAAGACCATTTTTGATGATTTTCCACAACTCAATGGATGAACTGCACACATGAGACTTCATCAAAAATTGCCATTGAGTAAAAGTAGATGCTGAAAGTTTGGGTGGATCACCCCTATTATGTATATGGGTGAGGGATAGGTGGATCAGGAGAATACACATGGGAAACCTCATTGTATCCTTCGTTTACACTATCCTTTTTTGAGGAGGAGCTCTTGCTAGTGTCATCACCAACCACTTCGTTATCTTTGGAATCGGTTTTACCCGTTTCCTTGGATTGCGGAGTGGTAGCCTCGGAGTTAGATGGAGGTGATGCTGCGGATGTGGAGAGACGCATTATCAATTGACGCATCTGTTCCATCTTAGCCTCCATTGAACTCACCAAGGTTGTCTCCAACGTCTTGAGATCGTTCATGGTGACTACCTCCGGAGCATCACTCCCATATACCTTGGAACCCATACTTCTCTTAGGCGGTTAAGCCCGAAATAAGAGCCGGGGCTCTGATACCAATTGAAATGGATCGTATAGGCACCTAGAGGGGGGGGTGAATAGGTGCTACCCAATTTTTAGTTCTTTTTCAATTTTAGTCTTGACACAAAGTAAATTCTCTAGATATGTAACTACGAGAATTTCCCTATATGCAAACCTAGCTACTAAGCACGTAAAGAGAGGAGCGATGGAACCGTAGTGGAGCACGCGGAGACACATGGATTTGTTTTATAGCAGTTCCTTCCTTGTTAAGGGAAGTACATCTGTGTTGGAGGGGTGGGCGGTTCAAAGACCACCACGCCACAATAGGCCTCACCCTATTCTTTGATGGATCTCGCCACGAAAGGCCTGATCCACCTTCTCCACTATTGGTACCCTTCGAGGCGGGAACCGTTGCCTTTACAACGCTACCGGGGCACACACCCACAACTGAATTGGGGGCTCCCGGGATGACAAAAAACGGTCACAAGAACAAGGTTTATCAATATAAACAAAACAAGGATCTAGGTATTTGCAAGAAATACTAGATCGGTGATTCTCCAAATGAATGGAGAGGAGATGAAGCGCTTGATTGCAGATGATGAAGACCGAGTTCTCCTCCTTCGATTCCCCAAGGGACGGGGCCTTTGGGTGGATCTAGGTCGATCTCTCTTGGATGAAGGTTGTAGATCAGATCTTGACTTTTTCGAATGAACCAAGATATCTGACAGGAGGGGGAAGACTCGCTTAAATACTCCCTGCAGAGATCTGGCCGTTGAACAAATTTGGGGGCGGATTATCCGCCCCCACTAGGGGCGGAGTATCCGCCCCAGGGGAAAACTCCGCCCCCAGGACGGATACTCCGGGTAGAAAATCTGCCCCCTCTCTAGGGATGGCGCCTGAAGAACTTGATGAAGACCTTGGGGGGGGGGGGAGGGGGCGGATATTCCGCCCCCCTCCAGGGGCGGATTATCCAGCGTGGCCGGACAGTCCGGCCGAAACTCCGCCCCCCCCTCTAGGGCTTGCGCCTTGGCAATGAGCATGAGGGGCGGATTATCCGGCTTGGGCGGATAATCCGGCCGAAACTCCGTCCCCCTTCTGGGGCTTGCGCCTATCTGGGAAAAGGGTGGGGCGGATTATCCGCCCCTGGTGGGGTCAGATTATCCGCCCCCAAAGGCAGATTCCTTTTCCTTTTATCCTTAGAGAGAACCGCAACACTTCAACACACATTAAATAATCCTTGATATTGTTATCTAACACACAAAACACTAGGGATTATGAAATGTTCTTTCAGTGAGGATGTCGAGCATCTACTTCAGGTTAACGAGACTCGTGTTTTTCCTGGAATGCTAGGAAGTATAGATTGCATGCACTGGCGATGGGAGAAGTGTCCTTTAGCATGGAGGGGACAATTCACCCGTGGTTATTATGGAGTACCAACGATGATCCTAGAAGCTGTTGCTTCCCAAGATCTTCATATTGGGAAATCCACTGGTTACTACCTTGATGATGGTATATACCCAGAATGGGCTGCCTTCATGAAGACTATACCACTTCCCCAAACAGAGAAGCACAAGTTGTTTGCCCAACACCAATAAGGGGCAAGGAAAGATGTCAAACGTGCTTTTGGGGTATTGCAGTCCTGTTTTACCATCATTCGCCGGCCTACACGTCTATGGAAAAGAAAGAGTGTTGGAAGGATCATGATAGCTTGTGTGATTCTCCATAATATGATAGTTGAAGATGAGAGAGAGCAGGCCGCCATTCATATTGACTTGAATGAGAATCCAGGGGCTTCATTTGCTCTTCCTCCTGAATTGAATATAGGTGGTAATTTGTGTTTTGCTAATGTGCTGCGTAGAAAAGCTATTATCCGTGCTCGTCCACAACTTACCCAACTTAAAAATGATTTGATCGAGCATATTTGGCATAGGTTTCAAAATAGACATCATAATTAATAATGGTGGGATACCGATCTGCATCTTTCTATTCATTTTTATCCCATGACATGTTATCAACATGATATCTTACATGTAGTTTCTTTCAGGACTATGCAACGATGTGGTGATTGCTGCAGGTTCTACCTACAGGTATGCTATGATCTGATCAATTATTCTATTTATTTTCCATATCCTTTATGTTTTAATTTGGACAGTTTGTTGGTACAAAATGACAGAAAGTCTCGTTTCCTTTTTCCCATGCAGTGGCTGAAGGTTGTTGATGCAAATGGTTAGCTGCTCCGTTCTACTGAAGTTCCAACTATGGCTCTGTGTCTCTAGCGTTATCAAAATCAAACTGATGTCTTATTTGTTGGAGACCATATTAGTATTTTGTTTGGTTAATGTTGTCTTCTAAAGAGTCGGGTAATGTCTATTTGTCGATGTTATCTTCCATGTGCCATTAGTTTGTTGCCGGTTGTCGTCAAGATCAAAACTAATGTTCAATTGTCGGTATGGTGCTATGTAGCATCTGTTCGTTACTTGCTTATTATTGATCAGTTTGCCTTTCTTAATGACCTAGAGATATCTACGTAGTATGTTTTTTATATGGCTACATATATATACAGTTTATAGTAGATCCAACATATACATGCAGTTATTGAATGCTGGAAGTCACCGAATAGCCAGCCTTATAGCCAGTCTATTGTATGAATCAACTGTAAGATGATTTTAGGTGACATGGTATGCCTCTATAGCCAGCAGCCGCGTTTCTATTGTTCTTGCTCTAAGATATACGAGGAGACGGTTGGCTTTCAGATATAAAATCCGAAACAAATCTTAGCTTTTAATAGGGGTATGTAGGGAAATATTAACCATAGTTAAACACTCCTTAATTTATGAGCCAAAAGATATAGAGATATATACACTTTTAGTCCCACGTCTTGTACCATGGAAGCATTTTAGTTCCACATCTTGCCAAATGGGCAGGACTAGTCCCACAACTTGTATCCTGAGAGCATTTTAGTCCAATTTAATCAAATTTCAGTAAATTTGACTAAATCCATTCACCTATGCCGTTATATTTTTTCAAAATAACCCCTGTGTATTTTTCTATGTTATTTGTATACTTGGTGCAGGCCCGCCTGTCACTAGGAGTACAAATAAAAATGATTAAAACTCAAAGTGTAGAAAGGACTTGAACTCAAAATCCTTTGTATAGCGACCCTCTTATCTAAACAGTAGCATTTGTTAGCGTAGTGGCTTGTGTTGCTGTGTCGCTATACAAATGTTTTGTGTTCAAGTCCCTCCCACGCTTTGAGTTTTAGCCATTTTTATTTGTACTCCTACTCACAGGCAGTCCTGCACCAAGGACACAAATAACAGAGAAAATACATAGTTGTTATTTTGAAAAAAATAAAATATTAAGGGTGGATGAATTTAGTCAAACTTACTAGAATTTGATTAAATTGGACTAAAATACTCTTAGGGTACAAGTGTGGGACCAGTCCTGCCATATTGCAAGATGTGGGAATAAAATGCTCGCATGGTGCAAGATGTGAGACTAAAAGTGTATATATCGCAAAGATATACGTCCTATTCAATGGGATGGAGAGAGTACATATTATACTCCCTCCGTTCCGGATTATAGGGCTAAATTACTCCCTCCCTCCATCACGGTTAGAGGGCGTTTTAGAGAGTTTGTTGGGACCTAGGTGGATGCTGATTGGCCATATTTGTGCCAAAAATATGCAAATTCGTTGGGAGAAAATAAGGCTATTAAGTATTCGGCGCCCTATTAAACGTAATTATTCAATGGAAACGAGGAGTTTAGGCGCATGCATTGGTGGAGTTGCATGTAAGAAATTAATTCCTTGACTGCATGGAGTAGAAAGTAGGGAGGAAAAAGAGGGCACTAATTCTATAATTAAGTCTAACGCGCCTAGTAGGAGGGGAGTTTTGAAAACGCATGTTTTTTGTAAGACGTCATCTAAACCGTGACAGAGAAAGTGCCAAGATTCAGCAACCTAGGTGATTTTCCATGGTTGAGGAAAACGAAAGAGAGACATACATTTTGCCTTAATGAATATGGTAATCAATACAAGAATCGAATTCACACTGCATTCATGGGAGGCCAAGGAGAAACTCCACCGTTTTCATGCAAGGAAAATGAACGGGAGGCAAAGAGTGATTGGTGGAGTAATCACATGAGAGTAAATTGATCAATAAATACACAAATTAGCCTAATATTTGGAATCCCTCCAAAATTTCTATTAGCCCTATAATCTAGAATAGAGGGAGTAGCAATTACAGTAGTAACAATTCAACTGATAGGCCTAATTAACCACTTAATTAGGCGACTAAGACTAATTAATCTGTCAATTAGTAGCTATTGAATCTGATAGTTAGGTCTTGTTAATCTGACAATTAGTAATCTGGACATGCCTAATCAAATTGGCAATTAAGTATAGGATGTTTGTCCGACATGTGACATGAGTGTGATAAAGACATGTCAGACTCTTGAGAAACACACCGGTCCTAGTGGGCTGCAGCAAAATAGTGAAAAAACATGTTAAAGACTTGTCCATCGGCTAGAACATATTGGTGTGCAATCTTTATAACTGCTTTTGAGCTGCTTTTTATCTAAACTAGACGACTCGGGCACCGGTGGCGCCAAGACATTATTTTACCCATATATTTAATCATCTGAAATTGAACCGTGTTGAGTATTCTGATATGTATGAGGTCGTAGATAACCGCATTGTTAGTTAGTTTCTCCTAAAAAAATAAAGGCTGGCAATAACACAATCTTGTTATTTTCCAGGAACCACAATTTACACCGAAACTTCTCAATTCTATTTTGCAGATTGATGGTTTAAAACAGCCCACGACGAACCAAAAAATATGACAAAAGTATTTATGATGCGTCAATATCATGACCGAAGTTGACTAATCTTTCCCAGGGTCATCTTCAGTACAACAAAGTAAATAAAAAGAGACTGGAGTATTGAGGATTACAATCTTAAAGTAGCATATATGCTACATGCTTCTCCTTGCTGAGTTAGTAAAATAAACATATATATAAGATAAGAAGGAAAATTACATGCTTCCAAGGTCATAAGAGACTTGCTCAGTTTGTTTGGTATGAAATTTAGAATAATATCACGGCAACATTGACACCTTAGCAATATCTGTATAATCTATCATGTCTTATGCAAAGTACAAAAGAGCCGAATAGAAGGCGGAAGATAACTGGCCTATGCGAATGTAGAAAACAACGAAGAGAAGGGTGAAACCAATAAAAACAAATTTAGATTAGAGTTGTATCACCACGATCAGAAATACTACAAACGGTGGAAAGGTACTTGGGGCATTGATCAATTTTTGGTCAACAGATATTTGGACAATTTAACTTTGTAATCTTTGTTTCTATTCCCGTAAATTATCTTTGAGATGAAATGTGATTTCTACTGCAGATGTTACCTTCACTTCCAGCATCAACAACATGGTGCATTGAAGACCAGAGATGGCGTGGGCAACGGCAGCTCATGCGTTCGCGGGAACAACACCATCAACATCATGGTGCATAAAGTAAAGAGGAAGTATGTTTTCAATTTTCTCGTTCCTCTAATAAACAGAATGAAAATAACAATTAAAGTACCCATGTACAACAAACATGTAGGAAAAGCATTCAAATTACAGAATACAATTGTAGTTGAACAAGAAATAAATTAAATTATAGAGTGATACACTTAATTAATTGAGTCACTTGTTTGTCTCATAAATTAGAGAGAGACACAATGGCAGTATATAAGAGGGGCCAGAGGTCGGTAAAACTCGCGAGAAACATCAAATTCATGCCCAAGAAAAGGATATTAACAGAACAGGGAAAGAAATCACGATTTTGGAGAAGTCCTGCCGTATAACGACCAACTATACAGTCCCGACCCGTATCGCTCCGGCCGTATAGTTGGTTCCGGGAAGATATTTCCAAATATCTCGAGTCCAGGTCGGTTAGGTTACTGACTTGGAACCGACAAACTTGTTTTTTTAATCATAATATATGAATAAAAACGAAAAAGGATCGAAGGTACTAGAAGCTTTAACGACCAACTATATGGTGGGAATAAATTTTCCCGGCCATATAGTTTGGTCGTATAGTTTCTGGACACCGAAAAATATTTCGCAAGGGAATACAGTATGTTTAACGACCAACTATACGGCGGGAAATTTTCTCCGGCCATATAGTTGCGCCTGTATAGTTAGTAAAACCCCTAAAAAACTTCAGAAAAACAAGAGTAATTCAAGGATAAAGATTTCAGAAGTATAAATTGTGAAGACAAATCACTTATTTAGAGAAAGAAAACTTACCTTGCACTTACCATTTATCTAGTCGGGGGTGTCAAGCTCCTCCAACAACAAGGACTTCTTCTCTTTTGGAGGAATTGACCTTAGTTCTTCCAATAATTCTCGTAAACAAAAATCATCAGGACTAAAGTTCCTGTCAATAAGATTGATCCCTTGCTGGGCACATATAGATGCTACATACATTATCTTTGTTTCTTGCCTCTACATAATCTGCAACTCAAATCTTGAAGTAAAAGGATCCAAGGGATCAGTCTTGGCTTATGATTTTTCCTCTCAAGTAGTTCTTTTAAACCATCAAGATCTGTATGAACTCTTACCTTTGCATCAACTATATAAGAACAAAATTTATTGCAGGATAAAAATATAGCAAAAAGTTCTCTTTCTTCCTTAGGATAATTCTTTTGAACACTATTAAGAGTTATCTAGCATGATGTATAATATTAAATCTGCGACCTATATGTTGTCCTAGAGTTACTCCTACAACATCATCACTAGCTTCACATATTAAATCAAAAGTCAAACCCATATAGGTGATGATGGGAGAATGGGATAAAGCATGTTTAAGTTTATCAAAGGCAATAAGGCATTTATCATCAAAATTAAATCTTACTCCCTTTTGCAATAGATTAGTTAAAGGTTTAGAAATTCCAGAGAAATTCCTAATGAACCTTCTATAGAAATCCACATGACCAAGAAAACTTCTTATACCTTTTATGTCCCTTGGTTGTGGCATTCTTTCTATTGCTTCAACCTTAGCCATGTCTACTTTAATACCCTTACCTGATACTTTATGTCCAAGTATTATACCTTCTTTAACCATGAAATGGCACTTCTCCTAGTTTAGAACAAGATTAGTTTCTTCGCAACACCGCAAAACCCTTTTGAGATTATCCAAGCAACTAGTAAACAAAGTTCCATAGACAGAAAATTCATCCATAAATACTTCCATTATTAATTCTATAAAATCTGCAAAAATTGCAGTCATGCATCTTTGAAAAGTAGCTGGGTCATTACATAAACCAAAAGGCATGCGTCGATAAGAATGTAAACCATAAGGACTAATACAAGTTGTTTTAAGTTGGTCATCAGGATGAACAACTATTTGGGAAAACTAGAGTATCCGTCCAAGTAGCAAAATGAGTGTGGTTTCCTAACCTCTCTAAAGTTTGATCTATGAACAGTAAAGGATAGTGATCTTTCCTAGTTTATTTATTCAATTTACTGAAATCTATGCACATCCTATGTCCAAAAATTGTTCTAGTAGGTATTAATTCATTGTTTTCATTAGGAACAATAGTAAAACCGCCCTTCTTAGGAACACAATGAACATGACTTACCCATTCACTTTATTTTACAAGATAGATTATACATGCTCTAGTAGGCATACTATTTCATTTCTTACCACTTCCTTCATTTTGGGCTTCAGCCGTCTATTGAATTATGCAACTGATTTAGCACCTTCCTCCATGAATATTTGATGGACGGTTATCATGGGACTAATGCCCTTCAAATCATCCATCGAATACCCAAAGGCCTTGAGATGATCCTTAAGTACTTTCATGAGTTATTCTTTTTCATCCCTTGAAAGTTTAGCACCAATAATAACATGGAACTTATTAGTATTGTCCAAAAATCTATATTTAAGATTATCTGGTAAAGTCTTCAATTCTAGGGGTGGTAATTCCTCATCCCCTCTCTTTTCTGGCTCTTCAAAAGCCTCATCAGTTGGAGGCCCTAAAATGGGAAGTGAATCGAATTCACTTTCTAATTCTTCTAGGGACATGTCCTCTATAATTATTTCTTCATATTTTGAGTCTTCATTTGCCATCTCCTCAATAGTTTTTTCTTTCTCGTCTTCCTGTATATGTAGAGGTTTGTCTTTAAATTTGGAAAAGTGGAATTCTTTTTTCGCGTCCCCAAGATTAAGAGACACAATCCCCTTTTTGAAATCAACCATGGCACCTACATCGCTCAAAAAGTTTCTTCCAAATATAACTGGGCAAAGAGTGTCAGTTGGCATATCAACAACTACAAAATCGATAGGGAAATTTTTATTGCCAATTGTGACAATTGCATCTTCAACTACTCCCATTGGAATTCTAACAGTTTTATTGGCTAACATGATTGTCATATCCGTATTTTCTATTGTAGCTGGTACTATCTCTTCTTTTATTTCTAAATAAAAATCATAAGATATAACATTAACTTTGGTGCCAAGATCACATAAACCATAATGTGAGGTTTCTTTAAATATGCAGGGAAGAATAGGTTTACCCACACCTTTTACCTTAGTTTTACCTTCAACCAATATGAAAGTCTCTTTAGCAAGCTCAACTATGTTGCAGTGTGCATACATATCCATAATTGCTTTGTTGGTTACCTCTTCATCTTTAGTTTCATCCAAATGTTCTTCAACTTTTGGCACACTTTCCTCTTCTTTCTTCTCCTATACTGCTTTGACCTGTTCATATTCCAAAATATGCTTCTGCGCAGTGTTAGGGAAAGGTATCTCATACATTGGTTCTAGGGAGGCCAGTGTTTCTTTAACTTCTCTTTTATTCTCAGGTTCGGGTGGTGGATCATACTTGATCGAACCCTCTTTTGGAGCTTTGATGTGTTCTTAAAAGCTTTAACAACATGCAACACAAGATCTGAATCCAAGTAAAGTTCTTTAGATAATTCATTAACATGGCAATTTTTATTATAGTCATGAATACAATCATAATCTATTTCTATGCCTCCTTCGCTTCCTAGACCAAAATTCCATGAAACTCTATGGTCGCGAATTCTATTAAGTAAGGCCCAAGATTTAGTTATGGGTAGATTCATGAAAGCTCCTCTCGCGCAAGAGTCTATTTCAATTTTACTAGGTTCAATTAAACCTCCATAAAAGATATGCAATAAATACCATTCAGGCAAATCATGATGAGAACATTTATTAAATAAATATTTATATATTATATAAGCTCTTACTAGTCCTTCATTAGGACGGTTCCTCCAAGTCATTATAAGACGCCTGATTCCAAAAGATTTCGATAAAGGATAATACTTAGATAGAAACTTACAAACTAAATTATCCCATGTAGTAGTGGCTTCTGGGGGTAAAGATCTATACCATGAGAGAGCTATGCTAGTAAAAGTCTAACTAAATATTTTTAGCCTTACCTCATTAGCAGTATACCCTGGTAATTGGGAAGTGCCACATATATCCTTAAAACATGCAATATGCTCATATGGATCAGGATCCTCTTCATCTCCAGTAAATTGCTTCTTGTGCAGAATACTAAGTAACAGAGGATTTATTTCAAACCCCCTTGTCTTCTTGTTGGAGCTGTCTCTTTTATTAATATCGTAGGGCTTCCCAAAGTGGCCGAGTGAGTTAGCACTAGTCAAATGCTCAAACTCTATCATGTTGGTGGAAACCTGTAATTCAAAACAAATCTTAGCAAGACTAAAATAAATAACCAAAAACTAAAAGGCCTACAACGCTTAGCTCCCTGACAATGGTGCCAGAAAATAGCTTGATGACTGAAAGTGCACAGATCGTTTATAGCTAGTTTTGAAATAAAGATATCGACCCCTAGAGAACAGTGGTCTGAAGTCTAATAACTCTTGAATTAAATACTAAAATAGAAATGCTAAATAACGTTCTAAGTAACAAGATAAAATGTGAGTGTTGTGTAAAAAGGTGTTTTGGGTTTTTGGTATAAGAGAACAATAAGTAAAGTAAACAAACTGAATACAGAAAATAAGTATCGTGTATGTAAAAGAGATGTGAAACTACAATGGGGAAAAGCGTTCTCAGGGAGTAGCGGTTACACCACTAGAATTCATGAAGGATCTAAAGTAAACATTATTATCATGAACATTCTTAACTATGTATGTGTGGGAGGAACTCCGTATTTGGACGAATAGGCAGCAACCACTGCTCACATCATCCTCATAACCATAGCAGACAGCAATCGACATCAATCGAATTACTGCCCTATTAAGGGACTTTACCCCGTAGGATGTATCCCATGGCATGAATAGTTTTTCGTGAATTTCCTCGATTCCCAAGTTGATATGTAAGGAGTGCCAACAACTTTATAGTCACTGTAAGTGCTAACACACCTCCGTCTACCAACAATTAGTTCCCTCCATCAAGTCCTCACAAGAGGAAAATATTGAGAGGTCGACTTCTCCCAACATCAAGATGAAGACAATATAACACATGGTCACATCAATGAATATCATAATAAACTTTATCTTATTTCAGTCTCATGCTAGCCATCTCCCCAAGAACTAATGATCTACTCAGATATGGAGGCAATCAACATCATGGCAAACCAATGGAATCTATCATAGATGAATAGTACTTGTATAAATCCACAACGGGTACGAAAATTACAACAAGATCTAGAAAAGATGTAGATGGGATGGATGAGATGATGGTGATGCAGCGGTTAATGATGAAGATCGACGCCTTAGCCTTCCGGATCTGCGTAGGGCGAAGATGGATCCCCGGTGGATGAGTTCCCCCTCCATATACCTTTCGGGGGTGAGGTTTTAGCGATTTCTGGTTGTTCTGTATGTCGCATATCTGATCCAGTTGCACGGGGTGAAACTATTTGAGGAGGCGGTAGAGGACCAACTATACGGTGGGAACTATACGGCCAGAAAAAGTATTCCCGCCGTATAGTTGGTTGTTAAACCTTTTGTGTCCTCTGATCGCTTTGGGTTTTATTCTAGTATTATTGATATTTCCTAAATTAGCAATTTACATTTGACTCATTTTCTCTCCAATACAATGGATCCAAGAATTGTGTCCATCGTATCCATCATCTGTCCTGATCTTGGTGAAACTAAACATAAAAGGTGCGCACGAACACTGTAAAATACCAAGATCCTACTACTACAATGCAAAATAATAATATAAAAGATGCAAAAATGCACTCATCAATGTGGTAGTTCGATATGAACTGACCATATGCACTAGGAACAGAGTCAGAATTATGTCTGTAGCGAACTCTTCACTAATGGGGGTAGCCAAGCCTTTCCAGAGACTACACGTCACAAACCATCTTGATCACATGCGGACTCAGTGGATCACCATCCTTAAGCTTGCAACTCAGCAAATCCTGAGAGACTTGATACCTCTCAATCTTAGCCTGAGCCTGGAACATACTTTTGAGGCTTTCGATCATATCATAGGCCTCAACATTCTCTAAGGATGGCAATTTTACCCATGGGTATGGGTACCCGCGGGTACCGTACCCGCATGGGTAGGGTATGGGCACACTTTTATACACATGGGTAATACCCATACCCTACCCGTTAAGTCATGGATACGGGCACGGGTATAGACTTGTACCCATGGGTATACCCATATCCTTCCCGTTTAAACTGACATGTCAAACTTATCTATAGAGTTTGAACCTATGCAGCCGAGAAGCCTATGGAAGAGTATGATATTGCGACTTCTAAACTTTAATTTGATACTTTCATGTACTTGTCTACTATTTGTAAGTAGAGTTTATCGTCTTTTTTCAAATATGTTATTGATGGAAGTAAAATTTTGAATAACTTGTATACTATTGGATATACCCGCCGGGTACCTAATGGGTACGGGTACCCACCGGGTATGGGTATGGGTAAAGTTTTAAACCCGCGGGTACGGGTATGGGTAAGTTTTTGTACCCATTGGCTACACAGGTATGGGTATGGTATTGCTCTACCCTTCCCATACCCTACCCATTGCCATCCTTAACATTCTCGAACTGCTTCTGCAAGTCCGGTTCCATGTGAGCAAGCATAAGACAACAAATATATGTGGACTCATCCTTAGTCCGACGGTAGGCATTGGTGGCAGCGACAGTCGCATTCTCATCCGGCTCATCTGGAAGTGGGTTGTCTAGGACATGGTCCTTCTTTTCTTGTTTGAGAACAATTCTTAGATTTCGATACGAGTTGGTAAAATTAGTGTCGTTCAGTTTATCTTTCTCAAGAATTGTTCTCAAAGCAAAACCAGATATCTGAGGGTGACTGTTACTTGGTGCCACGATCTACAACATAAAATATGCAAAACACTTAAGACATGTATTCATAAAATACCAAGCATATTAAACACTTTAATAGTTATGCTCCCACTAAAACCAACACCCCTCCGATGGTTACTTAGTGATTCAGGATCCTAGATAAGCAAGTCGGTTAGTGAGCTTTAGCATCACCGCTAGCCACCAAGTGATCTAGGTAGACAACTCCTTGTCAATCGTATCTCATATGAATCATGTTGGTCGAGTGGCATCTCATGCCCTGACTCCCGTCCAACTTTTCCCTGAGTCCCACAACCGTTGTGATAGACCCGTCTAGCTTACCGAGTATTTCCGCTGTAAGAGTCTGACTCGAACCCACCTAGTTAGAAAGAATTGGCAGCACCTCAATTTTATGAGCCCACTACCAAAATGTCCGACTTGTGATGGTGCGAACACAGGCAGGAAAACCGACTAGACCTTCTTTGAGGGATTAAATTTTACCGACTATCTAATAGAGGTAAAATACAGACATAACAATAACACAAAATAAATCAATTATAATGTGAAATGGTTTGGCTCTCTTCATGGCGATCTCCATCTTCAACAAAGCCTGTAAACCGACTCGTTCCAACTATGTCACTTGCCGTCTTACTCCATGTCGCCGACATGTACATCAACTTGCATGCCATCCGGGTTCTCCAAACAACTACACTAGCTTAGTAAAGTAAATTACATAGAGAATTCGACATGTGGGTTGTCATACAAGAAAATGATAGCACCTAGGCTCCAGCCGGCTGACAAAATCGTGATTCGCATATCACATATGGATTACACACATACATCACATGCACATGAACCATACCATTCACAACTTCCTGCAAAAACAAGTTATGCATAGATACGATATCTATCGGTGTTGTGAAACTCACAATGACATCTAAGACGCTACGACAGGGCAAAGCCGGCAATCTCGCTAGCCGGATAGCGGGCGGGGATCGAAGGGGCAGCGCCCCTCGCGGGTGCGAGCAGCGCTCGATGATTTTGTCCGAAAACCTAGATCTCATCTACATTCTAAACATGGATTCCGACCATTATTCTGACTCGATCAATTCTTTTGATCTTCGATCACCGCTTTTGGATTTACGTGTCACGGTCTACCCCGAGGACGGAAACCGACCGGTAGGGGTATGTTGTTCCACGACCTCAGCAATATGATCACGGAAATCAGATCTACCATTCTCCGACTATAGTTCATCCAATCAACATCGTACGAAACCGATATATCTTATAGATTGACCACCAAAATAGCACATGGATCCAATCTATAGCCAATCGCATATCACATATGCGAGATCTCGTGCCTAAAACCAGAAGCTATCGCTCTGATACCACTGTTAGGCCACGTAGAGATAAAACAAAACTTTTTCCTCTAATGTGGTGATCCAAAGATCTAGCTGAGGTAGAAAATCCAACCAGATTTCTGGTTCAGATCCAATCCGAACTTGCTCCCGCTCTTAAGTGTGTGACCCCGTAGGCTCATGGTAACTTAAACACGATTGGAGTCCGACTCTCAATCGATTAGTCAGTAGCGGCTCCAGGAAGAACATGTCGACTCCCAAGTACCAATGTGTAGGGGTTCGTAGCATGGAAAACAAAAAATTTCTACCGCATGCAAACAAACAAGACAAGATCTATCTACTAGATTGTAGAAACGAGTCGATAGCAGAACTCACCCTCTAAGATTCCAAAGTGTTTAACGAGAGCATATTCTCGTGGGTGATGTAGTCGTACTCTTGCCGATCTCAAGATCGTGTAGACGATCCTTCCGGCGCTGCGTTCCGGCAACGCTTCCGTAGTCGGTCACACGTTCGGTACTCGATGAAGACCTTCCTCTCCCTTGTTCCAGCAGGCAGCAGAGGTTGTAGCACTCTCCTCGCGATTCCGGCAGCACGATAGTGTGGTACCAGAAGTAGAGGGGAGATCTCGCAGGGCTTCTCCTTAAGCCGGAGCGAGTATGGTGGACTATGAGAGAGGCCTTGGCGATCTAGGGTTTAGAGGCACCAAGGAAGGAGGCTAGGCCGGCGGCTAGGGCTTGGGGAGAGCCCCAACTATGCGGCTAGGGCAAACCCTAGGGCGGCGGCGACTTGTGGTGGCCGGCGGCTAGGGCTAGGGTTTTGGTGGAGAGAGGTGTGTGCTAGAGGGGGCACCCCTGCCCCTTCTTTTATAGGTGGGAGGGCGCCGGCCAAGGGGAGGGAGTCCTCCCCCAAGTCGGCCTCCTTGGCCGGCGGGTGGAGGGATAGGAACTCCTCCCCAAGTAGGTTTCCTACTCTCCCTCCACCAAACAAAACTGCCGTTCGAATTTTCAAGTTGGCGTTTGACTTTTCAAACTAGGATTTGATTTATCCCTTTATTTTGCTCAGCCATGATACCTAGTACATGATGCAACCATTCCACATTGTCATGACACATTCATGTACCCTTCCCCTCTGGATTGCCGGACCTTCCGGAACCTTCTAGAACATTCCCGATGAAAACACCAGAATCATTCCCCAACTCTGAAACAGGACTTTCCTTATATGAATCTCATTCTATGGACCATTCCGGATCTCCTCGTGATATCCCGGATCCCATCCGAGACTCCAAACAACATTCAGTCTCTTACTCATCATTCCATAACTACTCAACAACATCGAATCCTCAAGTGTGTCTCCCTACGGTTCGTGAATTATGCGGACATGATCGAGACACTTCTCCGAACAATAACCAATAGAGGAATCTGGAAATTCATATGGCTCCCACATATTTCTATGATTACTTTGCGATCGAATGAACCACTTACATACGATACCAATTTCCCTTTGTCTCACGATAGTTTACTTATCCGAGGTTTTGATCGTCGGTATCTCTGCATACCTAGTTCAACCTCGTTACTGATAAGTACTCTTTTCTTGTTCCCGTGATATGTGATCCCTTGTGAGCCAGTCACATTCTTGCAAGCTAATTGGATGACATTCCACCGAGATGGCCCAGAGTATATCTATCTGTCATATGGATGGACAAATCCCACTCTTGATCCATGTGTCTCAACCCATACTTTCGAACACTCAATGCCACATTTATAGCCACCCAGTTAAGGTGTGGTGTTTGATGTCATCAAAGCATCCTTCCGGTGATGGTGATAAGCATGATCTCATGGTCGAAGGAATTAGGTTACTATGTATCAGAAAGCTTATAGCAATTGAACTATTAAAATGACTTGATCTTTATGCTATGCTTATCTATAGGAGTATGTCCACCATACCATTCTCCTAATGATATGATATTGTTATTAACAACATCTCAAATGTTCATGATCAAGAAACCATGATCATCTATTAATCAACAAGCTAGTATTAAGAAGAGGCTTTACTAGGGAATCTAATTTAGTTTACAAAATCACACAAGTATTAATGTTTCTTGTTAATACTATTATAGCATGAATGTAAACATTTATCATAAACACAAAGATATAATAATAACTACATTTATTATTGCCTCTAGGGCATATCTCCAACAGTCTCCCACTTGCACTAGAGTCAACTAATCTAGATTACATGGTAATATACCGAACACCCATGGCAGTTTGGTGTTGGTCATGTTTTGCCCTCGGGAGAGGTTTAGTCAATGGATCTGCCACATTCAGATATATGTGTATTTTGCAAATCTTTATGTCACCATATTGGACATGTTCTCGAATAGCATGAAAACGTAGCTTGATGTGCTTCAGCTTCTTGTGTGATCTTGGTTCTTGCGCATTGGCTATGGCGCCCATGTTATCACAGTAGATAGACATTGGGAGCAGCGCACTTGGAACCACACCGAGCTCTGTAATGAACTCCTTCATCCATATCGCTTCTTGTGAAGCCTCCAAAGCAGCTATGTATTCCGATTCAGTTGAAGATCTCGCCACAACGCTTTGCTTTGCACTCCTCCAGCTAACTGCTGCTCCATTCAAAGTAAATACGTATCCAGATTGAGATTTAGAATCGTCTAGATCGGTGTTCCAACTAGCATCGGTGTAACCATTAACAACGAGCTGTTCATCACCTCCATAAGAAAGAACCCTATCCTTAGTTCTTCTCAAGTACTTAAGGATGTTTTTGACCGCTGTCCAATGATCCACTCCTGGATCACTTTGATATCTGCTAGTCAAACTAACAGCATATGCAATGTCGGCTCTAGTACATAGCATGGCATACATTAGAGATCCTATGGCTAAGGCATAGGGAGTCTTACTCATCCTTTCTCTATCTTCTGCGGTTGCTGGACTTTGAGTTTTACTCAACATCGTATTGGACAACATGGGCAAAAACCCTTTCTTGCTATATTCCATTCCAAACCTCTTTAGAACTTTGTCCAAATATGTACTTTGTGATAATGATATTAGGCGTCTCGATCTATCTCTATAAATCTTTATGCCTAATATGTAAGCTGCTTCGCCAAGATATTTCATTGAAAAACTATTATTCAAATATTCCTTGACACTATTAAGAAGGTCTACATCATTCCCAATCAACAATATGTCATCTACATATAGTATTAAGAATGCTACAAAGCTCCCACTCACTTTCTTGTAAATACAAGCTTCTCCATAAGTTTGTATAAAACCAAAACTTTTCATTATCTTATCAAAACGTTGATTCCAACTTCGGGATGCTTGCTTCAACCCATATATGGACCGTTGAAGTTTGCATACCTTGTTAGCATCTTTAGGATCGACAAAACCTTTGGGTTGCATCATATACAACTCTTCATCAATGTCTCCATTGAGGAACGCTGTTTTGACATCCATCTACCATATTTCATAATCGTAATATGCAGCAATTGCTAACATAATCCTCACAGACTTTAGCTTCGCTACTGGTGAGAAAGTCTCATCGTAGTCAACTCCTTGAATTTGTCGAAACCCTTTTGCGACAAGTCGAGCTTTATAGACAGTAACATTACCATCAACATCTGTTTTCTTCTTGAAAATCCATTTGTTCTCGACAGCCTTCCGGTCATCCGGTAAGTCCACCAAAGTCCATACTTGGTTTTCGTACATGGATACAATTTCGGATTTCATGGCCTCTTGCCATTTATTGGAATCTGGGCTCATCATCACTTCCTCATATGTCGAAGGGTCATCGGTGTTGTCCACCAACATGACACTCATAACGGGATCATACCAATCAGGAGTGGTACGAGTTCTCGTTGACCTGCGAGGTTCTGTAGCAACTTCAACCGAAGTTTCATGATCATCATCATTAGCTTCCTCTCTTATTGGTGTAGGCGCCACATGAACTTCTTCCAGTGCTGCGCTACTCGCAAGTTCGAGAGAAGTTTCAACAACCTCGTCGAGTTCTACTTTCCTTCCAGTCACTTCTTTCAAGAGAAATTCTTTATCTAGAAAGGATCCATTCTTAGCAACAAAGATTTTGCCCTCGGATCTATGATAGAAGGTAATACCCAATAGTTTCCTTCGGGTATCCTATGAAGACGCATTTTTCCGCTTTGGGTTCAAGATTGTCCGGTTGTACCTTCTTTACATAGGCTTCGTAACCCCAAACTTTAAGGAACGACAATTTAGGTTTCTTCCCAAACCATAATTCATACGGTGTCGTTTCAACGGATTTAGATGGTGCCCTATTTAAAGTGAATGCGGCTGTTTCTAATGCATAACCCCAAAATGATAGCGGTAAACCTGTAAGTGACATCATAGAACGAACCATATCTAAGAGAGTTCGATTACGATGTTTGGACACACCATTATGCTGTGGTGTTCCCGACGGTGTCAATTGTGAAAGTATTCCGCATTTCTTCAAATGCTCGCCAAACTCGTAACTTAGATATTCACCTCCACGATCAGAACGTAGAAATTTAATCTTCTTGTTATGTTGATTCTCTACCTCACTTTGAAATTCCTTAAACTTCTCGAAAGTTTTGGACTTATGTTTCATGAAATAGATATACCCATATCTACTCAAGTCATCCGTGAAGGTAAGAACATAACGATAACCACCGCGCGATGCTACACTCATTGGACCACACACATCCGTATGTATGATTTCCAAAAAGTCCGTAGCTCGCTCCATCATACCAGAAAATGGAGTCTTAGTCATTTTACCCATCAGACATGCTTCGCATCTTTCAAGTGATTCGAAATCAAGTGATTCAAGAAGTCCATCGGAATGGAGTTTCTTCATACGCTTCACTCCAATGTGACCAAGACGACAGTGCCACATATAGGTCAAGTTATCGCTCAATTTCAAACGTTTAGCTTCAATGTTATTAATATGTGTATTTCCACTATCGAGATTCAATAAGAATAGACCATCTATCAAAGGTGCATGTGCATAAAACATATTACTCATATAAGTCGAACAACCATTATTCTCGGACTTAAACAAGTAACCGTCTCGCAATAAACAAGATCCCGATATAATGTTCATGCTTAACGCAGGCACCAAATAACAATTATTTAAGTATAAAACTAATCCCGATGGTAGATGAAGAGGTAGCGTGCTGACCGCGATCACATCAACCTTTGATCCATTTCCAACGCGCATCGTCACCTCGTTCTTCGCTAGCTTCCGTTTATTCTGCAGCACCTGTTTTGAGTTACAAATATGAGCAACCGAACCAGTATCAAATACCCAGGCACTACTACGAGTACTAGTGAGATACACATCAATAACATGTATATCGGATATACCTTTCTTCTTGATGTTTCCGTTCTTCAAATCCACCAAGTACTTTGGGCAATTCTGCTTCCAGTTACCTTCTCCCTTGCAGTAAAAGCACTCAGTATCAAGCTTAGGTCTAGCCTTGGTCTTCTTCGCCGGTGCAGCAAATTTCTTACCGCCCTTATTGAAGTTTCCCTTTTGCTTAGACTTGCCTTTCTTTAATTTGGTGGTCTTATTGACCATCAACACTTGGTGCTCTTTCTTGATCTCCAATTTTGCAGATTTCAACATGGAGAAGAGTTATGGCAACTGCTTGTTCATGCTTTGCATATTGTAGTTCATCACAAAGTTGTTGTAACTTGGTGGCAATGATTGGAGGACACGGTAAATCCCCAAAGCATTAGGAATCACTATACCCAAACTTTGGAGTTTGTTTGCGTGCCCAGACATCTTAAGAACATGCTCACTGACGGAGCTGCCCTCTTCCATCTTGTAGTTAAAGAACTTTTCAGAAGCCTCATAACTCTCAACTTGAGTTCACGGACAATATCATGTGGGTCATGGTTCTCAAACCTTTTCTGAAGCTCTGATTCCAAACCATACAAGATAGCACATTGATGGAGTACTGATTCTTCCGAGCAAGGTAAACGTTCTTTACTTCATCGGTAACATCAGTTGCAGGCGGGTCACCCAGCGGTGCATCCAACACATAGGTCGAATTACCAGCATTGAGGACAATCCTCAAATTGCGGAACCAATCTGCGAAGTTGCTTCCATTGTTTTCAACTTTTCTTTCTCTAGGAACGCATTAAAATTGATGGTAGGGGCCGCCATTGATACTCAACATATTTGCAATAGTTTAGACTAAGTTTATGACAAATTGAGTTCTAATTAATAGTTAAATTAATCTAGGTGAACTCCCACTCAAAACAATATCCCTCACATTGTTTTAGTGATCACACGAACCAAATCCACCACATCAAAACCGATCATCACGAGAGTTGATGTAGCTTCAATGGCGAACAATCGACATGTTCATCATATCTACTATAGGATTCATGCTTTACCTTTTGGTGATCCGTGTTCCGAGACCATGTATGTACATGCTAGGCTCGTCAAGATCAAACCTTAGCTTCCGCATGAGCAAATCTGGCTTGCTCACGTTGTATACACTTGCAGAATCTAACACACCCGATCATCACGTGGTGCTTTGAAACAACAAGCTTTAGCAACGGTGCTTACTAAGGATGAACACTTTAAAACTTGAAATTTGTGTGCTTGAGGGATCATCTTATAATGTTACCATCGTTAACTAAGAAATACATGATACATAAAGGATTAACATCACATGCAATTCATAATATGTGATATGATATGGCCTTCCTTCTTTGTGCTTCCGATCTCCATCTTCAAGCACGAACATGATCTCCATCATCACCGGCATTGCATCAAGGTCAATGACGCTGCTCCGTGGTTGTCGTCCACAAGCTTCAACTATTACAACTACTTTGAATAGACATGCGGGTCTTAACAGAATTTAAAGACAACCATATGGCTCCTGCCGGTTGCCAACTTACAGTAAGGATCATTGCATACATCAAAATATAATCACAATCATGGCCATATCACATCACAGCACACCCCTACAAAACAAAGTTAGACGCCTCTAATTTTCTTTGCATATTTTACGTGGTTTGGGGCTTTCAATAAGTGTCGATCTAACTTACGAACAAGAACCACAACGTTGATGTTTGAACTATCAAGTGCCCGTTGTAAATTGGATCTATACTATAATGGGAGAGACAGACACCCGCAAACCACTTATGCAATACAAGTTGCATGTTGAGTGGGAGCAAGTCTCATGAACGATGTCATGTAAGGTTAGCCCGGGCCGCTTCATCCCATCATACCGCAAGATGCAAAGTACACAAGAAGCAATTGATAATAAAAGCACCACTGTCCACAATGACCATTGTGTTCTACTCGTGCAACAGATCTACATATAGACACGGCTCTGATACCACTGTAGGGGTTCATAGCATGGAAAACAAAAAATTTCTACCGCATGCAAACAAACAAGCCAAGATCTATCTACTAGATTGTAGCAACGAGTCGATAGAGGAACTCACCCTCGAAGATTCCAAAGTGTTTAACGAGAGCAGATTCTCGTGGGTGATGTAGTCTTACTCTTGCCAATCTCAAGATCGTGTAGACGATCCTTCCGGCGCTGCGTTTCGGCAGCGCTTCCGCAGTCGGTCACACGTTCGGTACTCGATGAAGACCTTCCTATCCCTTGTTCCAGCAGGCAGCGGAGGTTGTAGCACTCTCCTCGCGATTCCGGCAGCACGACGGCGTGGTACCGGAAGTAGAGGGGAGATCTTGCAGGGCTTCGCCTTAAGCCGGAGCGAGTATGGTGGACTATGAGAGAGGCCTTGGAGATCTATGGTTTAGAGGCACCAAGGGAGGAGGCTAGGCCGGCGGCTAGGGCATGGGGAGAGCCCCAACTCGGCGCTAGGGAAAACCCTAGGGCGGCGGCGACTTGTGGTGGCCGGCGGCTAGGGCTAGGGTTTTGGTGGAGAGAGGTGTGTGCTAGAGGAGGCACCCCTGCCCCTTATTTTATAGGTGGGAGGGCGCTGGCCAAGGGGAGGGAGTCCTCCCCCAAGTCGGCCTCCTTGGCCGGCGGGTGGAGGGAGAGGAACTCCTCCCCAAGTAGGTTTCCTACTCTCCCTCCACCAAACAAAACTGCCGTTTGACTTTTCAAATTGGCGTTTGACTTTTCAAACTAGGATTTGATTTATCCCTTTATTTTGCTCAGCCATGATACCTAGTACATGATGCAACCATTCCACATTGTCATGACACATTCATGTACCCTTCCCCTTCGGAGTGTCGGACCTTCCGGAACCTTCTAGAACATTCCCGATGAAAACACCGGAATCATTCCCCAACTCCGAAATAGGACTTTCCTTATATGAATCTCATTCTCCGGACCATTCCAGATCTCCTCGTGATATCCCGGATCCCATCCGAGACTCCGAACAACTTTCAGTCTCTTACTCATCATTCCATAACTACTCAACAACATCGAATCCTTAAGTGTGTCTCCCTACGGTTCGTGAATTATGCAGACATGATCGAGACACTTCTCCGAACAATAACCAATAGAGGAATCTGGAAATTCATATGGCTCCCACATATTTATACGATTACTTTGCGATCGAATGAACCACTTACATACGATACCAATTTCCCTTTGTCTCGCGATAATTTACTTATCCGAGGTTTTGATCGTCGGTATCTCTGCATACCTAGTTCAACATCGTTACTGATAAGTACTCTTTTCTCGTTCCCGTGATATGTGATCCCTTGTGAGCCAGTCACATGCTTGCAATCTAATTGGATGACATTCCACCGAGAGGGCCCAGAGTATATCTATCCGTCATATGGATGGACAAATCCCACTCTTGATCCATGTGTCTCAACCCATACTTTCCGAACACTCAATGCCACCTTTATAGCCACCCAGTTACGGTGTGGTGTTTGATGTCATCAAAGCATCCTTCCGGTGATGGTGATAAGCATGATCTCATGGTCGAAGGAATTAGGTTACTATGTATCAGAAAGCTTATAGCAATTGAACTATTAAAATGACTTGATCTTTATGCTATGCTTATCTATAGGAGTATGTCCACCATACCATTCTCCTAATGATATGATCTTGTTATTAACAACATCTCAAATGTTCATGATCAAGAAACCATGATCATCTATTAATCAACAAGCTAGTATTAAGAAGAGGCTTTACTAGGGACTCTAATTTAGTTTACAAATCACACAAGTATTAATGTTTCTTGTCAATACTATTATAGCATGAATGTAAACATTTATCATAAACACAAAGATATAATAATAACTACATTTATTATTGCCTCTAGGGCATATCTGCAACAGTCTCCCACTTGCACTAGAGTCAACTAATCTAGATTACATGGTAATATACCGAACACCCATGGCAGTTTGGTGTTGTTCATGTTTTGCCCTCGGGAGAGGTTTAGTCAACGGATCTGCGTTTCATAGAATCTAAGTCGGTGATCCTCAACTCGGACTGTGCAACAACCTCAGGTCTAAGGATTACATTGATTGAGATATACAAATGACAACTTGTTCATTGTACCTCAATATGGGTCAATCTGACTCGCTAAACTCTTTAGTCGAATCTGTGTAAGTCAGAATAGCATCTCCATGCCCATGACAAGTGGAACCGAGTCATGAGACGACTTTCACATTGGTCTAAGTTGTGTGTCCATCACAACCTTGATGACCAAGGATATTTACTACAAACAACATGAATGTATAGTTCCACAATTGAATCACATATTCAATAATACACATCAGATGTTTATACAAGGACAACTTAATATCTTTATGAATACAATGGGAAATATCATCATACATGATTTCCTCGAGGGCATATTTCCAACATGTTAAGCTTATTTGCCCTAGAATACTCATGCAAAGTAATGTTCAATGACTGCTGTGCAGCTTCTACTCTCTTGGCTCCCTCTAGCATTTTTGGTTGGGTTTCTTCCAGCTCGGCCTATGCTCGAGCCGGATCTACGATTGGAGCTATAGGAGTAGTTAAGCTATCTATTGCTTCCTAGAGTAAATTTTCTGGCCTTTCTAGTGGAGGCCCCCTCGTATGAGGTACCCTAGGAGTTATGTTACCCATGTCTGTCGGGTTTGCTGCTGCCGGATCAGCTGCCGCCGGCTCCTGCGCCTGCAGTTGGTTTCGTCATCATCACCTCGATGCTTCCTGCGGGGCGAGTGATACGCGGACCGCTAGCAGCGCTGAGGGGAGGATCTCCCGCGATGATGACTCGTTATGGGTAGACGTAGGAGACATCGACGCTGACGTAGACCTTGTCGCTTTCGATCCTGAAGATGATGTGCTCACCGGTAGCGATGAAGTTTACCGTCTGGATCTTGACTCCAGCTAGCACCGCTGCTAGCCCAACGGTGGGCGCCAACTGTCGTGGTGGTGGCACGGCAGATGCCATGGGTAGGCTAAAGTTGGGGCCAAAGTGTACTAGTGGGATCTAGGGAGGGATAGCGTAGTGGATTCTACACACAAAGAATACTCTCAAGTTCTTTCCTTAGAGCAACAATGGTTTACACTTACTCCTTGAGATATACCAGAGAGAGGAGGAAGAAGCACTCACGAACCCTCTAAGTGTAAAAAATGAATCTATCCCCTCTCTAGGAGACCCTCGCTCACCTTATAAAGGGATGTCCAGGTTACATGGCTGAGATGGACATCATATTCGGGGAATATGTTCTTCCCATAAGGGTAATTTGGCGCGCCCCTTTCCCTGTCGCCCTTCCATCAATGACAAAGAACAAGAGCCCAAGACATGTGATCGTTGGATTCTAGGACTGTCACCTCTATGACATCTCCCCTGTCCCTCTGCCCCTCTGGTCCTTGTCTGTAGCGCTTGGTTTTGCCTGGATTCCTAAGGAAGGGACAGAGCATAGTCGTGACCTTGGGGATCGATCTCTCCTTCTCGAGCAAGCCATCTTCTGACTCGACCTCTCCTATTATGAGTCGGACAAGTCCGTACCTGCATATAGGAGGTTCTCTAGACCTTGTGCCGACATACCTTATATGTTGGCCGAGTCAAGCCAATGTTGTTTAGCTCAGGGTAACCCGACCCTTATTTGGTCAGACCTTATATAACTCGGCTGGGTCATGCCTTGGCCCAATTTATACCTCGGTGGGCTTTTCCCTTTTACCTTAGCTTGACATTACCTAGGGTTATCCCCTCTGTCGTAGTATTGCACGGTAGATGCTACTGGGGTAGCTTACGTAGAGGGAGCAAGGCGACGTAGGAGAATCCGGGAGCGAGATTGGCACACGATGTACCCAGGTTCACGTCCCCTCGGTGGAGGATCGCTACATCCTGCTATCAATCCAGTATATGCTCATAGATTGGTTTACAAGGGAGCCGTCGTAGGCAGAGGGAGATTAGATCTAATGAGAGTTGTCCCCGTGGGGGTGCCCCTGGTGAATTTATATATGCAACCAGCTAGGGTTTACATGTGCTACTGGGCTTTGTATTAAGTCGCCGTCTTGGGCCTCCAGTCGGCGCCAGTCGCCTGGGTGCAGCATGCGCCAGTCGCCGTATTGGGCGACTCGACCCGCTCTGGGCTTGGCTTCACTCGGCTCGATCCAGCTGGCGAATCCGCTTCGTGGGTATACCCCGACTGGTATTCCCCCATCAGTAGTCCCCGAGCGCGTTGTCGATTCGACGCGGGCTTGAGGCAGGGCGCGGAGAGTCTTGACGATGGGCCGTGGCGAATTGGCGACGAGCTCCTGAATGGAGAAAAGAACCGTGAAGCGGTAGGCGTGAGCCAGTCGGTGATGGCCAGTTGGCGAAAGACACGGGGTTTCGGAGAAGCCGCCAGTGTCGGTGAGTCCCTGAACGTGGAGCGTGCCGAGTACCCGAGCGCGGAGAGTGGAGAGGTCGAGCGACCGGCGAGTGCCGAGTCTCCCGAGCGCGCCGAGTGGCGAGGTTGGGCGACCGCCCAGTGGCGCTGTCTGTAGCGCGCCGAGTCCCCGAGCGCGTTGAGTACGCGAGGGCGAGTCCGTGGTGGCGAGTACCCGAGCGCGTTGAGTACGCGAGGGCGAGTCCGTGGTGGCGAGTTCCCGAGAGTGTTGAGTACGCGAGGGCGAGTGTTCGCGGTGGCAAGTCCTCGAGCGTGGAGAGTACGCGAGTGGAGATTCCACGGTGGCGAGTCGACGAGGGTGAACCACGGTCGTGGAACCACGCGTACATGCAGCATGCCTAGGAGTAGTCCCCGAGGCTCGAGTTGGCTTGTAGAGGTGACTTGAGGCTCTTTAGAGATGCACACTTCGAAAATAGTAGTGGTTACTGCCGAGCATGGCAAGTGGCGAGGTCGTGCTGGTCCGCGAGGGGAGAGTCCCCGAGCGTGGTGAGTCCGCGATGATTGTGAGTCCGCGAGGTGAGAGTCCCCGAGTGTGGCGAGTCCGCGATGATTTTGAGTCCGCGAGGGGAGAGTCCCCGAGTGTGGCAAGTCCGCGATGATTGCGAGTCCGCGAGGGGAGTCCCCGGTGGCGAGTCCCCTAGCGCGTTGAGTATGTGAGGGCGAGTCCGCGGTGGCGAGTCCCCGGGCGCGTAGAGGACGCGAGGGCGAGTGTCCGCGGCGCCAAGTCACCGAGCGCATTGAGTACGCGATTGGAGAGTCCGCGGTGGCGAGTCCACGAGCGTGGCGAGTCCGTGATGATAGCGAGTACACGAGGGGAGAGTCCTCGAGTGTGGCGAGTCCGCGATGATTGCGAGTTCGCGAGGGGAGAGTCCCCGAGTGTGGCAAGTCCGTGATGATAGTGAGTCTGCGATGATGTTGATTGTGCTGTTTTTGTTAGCGAGTCTCTCGTCTTGGCCCCGGGGGCCAGTCGCATGCCGACTCCAAAGATGGCTCTCGGCTGGGCATTTTTCCTGGACGATCCGAGGCTCTGTTTGCGAGTCCTCATCCGCAGTACTTGGCCGTGCGAGTCGCGCTATCTAAGTTTGAGGAGGACATGGTGCTGTTTGTGTAGCACTACCATTTGTCTTGGCCCGGAAGGCCAGTCGAGCAAGGCGAATCCAATGATGGCTCTCGGTTAGAGTTTTTCGTGGACGACCCGAGACTCGGTTTGCGAGTCCTCATCCACACTACTTGGCCATTGCGAGTCGCTCTTTCAAAGGTTGACAAATACGAATTGATTTTTCCCGAGGGGAAGAGACGCCCAGTAGTGAGTCCATGCAGCGTGGCAAGTGACCCTCTCTGGCGACTCAGACGATGAAGGTCCCTTAGTAGGCGCGACGTACGCATTCGACGTAGCGGACGGGGTCGTACGACAGACGTATGGTCGCGCTATGGCGAAGTCGACGTGGCAGACACGGGGTCAATGCGGCGGATGGAGGTCGCACTATGGCGAAATAGACGAGGCGGACAGGGTCGCAATAGGCAAGTCCCTGAGTCTAGCGAGTCCGTGTTTAAGCGTGTCCGTGTTTAGGCGAGGTCCGGAGCATGGCGAGTCCGCGATGAACAAGTCACCGGACGTGGCGAGTCCGCGGCAGGCGGATCCACGAGCGTGGCGAGTCCGCGACGGGAGGATCCATGAGTGTGGCGAGTCCGCGTGAGGCGAATCACGAGAGGCGAGGCGAGTCTCCGATTGATGGATGCGCCATGATGGTCTTAAACCAACTAACCTGTGTATATATACAAGTCTGAAAGTACAAAAATCTTCATATAATTATATTATGATAAAACAATAGTTGAATAGTTATCACCAGATGTTTTTGTATATCTATCTGGTGATCTCCTCATGGCAGTTGTAGGTATGGCGTCGGAAAGTAGCCTGAATTTTACCATTCGTCTGCTCTGATTAAATCTTAGACTGGCCGATTGCTCGAGACATGCGTAGAAAATAAATACCCACATACGTGGTGAGTCAGTCCGAATAAGATAATCAATAAGAGAGGGGGCAAGTGATTGCATCTAAAGGAATAAAACAAACCCAACGGCCCTTTGCTGTTTTGCTTGGATGAAGTCTGATTTTTTTCGGACGAGCTGATGCCGTTGTGAGGTGCGGCACTGAGATTGAGATCGAGATTCTTTGTAGACGAAGCTATTCCTTGACGCATGTGCATAGAGAACGCGAGTGGACCGCACTTAAGTCGGAGGCTGCAATTCCATCGATCCCTTCTCATACTTGCACACACAAAGCGAGCGATCGGTAGTATAGATAGGAAAAATAAAATTGAATAAACAGGAGAAGGTTTTGTGAAGAATTATTATTCTATCCTTCTATGGATCACATAGTTTCACAAGCCTCTTGTTTCTCCGATCCAAACTCTCGATCGGTGCCGGCCTGACCAGCTGTGCTGCGTGATCAAATCGATCGCACCAATACGTATACGTAGATATGAATAAAATAATCAACTAGCATGGTGATCGGTGAGAGAAGGAATTCAATTAAAACTTAGCTGTCGTGAAGAACCGGCAGGCCGCGCGTGATCGGATGACCGAGCTTCATCAGGGAGAACTATTGTTGGACGGCAATTGGTCGGAGCGGATCTGGTCCGCGTCAATGGGGAGGGATCCCGTCCGGATTATCGTCTCCAAGCACCGCTTGCCCCACGGTGGGCGCCAACTGTCGTGGTATTGCACGCCAGATGCTACTGTGGGTAGATTACGTAGAGGGAGAAAGGCGACGTAGGAGAATCCAGAAGCGAGATTGGCACACGATGTACCTAGGTTCACGTCCCCTTGGTGAAGGATCGCTACATCCTGCTATCAATCCAGTATATGATCATAGATTGGTTTACAAGGGAGCCGCCGTAGGCGGAGGGAGATTAGATCTAATGAGAGCTGTCCCTGTGGGGGTGCCCCTGGTGGCTTTATATATGCAACCAGCTAGGGTTTACAAGTGCTAGTGGGCTTTGTATTAAAGTCGTCTTGGGCCTCCAGCGGCGCCAGTCGCCTGGGTACAGCATGCGCCAGTCACCGTATTGGGCGAGTCGACCCGCTCTGGGCTTGGCTTCAGTCGGCTCGATCCAGCTGGCGAATCCGCTCCGTGGGTATACCCCGATTGGTATTCCCCCATCACCCTTAACAGGTTTAATCTGGGCCCTTGACAATGGTCGGGGCCATATCCCTCTATCAGGCCTCATATGGAAGGGCGCGTGCCCTGAAGGTCATGGGAGATCGGTTCTTTTAGCTTTTCATTTCTTGAAGGGGTTCCACCGAATCTACTTTACAAAAGCGGGGACGGCGGAAACAAGGTCGCGGGAACTAGAAAGGGGGCATCGTCAGGTATCCATTATGACATTACTGGTCTGAACCCGGGTAGCGTTAATGGATCAGAGTTTCCTTCAGGCCCCTGGGTGATGACACGTCATATCCCTTCAAGGTTCCTGCACATGCTGGGGTGGAAAGAGGTGCCGGCGGGTCTCCGGGGGCGTTAGCCCTACCTGACACAGTTCGAGTAGGTTCTCCCGACCCAGCGCACTGCCGAGACCGCCAACAATGGCTCTCGAGCCATCTCCTTTCCTAACCCATCTGGTCATACTCCCTGGCATGGCCCCTCCCGCGCAGATGGGGAGGAGGTCCACACCGAAGATTATCAAAAGAGGAGGGGCGGAGCAGCATGCCCATGGTGACATGGTTATACCCTACGGGTACGTAACTTCAGCATACCTAGTCCAGCCCAAAGAAGGCCCACGGCAGACATACGCTGGCCCATGAAGATTTTCGGGTGGCCAAGGCCCATGACGTCTTCGGATCCTTGGAGAGCAAGACTAGAGGAGATAGGAAATTCAAAGGGGTAAAACCCTAGAACTTGTAACCGACTAGGACTACGCCCGGGACCTGCCTAAATCTATATAAAGACCAGGAGGGCACGTCCTAGGGCAACTCGACTCATACTTTCGCACACGCATCCATGCCAGATCGAATATACGCACCCTGTAACCTTCGGTTCCGCCGTAATCAAAGAGCAGACAAGCAGGAGTAGGGTTTTCCCTCAGGGGGCCTGAACCTGGGTAAATCTCGTGTCCCCTGGTTGCTTGTCTGTTAACCGTGCCACGATCTCCAGCATCCCCATCTTCTCCAAAACCCAAGTCCATAACAATGGGCATTGACGAGATTAAACCTCGTCAATTGGCGCCGTCTGTGGGAATTGGGGCTGCTGATTGTGCAGTCGTGACGGTTCCGACCCGATCGATCTACAACTCCACGGCGACGGAGAATCACCTCCTCTTCGGCGCTTTCGACTTCACCGCCCACTCGCCGGATACCATGAAGGATTTTGAGCCCGTAGGCGACGGACTCGAAATCTTGTTCGGGAGCTTCTGCTTCCAGGTGGGACAAACTGGCACCCTCCGCCTCCCTGAGCGGGTGCCTGTGCCGTCAATCAGGCCCGCTTCGTGGGCTCCACACCCCGTGCTACGCACGTCACCATCAACAGATGAGTTCTACAGCAGCAGCTGCAACTCCGATCTGTGTGATCCACCTTCGGATGAAGGGACCTACGGTTCCGGATCCGAAAGCTGCGGCAGCAACCAACCAATCTGCATGCGCTATCTGTGCGCCACAGTCATCCAAACCGACGAGGAAACGCCTAACCCGCCGCCCAACCCCAACCCGCAGGACAGAAATGGCGAAAACGGTGGAAACAGCGAAAACGGGGAAAACAGTGGCCACCTCATCCAACTTAGCAAAGAAGGATGGGTCGAAGCACGCCGCGCCGTTGCAGGCGAAATAGTCCTACCTCTGGACTCCCCACGTGATCTGCTGAGGGCATACCACTACCTCCTCATCGAGGAGCACAAGAAGCAAGTCAAGATGCAGGAGTCGCTCGACAAACGCAAGCAAGCAGCCTCTGAGTCCAGTGCGCGACGAGTTGCGCTCTCCGCCATGGGACCCGGCTCTAGCACAAACGGAAATCAGGGAAACAAGCACCGCTCTCAGGTGGAAAACATGGACCCCAAGGAGCGGCGTGACGTGACCCGAACTCTCCATACATCGTTCATGGATATGGACGCTGACGGCAACATCATCCCGAAGACGCCACAAGCTGCGATCATGGCAGCCACTGCGTATCTCGCGGCTCACCCACCTCCGGAGGGGGACCCGAAAAGGGCCATGCATAGGTCCGCACTCACCGGACTAGGACTAATAGGAGCTGCGCTCCACGAAGACGCTCCTGCGGAACCAAAGAAGAAAGCTCCGGCCAGGCGCGACCGGAGTCCCACCCCCTCATCTGAAGAGGAAGAGGAGCACGATCTTCCTCGAAGGAAGAAGAGCTCGCACCGCCATAAAAGCGACCACGACGCTAGATACAAGCTTACACAGCGCAAGATCGATAAATCACGTGCTAAACGCGCCTGCTCGTCTGAATCTGAGATGGATGAAGACGAAGGAGAACTCTGCTGGGCTCGATGCTTCAGCAGATCCGTCCGGCGAACACAGATGCCACGCAACTTCAAGCTTCCTTCGGATACTCCGAAGTTCAACGACACGCAAGATCCAAAGTCCTGGCTCAGTGACCATCTGTCATCCGTCAAGCTTCATGGAGGCAACAAAGAAACCGCCATGCAATGCCTTCAGCTGCAGCTAACAGGCGCAGCGCGGGCCTGGCTTAGCAGCCTATCATCAGGATCCATCCGAAGCTGGGAGGATCTCGCTTACAGCTTCATCCGAAACTTCAAAGGCACCAGCAAGAGGCCCGCCTCAATTGAAGAATTGCGAGCCTGCACTCAGAGAACGGGTGAATCTATTCGCTCGTACATACTACGCTGGTCTACAACCAAGAACTCCGCAACACACATCTCCGAAGAGCGGGCCATCGACGCCTTCAGGGACGGCGTCAAACGCCCAGACTTCAAGGAGAAACTTGGACGTGTAAAGCCCAAGACACTCGACCAGCTCATGGAAATCGCCAACAGTTGGGCAGACGGCGAAGATTGCATCCAGCGGGCGCAATCAGATGAAGAGGACGACTATGGCCGAAGACGCGAACGCCGCAGCAAGAGGAGATCGCGCGTCTACAAGGACCGTGAAGGACCCGACATGGTCGCAGCCGGCTACGCCGACCGCCGTAATGACAACAGCCGCAACAACGGAGGATACCGCAGCGGAAACTTCCGCGACAACGGACGACCAACGCAGTCGTGGCAACGCCCCGACCGCGACAACGGACCCTCAGCATTCGACAAACTTTCGGGTCCATGCACCATCCACTTCTACATCGACAAACAAGATGGCAAAAAGAAAGCTAGCCACGCGAGTTCCAGAAACTCAGCGAAGGCATGGTGCAGATGAGGCAACAAGATCCAATCCCTGCGTTCGGAAACGCACCTACGCCAGGTGAAATAGCACACGGAGCTCCTCCACCGCCGCCTATTGGAGGCCCAAATCAACCAGTCGCACCAGCGCAAAACAACGCCGGGGTCGCATACCCCCACCAAAAGGAGCACTCAATATGATACAGAAGGGACACCCCACAAATAGGGTGCAGAAGAAAATCACCTGACAAATCAACTTGGCCGTGGCAACTCCGCCTGCAATCCCTGAGTACCTCAACGGATCGGAGTCCTGCATCACATTCACTCGCGCGGATCACCCTTGCCAGATCCCTCGCCCAGGTCATGCTGCCCTGGTGCTGGAGGCGCAGATCGGAGGCTTCGAGATGAGTCGCGTCTTCATGGACGGCGGCAGCGGCATCAACCTAATGTTCGCAAGCACTCTAGCAGCTATGCGGATCCCGCAATGCAGCCTGGAACAATCAGACACAACGTTCCACGACATTGTCCCAGGGAAGGGCATCTTCCCCCTGGGCAAAATAGGGCTCGATGTCATCTTCGGGAAGCCGGACAACTTTCGGCAGGAGCGCCTAGAATTCAAAGTGGTGGACTGGCCGTCGCAATACCATGCCATCCTGGGACGTGTAGCATTCGCAAGGTTCCTGGCCGTCCCACACTACGCATACCTACTACTCAAGATGCCAGGACCAAGGGGCGTCATCATAGTCCACGGGAGCTTCACCCGATCGGACCAATGCGACAGGGATTTCAACAAAATCTCCCAGTCCTTCGGCATGCAAGACGAGCTCGTAAGGCTCCGCGAGGTGACGGACAATGGGCTACCCCCAGTCACAAGGCAGAACGCACCCGACATGTCCTTCGACTCCACCGTCAACACCAAGAAAGTGCAGGTCCATCCGACAGATGCCTCCAAGACGGCGCTGATCGCCAACGACCTCAGCACCGCATAGGAAGGCGCGCTCGTCGAATTCCTCCGTGAGCACTGGGAAATCTTCGCCTGGTGTCCTGTGGACATGCCAGGAGTTCCCAGGGAATTCGCCGAGCACGCACTCAATGTCTTCCCAGACACCAAGACAGTCAAGCAGTCTATCCGAAGACTGTCGGAGCCACGAGCCGAAGCTATCGGCAAGGAGATCAACAGATTACTCGCAGCAGACTTCATCCGGGAAATCAAGGAAAGCGAGTGGCTGGCAAATACGGTGATGGTCCTAAAGAAGGACACGGACATCCTGCGGATGTGCGTGGACTTCACGTCACTAAATAAACGCTGCCCAAAGGACCACTTCCCTCTACCTCGGATCGACCAGATCATCGATTCGACTGCAGGTTGTGAGAAGCTCTCCTTCCTCGACGCCTACTCAGGCTATAACCAGATTCGACTCAAGGTCGAAGATCATGAGAAAACGGCGTTCATCACACCGTTCGGAGTATTCTGCTACAACACAATGCCCTTCGGGCTAAAGAACGCGGGTGCCACGTACCAGCGATGCATGCAGGCTTGCCTCAAGGACCAGATCGGTCGCAACGTCCAAGTCTATGTCGACGACATAGTCATAAAAACCAAGGAGGCAAGCACACTTATCAACTTTCTCCGCGAGACGTTCGACAACCTTGATCGCTACAGGATCAAGCTCAATCCAGAAAAGTGCGCCTTCGGCGTCCCCTCGGGTCAGCTGCTCGGGTACTTCATCTCTCAGCAAGGGATCGAAGCGAACCCGAAGAAAATCAAAGCTATCATGACAATGGAGAAGCCGAAAAACCTCAAGGGCTTTCAGCAGCTCGCAGGGCGAGTAGCGGCACTAAGCAGGTTCATCAGCCGCATGGGCGAGAAGGCCCTACCATTTTACCAGCTGCTGCGCAAGGCAGACAAGTTCGAGTGGACACCAGAAGCCAATGACGCATTCGAAAGCCTCAAGCGGCTCCTCTCCACCTCGCCCGTTTTGGTCATGCCAAAAGAGCGCGAGCCCCTGTTGTTGTACATAGCAGCCACACACTAGGTGGTCAGCACAGTACTCGTGGTCGAACGACCCGAAGAAGGAAAGACCCACGGGGTACAACGCCCAATTTACTACCTCAGCGAGGTTCTCACTCCAACAAAACAGCGGTACCCGCACTACCAGAAGCTGGCCTACGGCGTGTGCATGACGGCTCGACGACTGAGCCACTACTTCCAGGAGCATCAGGTGATGGTCGTCAACGAGGTACCCCTGAACAACATCCTGAATAACCCAGAGGCCACAGGACGCGTGGCCCTGTGGGGCATTGAACTATCACCCCTGGACATCATCTACGAGAAGCGACACGCAATCAAATCTCAAGTCCTTCCAGACTTCCTGGTACACTGGATGGAGCTGCAGCTGCCTGACACCCCAGATATGTCATAGTCCTGGACAATGCATTTCGACGGCTCCAAGCGCGAAGCAGGAGCAGGGGCAGGAGTCATACTGACCTCCCCGCAAGGTGACAAAATGAAGTACATTCTTCGGATGAAATTCAGAGCCTCCAACAACGAGGCCGAATACGAAGCCCTCATCCATGGCATGAAGATGGCAAAAATATGTGGCGCAACGCGCCTGGTCATCTACGGTGACTCCAACCTTGTCGTACAGCAGACGATGAATGAGTGCGACGCACACGCCGAAAACATGATCGCGTACCGCGCGCTATACAACGCACTCGAAGGAGAATTCGACGGCTGCGAACTTCGGCACGTTGGAAGAGAGAGCAACGAGGAGGCCGATAAACTCGCCAACATCGGCTCCACTTGTGCAAAGGTGCCACCAGGTGTGTTCCTCGAACAGATCTGCGTGCCATCCATCAAGAGAAAATTCCCCAAAGGATCACCCAAAGAAGCAGAACACTCGGGGGCTACGCTACCCGAAGGTCATGAAGGACCCGAAAAGTCGGATACCAAAGTTGCCATGGTCAACCTGATGCAGGTCATGGCAGTTGAAGAAACTTGGACACGTCCATACCTCCAGTTCCTGACAAACGGAGAATTGCCTGACAGCCCGACAGATGCCCGGCGCATATCTCGTCGATCGAAAGCCTTCACCATCATCAACGGCGAGCTGTACAAACGCAGCATTACGGGTGTATTGCAACGGTGCGTCACCATCAACGACGGCAAGGCCATACTCCAAGATATCCATGAAGGCATCTGTGGCCACCACGCAGGCAGTCGCTCCCTCGTCGCCAAAGCTCTGCGAGCAGGATTCTACTGGACAATGGCCATGAGCGACGCGAAGGACATCGTTCGAAGATGAAACGGGTGCCAACGTTTCGCCGACAAACCGCACGCACCTGGGTCTGAACTTCGACCCATACCCATAGCCTGGCCTTTTGCCCAATGGGGCCTCGACATGATCGGCAAACTGCCAAAATCTTCGAAAGGAGGACACGTCTTCCTCCTGGTCGCAGTCGACAAATTCACCAAGTGGATCGAGGCCATGCCAGTCACCAACCAGAAGGGCAAAACCGCCGTCAAGTTCTTCGAATCCATTGTCTACAGGTTTGGCGTACTGCACAGCATCATCACCGACAACGGATCAAACTTCATCTCCGAAGAATTCCAGGACTTCTACGAAGGCCTCGGGATCAATATCACGTATGCCTCAGTGGAACACCCGCAAACAAACGGGCAAGTGGAAAAGGCCAACGGCCTAATCGGCGCTGGCATCAAGAAGCGCCTCATGAGCTCACTCGAGCACAAAGCTGGAAACTGGACGAAAGAGCTACCGTCTGTCCTGTGGAGCTTACGTACTACGCCAAACAGCTCCACCGGCTACACACCGTTCTTCATGGTGCACGGAGCTGAGGCCGTGCTACCAGCCGAAGTACGCCACCAGGCTCCACGAGTCGTCGCTTACAGCGAAGCCGAGTCCACGGCTGCACTCGAAGACGCCGTCGACACACTCGACGAAGCACGGGATATAGCAGCAGCTCGATCAGCGGTGTACCAGCAGAGTCTCCGGAACTATCACAGCCACCGGCTGCGCCCAAGGTCCTTCGTCGAAGGAGACCTCGTCTTGCGACTCAAGCAAAAGCGACCGAACAAACTCGATTCACCATGGGAAGGACCCTATGTCATCACCGAAGTCATCCCAGGTGGCGCCTATCGCCTCAAGCACGTGGAGTCTGGAGTCGCATACTCCAACCCATGGAACATCTCGCACCTGCGACGATTCTACCCGTAGCAACCTACCCCCCTTTTTTACTTTCAATAAGGCTTTCAGCCAAGGCTACTCGGCCGAACCATGTACCTCCTCCATTACGATATAAATAAAGCTAAGTGTCTTGCCCCCAACCTTCGGTTGACCATTTTCTGCAACTTTACTACATGCTACATACGCACTTGGGGGCTCCCCCCACCTCACGATTTCATCGACTGAGGACCAAACGTGTACACCTGAGTAGCTGACTACGTCAGGCAAACGAAAAGGGCACGTACTCAATCAAAGCACTACGTGCTCACAAACAAGCAAACCTTTACAACAAAGGGCACATAAACGCCCAGCTGCAATATACAAATTTTACATCTATCTGTTTATTTTTAGGTCCTACCTATTCTGAAGAATAATCTGAGCACGCTGCTCAAAAAAATCTATAATTTGTTCAGCATACTGCCTTACAGCCGCGTAATGCGGACGCATGTTCCACTCGCCACCATCTGGTCGAGGATGTGGCCCAGTCGCCACAGCAGCCAAATCTACGTCAGGGCGGTGCACCCTCACAAGAGACAAGGCAGCCTTCACCCCTACGACGAGCTGCTGCCGCACCAGCTCCTTGACATTGCTGGCACTCCGAAACTTCGTCAGAAGACCTGCAAGGGTCGTTGGCATGGCATCCAACGGAAACATGACGTGCAGCACCAAGGAAAGTGATGTCTGCACCTGGCGGAGCACCCGCGAAACCTGGTAGACACGATCCTGCACCGTCGCCAGAACCATGGCGCGATCACGATCCATCCAGAAGAAGCCGCCGGCCTCCATGTCCTGTTGAGTCAAGCAATTGACTCGAACAGCGATACGCTCCTTTTCTTCCCTCGGAGCAAGATTGGCACCTACGACAGCCGCACAAAACAAGAATAAGGCCAGCAGGCTCACCCGAAGAACTGAGCTACAGCCCGAAAGAAGGATCAACTTACATTGGAGCTGCTCGGACAGCCGACCCAGCTCCGCCATCAAATACTCCTCTCTCGCTGCACCACGGTCTGCCTTGGATTTCCAAACGTCGGTGCGACCGCGTAACCCAAGGAAATCTCTCTCCAAGATGCGCACGCAATCTCGAAGAAAAGCGAGCTGCGAGGAATCATCCAATGATGGTCGCAAGGGCCTTCCGGATGAAGTGTCAACTGGGTCAGCACCCGAAGGATCCTATAGCAGCAGAAAAAAAAGAAGGCACACCGACATTCAGCCAAGGATAGAGCACAACTTGGAGGAATTCATTAAAATATATAAGGCCACTACGTGGCATAAGGATGGTACTACAACATATATTTACAACAAAAGTAGACTACAAACTACCCTACGTCTACTATGCCTAAGGCGGAGGACACTAAGTCGCCTCAGAACCAGACTGCCTAGCTTTGGCCTCGCCCTGCAGCCGCAATGCATACTCAGACAACAAGTCAATGAGCTTGGGCCCATATCGTCTGCAGCGAGCGGAGTAGGCGGCGAAGGCTACCTCGGATCCATCCGCAGCCGTAGGCATCCGAGAAGTAATCTGGGGCAGGTCCAGCTCCGCCCCAGCCGCCATGGCCATCGCCAGCCCGACGAACGCGCCGATGCCCTTCTGCTTGCGCTTATACGCTGCAGGCGCTTCGGCTGACAAAGCCTCTGCCAGGGCATCCACATCTTCAAGGGATGCGCCCTTCGGGAAGAGCTCCTGGTAGAAGCGACCAAGGACCTCTTTCGCCTTGGCAAGGGAGTTGACGACGGTGCTGCAGCGGTCTTCGACCGCTACAGTGGCATCATCTAGAGCACTCCCGTGCTCCAGAGCACCGCGGTCGAACTTGATGCCTACGGCATCTGAGACAAAAAAGAAGAAAACATGAAGAAAGGCAACATAGAAGAAGATCCGTAGAAAAAGAAGCAAGTACAAAAGCTAACGCTCACCCAAAATAGCCTTGGCAGCAGCCATGAGCTTCTCCACCACCCCTTTTTCACGAGCAGCCGCAATGGTGGCCAGCTGCTCCTCACGATCTGCGGCCTCCTGCTGCAAACGCTCTTTCGCTTCGGCTGCCTTCGTCAGCTCCAGCTCAAGGCGCTCTCTCGCACCAGCGGCAGCTTCGGCCTTCTGCTCCGATTGGCCAAGGCTCTTCTTCAGAGCGTCAACCTCATGGAGAGAGTCGTTATGCTCCTCTGCATTTACAACAAGCAAGTGTCAAAGAACAGGACCAGGATAAACAAGAGAAGTACTACAAGGCAGACGAATACCTTGAAGCTGCCGCAGTCTCGCCTCCAGCGTCAGGCGTTCCTCCACCAGCCGCTTGGCCTCTTGGACAAAAGGCTGCAGCAAAAGGCAATAGTAGTAAGAACAGGACTTGGGGGCTACGCCCAACATAAAGAAGCATAAACAACATCAGCATACGAAGACACTCGGGGGCTCCCCCCGTAACATCAAGCAGAAAAACTTACGTGCTCCGAAGGCGAACCTACAGGCCCGCCTGCGAAATTCTGAGGCGCAACCACCAGCCTCTCCTGCACAGGAGGAACTGGCGCAGCGTCACCAGAAGTCGCCACCGTCTGAGGAGGAGGCGACGCAATGTTCGACTCCCCCATCATCTCTCGCGCACCATCACTAGAGCCGTCGGAGGATTGCCTGCATACGAACCAATCAACACAGGTGCAAAAATAACAAGGGAACAAAGGACAACAGTGGCAACAAGAAAACTTACGAGCCCAACGTGCTCAGGTCGAAGATAGGAGAAGCCCTTCGGGCCCTCTTCTCCTCCTTCTTTTCTTCCTTCTTCTCCTCCTTCTTTTCTTCCTTCTTCCGCTTTGCTGGCGGGTGCGGAGCAATAGCCCGCACATGAATGGCAGGAAGGGGAGAGGAAGAACCCCCATGAACATCATCATGACGCTCAAGGCCCAGAGGATTTCTGGGAGTCAGAGGAGTCGAGGCATCTGACGACTCGCTAGAGCTCCGTGATCCCTTGCGCGAATGGTCCTCACTCGATTCGTCGGCATCCTCCGCTGGGGATCGCGCTAACGGTAGCTCGGACACGGAATCCACCACTTCATTATCCGGGGCATTCGGATACCTTTCGGGCAACGGTGGTGCCATGCCCGGCACTTTGAAGCTCTGCAAAAGGAAAAGGAACTTTGTTAGCAAACAAAGGAAAAAGTACACAGCTAACAAAAACAAAAGGGGAGCACTACGTGGGCAAATCTACACCTTCGGTACGACCAACGTCGAAGAAAAGGGAGAAGTCAGCGACTTCCCCGGGATTTCTTCGTCGGCCTTGAACTTCAACAGCGCGCGAAGAGCCTTGTCAAGTTCCACCTCGGAGATTTTCTCACTCGAAAGCCTCGTCGGATCACGGCGCCCAGAGTAAAGAAACATCGGATGCGCCCTCGCTTGGAGAGGCTGCACCCGACGCTCAAGAAACGTCCGGATGATGTCGACACCGTTCACCTCCTTCTCAAGAATCAGTTGGAGATCCTCCACCCGACGGTACAGGGCCTCTATCTCCGCCACCTCACCGTCTAAGATTTGGTTTTTCCAGGATCTTTTCTTCTCAATCAATTGGGAGGGGTCAAAAGGAACGAGACCAAAATCTTGCCCAGGCAGTACGGAGTCACGGATGTAAAACCATTTCCTCCGCCAGTACTGGACAGATTCGGACATGGAAAAGGAAAAGAATTGCACATTGGGACTGAGGGAGATGATGAAACCCCCAATGGGATACACACCATTCGAACCAGACTGCCTCTTCACGGAATAAAGCTTCCGGAAGAGGCCAAAGTGCGGCTCAATGCCAAGCCAACACTCGCAAAGCGTGATAAAACACGCAATGTGGAGAAGGGAGTTGGGAGACAGATGATGGAGTTGAACCCCATAGAAAAAGAACAGTCCACGAAGGAAGTCATGGACCGGAAAAGAAAACCCGCGAATCATGAAGGCAACAAACATAACCCGATACCCAGATGGGGGACGGGGGATTACCTCATTGCCGGGGAGTCTCACGGCCGTCGTATCTTGCGGGATCAGGCTCCGCTCGTGCAGTTTGCGGAGATCACTCTCCCGCGTTTCTGATCGCCGCTGGCCACCGTCGGTGACGCGAGCAGTGGTGGTTCCCTTCTTGCCTCCGGTGGCGCTGGTCCCAACCGCAGATGAGGATTTCTTTGTTTTCCCCATGGCGCTAAGGCGGTGGTGGCGTTGCCAACGAAGAAAGACAAAGGAAATGTGGAGGAAACTCTCAGCGCGCAGCCAGAATAGCTCAAGAACGAGGAGGCAGTGAATAGATGAACTGCTGCGGTGAAAAACAAACCACGATTTCACCAGGAATTATAACAGTGAAGACGACGCACGCTGGCCGTCCATCGAGAAGATCTAACGCCAACGGTAGATCTGGTCGTACACGTGTCAGCACCAAAACGAACCGTCGTTACCACGCCGTCCACTATGTGCGGAAATCGAGGAGACGCCGTAATCATCTCCACGCCGCGCGTGACCGGTCAATTCAAAGTTAGCAAGTGGGACCCACGCTTCGTCCAGTCAAGTCATCTCTAGCGTAGCAGACGCTTGAGGTCATCGATCGTAAGCACTGACGTCATCAAAAGCTATACTAGCACCACTTCGGCTCCATAGTTAAAAGTACTCACTCGAATCTATGATTCGACTAAATACTTGGGGGCTACTCCTATCAGGAGCGCTAGCCGCGCACCAGACAGACAAATGAGGACAAAATTACTTATCTGAGTCCTACGTCGAGTCTACGACTCCACTACGGACTCGGGGGCTACTCCCAAAGGGAGGATGGATTTAAGCATCCGAAAATTTTCGAGTCATGCGGACCTAATGATTGAAACAATGCTTGAACTAAAAGTCTCCGTTCGAGTCTACGACTCGAACAGACACTTGGGGGCTACTCCCATAGGGAGCGCTGGTCGCGCACCCTATGAAATCTTCGAATGCGATCTTCCGGATCCGCATGCAAAAACTTTTTTGGCAACTCTGCCCCAACAAAACGCTAAGTGAGCAACAATCTCTTGGCCACCCGAAGCACCTCCGAGGTGATAAATGTTTGGATGCTGCGTCTGCGACGCAAAGATAAGACCTACAGATAGCATCTGATGGCCTGGCAACGCACCTGACTGCGCTCTGCTAGTATGAATCCGTACCAGCAGGTACGATGAAAAATCCTGACGGACGCGTTGGGTACACCCATTAAAATCACTGGAATTCCACTCCTATAAGTCCTCCGCAGCCTAAGTTGAATTACGCCAGCATGTGTTCCAGACCCGGGTTAAGGGACCCGAACCTGAAGAAGATCGTGTTGTTTCGTCCTAAGACAGTTAACTGACCCTGATCCGTCGGGTGAGTCAGGCACGCGCATCAACAATCCCTACACACATATACTATTAACATATAGCTGCTCCCGAAGGATGGAAGAGTCCTCGGCTGAATCTACGATTCGACTGATCACTCGGGGGCTACTGACATGGTTATACCCTACGGGTACGTAACTTCAGCATACCTAGTCCAGCCCAAAGAAGGCCCACAGCAGACATACGCTGGCCCATGAAGATTTTCGGGTGGCCAAGGCCCATGATGTCTTCGGATCCTTGGAGAGCAAGACTAGAGGAGATAGGAAATTCAAAGGGGTAAAACCCTAGAACTTGTAACCGACTAGGACTACGCCCGGGACCTGCCTAAATCTATATAAAGGCCAGGAGGGCACGTCCTAGGGCAACTCGACTCATATTTTCGCACACGCATCCACGCCAGATCGAATCTGCGCACCCTGTAACCTTCGGTTCCGCCGTAATCAAAGAGCAGACAAGCAGGAGTAGGGTTTTCTCTCCGGGGGCCTAAACCTGGGTAAATCTCGTGTCCCCTGGTTGCTTGTCTGTTAACCGTGCCACGATCTCCAGCATCCTCATCTTCTCCAAAACCCAAGTCCATAACAATGGGCATTGACGAGATTAAACCTCGTCACATGGTTAAAGAAGCTGGGGCGGCTCCCCCTCCTCGATTTTGGCGCAAGCTTCTGCGACAATGTAGATTTATAGGATGGAGTCAAACATGCGGGTGATCATGCGCCTTCTCACCAGGGGGCTTTGCACCCCCCAAAAGAAGGCGAGCTCCACATGATCCCCTGGCTCCCGGGGGAGGGCAACAAACACCCGGGCAAACCACCGGGTGTAAACACTCAACCGTCCGCCCGCCCGCTGCCGCATCTGCAAGAGAGGTTGAGGTAGGTGATGCCCCATCGCTCCCTTCTTCGCCCGGTCACACCTTGTTGGGGAGGCCTCGAAGGGAGAAGCAAAGTTTCTTCTAAATGATCCCCCCGAGGTATGTCCCTGGTGAGGGATCAGCCGCTGGTGGGTGAAGAGCTTGATGACATAGTGGAGTCTTCCTCCAGTTCCTTGGTTGAACCGAGGTGCCGTAAGATTGCCTAGGCGCCCGGCCGCAGGAGGCCGGGCATGGGAGCTATGCCAATGAGGTGCTGCCGGAGGTGCGCCCCCTACCTGGCGTGCCAAATGTCGTGTCTTGATTTTTGACATAGGGGGTATGAGTCCCCCTTTGTTGTTCATCTAGGGGCGCAACGTCCGGCGAGCTCAATCGGCGAGCTAGACGAACAGAATCACACATAGAGATAATGTTTTTACTCAGGTTTAGGTCTGTAGTGAGCGGAGCCCTACATCCTATAACTATCTGCTACCATATTATCACTAGGTTACGATGGGTTCCTTCTCTGGGAAGGTTCTCTCTTCTCAGCCAACTATCTTCCTCTCACTATCTCAACCTGGGCCTCCTTTTATATGGAAAGGGGACACCACAAGGGTCAAAACATACGCGGCGGTGCGATCTTGCCATGCGGCTAGCCTTGACCTACAATGTGGCTTGGCGCTCCTGCCTTAGCACCATGTGTCACTCAGAGTCTACCTGGTGTAGAGTGATGCTAGGACGTGTACCAGTCAGGTCCTTTTCCTTGGCAACTTCCTGGGGTTGTCCTGCCGCCAGGGGTTCTATCGAGATCCCGTGAAAGGACCTTCCTGAGCCCCCCGAGCGGTCACCGATTCTGGGTCACGCACCGCCCGCACGCCCTGGTGAAAGGGCATGTATGCCCCATGTGTGGTTTTGGTAATTAATGACAATCTCTATGGACTAATGTGTAAATTGAGTTTCACTTGTAGGTTTGTCCATTGGTATCACTTGGGCCATGTGTTGGTCTCAAGGTTGAAAGATGAAGAAATGTCCAAGGGATTTGTGCCATTGGAATCATGAAGAAAGAAGGAGCCTGATGGTTGATCAAGACAAGTGCAAAGAGTTGCATCAAGATGGATCAACCTCAAGAAGGGATGAAGAAGGGCAAGCTCAAGATGCGCCATCTCTAGAAGATCTCATGATTGAAGCTTGCCATACTCATGATCATGGGGTGATGAAGACAAGTTCAAAGAAGAGGTTTCCCCATGGAGTATGGGGGAGCAATTTGCTTGTCTTCATCTCCATCAAGCAAGAGCAAACAAGAAAGGTGTTCCCACTATAGAAGAACAAGACGGTCTACATCAAGTTCAAGTGGGATGCTGAAGGCAAAGGTATGTTCTTGATAGGGATTCTCTTTTGCCGGTCTCCTGTTGTTAGTTGGGAGACCGGGTTTAGGGTAGATAGCCGTACTATCAAGAGGGGATCTCAAGCGGGTGTCTCGTTTTCATCGTTCAGAGAGAGCTCAAACCTTTGCACTCATAGCATCATATTTCTCGGTTGTTATTTGGTTCTTGTCCATGAGAGGATCTAGAGCTTGTGGTCATCATTATAACAAGCTCTAGTTCATCAAATAAGGATTTCACTTGCATATCTTATTGCGGTTTTTTGATCTTGCGAGTTTTCCGGCTCCACACCTTGGGAGATAATCCACATATTTATTAATGGTATTCTATCCCCTAGGTGATACCCATTATTTCGATTCAGCGAAAGTTATTGATCTTGCATTCTATTCGTTGTTATCTTTCCAACAAAATTGGTTTCATCTCGTTTGGAGTTCGGATGCGAAAGTTATTGCCTTTCTGGTTTCTGGAATTTCCCTGACCGGAAGTTCCGGCTTCTCATCGGAAGTTCCACTAGGGCATTTTGCCGCAGGAAGTTCCGGTGGAAGTTCTGGTTCTTCTTCCGCTCACGTACTGCATCCTCTCTATTTGGTTTGTTGTTTTTGACGGAATTTGGGCCGGAAGTTACAGCGGTAATACCGCCCCCACCGGAAGTTCCGACCAGGGACTGGAAGTTCCGCTCGGGCCTAGTTGGCGCCGGAAGTACCGATTGAAAATCCGGCTCTTGTTCCGCTCACGTTCAGTAACCTTCTGTTTTGTATGTGTCTATTTGATGGACTTCAGTCGGAACTTCCACCCGAAGTTCCGGTGGACCGGCGGAAGTTTCGACCAGGACTCGCGTTTTCAGTCTCTCGCATCGTAGTTTTTGACCGTTGGCTGTGTGCCACCAGAACTTCCGGCCTCCCACCGGAAGTTACGGCCAGGGGTCGTGAATGCCCATAACGGGCAGATCTGGGAGCCCTTTAAAAGGGGCTCCTCTTCCCCTTCGTGGGTACTAGCTTTTCTTCTTGGTTCTTGGCTTTCTCTCTCTCCTCCATTGTTGACCTTGAAGAAGCTTTCCCTCTCCCCTTTCCCTTCCTATGATTCTTGCATCTTTTTGAGGGATTTGAGAGAGGAGATATAGATCTACAATCCCCCTGTAACACCCTCAGAATCGGCCCTATGCAAGTTTCAACGATTCCCGCCAAACCCGCATAGAAACGATTCAAAGGTGCCCACTAGGCACTTTCATGCGGGTGGGAAACGAAGTAATACCATTACACAATAGTCCACGATGAAACCCACAGAACAGATATATACAACAATGACTCAAAGAGTCAAGAATACATATATACAATACAAACATCCAAATCACCTCTAAAACGATACAGCGTCCGAGTACGGACAAGATGCAAATTGAGCTAAGAGCCCTGAAGAATAACCAATGGAGTCCATAACCCTGCCCAGGCCAAGCCGGAAGGGTAACCTTGCTAACAACGTCGATCTCAAAACCTGCTTAAACAAAAAGGGTGCCGGCAAGGGGCAAAAGAAAAAGACAGCGGTCAGTATTGAGGCCAGTACACGGCGAGACTAGAATTCGGCGGTCCTCGCCTACATAGGTATGGTGGACTGAGGCGGCATCGCAGAATGCACTAAACAACCTATAGAGACTCAATACAACTGGCGACTATCAGATAGGGGTAAGAAAGACCTATTCGGATCCAACCTGAAACTATCACCAAGGATACCCATCCTGGTATTTCCCCCTCGAAACCAAACAAGAAAGTCAACCGAGGAACTCACACAGTTGGCAGTTTTATTCATTCTGTTATAGTTGAGGCAATTACTAGTCAGATATAGATAGCATGAGTCATCCTGATATTATAAACAATGGGCAGTTTTAGTTAACCATTCCGTTGTAGTTGCAATACTTACTAGTCAGATACTATGGTAACAGGTGACAACCCAAATCCAGCAGTTGTTGGCACTTTTATTTAGCCAGTCCATTATAGTGAAGCTGATTACTAGTCATTATAAAGTCAAATTTATAGCACTACTTTAGTTATAGTTGTCTATGATCGAGATACTGTGCTCCAAGTCGTCCATAACCGCGGACACGGCTTTTAGAAAGTTTTACCCTGCAGGGGGCACAAATAGCAACACACGCACGACCAACCTCTGAAAAACCAAATGAAAACCCAATGAGGCATCACGACAAAGAAATCACAAGATTCATACAATATTTCAGTGGGACACCCCACTAAGCTACCCGCGACGAAGTTGGCCGGCTCCAAGACGGACCCAGAGGTTTGTGACGATGGCTGTAAACGACTGGAAACCCAAAAGTGTGACTGGGCTTGTCGATACCGCGAAAACGTGGCACGGGGTTCCAAAACAGTACCGGCGCTCCACGCGCAATAGTAAATAAAGCAGTAACGCATGGTATAATCATGACATAAGTACAGGATAGTAATAAAGCCCCAAACTACTTTGTGGCCCCAAGAAATAAGATATGACTCAAGCTCATGCTAAGGGGATTCATGGGCCCACATGAGGATAGTGCGAATATTCAAGGAACATGTATCAAGTACTCGGGGTCCTACGGGACACAAGTGGACGGTTAAAAACCAAATAACATCTATTGCCCACTTGCGCCTCTTCATTATTTACCTACTTCAATTTTAGTTATTAAACGGTAATTACAGCCATGATCATCTCCAACATTAAGCATGAGGCATTACTCCAACAACCGTGGAACATCGACGGCGCGACGCATCACCGGCGTAAGCAACTACGACTCACAGGGCCGACTAACTACCAAACAATAGGTAGTAGGATGTGTCCATGGCAATATATGGGCTGCAGGAAAATATAAAGAGGTACGAAATCTATAACATCGCAACACAGATAGCAATAGATTAATAGGAGAAAGTAAATACTAGAAATGTAAAATAGGTAGAAAGAGGGAGAATGCTCGCCTAAAAACATTGCCGAAGGTTCATCCGAAGATCAGGTCGTCACTCGCATCGACTCATCGGCCTAATCCGCGAAGAAGCAAAGCACTAGAAGAAACACCGGATGCACTATTTAATGCTACGGCAAAAGATCGGGCATGATGCATGTATGATGTATGGCATGGCAAGAATGCGATGCAATTAGGCCATATTAAGAGGAGCCGGAGTCCCCACAATTAATTATTAAGTTCGTGTTATTTAGATACCTGCAATTTAAATGTTGTCTTATCAAGGCAAAATATTTCACCAGTTCAATTCATAAATTTAAATGGGATCAATATTAGACTAGATGTGCTTGCATATGGTCTCCGTATTTAATTATGAGTTGAATCAGCATAAATCCCGCAAACCACACTATAATTATGCAAGCATGATATTTAATATGCATCGAGGTATATAGCATTTATTAAGTAGAGGCTCGAAAAGGGGTCACACTTAGGGGTCTCGGCGAACTTGGTTTGGAGAGGGTTCGGTTCAGTCTCGACGCCGGGATCAGTCTTCAGATTCCGAGAGAGGGGTCTTCGATTTCCGTGACGACGTCCTCGATGCTCCGTGCCGAGGGCATCGAGGTTTCTGTGTAAGAGATCTTGGTGTTCCGGGTCGAAGTGCTTGAGTGTCGGTGTCAGGCTTAGATTCGGCGCCGATGGTTCTCCGGGTTTATTTTCAGGTCGATGTCGATCTTGTCTTAGGGAGCACGGTACTCACATTGCCACACGAGATTTGTATACGAGGCATCATTCCAATTGGCCGTTAATCAGTAACACATCACCTGCACACACCCTTCTCATTGACACTAGCACAAGGAACATCGGGAGGGCCTGCGAACTTGGCATCCCCAGCACATGAAGAGAGCCGAAGGAGAGAACTACCGAGAGGAAGGGCGATGGCCCATGAGCTTGACGAGCAGTGCTGTAGAGGCGTCCTGCACATGGACGAGGATGGACGCGGCGGTGAAGCTCGCGGGCGAGGGCGCTCAGGAGGGCGGTGCTGCAGGACGGCCACGACGATGGGGCATGGCGACACAGCAGGGACGATGGGTTCTACAGAGGCGCACGCTGGCCGACAAGGAAGGAGTAGGCGTCGGACCTGTCGGCGACGACCCAGGGGAAAGGGGAAGCGGCAACGAGGGAGGCGGGGTCGACCTGGGATGGCCGGAGCTTTGCGGGGGAAGATGGGAGGGCGACCAGAGTAGGCGCGGCGGAGGCGAGGTGCCGGATGGGCGAGGTGGCCGCGGAGAGAGATGATGACGGTGCTCCTGCGTGGGGAGGAGGCGCTGCCACAGCTCGCAGGGAAAACGATGGCGGATGCTTGCCGGGGAGGTGGAAGCAGGGGAGGTGGGGCGACACGTCGGGAAGGTGCAGGGTGGGAGAGGTCTTCCGGCGGCCGAGGGAGTGGTGTCTGGCTCTAGGGAGGGAGTGGCGGAGCTCCTGGCGGCGGACAGGGACAGGAGGATGAGGGAGGCGCGTGGGCTCGGGATTGGGGATGCGGGGTTGGGGAGCGTGGGCGACGGGGTAGGGCCGGGCAGGGAGACGTGACAATGTGGGTTGGTGTGTTGCGTTACCGAGCATGGGGCAATGCATTCGTGTCGAGCGTGCTAGGTGAGGAGGTCTCATGACCGCGGGGTCGGGTAGGGGCTATGCAGGTGGGTCGGGGTGGGATCTGAGCGTGCGCTGAGTGCGTGTGAGGCCAGTGACAGGGGATGAGGGAGGATCTAGGGTAGTTAGGGTTTTCAGGGTAGATCTAGGGTTTGTTTGGGTGGTAGACGGGCTGCGGTTGGGCTTGACCGGTGGCTGTTTCCCTGGACAAAATAAAAATTTTATATTTTTAATAAAAGATTTTGTCGATAGTTTGATACACAAATAAAATATCCAGAGCGGCCGGGCAATGAGTTTGAAATAAAGGAGGAGATCAATTAAAAAAACAAAATAGGCTTTTAATGAAATTGTTTTAGGCAAAAAAGTAATAATATGCATGATGATGGCATGATGATACATAGCGATACAGACAGGCGATTTTCTAGTAGTGGTTTTATCCGGGGTGCTACAATTCGACACCACTAACAATGGATCTCGCCCTCAATATACGCCTCATGGTACGAGAAAGAAGGCCGACGATCTAAATCTTCTCGCTTCATGTAGATCTTCGCGACACCACTAACAAAGGGTGTGGCCCACGTTCGTTGCGAGAACGCTCCGCAAACAAATGATGAAGGCAGAGGTATCAAAATATAAGGCCACTTCTAACTTCTGCAGATGGAGTAAACTTGCATGATCCACCGATTCAATGTACAAGAGCGAATGATAAGAGTAGTCGGATGGTGATCAGTCCACCGCGCACCCAAAACATTACTCAACATATGAATATGAGAATTATGCAACCAACTCTCGAAATTCAGACTGTAGATCTCGACAAGCGAGGTTCGAAAACAAAGGAGGGATGCAGGTTCTTTATTATATCTTGTGCAGATGAAGTCGTCGCATTGAAAAACACCGGAAGATACAAAGAAAAAAATTAGTGAATTTTTGGGTCCACTAGAAGGTACAACAGATGAAACATTCCTCGGATAGCATGAAGGCCGAATGTCGAAGCACCGTTACAAGAGGAGGAAGTGAAACCCTGAAAGTTCAACGGAAACCCAACCACGAGAATTCCTGGACTCAAAGAAAAGATAAGAGAGAAGATTCAAAACACGCAAAGGTAATAGGAGAAAAGCAAAGGGGTAAGGAATAAAAGCAGACCTAATCAGATCTATCCAACTAATTTTCCAAAATAGTTTCGACACTCTACATCGGCCGTTAGCTAGGTTATCCTACAGGCTGGACCAATGGGGTATCACAACTGCTGAGCTCTGATACCACTCTTTAACACCCTCAGAATCGGCCCTATGCAAGTTTCAGCGATTCCCGCCAAACCCGCATAGAAACGATTCAAAGGTGCCCACCACCACCAGGCACTTTCGTGCGGGTGGAAAACGAAGTAATACCATTACACAATAGTCCACGATGGAACCCACAGAATAGATATATACAACAATTACTCAAAGAGTCAAGAATATAGATATACAATACAAAGATCCAAATCACCTTTAAAATGATACAGCGTTCGAGTACGGACAAGATGCAAATTGATCTAAGAGCCCTGAAGAATAACCAATGGCGTCCATAACCCTGCCCAGGCCAAGCCGGAAGGGTAACCCTCCTAACGACGTTGATCTCAAAACCTGCTTAAACAAAAGGGGTGCCGGCAAAGGGCAAAAGAAAAAGGGAGCGGTCAGTACTGAGGCCAGTACACGACGAGACTAGAATTCGGCGGTCCTCGCCTATATAGGTATGGTGGACTGAGGCGGCAGCGCAGCATGCACTAAACAACCTATAGAGACTTAATACAACTGGCGACTATCAGATAGGGATAAGAAAGACCTATTCGGATCCAAACTAAAACTATCACCAAGCATACCCATCCTGAGATTTCCCCCTCGAGACCAAATGAGGAAGCCAACCGAGGAACTCACACAGTTGGAAGTTTTATTCATTCTGTTATAGTTGAGGAAATTACTAGTCAGATATAGATAGCATGAGTCATCCTGATATTACAAACAATGGGCAGTTTTACTTAACCATTCCCTTGTAGTTGCAATACTTACTAGTCAGATACAATGGTAACAGGTGACAACCCAACTCCAGCAGTTGTTGGCACTTTTATTTAGCCATTCCATTATAGTGAAGCTGATTACTAGTCATTATAAAGTCAAATTTATAGCACTACTTTAGTTATAGTTGTCTATGATCAAGATACTGTTCTCCAAGTCGTCCATAACCGCGGACACGGCTTTTAGAAAGTTTTACCCTGCAGGGGGGCACAAATAGAAACACACGCACGATCAACCTCGGAAAAACCAAATAAAAACTCAATGAGGCATCACGACAAAGAAATCACAAGATTCATACAATATTTCAGGGGGCCACCCCACTAAGCTACCCGCGACGAACTTGGCCGCCTCTGAGACGGACCCAGAGGTTTGTGACGACGGCTGTAAACGACTGGGAACCCGAAAGTGTGACTGGGCTTGTCGATACCGCGAAAACGTGGCACGGGGTTCCAAAACAGTACAGGCGCTCCACGCGCAATAGTAAATAAAGCAGTAACGCATGGTATAATCATGACATAAGTACAGGATAGTAATAAAGCCCCAAACTACTTTGTGGCCCCAAGAAATAAGATATGACTCAAGCTCATGCTAAGGGGATTCATGGGACCACATGCGGATAGTGCGAATATTCAAGGAACAGGTATCAAGTACTCGGGGTCCTACGGGACACAAGTGGACGGTTAAAAACCAAATAACATCTATTGCCCACTTGCGCCTCTTCATTATTTACCTACTTCAATTTTAGTTATTAAACGGTAATTACAGCCATGATCATCTCCAACATTAAGCGTGAGGCATTACTCCAACAACTGTGGAACATCGACGGCGCGACGCATCACCGGCGTAAGCAACTACGACTCGCAGGGCCGACTAACTACCAAACAATAGGTAGTAGGATGTGTCCATGGCAATATATGGGCTGCAGGAAAATATAAAGGGGTACGAAATCTATAGCATCACAACACAGATAGCAATAGATCAATAGGAGGAAGTAAATAATAGAAATGTAAAATAGGTAGAAAGGGGGAGAATTATCGCCTGAAAACATTGCCGAAGGTTCATCCGAAGATCAGGTCGTCACTCGCATCAATTCATCGGCCTAATTCGCGAAGAAGCAAAGAACTAGAAGAAACACCGGATGCACTATTTAATACTACGGCAGAAGATCGGGCATGATGCATGTATGATGTATGGCATGGCAAGAATGTGATGCAATTAGGCCATATTAAGCGGAACGGGGGTCCCGACAATTAATTATTAAGTTCGTGTTATTTAGATACCCGCAATTTAAATGTTGTCTTATCAAGGCAAAATATTTCACCAGTTCAATGCATAAATTTAAATGGGATCAATATTAGACTATATGTGCTCGCATATGGTCTCCATATTTAATTATGAGGTGAATCGGCATAAAGCCCCCAAACCACACTATATGTATGCAAGCATGATATTTAATATGCATCGAGGTATATAGCATTTATAAAATAGAGGCTCGGAAAGGGGTCACACTTAGGGGTCTCGGCGAACTTGGTTTGGAGAGGGTTAGGTTCGGTCTCGACGCCGGGATCAGTCTTCAGATTCCAAGAGAAGGGTCTTCGGTTTCCATGACTGCGTCCTCGATGCTCCGTGTCAAGGGCATCGGGGTTTCTGTGTAAGAGATCTTGGTGTTCTGGGTCGAAGTGCTCAAGTGTCGGTGTCAGGCTCAGATTCGGCGCCGATGGTTCTCCGGGTTTATTTTTGGGTCGATGTCGATCTTGTCTTAGGGAGCACGACACTCACATCGCCACATGAGATTTGTGTACGAGGCATCATGCCAATTGGCCATTAATCAGTAACACATCACCTGCACACACCCTTCTCATTAACACTAGCACAAGGAACATCGGGAGGGTCAAGCGAACTTGGCATCCCTAGCACATGAAGAGCGCCGAAGGAGAGCACTATCGAGAGGAAGGGCGATGGCCCAGGAGCTTGACAAGTAGCGCTGTAGAGGCGTCCTGCACATGGACGAGGATGGACGCGCCGGTGAAGCTCGCGGGCGAGGGCGCTCAGGAGGGCGGTGCTGCAGGACGGCCACGACGATGGGGCATGGCAACGCAGCAGGGACGACGGCTTCTGCAGAGGCACGCGCTAGCCAACAAGGAAGGAGTAGGCGCCGGACCTGTCGGCGACGAGCCAGGGGAAAGGGGAAGCGGCAACGAGGGAGTAGGGGTCGACCTGGAGTGGCCGAAGCTTTGCGGGTGAAGAGGGGAGGGCGACCGGAGTATGCGCGGCGGAGGCGAGGTGCCGGATGGGCGAGGTGGCCGCGGAGAGAGATGACGGCGGTGCTCCTGCGCGGGGAGGAGGCGCTACTGCGGCTCGCAGGGAAAACGGCGGCGGATGCTTGCCGGGAAGGTGGAAGCAGGAGAGGCGGGGCGACACGTCGGGGAGGTGTAGGGTGGGATAGGTCGTCCGGTGGCTGAGGTAGTGGTGCCTGGCTCTAGGGAGGGAACGACGGAACTCCTGGCGGCGGATGGGGATGGGAGGATGAGGGGAGGCGCATGGGCTCGGGATTGGGGATGCGGGGTTGGGGAGCGTGGGCGACGGTGTGGGGCCGGGCAGGGAGACGGGATAGGGTGGGTTGGTGTGTTGCATTACCGAGCGTGGGGCAATGCATTCGTGTCGAGCGGGCTAGGTGAGAGGGTCGCGTGACCGCGGGGTCGGGTAGGGGCTATGCAGGTGGGTCGGGGTGGGATCTGAGCATGCGCTGAGTGCGTGTGAGGCCAGCGACAGGGGTGGCGGCGGCAGGGGATGAGGGAGGGTCTAGGTTAGGTAGGGTTGTTGGAATTATGCCCTAGAGGCAATAATAAAGATGTTATTATTATAATTCTTGTTCATGATAATGTTTATATTCCATGCTAGAATTGTATTAAGCGGAAACTTTAATACTTGTGTGGTTTGTGAACAACACCGTGTCCCTAGTATGCCTCTATGGACTAGCTCATTGATTAATGATGGTTAAGGTTTCCTAGCCATGGACATGAGTTGTCGATTAATAATGAGATCATATCATTGGGAGAATGATATGGTGGACAGACCCAAACTAAGCGAAACAATTAGATCGTGTCATCGTGTTCGTCTTTGCGAAGCTTTTCTTATGTCAAATATTGTATTCCTTAGACCATGAGATAATACAACTCCCTGGTATCGGAAGAAAGCTTTGAGGTCATCAAACGTCATCCTATGAGAGGGTGATCATAAAGGTGTCTCTCGGGTGATCGGAAAGTATCTGTTGGGTTGTATGTATCGATATGGGATTTGTCCCTCCCAAGTCGGAGAGATATACTTCGGGCCCACTCGGTAATCGATATCAACACCGCTTGCAAGCATGTGGCTAAGGAGTTAATCACAAAGTGATATCGGATTACGGAACGAGTAAAGTACTTGCTGTGAACGAGATTGAACTAGGTATGACGGTACCGACGATCGAATCTCGGGCAAGTAAAATATCGCGAGACGAAGGGAATATATATATGGGATTGATTGAATCCTGGCATCGTGGTTCATCCGATATGATCATCGATGAATGTGTGGGAGTCAATATGGGTTTCCAGACCCCGCTGTTGATTATTGATAGAAGATCATGTCTGCATATTCTCGAACCCGCAGGGTCACACACTTAACCTGTCTCGACGCTAGGATAGATTGGATAATTGGTTTATGAGTTTTTGTTCGGAGTCTCGGATGGGATCCGGGACATCACGAGAGGTTCCGGAGTGGTCCGGAGAATAAGATTCATATAAGGCAGTGCAGTTTTTGGAGTTCGGAATCGTTCCGGGTTAATCGGTATTGTACCGGAAGCTTCTAGAACCTTCCGTAAGGGGACCAACGTGGCCCCACCTTCCGGGAGGGGGCATGGGCCTATGAGGCAGTGCCCTGGCCGCATTGGGCCAGGGGCACAAGGCCCCATAGGGCCCAGCCGGCCAAGGGGGTTTTAAACTCGAGATAGACCTTCTAGAAGGGGGTTTCCTTGCCCCCCACTCCCTCTCCTTGGGGCCGCCGGTTTGGCTTGGGGGAGGGGGCTAGGGTTGCAGCCGCCCACCCCTCTATATAAAGAGGGCTGGGGGCGCACCACCCCCTTACACCTTCCCCTCCAAGAGCTAGCCGTCCTGCTGCCCTCCTCTCTCCCTCCCGACTGTTTGTAGGCGAAGCCCTGCTGCAGAAATTCTCCACCATATACACCACGCCGTCGTGTTGTAGATCCAATCCGTCTCTCCACCATACTTGCTGGTTCGAGGAAGGAGGATACGTCGAGGTGCTGCACGTGTGCATCTCACGGAGGCACCGCCACTTGTGGTGCTAGATCGGATCAGATCGCGAGGAGGAGAAGCGAGTACGACTACATCACCCACGTTCCGACGAACGTTCCGCTGTGCGAATCTTCAAGGGTATGAAGATCTAATCCAATCTCTCTCGTTGTTTGCATCTCCTAGATTAGATCTTGGCTTTCCCTCTGTTCGCATCCGTAGAAAATTTTGATTTACTATGTCGCGAAACCCATCAGTGGTATCAGAGCTAGATCTATGCGTAGATGTGTTTCACGAGTAGAACACAACATGGTTGTTGCGGGCGTTGATGTTTTCTGTTGCAAGCCTCTTGTTTGTGTTCTTCTTATGACGCGGGATAGTGAGATTGAAGTGGTCCAGGCCAACCTTACGCGACGCCGTTCGCGAGACCGGCTCCGCACTTGACGTGTGGCTTGTTCCACACATGCGGCTGGTGGATGTCAGTTTCTCTCACTATAGTTGTCATGGGATTAACACCGGAGTTTGGCAACCATAATATCACCGTTGTGGCTTTCCGTAGGTGAGAATCGTTCTTAGCATCTACTCCCATAAGCCACGTAAAACATGCAACAACAAAGTAGAGGCGTCTAACTTGTTTTTGCAGGGAGTGTTTTCTGTGATATGGTATGGCCCAAGATGTGATGTGTATAATGTATGCGATGATCATGTTTTGTAATGTTTCACGACTTGCATGTCGATGAGTACACAACCGGCAGGAGCCATATGGTTGTCTTTATAATTGTGTATGACCTGTGTGTCAACTTCTTATGCGCCATGTAATAGTTTCACTTTATCGCTAAGTAGTTAGCAATAGTTGTAGTTGCTATTCGTGGTGGAGGCAATCATGGTGGAGTGATGGAGATCATGCCGGAACGCACAAGATGGAGATCATTGCGCGAAGATTGGCTATACCATGTCACATTAAAGTTATATGCATGTGATGTTTATCCTTTTATGTACCTTATTATGCTTAGATCGCGACGGTAGCATTATAAGATGATTCCTCACTTAAAGATCAAGATAAAAACTGTGTTCTCCCCGAGTATGCACCATTGTGAAAGTTCGTCGTGTCCAAGGATCACGTGATGATCGGGTGCTATAGACTCTACGCTCACATACAACGGGTGCAAGGAAGTTTTGCACACGCGGAAATACTTGGGTCTAACTTGACGAGCCTAGCATGTACAGACATGGCCTCGAAACACATGAACCGAAAGGTTAAGCATGAGTCATATGAATGATATGATCGACACTTTGTTGTCCACCATTGAAACCACATCTCTTCTCGTGAAGATCGGATTAGGTGTGGTGAATTTGGATCGTGTTCACTAAACAACTTGAGGGATGTTGAATTTAGTGGGAGTTCATCTAGTAATTTGATTAAAAGTTGAACTAGTTATCATGAACATAGTCTAATTTGTACTTGCTAATATTGTAGATCAAATGGCTAAGTCCAACTTCAACTTCAACGTTTTTGCTGAGAAGGAAAAGCTTAAAAACAATGGGTCTAACTTCACCAATTGGTTCCGCAATCTAAGAATCATTCTCTCTGGCGGTCAAAAGGAATATGTCCTTGGGAAAGCGTTAGGTGACCCCCCTGCTGCAACTGCGCCGGCTGATGAGAAAGCTGTCATCAGTCGCGCAAAGATGATTATGGTGTGATTAAGAGCACCATGTTGTTTGCTATGGAACCGGAACTTCAAAATCGTTTTGAAGACTATCTCGGGCCCTTTGAGATTCTCGAAGAGCTGAAAACCATGTTTCAGACTCAGGCCCGTTCTGAGAGATATGAGATCTCTGAGAAGTTCTTTAACTGCAAGATGGAGGAAGGGAGTTCCGTTAGTGAGCACGCCATTAAGATGACGGGCTACACTCAACGCCTTGAGCAACTGGAATTCACGATTCCAGAGGAGCTCAAGATTGACAGGGTTCTGCAATCACTCCCTCCCAGCTACAAAAGTTTTGTAGTGACTCATAATCAGATTGGTTCCACTGATACGATCACCGAGCTCTTCGCAAAGCTGAAGGCCGCGGAAGTGGACATCAAAAAGTATAATCATGTGTTGATGGTCAACAAGCCCACCTTTAAGAAAGGTAAGGGAGCAAAGAAGACCTTCAAGAAGGGTGGCGGCAAGCGCACTGCCCCTGCTGAGAAGAAGCTCAAGTCTGGTCCGAAGCCGGACACTGAGTGCTTCTATTGCAAGGACAAGGGTCACTGGAAGCGCAACTGTCTGAAGTACTTAGCGGACAAGAAGGCTAGCACCATAAAAGGTATATTTGATATACATGTTATTGATGTTTTCCTTACTAGCCCTCGTTGTAGTGCATGGGTATTTGATACTGGTTCAGTTGCTAATATTTGTAACTCGAAACAGGAGCTACGGAATAGACGGTGGCTTGCGAGGGATGAGGTGACGATGCGCGTTGGCAACGGATCAAGAGTTGATGTGATGGCCGTCGGCACGCTCTCCTTAGTTTTACCTTCAGGATTAGTTTTAAACCTTAATAAATGTTATTATGTGACTGCGTTGAGCATGAACATTATTTCTGGATCGTGTTTATTGCAAGACGGTTATTCATTTAAATCGGAGAATAATGGTTGTTCTATTTATATGAGTAACATCTTTTATGGTCATGCACCTCTTGTGAATGGTTTATTTCTTCTAAATCTCGAAAGGGATGAAACACACATCCATAACATTGAGGCTAAGAGATGCAAAGTAGATAGTGATAACACTACTTATTTGTGGCACTATCGTCTAGGTCATATTGGTGTAAAGCGCATGAAGAAACTCCATTCTGATGGACTGTTGGAGTCTCTTGATTTTGAATCATTTGACACATGCGAACCATGCCTCATGGGCAAGATGATCAAAACCCCGTTCTCCGGTATGATGGAGCGAGCAACGGACTTGTTGGAAATCATACATACCGATGTATGCGGACCGATGAGTGTTTCGACACGTGGTGGATATTGGTATTTTCTCACTTTTACCGATGACTTAAGTAGATATGGGTATATCTATTTAATGAAACATAAATCTGAAACGTTTGAAAAGTTCAAAGAATTTCAGAATGAAGTGGAGAACCATCATAACAGAAAGATTAAGTTTCTACGATCCGATCGTGGAGGTGAATATTTGAGTTATGATTTTCTCACGCATCTTAAAGCAAGCGGAATCGTTTCGCAACTCACGCCACCCGGAACACCACAGCGCAATGGTGTGTCTGAACGCCGGAATCGAACCCTATTAGATATGGTCCGATCAATGATGTCTCTTACTGATTTGCCGTTATCATTTTGGGGTTATGCATTAGAAACCGCTGCATTCACTTTAAATAGGGCTCCAACTAAATCCGTTGAGACGACACCGTATGAACTGTGGTTTGGTGCTAAACCTAAGTTGTCGTTTCTTAAAGTTTGGGGATGCAAAGCTTACGTCAAGAAGTTGATGCCAGACAAGCTCGAACCCAAAGCGGAGAAATGCGTCTTCATAGGATACCCTAAGGAAACTATTGGGTATACCTTCTATCACAGAACCGAAGGCAAAGTGTTTGTCGCAAAGAACGGTTCCTTTCTTGAGAAGGAGTTTCTCTTGAAAGAAATGAGTGGGAGGAAAGTAGAGCTAGACGAGGTTATTGAACCTTCTCTTGAATTGGAGAGTAGCGCAGCACCTGAAATTGTTCGAGTGCCGCCTGCACGAACAATGGAGGAAGCTAATGACAAGGATCATGAAGCTTCGGACGATGCTGCTACTGAACGTCGTAGGTCGACAAGGTCGCGTGCCCCTCCTGAGTGGTACGGAAACCCTGTCTTGACTGTCTTGCTAGTAGAAGACAGTGAACCTACGAGCTATGAGGAAGCGATGATGAGCCCAGACTCTGAGAAATGGCTAGAAGCCATGAAATCCGAATTGGGATCCATGAGCGAAAACCAAGTATGGACTTTGGTGGACCCTCCTAGTGACCGAAAGGCCGTTGAGTGCAAATGGATCTTCAAGAAGAAAACGGACGCGGATGGTAATATTACCGTCTATAAAGCACGGCTTGTCGTGAAAGGTTTTCGACAAGTTCAAGGTGTTGACTACGATGAGACTTTCTCTCCTGTAGCGATGTTTAAGTCCATTCGGATTTTATTAGCAATTGCTGCGTTTCATGATTATGAAATATGGCAGATGGATGTCAAGACTGCATTCCTCAATGGCAACATTGATGAAGAGTTGTATATGATGCAACCCGAAGGTTTTGTCGATCCTAAGGATGCTGATAAAGTATGCAAACTTCAGCGTTCTATTTATGGACTGAAGCAAGCATCTCGGAGTTGGATCCTTCGTTTTGATCAAGTGATCAAGAGCTTTGGATTTGTTCCAAATTGCTACGAAGCTTGTATCTACAAGAAAGTGAGTCGGAGCTCGGTGACATTTCTGGTACTATATGTGGATGACATATTGATTATTGGAAATGACATTAACATGCTTAACGATGTGAAGAGTTATTTGAACAAGTGTTTTTCAATGAAAGACCTAGGTGAAGCTGCTTATATATTGGGCATCAAAATCTATAGAGATAGACAAAGACTCCTGATAGCTTTAAGCCAGAGTACATACCTAGACAAAGTTCTGAAAAGGTTCAGAATGGATAAGGCAAAGAAAGGTTCAGTGCCTATGTTGTCAGGTAAGATATTGAGCAAGGCTCAGTGTCCAGCTACGGTAAATGATAGGGAAGCTATGAGCAAAGTGCCTTATGCCTCGGCCATAGGTTCTATCATGTATGCCATGCTGTGTACTAGACCGGATGTGTCCAATGCTCTTAGTTTGACGAGCAGATATCAAAGTGATTCAGGAGTGGAACACTGGACAGCCGTGAAGAACATCCTAAAGTACCTAAATAGGACTAAAGAAATGTTCTTAGTCTATGGGGGTGATGAACAGCTCGTCGTAAAAGGTTACGTCGATGCTAGTTTTGACATCGACAAGGATGATTCTAAATCTCAGACAGGATACGTGTATATTTTTAATGGAGGAGCTGTGAGCTGGAGAAGCTGCAAGCAAAGCGTGATCGCGGGATCTACAGTAGAAGCGGAATACATGGCTACTGCAGAAGCGTCAAGTGAAGGAGTTTGGATCAGGAACTTCATCACTGAGCTTGGCGTGGTTCCAAGTGCATTGGACCCACTGGAGATATTGTGTGACAACACTGGCGCCATAGCACTCGCTAAGGAACCAAGATATCATACAAAGACCAAGCATATCAACCGCAAGTTTCATATAATCCGAGATTATATAGCAGATGGAGATCTGAAGATTAGCAAAGTACATATAGATCTGAATGTCACAGATCCATTGACTAAACCTCTTCCACGTGTAAAACATGATCAGCACCTCAGTGCCATGGGTGTGAGATTGTTGCCAGATGTAAACTAGATTATTGACTCTAGTGCAAATGGGAGACTGTTGTAATTATGCCCTAGAGGCAATAATAAAGATGTTATTATTATAATTCTTGTTCATGATAATGTTTATATTCCATGCTAGAATTGTATTAAGCAGAAACTTTAATACTTGTGTGGTTTGTGAACAACAACGTGTCCCTAGTATGCCTCTATGGACTAGCTCATTGATTAATGATGGTTAAGGTTTCCTAGCCATGGACATGAGTTATCGATTAATAATGAGATCATATCATTGGGAGAATGATATGGTGGACAGACCCAAACTAAGCGAAGCAATTAGATCGTGTCATCGTGTTTGTCTTTGCGAAGCTTTTCTTATGTCAAATATTGTATTCCTTAGACCATGAGATAATACAACTCCCTGGTATCGGAAGAAAGCTTTGAGGTCATCAAACGTCATTCTATGAGAGGGCGATCATAAAGGTGTCTCTCAGGTGATCGGAAAGTATCTGTTGGGTTGTATGTATCGATATGGGATTTGTCCCTCCCAAGTCGGAGAGATATACTTCGGGCCCACTCGGTAATCGATATCAACACCGCTTGCAAGCATGTGGCTAAGGAGTTAATCACAAAGTGATATCGTATTACGGAACGAGTAAAGTACTTGCTGTGAACGAGATTGAACTAGGTATGACGGTACCGACGATCGAATCTCGGGCAAGTAAAATATCGCGAGACGAAGGGAATATATATATGGGATTGATTGAATCCTGGCATCGTGGTTCATCCGATATGATCATCGATGAATGTGTGGGAGTCAATATGGGTTTCCAGACCCCGCTGTTGATTATTGATAGAAGATCATGTCTGCATATTCTCGAACCCGCAGGGTCACACACTTAACGTGTCTCGACGCTAGGATAGATTGGATAATTGGTTTATGAGTTTTTGTTCGGAGTCTCGGATGGGATCCGGGACATCACGAGAGGTTCCGGAGTGGTCCGGAGAATAAGATTCATATAAGGCAGTGCAGTTTTTGGAGTTCGGAATCGTTCCGGGTTAATCGGTATTGTACCGGAAGCTTCTAGAACCTTCCGTAAGGGGACCAACGTGGCCCCACCTTCCGGGAGGGGGCATGGGCCTATGAGGGAGTGCCCTGGCCGCATTGGGCCAGGGGCACAAGGCCCCATAGGGCCCAGCCGGCCAAGGGGGTTTTAAACTCGAGATAGACCTTCTAGAAGGGGGGGTTTCCTTGCCCCCCACTCCTTCTCCTTGGGGCCGCCGGTTTGGCTTGGGGGAGGGGGCTAGGGTTGCAGCCGCCCACCCCTCTATATAAAGAGGGCTGGGGGCGCACCACCCCCTTACACCTTCCCCTCCAAGAGCTAGCCGTCATGCTGCCCTCCTCTCTCCCTCCCGACTGTTTGTAGGCGAAGCCCTGCTGCAGAAATTCTCCACCATATACACCACGCCATCGTGTTGTAGATCCAATTCGTCTCTCCACCATACTTGCTGGTCCGAGGAAGGAGGAGACGTCGAGGTGCTGCACGTGTGCATCTCACGGAGGCACCGCCACTTGTGGTGCTAGATCGGATCGGATCGCGAGGAGGAGAAGCGAGTACGACTACATCACCCACGTTCCGACGAACGTTCCGCTGTGCGAATATTCAAGGGTATGAAGATCTAATCCAATCTCTCTTGTTGTTTGCATCTCCTAGATTAGATCTTGGCTTTCCCTCTGTTCGCATCCGTAGAAAATTTTGATTTACTATGCCGCGAAACCCATCAAGGGTTTCCATGGTAGATCTAGGGTTTGTTTGGGTGGTAGACGGGCTCCGGTTGGGCCTGACCGGTGGCTGTTTCCTGGACAAAATAATTTATTTATTTTGTTTGTTTTTATTTTTAATAAAATATTTTGTAGACATTTTGTTACACAAATAAAATATCCGGAGCGGCCGGGGAATGAGTTTGAAATAAAGGAGACCAATTAAAAAAACAAAATAGGCTTTTAATGAAATAGTTTTAGGCAAAAAAAAATTATATGCATGATGATGGCATGATGATACATAGCGATACAGACAGGCGATTTTCTAGTAGTGGTTTTACCCGGGGTGCTACACCCCCCAAGCCAAATCCCTTCTTTGTGAAGGAATCATTGGGATCTAGATCTTGGAGAGTTTTGTGTTATCCTCTTTTGTTCTTCCTCCCTTATTCCCCCAATAGATTTTGTAGCTTTGTTGGAATTTGGGAGTGAAGGACTTGCCCTCGCATTTGTTGCATAGGTTTGAGTTCTCCTCGGAGATTCGGCGAGTACAAGCTTGTGGGCTTGTTACTTTTGGGTTCCTTGGAACCCTAGACGGTTGTGTGGTTGGATTGTTGACCTTTTGTGGACTTGTAGCCTTTTGTGGCTTTGTTGGCCTTTTGTGGCATTGTAGCTTTTTGTGGCTTTGTTGTTGGGAGCCTCCAATTGAGTTGTGGAGTTAGCCCCAATCTTGTACGGGTTCGGTGACCGCCCTCAAGCGTCCCATAGTGGAGCGAGTGCCCGCCTTTTATGGTGCGCACTCGAGAGAATAGGGTGAGCCTTTTGTGGCGTCGGTGAGTTTCGTGCTTCCGCATCCGGGGTGAGGCCTTGTGTGGAGTTGGGTGAGCATCGAGCCACCAAACCTCTAGGTGAGCCATTTGTGGCATTCGGAGAGCATTGCGCCATCGCACATCTCCAACGGAGACGTAGCTTCTTTGGAAGTGAACTTTGGGAAACAAATCTTCGTCTCCGCGTCCATCGGTTATCTCTCAACCGAGCCCTTTACTTATGCACTTTACATTGTGATAGCCATCGTGCTTGAAGTATTTATATCTTGCTATCACCTTGTTGCTTGTATTGCTTAGCATAGGTTGTTGGTGCACCTAGGTGAACTTAGTGGCTAGGTTTTGTGCTCAATAAATTAAACGTTAGTTTTATTCCGCATTTACTTGAGCCTAAACCGTAATAATTTTAAAAGCCTATTCACCCCACTCTAGGCGACATCCATTGCACTTTCACCTGGGAGACCCCGATTCCCGCAGATGCAACATCATCGTATACCACTATGACATCGAGGCGAATCAAGAAAATATCACTGCAACCGCTGGCTTGGTAAAACCCAAGTGTATTCCTGATGTTCAACAACTCGCCGGATGCTTCTCGACCCTCAGTCACTTCATTTCACGACTCAGCGAGAATTCCATGCCTTTGTACCAACTCCTGAAGAAGTTTGACTCCTTCACCTAGATCGAGGAAGCCAACTTGGCCCTGGATGTCCTAAAGAAGGTGCTAAAGGAAGCACCAGTCTTGGCCGTTCCAAAGGAGAAGGAGACCATGTTGCTCTACATAACTGCAACCTATTGCGTCATCAGCATCGCCATGGTCATCGAGCTGCCAGGAGGGAAAGGTGTTTCCGACCTAGTGTTATGTCTACTACATCAACGAGTTATTCTATAAGTCTAAGCAGAACTATCCATAACACCAAAATCTGGTTTATGCGGTCTTCATGGTGCAATGACGATTTTGACACTAATTCCACGAGAACCCCCATTACAATCATCAACTCATCTCTTTTGGCGGACATCATCCACAATCGTGAGGGACTAGTCGAGTCGCCAAATGGGCGGTGGAAATTGGAGTCCATTCCATCACCTATCTGTCATGCAGTGGTATCAAATCATAGGCTCTTGTGGATTTCCTTATCGACTGGATGGAGACGCAGCAACACCTAGCACACATCAAGACAATGGACTGGACTGTCTTCTTTGATAGGTCCAAAAACATTGATGGTGCTAGAGCTAGCATTGTACTAACCTCCCACAAGGGATATAAAATTGGCTATGTTTTGTAGATATACTTCACCGACACTAACAACATTGCGGATCAAAATAAGCCATACAGGTATGCACTATCACAGAAACATGAGTTATAGAAACAAATTCTTGAAATGATGCAAAAAGGAACTATCCAACAAAGTCATAGTCCATTTTCCTTACCAGTTATCTTAGTGAGAAAGAAGGATGGGGGTCAGTGCATGTGTGTAGATTATAGATACCTCAATGCACTTATAGTAAATAATAAATAGTCCTTACTAGCGGTGGATGATTTGTTGGATGAATTATCAGGAGCACAATTTTCCACCAAGCTTGACTTGCATGTGGTATCATCGGATAAGGTTGGTTTAAGGAGAGGAGTACAAGATTGCCTTCAATACACATAATGGACATTGGAAATTTAAACTAATGCCATTTGGGTTTACAAATGCTCTATCAACATTTCAAGCAGCCATGAACACAATATTGCTTCCCTGTTAAGGAGAGGAGTGTTAATCTTCATGGATGATATTCTCCTCCATATAACCACATTAACAGAGCATGAGTTGTTATACATAAAGTGTTCCAAATTTTGGCTGATAATAAACTTTATGTAAAATGATCCAAAAAATTATTTTTCACAATCTCAATTAGAGTATTTATGATCGAACCAAAATTTAGGCTATCCAAGCATGGCCTACTCCTTCACTAGTCAAACAAGTAAGATCATTTCTATGGTTAGCAGGATATTACAAGAAGGTTATTGAGCATTATGGAAGTATCAATATCCATTGCTGAATTACTAAAAAAGAATGTACAATTTGTTTGGTAATCAATAGCCCAAACAGCTTTTGAGACTATGAAACAACCATTAATTGTTGCACTAATACCGGCATTACCATATTTTAAAGTGGCATTTGATATTCACAGAGATGTTTCAGGTGTTGGAGTGGGTGCACTATGATCTCATAAAGGACGTCCAATTGTTTATCTTACTAAATCTCTTAGTTCTACTGCTCACACATTATCTACCTATGCGGAAGAATTTTTTAGCATTGATTTTTGCAATGGCAAAATGGAAAGCTTATCTTCAGCATAAACAATTCACAATCTATACTAATTATAAAAGCTTGACACACTTGGAATCTTAGCATCTCACCAACTCCATCGAACATAAATCATCTTGCAAGTTGTTATTATTGCATTACCAAGTTAAGTACAAGGAATGATCAACAAATAATGTGGCAGATGCATTGTCCAGATGTCCTAAAGTAGATGAAGTGTCAGCTATTTCTATCAGCAAGCCGAGATGGTTAGAAATTGTGGTATAAAAGCTACCTAGAATATCCCCAATCTAAACAATTACTGAATCAATTGAGTGTGACCAGTCCTGATACTCAAGTCTATGCCTTATATGATGGTATTGTTAAGTACAAAGGTAGGATTTGGTTGTGGAATTATCAAGAATCTAAGAAAGCAATTGTGTTATCTCTCCATTCTAGTGAGGTGGGAGGACATAATGGAATAATAGCAACTTACGATAAGATAAAAGCTCTTTTTGCATGACCTATGCTGAAACAAGATGTGAACAAGTATGTTACCCACTGTATTGTGTGCCAATAGGAAAAAATGAACACATAAGTGTGCCTGGTTTACTTCAACCCCTGGCCATTCCCCAAAAAGCTTGGGACATAGTCAGTTTAGGTTTTGGAAGGCCTTCCAAATCTTCCAGGTATGATACCATTTTGGTAGTTATGGATAAATTCACTAGGTATGGCCACTTCATACCACTAGCCATCCCTATACAACAATGTCAGTGGCACAACTAGATGTTTATCAGTTGTAAAAATTACATGGATTACTAAAATTCTTGATCTTGGATGGATACAAAGTATTCACTACTACCTTTTTGCAATAATTATTCAAATTGACTAACACTACACTCGACATGAGTTCTAGTTACCATCCTCATACTGATGATCAAACAGAAAAGTTGAATCAGTGCATGGGGACATATATGAGATGTATGTCATAGTCATGACCTAGTAAATGGGCCAAATGGTTACCCCTGGTTGAATTTTGGTACAATACAACATTTCATCTGTCTTAGGGAAATCTCCATTTGAAGTGATCTATATGGATATAAGCCCAAACATTTTGGTATCCAGAATATGTCATTGCAAGATTCAACTATAGTGTCTGATCTTCAGACTTGGCTAAAATATAAAGATGACATGCAAAGATTGATTCAACAAAACTTGCTCAGAGCTCAATAGCGCATGAAAAGTCAAGTTGATAAGAAAACAGTGGAATGACCATTTCAGGTTGGGAATCAAGTTTATCTGAAGTTCCAACCTTATGTGCAAACTTCTCTGGGAAATAGGTCCAAAGAGAAGCTCAGTTACAAGTACTTTGGCCCTTACAAAGTGTTGTAATGAGTGGGAGCTATGGCATATAAATTGCAACTCCATCTAATAGTAAAATCCACCCAATGGTGCATGTCTCCTTACTCAAGCAAGCTCTCCATGGCAACACTTTAGCTCAACCAGACTTTCCTTCACAATGTTTGATGATGGACACTATGCCTATTCCCATTCAGCTATTGGACATGAAGAAGGTATAAATTGGCAACAAATTTATTCGTTTGGTGTAGGCTTAGTGTTCTGGTTTACCCAATTCTTGGATGACCTAGGAGCATGAAGATCATCTGAGCTAGGAGTTACAAATGTTGTTGCTTGGGGACAATCGGGACATCAATGAGAGGAGAATGCCACGACTATGGCCCATGAAAGCCGATCACACAAGCCCATCAAGAAGCTGACCATGTGAAGGCCCAAGCAATTGGCGAGTGAACTATGTCTTAAGACAGAGAAGCGTGAGTAGAGGGGTATCAGTGATGAATTGCGTGTAATGACAAGTATCCTCTTCATCCTTTTTCCTCTCTTTCGAAATATATTCCTTGTATCTTGATTGGAATTTAAAGGAGAGTATACATATCAGTGCTTGATGTGTGCAGTAGCACTTTGTTGGGAGACCCCAAGAGGAAGGTATGATGTGGTACAGCAGGACGTTTTCCCTCAGTGAGAAACCAAGGTTATCAGACCAATAGGAGGAAGGAAATGTCCCAAAGGTGTTGCAAGCAACGTGGAAACTTGCACAACAAAAACTCAAGACTTTGCCCCAACTAACAGTGAGGTTGTCAATCTCACCGGTTGCTGTAACAAAGGATTAAATGTATGGTGTGGAAGGTGATGAGGGTTTGCAGCAAGTAAACAGTAATAGTGGAAGATGTATCAATGGTAAAGATTGGACCGAGGTCCATAGTTAACTAGAGTTGTTCTCCTTAGAAACAAACATGGCATGCTGGGTAAACAAATTACAGCAGGGAAATTGACAGGACTGAGAAAGGCATAACAATGCAATACTAGGCATAAAGATCCTATGAGATTCGAGTGGGCAATACAACAATATACATAGACCGCCATCCAACTGCATCTATGACTAGAAGTCCATCTTCAGGTTATCATGCGAACCCCCTCCAGTATTAGGTTGCAAGAAACAGAGAACTTCTTTAAGCAAAGTGTGTAAGGTAAACAATCCACTTGTTCCATGAACAAGAGACCTTTGTTTTCTCCCTAGTGGCAACAACACATCTACAACCGTAGAGATTTTTGTCACTTCCCTTGATTAAGTAGACGCATGAACCCACTGTCGAGCATAAATACCCCCTCTTGGAGTCACTAGCAACTACTTGGCCAAGATAGCTACTAACAACGGAGAGCATGCAAGATCACAAACAACACAGACATGATAGAATCAATAAGACAAAACCATTAACCAATCTATGACAAGAAGTCCACCTTCAGGTTATCATCCGAACCCCCTCCAGTATTAAGTTGCAAGCAACAGACAACTGCTTTAAGCAAAGTGTGTAAGGCAAACAATCCACTTGTTCCATGAACAAGAGACCGTTGTTTTCTCCCTAGTGGCAACAGCACATCTACAACCGTAGAGATTTTTGTCACTTCCCTTGATTAAGTAGAGGTATGAACCCACTATCGAGCATAAATAACCCCTCTTGGAGTCACTAGCAACTACTTGGCCAAGATAGCTACTAACAACAGAGAGCATGCAAGATCACAAACAACACAGACATGATAGAATCAATAAGACAAAACCATTAATCAATCTGACATAGTAATCTCAATATCCATCGGATCCCCGCAAACACAACATGCATGATTACAAATAGATGAGATCTTGATCATGAACGGAGCTCACAAGATCTAGACATGAAAGCACACGGAGGAGATACAACCATCTAGCTACTACATGGACCCGTAGTACAAGGTGGAACTACTCACGCTTCATACCGGAGGCTGGCATGATGAAGAAGAAGGCCTCCAAGATGATCTCCCCTCCGGCAGGGTGCCGGAAAGAGCTTTAGATCCCCCAGATCTAGGGACGATGGTGGCGACGGCTATAGACAATTTCGTGGAATTTTGATCAGGTACATAGGGTTTAGGCATCGGGGGTTTCTTATAGGCGAAGAGGCGAGGCTGGGAGGCGGCCAGGGGGCCCACACCCTGCCCAGGCGCGGGCCCACCCTAGGTCGCGCCTGGGGGTGTGGCCACCCCGTGGCGCCACTCCGTCTCTCCTCTAGACTCTGTGTTCTCCTCGGTGAAATATTGACTTTGGCTTTTGTCCCGTCCAATTCCGAGTATATTTCCTTAGTAGCTTTTCTGGAACCAAAACAACAGAAAACAGGCAACTAGCACTGTGGCAACTTGTTAATAGGTTAGTACCAGAAAACATATGAAAAGCACCTCAAAGTGTGGACAAATCAAAGCAAAGTAGATACTAAACAAGCATGGAACATAAAAAAATTATAGATACGTTTCCTATGTATCAAGCATCCCCAAGCTTAACTCCTGCTCGTCCTCGAGTAGGTAAGTGATAAAAGAATAATTTTTGAGGTGACATGCACCATCAAAACCAAGATCAAACCATTTGCAAGCATTGAAAGCTGGGATCAAAGAACTCTAAACATGTGCATGAAAGATGGAGTTCTAACAATAAGACAAAGTAACTATGCATGCAACATGAAAGGCTACAAACAAAGATCATGAATAACATGCATTGAAAAACATTTGTTTGTTTCACATACAGGAAACATGGCATACTGGCATTCAGCTTGTCCCTCATGGAGTAGCAAATAGATGCATAGGACACCTTCAAAGTCCATAAGAGTGACTAGATAGAAATAGCACAAGAACAAGCAATATCAATAATATGCATCAATCAATAAGTTTTGGGACACTGTACATAGAACTAAGAATGGCAACTATGCTCTCATAACTGGTGCCTAAAAGTAGAAGGTGGAGACTCAATATAGTAGTGGAAGAAAGGCCCTTCACAAAGGGAAGCAAGGATTTCAAGTTTCAAAAAGATCTTCCAAAATTTTTGGTACTTTTTAGCTTTCAGCCCTCATTGCGCCTACCATAAGCATCTTGAAGTGATTAAGGTTAAAGTGAACAAACTATGGATTATATGCTTGACAAAGTATAAGTTGGCAATCTCATGTCCCTTGAATACGAGGGCCGCACCTCATGATACTCAACTTTGGTCACCTGTAAGTTCTTGTCATAGTAAGTACATGTGTATCATAGAGAACCGCCAACGGGGTACCCCTTGCACATGGTACAGGAGCTATCCCATAACCAAAATGACAAGGCAAGCAAACAATGAGCATCTGAGCGTTCTTTTTATTTACTATTTGCATAGATTTTTATTGAGGATGCTTCATAGATTGCTCATTATGGTGATGCTGCAAGTTTCCACCATGATTAGGCATGGCTTAGGCTAGCGGCCCAGGCGTTTCTCTAACACAAAATACATAACTCCATGGACTTACAAGCTCCCTTTTTATTTCACACCGGCGACATCCATACACAAAAGAGCATGATATCAACTGTGTACAAAGTACAAGTGCAATGTTGAAAACGTTACCCATGACAACATGGTTCTGCTAATTCCAATGTATAAGTGCAAGCATATAAAACTTAGATGACACAATGGTTAAAGTATATTGGGGCAAGTAATATAAAGTGTGCCATCAAGTTCTTGAGGGCTTTAATCACTAAGTTTTTACATAACAAAATACTTTTTAATTGGAAGATAGCTGAAAACACGAATATACTTGGAATGGTGTAACACACCTTGCATAGGAATTTATAGTGGACACTTTGGAATAACTTGGTTTCTTGGGAGTTGGAATCATGAGTAGAGCTTACTCATACAAGTGGAGGCTAGCAAAAGACTGTGAGCAACCAACTAAGAGAGCAATAATGGCCATAATCACGCAGATCAACAAAACATTACTAATCAAAGCATAGAGTGGTACTACAAGTCAAGGACTAAATGATAATAAAGGCTATGGTGACTTGTTCATAGTCATAACATGGTGTGAGCATGTGCCAAGTCAACCCAAACAAAGCATCAAAGGAGAATACCACAATACTATGCTTTTGTATGCTAAAACAACGCATAATTCCTTCAAGGCCCCCATTATCTTTTGAATACCACAATACTATGCTTTTGTATGCTAAGCAATCCCAATTGTTTGGAACAAGACATGCTACAGCAATAATCACTAAGCATAAGGTTAAAACAACACCTAGCATGTCATGCTAAAGTCTAAGTCACAGTCAATGAAAGCTCCTCCTGCACTTTCAAGCAAGAACTTTCTACTCCTATCCAACACCAATCAACTTATTTGAAACAACACAGCGAGAATGGGGGCCCAAACTACTTTATTCAAGCAAACTAAACAAACTAAGCAAAGCAAACAAAAACTAAGATGCTCCAAGAACAACACAACAGTGCATGAAACAATAAAAACGAAGTGTCTAGAAAGACCTGAGCTTTTTATTGATGAAGAAGGGGATGCCTTGGGCATCCCCAAGCTTTGACGCTTGTACCTCTTGGATATTTCTTGGGGTGACACTAGGGTGGCATCCCTATGTTTGAGCTTTTTTCCATTCTTCATCTCATTACATCATTCTCTCTCCACACCTAAAATTTTCCTTCATACAAAACTTCACAAATCTTCATTAGCAACATTAGTGTATTCAAAAGATAATAGACCCTTGGATTTAGCTTTAAAACAGCAAAAATTTCACTAAAAACACAAGCTACTGTAGCAACTCCTTCAAAAAACTCAATTTCCCAAAAAGAACCCAAAAAGGAATCAATAAGAAGCAAATGCAAATAATGGAAGAAATCTGTCAAAACAGACCAGCAGGTAGAAACCGATTTTTTTCAAAGACCTTCTGTTGCTCAAATAAAAAAGTATTGAAGTAACGAAAGTTAGCTAACACATTGGGGGATTTATTCGTAAATGTTCAGCTCAATCCGACTTGCAGAGACTCCTCACTAATTTTTATGGTGGAGGACAGAAATCTGTTTTGGGACAACAACTCCCCAAATCTTACTTCCCTCTCATTAGAGGTCACTCTTGGCACAAAAAGCAAATAAAAAGGATAAGGAGAGGTCATTACTGAAGTAATAACTTCCAAGACTGAAGGAAACTCTTGGGTTATCTCCCAACAAGTACTTTTCTTTAACGCCTTTAAGTTAGGCTTGATAGCTTGAGAAGATGCTCACATAAGAAATATGAATTGAAGCAAAAGAGAGCATCAAGAAGCAAATTCAAAACACATTTAAGTCTAACCTACTTCCTATGCATAGGAATATTGTATTCAAATAAATTCACAAAGAAAAAAGTGACAGGCATAGGAAGATGAAACAAGAGTAACTTCAAAACTTTCAGCACATAGAGAGGTATTTCAGAAACATGAAAACTTCTACAACCATATTTTCCTCTCTCATAATAATTTTCAGTAGCCTCATGAATAAACCAACAATATAGATATCACATAAAGCATGATTTTCATGATCTACAAACACATAATTTCTATCAAGCTTAAAAATAGTTGGATTAAAACCTTCACAGGTTTTACCCAAAGTAGACACTTCAAAAGGATCCACAGGAACATAGCATTCATCCTCCTTTGGTAAGCATGGGGGACAATCAAATAATATAAGAGGTAAAGAGTTATTCTCATTAGAAGGTAGGCATGGGTAGATAATCCATTCTTCCTCCTTTTGTTCATCACTCTCCTCCTCTTTTTCATCTAATGAGCTTCCAGTTTCAACAATTTCTTCTTCCATAGGCTCCTGCAAGGCATTAGTCTCTTCCATTTGTGGAAAGCATCTATTAAAATATTCAAGAATATAGCCATTTTCTTCCTTGTAATTATCAAAGAAAAATTTAAGTATCTCATAAACCTCATATTCATAAGGTGCATCATCAGTATTTTCAAGCAAACTGGCAAGTTCAAATGCACCCTTGAAGGCAATAAATTCTTCAATTTGTTCCACATCATAAAAGTCATAATTTCCTTTAACATAAGAGGCTATGGTAACATTATCATTATACTCTCATTGAAAAGGGAGGTGTTTATACCTCCTACAGCAACAAGCTTTATCAAAGCAATAAGTAACATTATAAGTAGAGCACACCTCTCTAGCAATAGTATTCAGTTTATCAATTTGTTCCCATAGGTGTTTCCCTTTTTGTGACAAATGGTGTTCCTTATAATAATTCTTTTGTTCTTCCGTAAACCCACCTTGCCAATAAGATCTAGTTTCAAAGAAACCATCCATTGATAGAAAGCATGACCAATCAAGGCAATAACAGACCACCAACTAGACTAGGAACTATTTTTTTTGGAGTTTTTGATAAAAAGAGGCAAACAAAACCAGTAAAAAGAAACTAAGCAAACCAAAAACAAAGTAAAGAGAAAGGTTGAGGAGGACTCCCCTTGTGAAGACGTCCTTAGCCTCCCCGGCAACGGCGCCAGAAAAAGTCTTGATGTGTGGAGCAGCACTTCATTGGGAGACCCCAAGAGGAAGGTATGATGTGGTACAGCATGAAGTTTTCCCTCAGTAAGAAACCAAGGTTATCGAACCAGTAGGAGGAAGGAAACTTCCCAAAGGTGTTGCAAGCAACGTGGAAACCTGCACAACACAAACTCAAGACTTTGCCCAACTAATAGTCAGGTTGTCAATCTCACCGGTTGCTGTAACAAAAGATTAAATGTATGGTGTGGAAGGTGATGATGGTTTGCAGCAAGTAAATAGTAACACTGGAAGATGTATCAATGGTAAACATTGGACTGGGTTCCATAGTTCACTAGAGGTGCTCTCCTTAGATAAACAACATGGCATGAAGGGTAAACAAATTATAGCGGGGCAATTGACAGGAACTGAGCAAGGCATAACAATGCAATTACTAGCTAGAAAGATCCTATGAAGTTGATTGGGCAATACAACAATATACATAGATCATAATCCAAATGCATATATGACTAGAAGTCCACCTTCAGGTTATCATCCGAACCCCCTCCAGTATTAAGTTGCAAGCAACAGACAACTGCTTTAAGCAAAGTGTGTAAGGTAAACAATCCACTTGTTCCATGAACAAGAGACCGTTGTTTTCTCCCTAGTGGCAACAACACATCTAAAACCATAGAGATTTATGTCACTTCCCTTGATTAAGTAGAGGTATGAACCCACTATCGAGCATGAATACCCCCTCTTGGAGTCACTAGCAACTACTTGGCCAAGATAGCTACTAACAACGGAGAGCATGCAAGATCACAAACAACACAGACATGATAGAATCAATAAGACAAAACCATTAATCAATCTGACATAGTAATCTGAATATCCATCGGATCCCCGCAAACACAACATGCACGATTACAAATAGATGAGATCTTGATCATGAACGGAGCTCACAAGATCTAGACATGAAAGCACAAGGAGGAGATACAACCATCTAGCTACTACATGGACCCGTAGTCCAAGGTGGAACTACTCACACTTAATACTGGAGGCTGGCATGATGAAGAAGAAGGCCTCTGGGATAATCTCCCCTCCGGTAGGGTGCCGGGAAGAGCTTCAGATCCCCCCAATCTAGGGACTATGGTGGCATCGCGGCTACAGACGGTTTCGTAGAATTTTGATCGGCTACTTAGGATTTAGGCATCAGAGGCTTCTTGTAGGCGAAGAGGCGAGTCTAGGAGGCGGCCAGTGGGCTCACACCTTGCCCAGGCGCGGGCCCACCCTAGTCCATGCCTATGGGGGGTGTGGCCACCCTGTGGCGCCCCTCCGTCTCTCCTCTGGACTCCGTGTTCTCGTTGGTGAAATATTGACTTTGGCTTTTGTCCCATCCAATTCTGAGAATATTTCCTTACTAGCTTTTTTGGAACCAAAAACAGCAGAAAACAGGCAACTGGCACTGTGGAAACTTGTTAATAGGTTAGTACCAGAAAACATATGAAAAGGACCTCAAAGTATGGACAAAGCAAAGCAAAGTAGATACTAAAATAGCATGGCATATCAAAAATTATAGATACGTTTCCGACATATCAATGTTATTTGGTGTCTTGCCACTAGCAAGGATCCTAACAATCCTCAATGTGACACCTCACAAGTACCTCGTCCACTTGCCATGGGGGGCGCCGTGCATGCTCGAAGGTACAATACTGATGTGGACTTAGAATCATCAGAGGAGGAGACCGACGATGTCCTTTCGCAATCAACAAAGCAGGAGGATGACGACATCAGGCGCAGTTCCTTCAGGGACCCTCTTGTGGAGCTGATTACTACGGAGATACAACTCTACAAGACTGACCTCCATGGGAATAAGTTGGAGAGAATGACAAGCTTAGGCCCTGGGATACCATACTATGTTCCTGGGTTTCAATTCCTCCTTGTTCCTTCCTATCAAGGATATCTCGGGACTGAATCCCAACCATGCCTACATCATCGATTATTTGTACGAGTTCATGAGTTACTTTAAACACATCAAGCAAGATATCGATGTTTGGAGCATCGAGAAGCAGAGCTTGGAGGGCCTTCGTGATGCCACCCATGGCAAAAACCCTTGGCTGAATTGGCCTCCACCCATTTGGATAGTGCCCTATATTTTATAGAGGAACTATTTTTTCACAAGATGCATGTTGCATCGCCACTTCTTTCTTGTAGCTTTGGATTTGAGCTCCACAAAATTGAAGTTGTTCTTGTATTAGAAAATGAAGGTGTAAAATGTTTTATATTTATCGTAGTTCTGACCTGTCCATGGCAGGTAGTGATCTTTCCAAGAACATGGTGAACCCGTCGGTGCGGCTTGATAGCGCACACATTGACACTAATAGTGTTACTACGAGGGTGAACCCGTTGGATGGGGGACCAGGGTGGTGGCTGACGTGTGTCTAAGTAATACGTCCAATTTGCATCACCATTATATATCATGATTTGCCTCTATTCATTGATATATTTCGTATTAAGAGGTGTTACTTATGTCTTTTCATCTGTTTTTGCATGTTGGATGATTCTTGGAGGATGTGTAGGGGTTCATAGCATGGAAAACAAAAAAAAATTATCGCATGAACACACACAAGCCAAGATATATCTACTAGATTGTAGCAACGAGTCGATAGAGTACTAACCCTCGAATATCCAAAGCGGTTAACAAGAGCAGATTCTCGTGGGTGATGTAGTTGTTCACTTGCCGATCTCAAGATCGCGTAGGCGATCCTTCTGGCGCCACGTTTCGGCAGCACTCCCGCAGTCGGTCATACGTACGGTACTCGATGAAGACCTTCCTATCCCTTGTTCCAGCAGGCAGCGGAGGTTGTAACTCTCTCCTCACGATTCCGGTAGCATGACGACATGGTGTCAGAAGTAGAGGGGAGATCCCGCAGGGCTTCGCCTAAGTCGGAGCGAGTATGGTGGAGTAGAAGAGGGCCTCGGATATCTATATTTTAGATGCCGAGGGAAGAGGGCAGCTGACGGCTAGGGTTTAGGCTAGACGGTAGCGGCGGTTTAGAGGGGATCTAGGGCGTCGGCGGCTTGGGGAGGCAGCAGTGGCCTAGGGATTGGGTCTTGGGTGCCTAGGCAAGGGGGATACCTTGGGGTGCGCCCCCACCCCTCCTTATATAGGTGGGGGGCGTCCAAGGATGTTCTCAACCCAGGTGGAAACCCTCCCTAACTCAGAAACCCTCCCTAACTCGGAAACCATGTTGGGATTTGACTTTTTCAAACTACCTTTTTGACTTTCAAATTAGAGTTTGATTTCTCTCTTCCAAATGTCCATCCAAGTGACCTAGGACATGATGCAACCATTACACTTTGTAATGACACATCCATGTACCCTTCCCTTTCCGGATCGGTGAACCTTCTAGACCCTTCTAGAACATTCCGGTGAAAACACCGGAATCATTCCTGAACCCCGAAATTGGACTTTCCTTATATGAATCTTATTCTCCGGACCATTCCGGATCTCCTCATGATATCCCGGATCCCATCCGAGACTCCGAACAACATTTGGTCTCTTTTACTCACATTCCATATCTACTAAACAACATCGAATCCTTAAGTGTGTCTCCCTACGGTTCGTGAATTATGCAGACATGATCGAGACTCTTCTATGATCAATAACCAATAGAGGAATCTGGAAATTCATATGGCTCCCACATATTTCTACGATTATTTTTCGATCGAATGAACCATTTACATACGAAACCAATTTCCCTTTGTCTCGCGATATTTTACTTATCCGAGGTCTGATCGTCGGTATCTCTACATACCTAGTTCAACCTCGTTACCGATAAGTACTCTTTTCTCGTTCCCGTGATATGTGATCCCTTGTGAGCCAGTCACATGCTTGCAAGCCAATTGGATGACATTTCACCGAGAGGGCCCAGAGTATATCCATCCGTCATATGGATGGATAAATCCCACTCTTGATCCATGTGCCTCAACACATACTTTTGGAACACTCAATGCCACCTTTATAGCCACCAGTTACGGTGTGGTGTTTGATGTCATCAAATCATCCTTCCGGTGATGGTGATTGGCATGATCTCATGGTCGAAGTAATTAGGTTACTATGTATCATAAAGCTTATAGCAAGTGAACTATTTGAATGATTTGATCTTATGCTACGCTTAACTATAGGAGTATGTCCATCACATCATTCTCCTAATGATATGGCCTTATAGTTAATAACATCTCAATGTTCATGATCAGGAAACCATGATCATATATTAACCAACAAGCTAGTTTAACAAGAGGCTTTACTAGGGACTCTTTTATGTTTATAAGCCACACAAGTATTAATGTTTCCAGTTAATACAATTATAGCATGGTATGTAAACATTTATCATAAGTACGAAGATATGATAATAACAACTTTATTATTGCCTCTTGGGCATATCTCCAACAGTCTCCCACTTGCACTAGAGACAATAATCTAGTTTCAAAACTTTGTGTATTCAACACCTATGGCTTTCTAGTGTTGTATTTACACGATTTCTAGTGGTCAACCGATCTTCGGATCCGACACTTGCAGGTCCATGTGAAATTGCATGTCTTTGCGTCTCTACGCATCACTCATTCTCTAATGAGATGGCATTGTATAAATTTGGTCCTTTGGTGAGACCCTTAGTTCCTTGGGGTTAAAACATGTTGATAATATTGTCGTACAATATATCTTCATAGTACTAGCCCGCTGTGAACCACACCTAGTTTGATAATCAAACTACTTGACACAAATACCCTCTTTAGTTGTTATAATAATAGTCATATACTTAGCCTTTTGTTGTAGTATCCATCACAATGTCTTAAATTTGGAACTCATCCAAATCCATCATGGAATCTCCTTTCCATTACATTGTGCCACTCATACTTTAAATTGAGATAAACTTAATTTGTACTTCGTGAGAAAACTAGTATCAATGTAACTCTTTACAATGAACTATCTGTAGGGGTTCGTAGCATGGAAAACAAAATTTTCTATCGCATACAAACAAACAAGCCAAGATCTATCTACTAGATTGTAGCAACGAGTCGATGGAATAACTTACCCTCGAAGATTCCAAAGCGGTTAACGAGAGCAGATTCTCGTGGGTGATGTAGTCGTACTCTTTCCGATCTCAAGATCGCGTAGACGATCCTTCCGGCGCCACGTTCCGGCAGCGCTCCCGTAGTCGGTCACACGTTCGGTACTCGACGAAGACCTTCCTCTCCCTTGTTCCAGCAGGCAGCGGAGGTTGTAGTATTCTCTTCGCGATTCCGGCAGCACAACGGCGTGGTACCGGAAGTAGAGGGGAAATCCCGCAGGGCTTCGCCTTAAGCCGATGCGAGTATGGTGGAGCTTATGAGAGAGGCTATTAGTGGTCTAGTAATTAGACACACCAATTAGAAGGCTCTAAACCAATTAGAAGGCTCTAAACCGAAATAGCTCTAAACTGGGGTTTAGGTCTAGGGTTTAGTTTAGAGGATAGGAACTTGTGTGTGTTCTAGGAGGAGCCCTGCCCCTCCTTTTATGGGAGGGGGGTCTTGGCGCGCCAGGGGAGGGAGGGAGTCCCTCCCCAACTCGGCCTTGGGCTGGGCGCCGGCCTGGAGGAGTCCAACTCCTCCTCCAAGTTGATTCCAACTCCTCTTGCTTGTTTCCCACAGTTTCTTGTTTTAGCCGTTTGACTTTCAAACTGGACATTTGACTTTTCTGTTTTAGGATTCAATTTAATCCTTTATTTGGGACAGCAAGAACACTTAGTACATGATGCAATCATTCCAATATGTAATGACACATTCATGTACCCCTTCCCCCCCCGGAGTGCCGGACAATCCGGAACCTTCTAGAACATTCCCGATGACAACACCGGAATCATTCCCGAACTCCGAAACGGGACTTTCCTTATATGAATCTTATTCTCCGGACCATTCCGGATCACCTCGTGATATCCCGGATCCCATCCGAGACTCCGAACAACATTCGGTCTCTTTCTCATAATACCATAACTACTCAAACAACGTCGAATCCTTAAGTGTGTCTCCCTACGGTTCGTGAATTATGCGGACATGATCGAAACACTTCTCCGATCAATAACCAATAGAGGAATCTGGAAATTCATATGGCTCCCACATATTTCTACGATTACTTTGCGATCGAATGAACCACTTACATACGATACCAATTTCCCTTTGTCTCACGATATGTTACTTATCCAAGGTTATGATCGTCGGTATCTCTGCATACCTAGTTCAACCTCGTTACTGATAAGTACTCTTTTCTCGTTCCCGTGATATGTGATCCCTTGTGACCCAGTCACATGCTTGCAAGCTAATTGGATGACATTCCACCGAGAGGGCCCAGAGTATATCTATCCGTCATATGGATGGACAAATCCCACTCTTGATCCATGTGTTTCAACCAATACTTTCCGAACACTCAATGCCACTTTTATAGCCACCCTGTTACGGTGTGGTGTTTGATGACATCAAAGCATCCATCCAGTAAAGGTGATATGCATGATCTCATGGTCGAAGGAATTAGGTTACTATGTATCAGAAAGCATATAGCAATTGAACTATTGAAATGACTTGATCTTTATGCTACGCTTATCTATAGGAGTATGTCCATCACATCATTATCCTAACGATATGATCCTGTTGTTAATAACATCTCTATGTTCATGATCAGGAAACAATGATCATATATTAACCAACAAGCTAGTTTAACAAGAGGCTTTACTAGGGACTCTTATTTTAGTTTACAAATCACACAAGTATTAATGTTTCCGGTTAATACAATTATAGCATGGTATGTAAACATTTATCATAAGTATGAAGATATGATAATAACCTATTTTATTATTGCCTCTTGGGCATATCTCCAACAGTCTCCCACTTGCACTAGAGTCAATAATCTAGTTTCAAACCTTTGTGTATTCAACACCTATGGCTTTCCGGTGTTGTATGTACACGATTGCTAGTGGTCAACTGATCTCCGGATCTGACACTTCCAGGTCCGTGTGTAATTTGCATGTCTTTGCGTCTCTACGCATCACTCATTCTCTAATGAGATGGCTTTGTATAAATTTGGTCTTTCGGTGTGACCTTTAGTTCTTTGGGGTTAAAACATGTTGACAATATTGTCGTACAATATATCTTCATAGTATTATCCCGCTGTGAACTACACCTAGTTTGATAACAAACTACTTGACACAAATGCCCTCTTTTGCTGCTATAATAGCAGTCATATACTTAGCCTTTTGTTGTAGTATCTGTCACAATGTCTTAACTTTGGAACTTATCCAAATCCATTATGGAACTCACTTTCCATTATATTGTGCCACCCTTAATTTAGATTGAGATAAACTTAATTTGTACTTTGTGACAAAACTAGTATCAATGTAGTACTTTTACAATGAACTAACCATCTATTTGTCACTTCTACAAATAATATACTCTTAGTTCTTTCAAAAGATCATAAGAATATCCTTACTATTGTCCAATGATCATCTTACAAATCATTCTGGTATATGCTCACAACATTTAGAGCATAGGACATATCTGGATTTGTACATATCACAGTATGATTGATATAAATACTCTTTGTGATTTCATACATCAAGTATCAATCTATACTTGAATCTTTGTTTCACTTACCAAGTGCCAATACACTTGAATATATCATCAACATTGAACTCTTTCAATCCTTTCTGTGCAACAAGAACCTTTCTTGTAGTTTCTATATTGAATTCATTCAATATCTCGTCTATGTACTTCTGGCACAACCATATTAGCGTCTATTGATGCCAAATATTTGGGTTTTGCCTAAGTCTTTCATCGGGATGAAATTCTTTAATATGTGTTAATAAAAGATACATTATTTCCAATCAACAATATGTCTTCCACATAATGTATTAGAAACATGTCTTAGCGCTCCCACTTAATTTCTTGCAAATGCAAGCATCTTCATTGTCTCTGATGAAATTAAAATCTTTTAACAGTTTCATCATAGTGAAGATTCCAACTCCGCTATGCTTACTTCAACCATTGAAGTTTGCATATGCATTTAGCATCCTTTGAATTAACAAAACCCTTTGGACTGTGTCATGCACACGTCCTAGGTAACCATTCTATTAGAAGAACTTGTTTTGTTTATTCTACTACCACATAACAAATTATATGTAGTGGTTGCTGCATTAATCCGTCTAGACTAAAAATCGCTATGAAAGATCAAATCTTGTCATATACAACCTTTGAACATTGTTGTGAACTCTTTCCCAACATGTCGAATATTTCATAGATGTGAAACATCCATGTCTACTTCTTTATAGATCCAAACACAACTGCAAGGTCTTACACCTTTTTCGAGGGTCCTTCAAGTTCAAAACTTGATTTCTCGTGTATGGAACTATCACGGATTATATGGCTTCAAGCCATTTGACGGAGTCAGGGCCCATCATCGCTTCTTTGCATGTAGTAGGTTCATTATTCTCAAATAATGATTCAACCCTCAAATCTTGGTATTTGATTGTTCATCCGACCTACTTGTTTCAATAGAAACTTTAGACCTCCGTGACCACAACCTTTGAGGCACGTGAGCCATGAGTTTTGTTGCTGCCTCCGGAACACTTTTCGGCGCTGCGCAACTCTACATATAGCTAAGGTTCCTTTAACCTTATCAAAGTTCTATTGTCCTCCCACTTAACTTTTCACGAAAAATTCCTTCTCAAAGAAACTTGACATTCTAAGCGACAAACACTTTTGTCTCCGGTGTTTATGGAGGAATACTTAACAGTAATACAAAGACAGGTTTATCCGACTTTGGTTGCAAACATTTTTCTTATGCATAGCATACCAATGTTTAAGAAAGGACAACTTGGGTTTTATCCCAAACCATAATCTTATATGGTGTCATTTCAACGGATTATGATGGAGCTCTTTTCAGTGGAAAAACGGTAATCTCTAAAGCTTTTAATCTTTAAAATACAATGGCAGTTTTATGAATTACACCTTTCGATCTTACCATGTCAAACAAGGTTTAATTACATATCTCGAACGCTCCATACTCTTATGGTGTTTCGGGAAAATGCAAATCTACGGAACGATTCCTTAAATCTTAGGTATTATGCTAAACTTGTAACTCAAATATCTTCCTTTATGATCTTATCATAAACTGTTTATATTCTTGTTACAATGATTTTGCACTTCATCTTGAAAGTCTTTGAACTTTTCAAATGTTTCATACTTCATCCTTATTAAGTAAATATTTATATATTCACTCAAATTTTTCGGAGAAAGCATATGAAGTTGAAATCCATCGCTCTTGACTACACATAATGGATTTCATACAACAATATGTACAAGTTCCAATAAGCTAGTCATTCATTCCCTTTTGGCCTATGAACGAAGTTTTAATTATCTCTAGGAAAGTTTCACAAGCGTCATATGATCAAAAATCAGAAGACTCCAAAATTCCATCAACATGGAGTTTCTTCATGTTTTCTTTCAAATATAATTTAAACGGCGATGTCACTTCCTAAGTGATCTTTCAATCAATTTGTCTTTCGACATTTTTAGCACTAGTTTTATGGATGTGATGTCTCCAACGAGATTTGCGAATCATCCATCTTTTATGGATTACGGCAATTATTTGAACAATCTTTTTGTTCTCATAATACCTGATAAAACAAATCTTTGAAGGCAAGCTTTGATGTTTAACAAGCAACACAATAACCCTTTATTTTGTTCTCGATGAACATCATCACATATTCTTTTGCTAGTTACTTAGGCCATTGTAGTTCATGAATTGTGTTGTTTCGTATGACGATTCACACCAACAAATTCAGTATCAAATACTTAAGAACCACATTGTTTAACAAGCAAAGAATATAGCCATAACATGTATATCATCTATATACTTAAACTGAACGATTCTAGTCTTTTCTTTTCTGCCATATATTTATGAGATTCTCTTTCAGTATTTCCTTTTCAGTTTGAAAGAATCTATCAACATCAATAGTGGAGTCATACATATGACATATAGTCCAAAGCGTGTATAATTAAATACCAATGTCTTTGGACTTGCACTTTGAAGTAGATCACCATCATCAAATATTTGGTGTTCTTTCAAATTCCTTTCTTTAGTAATCTCTTGGTGTAGTAAACATTTTACCTACAACAAATATTCACCCTTATCATGGAATCGTCCATGATCAAGCTACTTTTAGCTTATAACGATGAATTATGAGTATAATGTTGCTATCCAAAACCTTTTGGAGGATTAGGACAACAAGTGTCTCCAACCTTTTTTTTTTGCAAATTCTCATCAAATATGAGAACATGACTTTTGCCATATTATACTCTATCATGTTGCAACCAAAACTTCGTTTCAGATATCACAATATCTTCCACACATCATGGTTTCTGAAACAACTCTTTCAGATCCTAGATAACCTTGATATTAAGGGAATCCTTTGAATATCAAGAATCATGGATACAAACATGATACTTATATACTAACACTTGGAATTGTTACTCTTGATTTAATACTAATTATTAAACTTCATGGAGTAACCGGAACTTACTGAAAGTTTGCAATAGGACTTTTAAACTTTAGATTAACACTTCAAAACAATACGATACCAGTTCGTAAAGTAACTAACCAGAATTCTATAGTTCTATCATCTCAATTATAACTAAGCGCAAGGTGGTAAACGGATGCCAATGACTACAACAACTATGCAAATTCACTTTGATTTAGTTTATGATAAATTGAGTTCTAATTAATAATTAAATTAATCTAGGTGAACTCCCACTCAAAACAATATCCCTCACATTGTTTTAGTGATCACACGAACCAAATCCACCACATCAAAACCGATCATCACGAGAGTTGATATAGTTTCAATGGCGAACAATCGACATGTTCATCATATCTACTATATGATTCATGCTTTACCTTTCGGTGATCCGTGTTCCTGAGGCCATGTCTGTACATGCTAGGCTCGTCAAGATCAAACCTTAGCTACCGCATAAGCAAATCTGGCTTGCTTACGTTGTATTCACCCGCGGAATCAAAGACACCCGATCATCACGTGGTGCTTTGAAGCAACAAGCTTTGGCAACGGTGCATACTAAGGGTGAACACTTTAGAACTTGAAATTTATGTGCATGAGGGATCATCTTATAATGCTACCGTCGTCTACTAAGCAATACAAGATGCATAAAGGATTAACATCACATGCAATTCATAATATGTGATATGATATGGCCTTTCTTCTTTGTGCTTCTGATCTCCATCTTCAAGCACGAACATGATCTCCATCATCACCGACATTGCATCAAGGTCAATGACGCTTCTCCATGGTTGTCGTCCACCGGCTTCAACTATTACAACTACTTTGAATAGACACGCGGGTCTTAACAGAAATTAAAGACAACCATATGGCTCCTGCCGGTTGCCGACTTACAATAAGGAACATTGAATACATCATATATAATCACAATCATGGCCATATCACATCACTGCACACCCCTGCAAAACAAAGTTAGACGCCTCTACTTTCTTTGCATGTTTTACGTGGTTTGGGGCTGTTAATAAGTGTCGCTCTAACTTACGAACATGAACCACAACATTGATACTAGTATTGTTAATCACCCGTTGTAAATTGGATCTTAACTATGCTAGGAGAAACAGGCACCCGCAAAGCCACTTATGCAATACAAGTTGCATGTCAAGCGTGGAGCAAGTCTCATGAACGATGTCATGTAAGGTTAGCCCGGGCCGCTTCATCCCAACATACCGCAAGATGCAAAGTACACAAGAAGCAATCGACAATAAAAGCATCAACGCCCACAATGACCATTGTGTTCTACTCGTGCAACAGATCTACATATAGACACGGCTCTGATACCACTGTAGGGGTTCGTAGCATGGAAAACAAAATTTTCTATCGCATACAAACAAACAAGCCAAGATCTATCTACTAGATTGTAGCAACGAGTCGATGGAATAACTTACCCTCGAAGATTCCAAAGCGGTTAACGAGAGCAGATTCTCGTGGGTGATGTAGTCGTACTCTTTCCGATCTCAAGATCGCGTAGACGATCCTTCCGGCGCCACGTTCCGGCAGCGCTCCCGTAGTCGGTCACACGTTCGGTACTCGACGAAGACCTTCCTCTCCCTTGTTCCAGCAGGCAGCGGAGGTTGTAGTATTCTCTTCGCGATTCCGGCAGCACAACGGCGTGGTACCGGAAGTAGAGGGGAAATCCCGCAGGGCTTCGCCTTAAGCCGATGCGAGTATGGTGGAGCTTATGAGAGAGGCTATTAGTGGTCTAGTAATTAGACACACCAATTAGAAGGCTCTAAACCAATTAGAAGGCTCTAAACCGAAATAGCTCTAAACCGGGGTTTAGGTCTAGGGTTTAGTTTAGAGGATAGGAACTTGTGTGTGTTCTAGGAGGAGCCCTGCCCCTCCTTTTATGGGAGGGGGGTCTTGGCGCGCCAGGGGAGGGAGGGAGTCCCTCCCCAACTCGGCCTTGGGCTGGGCGCCGGCCTGGAGGAGTCCAACTCCTCCTCCAAGTTGATTCCAACTCCTCTTGCTTGTTTCCCACAGTTTCTTGTTTTAGCCGTTTGACTTTCAAACTGGACATTTGACTTTTCTGTTTTAGGATTCAATTTAATCCTTTATTTGGGACAGCAAGAACACTTAGTACATGATGCAATCATTCCAATATGTAATGACACATTCATGTACCCCTTCCCCCCCGGAGTGCCGGACAATCCGGAACCTTCTAGAACATTCCCGATGACAACACCGGAATCATTCCCGAACTCCGAAACGGGACTTTCCTTATATGAATCTTATTCTCCGGACCATTCCGGATCACCTCGTGATATCCCGGATCCCATCCGAGACTCCGAACAACATTCGGTCTCTTTCTCATAATACCATAACTACTCAAACAACGTCGAATCCTTAAGTGTGTCTCCCTACGGTTCGTGAATTATGCGGACATGATCGAAACACTTCTCCGATCAATAACCAATAGAGGAATCTGGAAATTCATATGGCTCCCACATATTTCTACGATTACTTTGCGATCGAATGAACCACTTACATACGATACCAATTTCCCTTTGTCTCACGATATGTTACTTATCCAAGGTTATGATCGTCGGTATCTCTGCATACCTAGTTCAACCTCGTTACTGATAAGTACTCTTTTCTCGTTCCCGTGATATGTGATCCCTTGTGACCCAGTCACATGCTTGCAAGCTAATTGGATGACATTCCACCGAGAGGGCCCAGAGTATATCTATCCGTCATATGGATGGACAAATCCCACTCTTGATCCATGTGTTTCAACCAATACTTTCCGAACACTCAATGCCACTTTTATAGCCACCCTGTTACGGTGTGGTGTTTGATGACATCAAAGCATCCATCCAGTAAAGGTGATATGCATGATCTCATGGTCGAAGGAATTAGGTTACTATGTATCAGAAAGCATATAGCAATTGAACTATTGAAATGACTTGATCTTTATGCTACGCTTATCTATAGGAGTATGTCCATCACATCATTATCCTAACGATATGATCCTGTTGTTAATAACATCTCTATGTTCATGATCAGGAAACAATGATCATATATTAACCAACAAGCTAGTTTAACAAGAGGCTTTACTAGGGACTCTTATTTTAGTTTACAAATCACACAAGTATTAATGTTTCCGGTTAATACAATTATAGCATGGTATGTAAACATTTATCATAAGTATGAAGATATGATAATAACCTATTTTATTATTGCCTCTTGGGCATATCTCCAACACTATCTATCTATTTGTCACCTCTACAAAAACAACATATTCTTAGTTCTTTCAAAAGATCATAAGAATATCTTTACTATCCAATAATCATCTTATGAATCATTCTGGTATATGCTCATAACATTTAGAGTATAGGACATATCTGGATGTGTACATATCACATTATGATTAAAAAAATACTCTTTGTGATTTCATTCATCAAGTATCAAAAATACTTGAATCTTTGTTTTACTTATCAAGTGTCGATACACTTTAATTTCGATTTAATCCTTTCTGTGTGGTAAGAACCTTTCTTGTCATTTCCATATTGAACTCTTTCAATATCTCATCTATGTACATTTGGCACAATCATATTAGTGTCTCAATCTATCTATATAGATATTGATGCCAAATATTTGGGTTTTGCCTAAGTCTTTCATCAAGATGAAATTCTTAGCAAGTGTTAATAAAATATACGTCATTTCCAATCAGCAATATGTCTTCCACATAATGTATTAGAAATATGTCTTAGCGCTCCCACTTAATTTTTGCAAATGCAAGCATCTTCATCGTCTCTGATGAATTTAAATCTTTTTTGAATAGTTTCATCATGGTGAAGATTCCAACTCCGTGATGCTCACTTCAACCATCGTAGTTTGCATACGCATTTTAGCATCCTTTGAATTAACAAAACCCTATGGACCATGTTATGCACACGTCCTAGGTAACAATTCTATTAGAAGAACTTGTTTTGTTTATTCAACTACCACATAACAAAATTATATGTAGTGGTTGCTACATTAATCCGTCTAGACTAAATATCGCTATGAAATATCAAATCTTGTCATAGTCAACCTTTGAACATTGTTGTGAACTCTTTCCCAACATGTCGACTATTTCATAGATGTGAAACATCCATGTATATTTCTTTATAGATCCAAACACGACTGTAAGGTCTTACACCTTTCTCGAGAGTCTTTCAAGTTCAAAGCTTGATTTCTCATGTATGAAACTATCACGGATTCTATGGCTTAAAGCCATCTAACGGAGTCATGGCCCATCATCGCTTCTTTGCATATAGTCGGTTCATCATTATAAAATAACAATGATCTACTTTCAAATCCTAGTATTTGATTGTTTACCCGACCTACTAGGTTCAATAGGAACTTAGACCTCCGTGACCACAACCTTTGAGGCACGTGAGCCATGAGCATTGTTGCTGCCTCCGGAACACTTTTCCGTGTTGCGCAACTTTGCACATATAGCTAAGGTTCTTTTAACCTTATCAAAGTTCTATTATCCTCCCACTTAACATTTCACGAAAAATTTCTTCTCAAGAAACTTGACGTTCTAAGTGACAAATACTTTTGTCTTTGATATTATGGAGGAGTACCCAACGATTATCCAAAATAACCTACAAAGACATGCTCATCCTACATTGGTTGTAAACATCTTACTTATGCATACCAATGTTTAAGAAAGGACAACTTGGGTTTTATCCCAAATTGTAACTTTATATGGTGTCATTTCAATGGATCATGATGGAGCTCTTTTCAGTGAAAAAGCGGTAGTCTCTAAAAGTTTTAATCTTTAAAATATAATGGCAGTTTTATGAATTACACCTTTGATCTTACCATGTCAAACAAGGTTTCATTGCATATCTCGATTATTCCATACTCATATGGTGTTTCGGGAAACGCAAATCCATGGAACGATTTCTCAAATCTTAGGTGTTATGCCAAATTTGTAACTCAAAAATCTTCCTTTATGATCCTATCATAAATTCTTTATTTTCTTGTTACATTGATTTTGCACTTCAACTTGAAAGTCTTTGAACTTTTAAAATGTTTCACACTTCATCCTCATTAAGTAAATATTCATATATTCACTCAATTTTTTTGGAGAAAGCATATGAAGTTGAAATCCATCGCTTCTTGACTACACATAATGGACTTCATACAACAATATGTACAAGTTCTAATAAGCTAGTCATTCGTTCCCTTTGGCCCATGAAAAGAGTTTCAATTATCTCTAGGAAAGTTTCACAAGCATCATTTGATCGTAATGGAAAGACTCCAAAATTCCATCAAGTATGGGGTTTCTTCATGTTTTCTTTCCACTATAATTTAAACGGCGATGCCACTTCTTAAGTGATCTTTCAATCAATTGTCTTTTGACATTTTTAGCATTATATTTATGGATGTGATTTCTCCAACTAGACTTAATATCATCCATCTTTCATGAAATACGGAAATTATTTGAATAACCCTTTTGTTTTCATAATACCTGATAAAACAAATCTTGAAGGCAAGCTTTGATATTAACGAGCAACAAAACAACCTTTATTTGTTCTCGATGAATAGCATCACATATTCTTTTGCTAGTTATTTAGACCATTGTAGTTCACGAATTGTGTTGTTTCGTATGACGATTCATGCCAACAAATTCAGTATCCAACACTTAAGAACCACATTGTTTAACAAGAAAAAAATATAGCCATAACATGTATATCTTCTATATAACTAAACCGAACAATTCTAGTCTTTACTATTCTGCCAAATATTTCTTAGATTTCTCTTTCAGTATTTCTTTATCCTTTCAAAATAATCTATAACCATCAATAGTGTCGCCATACTCATGACACATAGTCCAAAGCGTGTATAGTTAAATACCAATGTCTTTGGACTTGCACTTTGAAGTAGATCAACATCATAAAATGTTTGGTGTTCTTTCAAATTCCATTTTCCTTAGTAATATTTTAGTGTAGTAAAAATTTTACCTACATCAAATATGCATCCTTATCATGGAACTATTCATGATCAAGCTACTTTATTTTATAACGGTGAATTGTGAGTATAATGTTGCTCTACAAAACCTTTTGAAGGATTAGGACGACCAGCGTCTCCAACCTTTTGCAAATTCTCATCAAATATGAGAACATGACTTTTGCCATATTATACTCTATCATGTTGCAACCAAAACTTTGTTTTATATATCACAATATCTTTCACACATGATGGTTTCTAAAACAATTCTTTCAGCTCCCCGATAACCTTGATATTAAAACAATCTTTTGAATATCAAGCATCATGGAGACAAACATGATATTTATATACTAACACTGGAATTTTTACTCTTGATTTAATACTTATTATTAAACTTGAAGAAGTAACCAGAACCTACTGAAAGTTTGCAATAGAACTTTTAAACTTTATTCAAGCAAAACTAAACAATCTAAGCAAAGCAAACGAAAACTAAGACACTCCAAGAACAACACAACGGTGCATGAAACAATAAAAATGAAGTGTCTAGACAAACCTGAGCTTATTATTGATGAATAAAGGGATGCCACGGGCATCCCCAAGCTTTGACGCTTGTACCTCTTGGATATTTCTTGGGGTGACACCATGGTGGCATCCCCAAGTTTGAGCTTTTGTCCATTCTTCATATCATTGCATCATTCTCTCTCTACACCTCTGGCAAAGCTTTGGAACAGCAAGGCTTTTCACTAAAAACACAAGCTACTGTAGAAACTCTTAAAAAAGCTCAATTCACCTAAAGAGAACTCAAAAAGGAATCAATAAGAAGCAAATGAAAATAATGGCAGAAATCTGTCAAAACAGACCAGCAGGTAGAAAACGATTTTTTCGAACATCTTCTGTTGCTCAAATAAAAAAGTGTTGAACTAACGAAAGTTAGCTAACATACTGGGGGATTTATTCATAAATGTTTAGCTCAATCCGAGTTACAGAGACTCCTCACAAATTTTTATGGTGGAGGACAAAAATCTATTTCGGGACAGCAACTCCCCAAATCTTACTTTCCTCTCATTAGAGGTCATTCTTGGCACAAAAAGCAAAACAAAAAGGATAAGGAGATGTCATTACTGAAGTAATAACTTCCAAGACTCAAAAAAACTCTTGGGTTATCTCCCAACAAGTACTTTTATTTAACGCCTTTAAGTTAGGATTGATAGTTTGAGAAGATGCTCACATAAGAATTATGAATTGAAGTCAAAGAGAGCATCAAGAAGCAAATTAAAAACACTTTTAAGCCTAACCCACTTCCTATGCATCGGAATCTTGCACACAAATAAATTTCCAAAGAACAAAGTGACATGCATAGGAAGATAAAACAAGAGTAACTTCAAAACTTTCAGCACATAGAGAGGTGTTTCAGTACCATGAAAACTTCTATAACCATATTTCCTCTCTCATAATAATTTTCAGTAGCATCATGAATAAACTCAACAATATAGCTATCACATAAAGCATGATTTTCATGATCTACAAACACATAATTTCTATCAAGCTTAAAAATAGTGGGATTAAAACCTTCACAGGTTTTACCCAAAGTAGACACTTCAAAAGGATCCACAGGAACATAGCATTCATCCTCCTTTGGTAAGCATGGGGGACAATCAAATAATATAATAGGTAAAGAGTTATTCTCATTAGAAGGTAGGCATGGGTAGATCCATTCTTTCTCCTTTTGTTCATCACTCTCCTCCTCTTTTTCATCTAATGAGCTTCCAGTTTTAACAATTTCTTCTTCCATAGGCTCTTGCAAGGCATTAGTCTCTTCCAAATGTGGAAAACACCTATTAAAATATTCAAGAATATAACTATTTTCTTCCTTGTAATTATCAAAGCAAAATTTAAGTATCTCAAAAACCTCATGTTTATAAGGTGCATCATCAGTATTCTCAAGCAAACTGGCAAGTTCAAATGCACCCTTGAAGGCAATAAATTCTTCAATTTGTTCCACATCATCAAAATCATAATTTCCTTTAACATAAGAAGAAATGGTAACATTATCATTATACTCACATTGAAAGGGTAGGTGTTTATACCTCCTGCAGCAACAAGCTTTATCAAAGCAGTAAGTAACATTATAAGTAGAGCACACCTCTCTAGCAATAGTATTCAACTTATAAATTTATTCCCATAAGTGTTTCCCTTTTTGTGACAAGCGGTGTTCCTTATAATAATACTTTTGTTCTTCCGTGAACCCACCTTGCCAATAAGAACTAGTTTCAAAGAAACCATCCATTGATAGAAAGCATGACCAAGAAAGGCAATAACAGACCACAAACTAGAGTAGGAACTAATTTTTTTTGTGTTATTGAATAAGCAAGCAAACCAAACTAGACTAATTTTTTGGGGTTTTTTGAAAAGAGGCAAACAAAACCAAGCAAAAAAACAAAGCAAACTAAAAACAAAGTAAAGAGAAAGGAAGTGAAGGACTCCCCTAGTGAAGACGTCCTTAGCCTCCCCAGCAATGGCGCCAGAAAAGTTTGATGCAACACTGAGATGATGTAGGAGCGCTTCGTTGGGAACCCCAAGAGCAAGGTGTGAAGAAGCACAGCAGCAAATTTTCCCTCAGTAAGAAACCGAGGTTATCGAACCAGTAGGAGGAAGGAAACGTCACACAGGTGTTGCAAGCAACGCGGAGACCTGCACAACACAAACTCAAGACTTTGCTCCAACGAATCAGTGAGGTTGTCAAGCTCACCGGTTTGCTGTAACAAAGGATTAAACGTATGGTGTGGAAGGTAATGGTGGTTTGCAGCAAGTAAACAAGTAACAATGGAAGATGTATCAATGGTAAATATTGGACCAGGGTCCATAGTTCACTAGAGGTGCTCTCCTTAGATAAACAACATGGCATGAAGGGTAAACAAATTACAGCAGGACAATTGACAAGAACTGAGCAAGGCATAACAATGCAATTACTAGTCAAAAAGATCCTATGAGATTCGATTGGGCAATACAGCAAGATACATAGACCGCCATCCAACTACATCTATGACTAGAAGTCCACCTTCAGGTTATCATATGAACCCCCTCCAGTATTAAGTTGCAAGCAACAGACAACTGCTTTAAGCAAAGTGTGTGAGGTAAACAGTCCACATGTTCCATGAACAAGAGACCGTTGTTTTCTCCCTAGTAGCAACAGCACATCTACAACCGAAGAGATTTCTGTCACTTCCCTTGGAAACTAGAGGCATGAACCCACTATCAAGCATAAATACCCCCTCTTGGAGTCACTAGCAACTCCTTGGCCAAGATAGCTACTAACAACGGAGAGCATGCAAGATAACAAACAACATAGACATGATAGAATCATAAAGACAAAACCATGAATCAAACGAACATAATAATCTCAATATCCATCGGATCCCCGCAAACACAATATGCATGATTACAAATAGATTAGATCTTGATCATGAACGGAGCTCACAAGATCTATACATGAAAGCACAAGGAGGAGATACAACCATCTAGCTACTACATGGACCCATAGTCCAAGGTGGAACTACTCACGCATCATACCGGAGAGAAGGCCTCCGGGATGATCTTCCCTCCGGCAGGGTGCCGGGAAGAACTTCAGATCCCCCTCCCCCGATCTAGGGACGACGGTGGTGGCGGCTACAGAAGGTTTCGTGGAATATTGATCAGGTACTTAGGGTTTCTGCATCGGGGGCTTCTTATAGGCGAAGGGGGAGTCCGAGGCGGTGGACAGGGGCCCCACACCCTGCCTAGGAACGCCTCTCCGTCTCCCCTCTGGACTTCTTGTTCCCCACTGAAAGTTATTGACTTTGAAGTTTCTCCCCTCCAATTCCGAGAATATTTCCTTACTAGCTTTTCTGGAACCAAAAACAGCAGAAAACAGGCAACTGACACTATGGCAACTTGTTAATAGGTTAGTACCAGAAAACATGTAAAAAGCACCTCAAAGTGTATTCAAAGCAAAGCAAAATAGATACTAAACAAGCATGGAGCATTAAAAATTATAGATACGTTTTGGACGTATCACCACTCCATCCCGCTGTAACAATTGTGTTGAATACTTGCATAGTTCTTAGGGGAAACTTTCCCGGTGTTGATTACTATTGTAGTTGATGCTTGTGAGTGGAACCATTGGATTATTGTTTATGTTCAGATTGTTATTCATCACCATATCATCTTTGATCTTGATCCATATGATATCTCGTGAGTAGTTCGTTTAGTTCTAGAGGACATGGGAGAAGTCATGTTGTTAGTAGTGGATTTGTGTTGAGATATTATTCAATGGTTAGTATTTAAGTTGTGGTGTTATTCTTCTAGTGGTGTCATATGAACGTCGACTACATGATACTTCACCATTTATGGGCCTAGGGGAATGCATTGTGTATTTGGCTACTAATTGTGGGGTTGCCGGAGTGACAGAAACCTGAACCCCCGTTAGGACACCATTGCACAAGGGAGTGTAGGATCTCAGAGTTTAAGGCCGTGGTTAGGTTTTTACCTTAATTGCTTTCCTATAGTTGCGGATGCTTGCAGGGGGTTTAATCACAAGTATGTATTAGTCCAAGTAAGGTCGATACATTAGCACAGGTTCACCCACACAACACTTACAACACTAAAGAAGGGTACTCAGCTATTTGAAGCGAAAGCACTTGACAGAATTCCCATGTGTCCTCGAGAACATTTGGTCCTTATAAGTATTTCCACCGGGTTGTCCTTTGCTAAGAAAGGATTGGGCCACTTGCTGCAATTATTCGTTGTCTTTATTACTTGCACTTTATTTCTTTGCTTTATCAGAAAACCCCTAAAAATCCGTTTGCTAAGTATTTACAGAGATTTCTTGCTCCATACCACTAGTCAACACCTTCTGCTCCTCGTTGGGATCGACACTCCTATTTATCGAAAGTACTATGATACACCCCTATACTTGTGGGTCATCAAGACTATTTTTTGGCGCCATTGCCGGGGCGGGTGTGTCGCTATTGAAGAGTGGAACTGGTAAAGGAAACTTCTACTATGAGTATTTCTCTTTATTTCTGTTTGTTACTTTGTTTCCAATATGGATAACCCACTTGGTTTTCTATTTGGGAAAACTACTACCACTGTTAGGGTAGTAGATGAACCACCACCTATTGAGATAGATCCTTTTAAGATACCTACAAATATTGTTGATCGTGTTATGGATAATTATTATTTAGGGGATGGAACTGTCCACTCTGGTGATCACTTGCTTTTTATCCATGAATTATGCGGGTTATTTAAGTGTGCAGGTATCACAACTGAACAGGTGAAGAAGAAGTTACTCTCTATATCCTTGAAAGGGAGAGCTGAATAATGGTATAAGCTACTGAAGAATGGGTAATCCATGGAATGGGAGAAAATAGTACCTCTCTTTTATTCTAAATTCTATCCTCCTAGTGAAATTCATAAGGATAGGAATCTGATATATAACTTTTGGCATCGTGACAAAGAGAGTACAGCTCAATCTTGGGGGAGATTGAAGTTACTAATGCTTAAATGTCCTATTCATGAACTCCCTAACAATATTATTATAAATAACTTTTATGCTAGGCTTTCTCTTCATGATGAAGATTTACTAGATGCTTCTTGTGTTGGATCATTCACACGTATGAAGGAAGAAGCTAAATGGGATCTCCTAGACCGTATTCAAGAGAACATTGAAGCATGGGAAATGACAAAGGAAGAAATTCAGGTATAAACTATGATTATGAATGCATTAAATCTTTTATGGGAACTGATGACTTCCGTGATATTACTACTGAGTATGGTCTTGATTCTCAAGTTCTTGCAAAATGTTTTAAGGCCTTTGCCTCTTATATTGAAATTCCCAAAAAGGAGGGAAACAAGTACCATGCTCCTTATAAAGACATTGTTACCCATGTTCCTGCTAGCATTGAAGTTTGTACTATTGATCCTATTTTGCTTGAACCTTATGTTGAGAAAATCCCTTTTCCTGCTAAGGTGAAGGAACATTCTATCATAGCTAATGTGGTTAGAAAAAGTGCAAAGAAAACTGTGGAACCCGATGAGCAAATAAATATTGAACCTATGGTAGCTATTGTGAAAGATCTTTTCATTAAAAATATAGAGGATGAGCACATTGTATTCTATGAAGACGCTTCTAATATTGTTTCTCATCCTAGAAAATCTAGAAAATCTAGTGTCCCTGTGCTTTCTGTGAGAATCGGTGATCATTGCTATTATGGTTTATGTGATATTAGTGCTAGTTCTAGTGCTATTCCTTATGAGATTTACAGGGAAATTATGCATGAATTGGTCCTTGTGAGCTTGAGGATATTGATGTGCTTATTCACCTTGCTAATAGAGAGATAGTCTGTCCCATTGGCATTGTAAGAGATGTGGAGGTTCTTTGTGGTAAGATTAAATATCCTGCTGATTTTCTAGTACTTGGTTTTGAAGCTAGTAAAACCTATCCTATTATCTTTGGTAGACCCTTCTTGAATACTTGTGGGGCTATCATAAATTGTAGGAAGGAAAAAGTTTTGACTAAGTTTGATGGAGAGTCTTATGAGTTTAATTTTTCCAAATTTTCTAAAACTCCTTATGAAAATGAACTGCCTAATGAGGATTTCAGGGTTGAACAACTTTCTGCTATTTCTCTTGCTCCTAACAATGCCTTGTAGCAGTTTATGGAAGATCATGCAAGCGAGGTCTTCATGAAGGAAAGAAATGAAATTGACGAGGTTTTCCTTCGTTAGCCTCAGTTACTTAAGCATAATCTACCTATGGAAGATTTGGGTACCACACTACCACCTAAAGGGGACCCTATTTTCGAATTAAAACATTTACCTAATGATCTTAAATATGCTTATCTAGATGATAAGAAATTATATCATGTTATTATTAGTTCTAAACTTTCAGGAAAGGAAGAAGAAAGGTTATTGGAAATACTGAAGAAACATCGAGGAGCTATGGCTATACTCTTGATGATTTAAAAGGAATTTCTCCTACTATGTCAGCATGCTATTAATATAGAACCTGATGCAAAACCAGTTGTTGAGCACCAAAGCCGTCTAAATCCTAATATGAAGGATGTGGTAAGAAATGAGGTATTAAAACTCGTTGTTGTTGGTATTATTTACCCTATTGCTGATAGCCAATGGGTTAGCCCAGTTCATTGTGTTCCAAAGAAAGGGGGAATTACTGTTGTGCCTAATGAAAATAATGAGCTTATACCCCAAAGAGTAGTGGTTGGGTATAGTATGTGCATTTATTTTAGAAAGGTTAATAAAGTTACTAAGAAAGATCATTATCCTTTGCCCTTTATTGATCAAATGCTTGAGAGGTTGTCTAAAAAGACCCACTTTTGTTTTCTTGATAGTTATTCTGGGTTCTCTCAAATTGATGTGAAAGCACAAGACCAAGAGAAAACCACTTTCACTTGTCCTTATGGCACTTATGCTTATAGGTGTATGCCTTTTGTTTTATCTAGTGCTCCTGCTACCTTTCAGAGATGTATGTCTGCTATCTTTCACGGTTTTTGTGAAGAAATTTTGGAGGTTCTCATGGACGATTTCTCCATCTATGGAACTTCTTTTGATAACTGTTTGCACAACCTTGATAAAGTTTTGCAGAGATGCGAAGAAACCAACCTTGTTCTTAATTGGGAGAAATGCCATTTCATGGTTAATAAAGGGATTGTTCTTGGACACAAAATTTCTGAAAGAGGCATTGAAGTTGACAGAGCCAAAATTGAAGCAATTGAGAAGATGCCTTGCCCTAGGGATATAAAAGGTATTCATAGTATCCTTGGTCATGCCGGTTTCTATAGGAGGTTTATTAAAGATTTCTCCAAAATTTCAAAGTCCCTTACTAATCTTCTTCAAAAAGATGTACCTTTTGTTTTTGATGATGATTGTAAGGAAGCTTTTGAAACTTTGGAGAAAGCTTTGACTATTGCTGCTATTGTTCAACCACCTGATTGGAGTTTACCTTTTGAAATTACGTGTGATGCTAGTGATTTTGTTGTGGGTGCTGTCCTTGGGAAACGTGTTGATAAGAAATTAAATGTTATTCATTATGCTAGCAAGACTCTAGATGCTGCTCAAAATAATTATGCTACTACCGAGAAGGAGTTATTAGCTGTAATCTTTGCTTGTGATAAGTTTAGACCCTATATTGTTGATTCAAAGGTTATTATTCATACTGATCATGCTGCTATTAAGTACCTTATGACAAAGAAAGACGCTAAGCCTAGGCTTATTAGATGAGTGTTGCTTTTACAAGAGTTTGATTTGCATATTGTAGATAGGAAAGGTGCTAAAAATCCTATTGCTGATAATTTATCTCGTTTGGAAAACATTTCCTTTGACCCTTTGCCTGTTAATGATAGTTTTCCAAATGAACAGTTGGTTGCAATAAGGATAAGCCCGCATGAGAGTCCTTGGTATGCTGATTACGCTAACTTTATTGTTTCCAAGTATTTTCCTCCAACCTTTATAGCTCAACAAAGAAGAAAATTCTTTTATGATTTGAGGCATTACTTTTGGGATGACCCACATTTATATAAAGAAGGATTAGATGGTATTATGCGAAGATGTGTTCCAGAATATGAAAAACAAGAGATATTGACAAAATGTCATGGCAGTGCTTATGGAGGACATCATGTTGGGGATAGAACTGCACAAAAAGTTTTACAATCTGGATTTTATTGGCCTACCCTTTTCAAGGATGCAAGTAAGTTTGTTTTATCTTGTGACGAATTTCAAAGAGTTGGTAACATTTCTAGATGCAATGAAATTCCTATGAATTATTCTCTTGTTATTGAACCTTTTGATTGTTGGCGATTTGACTTTATGGGTCCTTTTCCTCCTTCAAAAGGGTATACTCATATTCTTGTTATTGTTGAATATGTTACAAAGTGGGTAGAAGCCATACCTACAAACAGCGCTGATGGTAAGACCTCTTTGAAAATGCTTAAGGATCTTATTTTTCCTAGGTTTGGTGTGCCTAGATATCTCATGACTGATGGAGGCTCTCATTTTATTCATGGTGGTTTTAGGAAAACTCTTGCTAAATATGATTTTAACCATAGAATTGCTTTAGCTTATCACCCCCAAACCAGTGGGCAAGTAGAACTTTCCAATAGGGAAATTAAATCTATCTTGCAAAAGACTGTTAATAGATCTAGGAAAAATTGGGCTAAAAAGTTGAATGACGCTTTATGGGCTTATATGACCGCTTATAAAAATCCTATGGGAATGTCTCCTTACAAAATGGTTTATGGGAAATCTTGTCACTTGCCTCTAGAATTAGAACACAAAGCTTACTAGGCAGTGAAAGAGTTGAATAGAGATTTTAAACTTGCCGATGAGAAAAGATTGCTTGACTTAAGTACGTTAGATGAGTGGAGAAGTGAAGCTTACGAAAATGCTAGACTCTTTAAGGAAAAAGTAAAAAGATGGCATGATAGGAGAATTCTAAAAAGGGAGTTCCATGTTGGTGATAAAGTTCTTTTGTATAGGTCTTGTCTCAGATTTTTTGCAGGGAAACTACTCTCAAAATGGGAAGGACCTTTTGTTATTGAGGAAGTGTATCGTTCAGGGGCTACCAAAATATCTTCTTTGAAGGACAACACCACACATGTGGTGAATGGTCAAAGTCTAAAACATTATATTTCTAGAGATTCTTATAATGAAGATGTTGATATTATTCAAATGGTGACTCTGGAAGAATTTATTAGAAACCAAACACTAGAATCTACAGAGTCCATCTTTGAATAGGTAATAAGTGGTGAAAACAGAAGGTTCGTGAAAGCCTAATCTTTTTATATTTTTAATGTTTTTATTACATACGGAAGGTTACGAGACGAAACAGAGGAGGAAACGGAGGCCAGGGTGGCCACACCCACCCTAGGCGCGGGCCCTCAGCTGGCCGCACCTGGAGGGGGTGTGATCCTCCTGAGCTCCGTCTCCGCCTCGTTTTCGCACAGTACCTTCCTTATGCATTTAAAATTCGTAATATATAACCCCCCGGATCCCCCGAGGTTCGTGTATCGTGTTCTCATCGTGTTTTTGTTATGATCTGTTTCTGTCAGGCAGATTCTCAGTTTTGGAGCTACAATGTCTTCCTCTGGATCACCCATAGAGGATTCCTCCACGGATGCTATCAACCCGTACATGTATGAGTTGAAGATTCATCCCAAGGAGTTGATTCTCAAGGATGGGAAGGTGCAGATGAAAGAAGTTCAAGGCCCTAAAGGATAAGGCAGTCTGGAAGACAGATGGAAGCATTGGAGCAGGAAGTTTTCAGGTACAAGAAGATGGCGGAACACGAAGTGGATATCATCCATAAGATAAGTTCAGAACTCATTACCAAGAAGAAGGAGGAGGTTGATGAGCTCCGAAACGAAATCCTCTCACTCCATTAGGCCACCAACCAATTACAAGCATAGCTCTACGGCATACAAAACCAAAACTGTGAGTATGAGGCTAGATTTGATCGCATAAGTTCTGCTGCTAGTTTCAGGATTGTGGAAACCAAGACATCCTTTTTGGATGGGGAACCTTTACCTTGGAAGTCTCATGATTGCAAGGGAACACCACCACCATAGAATGAGTAATTCATCATCAGGTTTGGCATCCCCTTGGCTTGTTCCAAGCTTGGGGGAGTGCCGTAGTATCACATCATTATCTTTTATCTTTTATCCTTTTAGTGGATTCATATCTTTGGTAGAGAAGTTATCTTATATGTTGGTTTGCATTGTGGAAGTATCTCTCCTTTAGTTGGTTATCTATGTATCCCTTGGTGTGAGTGCCTTTATGGAATATTAATGAGAAGTTTCATCTTTTACTTTTTTCACTTCTTATTTTAGTTTGCAATCTCTATTATATGATTGATCTTGTTAATCAGTATTAGCATCGCTTTGGTAGCATCAAGTAGATCTAAATTGGTTTTGGCAACCGAGATCTGGTCAGTAGCTTAGTATTCTTTATTTAAGATCTTTTGTGTCTTCAAGGAAGATTGCATGTTTGGCTTAATCACTTGTAGGTTTGCTTGTTTCCTTCAACTCTTTTGCTTGCTACCCAGCCTTGCTAGCCAAGAACCTGTTTTGAGAAGGCATACTTCTCATGCATCCAATCCCTTTGAACCAAAACCTATGCCATTTGTGTCCACCATATCTAACTATTAGCATTATTGCTATTCCAAGCAAATTCTCAAGCTTCATCTATATTTCGAATTAAAAATTATTTTGTTATATGAAAACTAGTTAGTAAAGCTCTCACGAACTTGATGGAACACCGTATTTTCTTGCCCCTAATAAACTTGAACCATTGTGTCATCAAAGTTGTATACGCTTGCATCTATACGTTGGGATTAGCAGAACCATGTTGTCATGGGGAACACTTTCAACACTTATGGATACATATCCAGTTGATATCATGCTCTTTTGTTTGCGGATGTCGTCGGTGTGAAATAAAAGGGGAGCTTTTAAGTCCACGGAGTTATGTATGTGTGTTAGAGAAACGCCTGGGCCGCTAGCCTAAGCCATGCCTAATCATGGTGGAAACTTGCAGCATAACCATAGTGAGCAATCTGTGAAGCATCCTCAATAAAAACCTATGCAAATAGCAAATAAAAAGATCGCTGATATGCTCACTGTCTGCTTGCCTTGTCATTTTTATTATGGGATAGCTCCTGTATCATGTGCAAGGGGTACCCCGTTGGCGGTTCACTATGATACACATGTACTTACAATGACAAGAACTTACCGGTAACTAAAGTTGAGTAGCATGAGGAGCGAACCTCGTACTCAAGGGACTTGAGATTGCTAACTTATATTTCGTCAAGCATATACTCCATCCTTGTTCACTTTAACCTTAATCACCTCAAGATGCTTATGATAGGGGCAATGAGGGATCAAAGCTAGTAAGTACCATAATCTTTTGGAAGCTCTTTATGAACTTGAAATCCCTGCTTCCCTCTATGAAGGACCTTTCTTCTACTTCTAAGTTGAGTCAGTAAACCTACTTCCTCTCTATCTACCACAAGCTTTTGAGTTGTTGTGTTTCAAGCATTGATATGATGATTTATTCAATCATGTTCTTTATCTTCCTTGTTTGCACAAGACTCTTATCTATTGAGTATTACTTTGAAAGCCTTCATTGAAAAACCTTTTTGAGCAAAGAGTGCTCCTATTTCGAAGACTTCTACAAAAAGCCCTATTTGTGAAACTGTGTGCCAGCTGTTCTCTAACCAAGAACAAGAGTTTTCCAATTCCAATTGTGATTTATCTTTATGCATCTCTATTGTGACTCTTGTACTTGTTGCAAGCTAAGTTATATAATGGCGAGTTGTTTTCTTCTATGAGTTGTGTAATGGTAAGTGTGATGCTTCTTGTTCGTATTCTTTTATCGACACTTCACTCCATAAACCTGTGGACATGTTTACTGAGCTCAGTTTTTGCTTAGGGACAGCGAAGGTCTAAGATTGGGGGGAGTTGATACGTCCAATTTGCATCACCATTCTATATCATAATTTTCCTCTATTCATTGATATATTTCGTATTAAGAGGTGTTACTTATGTCTTTCATCTGTTTTTGCATGTTGGATGATTCTTGGAGGATGAACTTCCGGAGTCAGGATTCTAATGGAAAAAGAGGTGTTTTGATGCAATTTCGCGAAGATTAGAAAAATACCAGAAAAACTACGGAAAATCCTATTTTCCGAGAAGACGGAGAATGCCAAAAGGGGAGGCGGAGATGGGCCACACGGGCCCACACCCCCCGGGCGCAATCCACCCCTAGGTCGTGCCTACAGGGGTGTGGCCCACCTGGCCCACCTCTGGCTCCGCCCTCTCGCCTATATCTTCTACACTAAACCCTCAAACACGGGGAGCGACCATAGAAAGATTTCGCCGTCTCTGCGGGGCGGAAAACACCGAGAGAGAAAGAGCTCTCCGGCAGACAGATTTCTGTCGGGGAAATTCCTTCCCAGAGAGGGAGTTCGTCGCCATCAACACCATCATCAAACTAGACTTCATCGGGATCATCATCATCCACACCATCATCTCCACCAGCACCATCATCACCACTCCATCCCGCTGTAACAATTGTGTTGAAAACTTGCATAGTTCTTAGGGGAAACTTTCCCGGTGTTGATTACTATTGTAGTTGATGCTTGTGAGTGGAACCATTGGATTATTGTTTATGTTTAGATTGTTATTCATCACCATATAATTTTTTATCTTGATCCATATGATATCTCGTGAGTAGTTCATTTAGTTCTTGAGGACATGGGAGAAGTCATGTTGTTAGTAGTGGATTTGTGTTGAGATATTATTCAATGGTTAGTATTTAAGTTGTGGTGCTATTCTTCTAGTGGTGTCATATGAACGTCGACTACATGATACTTCACCATTTATGGGCCTAGGGGAATGCATTGTGTATTTGGCTACTAATTGTGGGGTTGCCGGAGTGACAGAAACCCGAACCCCCGTTAGGACACCATTGCACAAGGGAGCGTAGGATCTCAGAGTTTAAGGTTGTAGTTAGGTTTTTACCTTAATTGCTTTCCTGTAGTTGCGGATTCTTGCAAGAGGTTTAATCATAAATATGTATTAGTCCAAGTAAGGTCGGTACATTAGCACACGTTCACCCACACAACACTTACAACACCAAAGAAGGGTACTCAGCTATTTGAAGCGAAAGCACTTGACAGAATTCCCATGTGTCCTCGAGGACGGTTGGTCCTTATAAGTATTTCCACCGGCTTGTCCTTTGCTAAGAAAGGATTGGGCCACTTGCTGCAATTGTTTGTTGTCTTTATTACTTGCACTTTATTTTTTGCTTTATCAGAAAACCCCTAAAAATCCGTTTTCTAAGTATTTATAGAGATTTCCTGCTCCATACCAATAGTCAACACCTTCTGCTCCTCGTTGGGATCGACACTCCTATTTATCGAAAGTACTACGATATACCCCCTATACGTGTGGGTCATCACTACGGACCGCAGGAAGATGCCGACAAAGTCGCCTTCCTTGCAAAGCTGTGGACTCTACGCTCCACATGGCCAGGCCCCTGGGCACTCTGTGGGGACTTCAACTTGATCTACAAGGATGAAGATAAGCACAACAACAACCTAGACATGAGGATGATGGGGAGGTTCAGGCGATTCCTTAATGTCTGTGAACTCAAGGAGGTTTACCTACATGGGTGCCATTACACTTGGTCGAACGAGCGGGAGAACCCCACTCTTATGAGGTTGGATATGGTGTTTGTCATGACAGGATGGGATGAGCTATATAATATCTTCTCCCTCCATTGCTTGGCTTCAGTGATTGCTGACCACAACCCCTACTTCTCGACTCCCCTATGCAGACAGTGGGTAGGTGTAGCACCCTGGGAATTCCCCAAATAGAAAATGGCTTGTTGTTTTATTTGCTGCATCATCGTGGTCATCATGCCACATTGCATGAATCATCTTTGTGCATTGTATTTATGTTTTGGCCTTTGTATTCGATCTTGCTTGGCCCTATCCTCCCCTCTATTTACCTCTCTACTTTGTTTTCTACACATAGGGTCCTTGTTGATGTGGAACCAATATTTAAAAATGCTTTTCTTCTATTTTCTTAAACCCTAAACCCTACCTCTAGTAGGAATGCCCAAATTGAAATTACATGGGGGATACTTCTCTTCCACTTTCCATTCCCTCTTCTCTCTTTTATTGGCCTCAAATTTCTATTCAAATTCCTGCAATGTTTCAATTTTTTGAGTTAATATGCTTGTTTGAATGTGAAACAAAACAAATAAAAGAAAAACAAACATAAAAATAAAAAATAGAAACATACCTACCACCCCATGTCCTCGGGCCCAAGCCCACCATCCCCATCGAGTGGAGAGGCAGCCTCCAGCTCTTGATCGACAGAGGCTCTCTTGTCGTCTTCCTCCTCTCACACAAGGCGTGACATCCCTTCTCTATTTCTTTTGGAAAAAGTCCATTTCAAACCTTGAACTCGTAAGGGTTAGACAAATCGAACCATGAAATCGAAATCCTGGTCCTTGGCACCTTGAACTTGCGAATCCCGGTCTAAATCGAACCCTTGACATAATTTCTCTTCTATAAAGTAAAAATCACATATGAAATAAATTCTATACTCTCATTGACTAAATTGGCCCACTTGTCATATCCTCGTGTCCCCTCTCTCCATCTCTCCCGTGCCTCCAACCCCGTCGCCCCTCCCTGTATCTCCTGTGTAGCAGCAACTACAGGAGACTGACTTGTGGCAGAGTAGAACGAGCTAGGGGAAGTGCACAGGTTGGAGTAGTAGATCGACGCGGCGGTGGCTCAACACCTAATGCGGAGGCGGTCCTTCATGCTCTCACGGCACACAAATAGACTGCGTCAGCTCGAACGCCTATGTGATTTCATCCAGGCTCCAGCTCGTCGATGAGCAGAATCTCCTTTTCTGGTTCTCAAATTGGTCACCGGCAGATGAAATTATGAAAATAATACTCCCTCTGATCTATTATTTTACTTGGATTTGTTAAAATTTAGATAAACCTATATACTAAATAGTGTCTAGATTTAACTAATTTTTCACAAATCCAAGTTAAATAATATGGGTCGGAGGGAGTAGATCAATCGATGTATTAGAGCTAGCTTGTCACGACAAGTTATACAAGCCAATAATAATGTCAATTAGAGCATACTCCCTCCGTTTTAAAATATAAGATGTTTTAGATTTGTGAAGAAAATGAATCTAGACTTCTTTTAGTGTGTAGATTTATTCCAAAGTTGAGTAAACCTACATACTAAAACAAGTCTAGATTCATCTTCTTTACAAATCTAAAACATCTTATATTTTGAAACGGAGGGAGTACGAAGCAACTCTAACTCGTTAGCTTTGCACCGAGTAGCACTAGCTTCGTGTGCATGGGAGCATGAGCCACAAGATACACTTATGCGTCTTGGAGGAGGCCCACCGGCATTCACACTAACGCTGGCGCCCGGGGCCACAGAATCCCATGACGGAGCGCTACAGTCGCACACTTCTGTTCGGGATTGATTGGGAGTGAGCGCAAGAGGAAGAAATTGTGGAAAAAGATGAATATGACATGTCAGTCCCACTGTGAGTGAGAGCAATCTACAATCCCATTCAGGATCGCTGTTTTTCCGGTGTATCAAACATGCCTAGGGTTCGATTTAGGCCGGGATTTACAAGTTCAGGGTGACAATGATCGGGATTTCAATTTCAGGGTTTGATTAGTCTAGCCCCTACGAGTTGAAGGTTTAAAATGGACTTTTTCCGTTTCTTTTTCACCACCACACCAGCAAAGCATCCACCCACCTTCTCCCTTCAAACCTGATCAAATCGAGCCCCAGGCAAACCCTAGCCCAGCTTCTTTTCCATCCACCACCACTCCCTTCCTCTCTGTTTTCCCCTCTGAATGAAAAACCCAGAGAGAGAGAGAGAGAGAGAGAGAGAGAGAGAGAGAGACTCAGCGTTAGGTGGCCAACACCGGCAAGACGGCGAGGGAAATTCCAAGAAGAACATGGGGAGAGAACTGCCACCGTTGCTAGGTCATTTGGATTTGCTTGGCTCGCGTCGCTCCCGCGAGCGACCGAGAGCCCCTGGCGGCGCCCCTTCCTAGCTCCTCCCCACCTCCTCACCGTCGCCAGAGGGCGTCACCGGGCGAAGCCCGCACGCCGGCGGTGGCGGGGCCTCTCTTCCCCCCTCGCGCGGTGGTGGCGACGCGGGCCGCTGCGGCTTGTGAGGGCGTCGTGTTGGTCGTGGGGCGCGGCGGTGCAGAACTCTGACCTCGGCGTGTCGTCGTCGTGTCCTGTGCGTGCTTGCGGCGGCGGCGGCTCCCTGGAGCTGTCTCGGCGGTGGGCGGCACGAGCTCTGCCTCTGGCCCACCGGTGGAGGTCGAGGGCGCGGACGGGCACGGCAAGCGTCTCGGCGTGCGGCTGCGCTGCGCATGTACTTCCCATGGCGGAAGGATCCTGGCGTGGAGATGGTGCTCCCCTGAGTTCGGGCCGGGGCGGGGGCCCTTGGGCCCGTTCGAGCCCATCGCCCATGTCCTAGGTCCGTGGGCCTCAACAGCCAAGGGGGCTGCTGGAGGTCGATCTGGCTCTGCTTGAGCTCCTTCCTATCTGGTCGTAGTAGTGCTGGGTGTGCAACCGTCCTATGCCCTTATTGTCTCGTGTTCTCGCAACGATTTTCTCAGGTGACGGGGTGCAAAGTTGGGTACGCCGGGGCGGCGGCCCTGGGTGGCGGGAGTCCCCTTGGCCGTCGGGCGAGCCAGGGACTCAGGTGCTGGCCGGAGACCATGATCGTGCAGACGGTATGGTGGCCGGCGAGCTGCGTGCTTTGACGGCGGCTCCAGGTGAAAACCCTAGATCTTTGGATCGGGCGGTGGCGGCGCTGCCGCGTCATGCTCTTCTTGAAGACACCGTCTTGGAGCTCTCGGCATGCGGCTCTTCGTTGGTGGCGTGGCCCGGTGTCTGGGGTGTTGTTCGTCGTGGTGGTGGTGTGGTTGCCGTCTCGGCGATGGCCCGACCTCCGTGTTGGAGGCTGAAAGCTTAGCCGAGGGGAAACCCTGCCTTTTGGGCCACGACGGTGGCGTCTACGGACGTCGTTCCCTTGTTGAAGGCGTCGCCGCGGTGCTTTCGGTCTCTCTCGTGCTCCAGGTGAAAACCTTGATCCTCGGATCGGGCGGTGGCGGCGCTCTGGCGTCGTGCTCTTCTTGAAGACGCCGCCTTGGATCTCTCGGCGTGTGGCTCTTCGACGGTGATTGTGTCTCCCTCGGCAAGGCTTGATGCGGATCTACACCCCCAGGTCTTCTTGGGGCTCCCTCGGCGATACTTGGGGGTTTGTGGGCATCTCGGTTCGGTTCCTGGAGGTGGTCGGCTTCTGGTGGCGTTGCTGCAGCGATGGCGGGATCTCGACGGCGCGCGTGAAAATGGCTCGCCCTCCGGGGAGCTCCGACCCGACACTGTAGACGTCGTGCGCTTGCTTTCCGCGTTTGTAGTATCTGTGTTGGCCTCTCCGGCTGCTCGCGCTTCCAGTTGTAGCTTTGTTGGTAGCCTTTTTGTGTGGGTGGTCTGATCTCTCGTGTAAGCTCGATGCAGCACCTTGTATCCCTTTGCCGTTTGACGTTATTAATTTAACCGCTGGGCCTTTTGGCCTGTTATTTAATAAAAGAACCGCCACCGCTTTCCCACCCGTTTTGCTGAAGGACGTCAAGCCAGAGCCGCCTCAGCACGGGCGGACGTTCATGGGGGCGAATACCCCGTAGTATTGAGCCTATAAGGCCCATATATCACTTCTCGTTCTACCTGGAAGCGGAAAAAAAAAAGCCTGGAAGGGTCGCGTCTTCTTGTCTCTAACATTGAACAATTAATTAGGCGGCGACCGTGAGAGTACCGGCCGCTGGGTGACGGAGGCGGCCTGCCGGAGATTGGCTCGTCTCGTCCTGATTGCACGCGGCGCACCGAGCAGCTCAGCGGCAAGGACTCATGGTCGCAGGCACGCAAGCTGCAGGGAAGATCGATATGCATCTTGCCATCCTCCCGTCGGCCTCAGTACACCGTCACCGTCGGGATCTTCTTCCCGGAGCAGTAGAACAAGGCCAAGCTCGCCGGCCGTCTGTCGTCGACAATTGTAGTGCCTCTATGTCCCCTCCATCCGAGTCGGCTGCACCCACAACCTCCTGGTGATTCCTCCGTTCTTTTCCACCTCTCCCTGCATGATTTTCACAACCAAATCGTGGTCGCCGTGGCCGATTTGTTTCGCCGCCGCGCGCACGCACCTGTCCTTCGTCCGATCATGGTGTCCAGCAGAGCTCATGTTCCTGAACCTTCTAGTAGCCACCTAGCTCCACACCTTGCTGCACCCCCAACCCGTGCCAGACGCCCGCCCCGCGCGCACAGCAGCCGCACGCCGCGCCGGTCGCTCAGCGCGCACGTAGGCAGCATAGCAGCAACGGCAGCCATGCCCCTCTGAACTGAAGCACCTCGATTTCTGGCCGCCTCCGGGGTCGAAATTCATACGTACGCGCAGAGGGATCATCCAGATTTCCGTAGACGCAAACGGTGATCCAATCTGAGCATTGTAGCTCTCATTTTTCTGCCGCCAAAGATCAAGCAAAATTTCTGTCCGCCGCGTTCAGTTTTGACAGTTTTTGACAGTAGAAAACACCTCTGTTTATCGCTTCCTGACGTTCGTCTCGGTGACTTTCCGGCGAACCTTTTCTTGCTCAGATGTTCTACTACGATCTCTCTACGCTCGAATCGTACAACCAACACGCTCGAAATCTTCATACAAAGATCGGGCAAGCTAGCTATTTTCGCGCAATCATTCTTCAGTCTTGTCAGTTCAGTCCTGACGTGTTGTTGATGCTTTGGCAAAAAGACCCCTGGCCATTTCCCATCTCAACCCACAATCCTCTTTCCTCCTTCCTTCTCGGGCCAGCCCACTTCGGCCCAGTAGCTTCCTCCCGCGTCCGTGAGGTGCTTAACCGATGTTGCGGCCCAGTTTCTCTCTCCGGTGACTCACTTCCTTAATCTTTTTCTTTCTTCCTTTTCTAAATTCTTTATTAATTCAAATATCCTTTTAAATTCATACTTTCAAATCTGTGTTGGATTTGAAAAAACTTTCAAAATGAAAAGTGAATTATTTTTAGTTGTGAATGCAAATACATTTTCATAATTTTGCAGAAACACCCCTAACTATTCAAAATAATGAAATATTGCCCTTTTCTATTTAATATGCAATTCTTAATAAACCGTAATTCCGAATTCGAAAAATGATATGTCTAAATCGATCAACGCAACGAGCACTTTCTAACTATGCATTTCATACTTGCATTTGCATCTTGCATCATGGAGGACTTGTAAGATCAGAACTATTTATGCAAGGAAAACATGATGAATAGAATTGGCAAATAATTATTTATTGTTAATAATGCCTCGCTAATGTTGTATTACCAATGTTCTATACAAATGACATCTTAATAACATGGTTTGCATCATTAACATGCCATGCCATGCATCATATCATGATCATACCGGTTCTTTCGTATTAGTTGTAATTGTTGCATCACTTGTTCCTTTTAGTGATTTGCTTCTTCGATAGGAGGATGAGATGTTGTGAGCTTCGATAAGTTATTTGGATATATCTCTGTCAGTGTTTCCCAGGTGATCATTCTCCCCTGTTGATCTATTGCTATCTGTGTTGTGATGCTTTAGTTTCCATACCACTTATATCCATGTAGCCTATATTGCCTTGGACACCCCCTATTGCATGTTGTTTGGTAGATAGTTAGACTTGCAAGTCATAGTTGTTTGCTCAGGTGCTGCTTCGCATCGATGAGTTCCACCATTGTTGGGAGGTTGGCATATGCTTAATGGTGAAGATGATCATGACTTTAATTACAGTTGGTTAATTAAATGTTAGAAGTAGATATAATTAATGCAGAGGCACAACTGGGTAATAGTTGAGATCTGGTTATTATCCCTCCCCCTGTGTCCACCTAGGACCCGAGTTCTTGACACCTGTTCCGATATCGAGCGCGCTAACCACATGTGGGGGTATGGGCGTCCCTATCGGCTTACTACCTGATTTCAAAGTACTATACGAGGGACCACAAACTATTTTGAGGATTTAATGCCATGTATGACATGTTTATTATTTGTTGCTTGATGAGTGTTTACCACTGTACTATTTAGAATGTGGGTCGTTATGTTGAGGATTATACCAATGGCCTCTGATCTCTCGGATGATCTCGCAGCCTCTGGGTCCGTCTTCGGAGCCGACCAACTTTGTTACAGGTAGCTTAGTGTGGTGGCCCCCATGTACTTGCTTTGTGTCTAGGAAACATCGTGTCCGAAGCCCCACCGACATACCGATGAGTGTATGTTAAATGATCTAGCAAAAAGGGCGGAAGTGAGTGTGGATACTTTGGTGCATCCATATACGGTTAAATCTTTTTGAAAGGTCGTGTCCACGGTTATGGACGACTTGAAGCACAGTTTCTCGATCATAGACAACTTACACTAAAGTTTACTGTTATAAATTGACTTGTACCTAATATGACTAGTAAGTTGGATAACCACCATGGAAAGATTGGATAAAACTACCAACTGTGTGAGTTTCCTCGGAATGACTTACTCGTTTGGTCTCGACAGGAAAATATCAAGATGGGTATGTTTAGTTTTAGTATCAGGTTGGTTCCGAATAGGTCTCTCTTATCCCTCTCTGATAGCCTCTAGTTATATCGAATATCTATAGGTTGTTAATGCTTGCTTCACTGCCGCTTCAGTCCACCATATCTAAGTAGGCGAAAGCCGCCGAATTCTAAGTCTCGCCGTGTACTGGCCTTAGTACTAACCGCTCTTTTTTCCTTTGCCCTTTATCAGCACCCTTTTTGTTTTAGCAGGTTTGAGATCGACATCGTTAGCAGGATTACCCTCCCGTCTTCTCCTAGGCAGGGTTAGGGACACCAATGGTTATTCTTCGGGGCTCTTAGACCAATTTGCATCTTGTGTGTACTCGTATGTGTATAGTTTTCAAGGCGATTTGGATCTTTGTACTGTATATCTGTATTCTTGAATCATGGATTCGTTGTTGTATATGTATGTTTTGTGGGTTCCATCAAGGACTATTGTGTAATGGTATTACTTCGTTTTCCATCCACGCGCAAGTTTCTGGTGGGCATCTTTGAATCGTTTTTATGCAGGTTTGGTAGGAATCACTAAAACTTGCATAGGACCGATTCGAGGGTGTTACAGTAGGAAGCGCTTCCAGTTCGAGCGCTACTGGATGAAGCTCGACGGCTTCAACGAGGTGGTCTAGTCATCCTGGGGTGAGATCGATGGGGACCCAGACCCCTTCAAGTGGCTCATGGCCAATCTGAAATGCATGACACGTCAACTCATGAGTTGGGCTGACAAGAAGGTTGGGTGTATCAAGCTGCAGCTGATGACAACACGAGAAGTGGTCTTGCGGCTGGACTTGGCTAGGGAGTCCAGGCAGCTACCTTCAGATGAGCGCCACCTCAGGACACTCCTCAAGCAAACCTACTTAGGGATGGCCTCTTTGGAGCGTACAATGGTATGGAAGCGGGCCAAGATCGCTTGGTTGAGCGAGCGTGATGCGAACACGTCATTCTTCCACCAACATACGTCCTATCGGAGGGAGAAGAACTTGATTCATAGTCTGTAGGTTGACAGCGCGGTCATCTTGTACCATGCGGCCATGGTTGAGGCCTCTTTTGATCACTTCTAGGGACTCCTCGGCATCTCGCTAGACCGGGAATACTCGCTCAACCTGGGCTTCCTAGGTTTGCCCTTGGAAGACCTGGCTGAGCTGGAGGCCTTGTTCTCCGAGGAGGAGATCTGGGGGTGGTGAAGGACCTTCCCCACGGGAAGGCGCCAGGCCTAGATGGTTTCACGTCGGAATTCCTTTAGAACTGTTGGGCCAAGGTGAAGGATGATTTCATGGCGGCATTTGCAAAGCTGTTCACGCTGTGTGGGCGCGGTTTCTAGGGCCCCAACCAGACTCTGGTCATTCTACTGCCTAAGCGTCCGGACGCGAGCACGCTAGGGGATTACCGCCCCATTAGTCGGGTTCATATCTTTGCAAAGCTAGTAGCGAAGACCTTGGCTAACAGGTTAGCCTCGAGGGTGGAGTCGTTGTTGGGTCGCAACCAATGCACTTTCATTCGAAAGCACATCATGTAGGGTTCACAGCATGGAAAACAAAAAAATTCTATCGCGAGAACACACAAAACCAAGATCTATTGTACGAGATCGGTGCAACGAGATTGTAGAGAACTAACCCTCGAAGATTCAAAGCATTTAACGAGATTCAGATCTCGTGGTTGATGTAGTCGATCACTTGCCGATCTCAAGATCGCGTAGACGATCCTTCTGGCGCCACGTTCTGGCAGCGCTTCCGCAGTCGATCACATGTACGATAGTCGATGAAGACCTTCCTCTCCCTTGTTCCAGCAGGGCAGCGGAGGTTGTAGATCTCCTCAGAATCCCAATAGCACAACGGTATGGTGGTGGTGGTGGAGAAGAAGGGATTACTGCAGGGTTTTGCCTAAGCTAGAGCAGTGTATGGAGGAGAGAGGGGAGGCGCCGACGGCTAGGATTTTTGGGTGAGGGGCTAGGGTGCGCCCCCACCCCTCCTTATATGGGTGGAGGGGCGGCGGGCAGGGTTCCCAGTCCTCCCGAGTCCACCCGAACTCCTCTAGGCCGGCGGCAAGGAGAGGGAAAGAGAAACCTTTTCCCTCAAGGTTTCCTTTCCTTCACTAGGATTTGACTTTTCAAACTAGGATTTGACTATTCAAACTAGAGTTTGTTTCTCTCTTCCTAGTCCTTGGCCGACTTGTCCTAGGGTATGGTTCTGCCAGCCCCACTAGGGTATGGCGCATCCCAAGTGACCCCCTCCGGTGTGGTGGACCTTCCAGAACATTCTAGAGGCTTTTGGTCAAAACACCAAAAATATTTCCGAACCCTGGAAATTGACTTTCCTTATATGAATCTTATTCTCTAGACCATTCCGGATCTCCTCGTGATGTTCTGGATCCAATCCGAGACTCTGAACAACATCGGTCTCCAACTCATATTCCATATCTATTAAACAACATCGAATCCTTAAGTGTGTTTCCCTATGGTTCATGAACTATGCCGACATGATCGAGACACCTCTCCGATCAATAACCATTAGTGGGATCTGGAAATCCATAATGGCTCCCACATATTTCTACGATGACTTAATGATCGAATGAACCATTTACATATGATACTGATTCCCTTTGTCACGCGATACTTTACTTATCCGAGGTTTGATTGTCGGTATCTCTATACCTAGTTCAACCTCGTTACCGATAAGTACAATTTACTCCTTCCGTGATATGCCATCCCTTGTGACCTAGTCACACGCTTTCAAGACAATTGGATGATATTCCACTAAGAGGGCCCAGAGTATATATATTCGTCATATGGATGGACAAATCCCACTCTTGATCCATGTGCCTCAACACATACTTTCAGAATATCTAATGCAACCTTTATAACCACCCAGTTATGAAGTAGTGTTTGATGTCATCAAAGCATCCATACGGTGATGGTGATTAACATGATCTCATGGTCAAAGGATTAGGTTAATATCTATTTGAAATCTTGTAGCAAGTGGACTCTAAATAACTTTGATCTTACGCTACGGTAACTATAGGAGTATGTCCATCACATCATTTTACTAATGACATGATCTTGTTATTAATAACATCTAATTTCCATGATCAGGAAACCATGATCATCTATTACTCAACAAGCTAGTTCAACAAGAGGCTTACTAGGGACTCTTTCATGTTTACAAAACACACAAGTATTAATGTTCCCGGTTAATACAATTATAGCATGGGATATAAACATTTATCATAAACACAAAGATATAATATTAATCATTTTATTATTTCCTCTTGGGCATATCTCCAACACATCATCCAGGGGCGGATCCAAGGGGGGCGAGCGGTGGCCAGGCCCCCCTCATGGATCGGCCACCCCCAACAACATGTAGCAGGGGCCACAGGCAAGTACGTCATTAGTCTTAGTAATTTTTCACTAGTTCCTGGCCGTGACACTACCTAAATAGCAAACATCCGAGTGAGTAAAGGCCTAAGCCCAATAGAAAAGTGAATTAGTTGTGGCCTTGTTGGCCTGCTGAATGCATCGTGTGTACACCTATATAGAATCGACCTAAATGATTGAGCTCAGTCCTTCGGCTAGGCCCTGAGTCTTTTGACGGCCGTCGCCGCCAGCATGTGCTAGGGCATCGACGTATGGCCATTAGGGGTTTGCAGGTTCACTGTCCGGTTGCCGAGGGCATTAGACTATCAATCACCGACTCGTCCTAGCAAAGTAGTTTTCATCTCAGATCAGTCGAGCCTATTGATTCCTGTTGCGGCATCTACATTGTGAAATCTCAAAGTATATCCAATATAGTGAATGATTAGATTATAAAAAATGATATACAGTTGTGTTAGACTGATTACAAATTATCTTGCACCAGTCGGTTTATATAATTACATAGAAGCCGCATATCCATCCAAAATTGTAGTTAGGGTTTAAAAACTACTAGGTTAAAATTTTGTGAAAATGATTACAATTTATACTGTATTGGTTTGTATACTAAGACAAATTGTCTAGCACCCATATAAGGCAAGATGTTAACGGAAGTATTATTAATTTTCTTATCAATTTTTTGATGCTTCAGTAATTACACCACTAAGTTGCTTGATTGGTTTAGTGATCTATATTTATATTTGAACTAAAAGAAGTGTTCTTTGAATGGTGATATATATGTCATTCACTTTGTTGTGTCATATATGAATCTTCATATTTTTTTTAGTTTATATGTGTTGTGCGCGGTTATGTCATCTTGGCCCCCCCTATGTTCAAATCCTGGATCCGCCCCTGACATCATCCACGATAACTTCATGTTGGTTTAGCAGACGGTGAGGTTCCTACATCGGGAGAAGGAACCTAGGGTGATGTTGAAGCTGGACATATATAAGGCCTTTGACTCGGTCTCTTGGGGGTTCCTTTTCTAGGTATCCCCGCAAGGTGGGTTTCGATATGAGGTTCTACGAGCTTGTCGCTATTCTACTTTTGATAGCTAGTACAAAGTTGATGCACAACGGCGAGCCAGCCCCCTCCATTTGGCACCAGAGGGGCCTCAGGCAGGGGGATCCACTCCCCCCCCACGCTATTCATCCTTATGATGAATACGCTTAGTAGGTTGTTGGACAAAGTTATGGAGTGGGGTTTGTTGAAGCGCCTAGCGCAACGAGAGCTGACGACCTTGGTCTTGTTCTACGCGGATGATGTGGTGATCTTCTGTCACCTGGATTAGGATGAGTTGTGCATGATCTAGAGCATTCTTGACACTTTGGTCAGGCTTCTGACTTGCGCTCTAACTTTGCAAAATGTTTATTTTCCCCGATTGCTTGCTCGGAGGAGGTAACCAACGAGGCAGCGGTGGTTATGGAGTGCCACGTGGAACCCTTCCCCATCAAGTACCTTGGCATACCACTGGAAATTTGTAGGCTGCCGGCTGAAGCCTTCCAACCGGTCATCAACCAGATCACGGATAATCTACCCACGTGGAAGGCCTCCATGATGCCAAAATCAGGGCGCCTTACCCTGATCGAGCGTCACTCGCGGTGATTCCGCTTCACTAGCTGATAGTGCTCTTCCTGAACAAGAAGGCACTCAAGTAGGTGAATACGATTCTACATGGGTTCCTTTGGGTGGGAAGGAAGGAGGCCGAGGGTGGGCACTGCCATGTCTACTAGGCGAGGATGTGTAGGCCTCTTTGTTTTGGAGGGCTTGGGATTCCAGACTTGGCCCGCGTGACCACTAGTCTCCGAACCCGATGAATGTGGAGACTGCATAATGACCCCTTGTGACCTTGGCATGGGTTGGATATGGAGTTCACCAAGGATGAGCGCGAGATCTTTTTTCCTCTACCTCAATGGTTGTGGGCGAGGGGACTACTGCATTGTTCTTGATGGATAGATGGGTGGATGGGAAGTCAGTAGGGGAGATAGCGCCGGAGCTCCTAGCATTGGTCCCACGACGACTTAGGACAGCACAGACGGTACAATAGGCGGTCAATTACCGTACCTAGATCTTCGACATCTTGGGTGTGAGTAACCCCTTGCATTCTGGCAATACGTCCAACTGATCAAGCTGCTAAGAATGCAGCTGGGGGGCGAGCCAGACAAGTTAGTTTGGCGGTGGACGACGGATAGAGAGTACTCCTCCAAATCATGCTACTATGCCCTATTCCAGGGATCTATAGTATCAGGTCCTTGGAAGTTGATATGGAAATCATGGGCGCCACCTAGGTTAAAGTTCTTCCTCTGGCTTGCTTGCCAAGACAGATGTTGGACGAGTGAGAGATTGGAGTGCCGGGTTCTGCCCCATTGGCCGTCCTGCATGCTCTGCGACCATGCTGCGGACACCATGTCACACATCCTCAACAGGTGTCCATTTTCTCGGACTATCTGGCATGAGGTCCTATCATGTATTCGATCTACTGCTGGCCCCCGGTTGCCGAAGGCCCCTTCCTGGACTAGTGGAAGGTGGTGGTGCGGTCCATCTCACGTTTGATGCGCAAAGGAACCTCGTCTATGATCATGCTCACGGCATGGTTGATTTGGAAGAATAGGAACATGATCATCTTCAACAACGAGTACCCCTCGGTGGCTACCCTAGTCGACACGATCAAAGCCGGGGCTAAGACGTGGGCTGAGGCAGGAGCACGGGGGCTGCGCCAGATACCCCCTTAGACTAGCTTGGGTTGAGTTGTATGGTGTGGGTGTTGGTCCTCTCTAGGACTTGCAAATTATACTTATTATCTATCAATGCATCGAAACACAAAGCTTTTTGCGCTTTCGCAAAAAAATAATAGAGTTTGACACCTAAGCCAGGCATATTCTGTATCACTAATTTAGTTCACAAACTCTTTCTGAACTCTCTGGCTAGTTAGACAGTTGTACATTAGTTCAACGATATCTATTTTCTTTTTTAATCTGAATCACAAGCAATTGGTGTAAAAAACTCTCTCTACTTTTCAGTAGCTTCACCAATTGGAAGGTGCTTGGTTTTCATATTTGTAATGGTGCAATAGGATGCTTAGAGTTTCTTTGTGGCTATTTCATCTTCATTCATAATTTCGACTAACACATCAAGACTGCCGACTTAAGCTTGTTGCCCTGGGTTTGTAGCAAATATTCTCTCATGTAGTTATAGAAAGTATTTCTACTGCACACTGTCATGGTATAATCACTTAGATACAAGTACTTGGTTTGAATTCACAGGATACAAGCCCTAGCGTCATGCTAGGAGGATGGAAACCTGATGAAATCGTGAGTTCATTGGGTAGAGAGAGAGAGGTATGAGTTCTATACTCGATTTCAGTTACAAATCCCCAATCCCCTGTCCCTAACTCATGTAGCGCATTTAAGGTTTTTCGGCACTCTCGGTCTCTACTGACGTGTGGGACTTCCTTACTGTCATCATGTGGGCCTCGCGTATCTCCTGGCGCTTGTCCCTCCTCCGTTTCGCTACCAGGGGCTTAGGCATGTGATGGGCCGTGACAATGCCCTCCCCTTGAGCACCAGCATGTCCCCATGCTAGTGACACTGGAAAAGCATCCACGAAGGCATAGGTGCTCCTAGGTGGTGCAGGAGGACGATAGATCGCTCCATTGAACGAGCACTTGAGGAACTAGCTTGCGTCCATGGCGAATGAATCTCTCCCCAATGACTGCACATGGCTACACTGTAGGAACGTCATCTATGTAGTTTATAGGTAATGTGGCACTCACCAAGTCAGAGGCGCCAAGAGCATGCTTCAGTTGGGATACGTGCACCACTGGGTGAATGCGCAATCCTGAGGGTAATAGCAGATTGTATGCAACACTGCCAATTCTCATCAGGATCTTAAAGGGCCCAAAGTATCTTGAAGGACCCAAAGTATTGGAGCTTTAGATAAACGAACTCGCCAACCAAGAATTGGTGCTCCATCCTCTTATTTTTTGCCTGCGCAGTCATGCGTGTAGGGTTCACTGCATGGAAAACAAAAAACTTCTATTGCAAGAACACATAAAGCCAAGATCTAATTTACGAAATCGGTTCAACGAGATTGAAGAGAACTAACTCTCATAGATCCAAAGTGTTAATGAGATCAGATATCGTGGTTGATGTAGTCAATCACTTGCCGATCTCAAGATTGTGTAAACGATCCTTCCGGCAGCACTTCTGCACTCATTCACACATACGGAGTTGATGCTGACCTTCCTCTCACCGTTCTAGCGGGAAATGGAGGTAGTAGATCCCCAACAGAATCCCAGCACCACGACGACGTGGTGGTGGTGGAGGAGAAGATACTGCAGGGCTTCGCCTATGCCGGAGCAAGACGGTGGAAGAGGGAGAGGGGCGGCATCTAGGGTTAAGGTGAGGGGGCAAGGGTGCACCCCACCCCTCCATATATAGATGGGGGGTGCGGCCATGGTTCCTAGCCCTGGCCGTGTTCTCCTCCAACTCGGCGACCCAAGAGGGAGAGGTGGGAACTTGCCCTCCAAGTTTCCCCTTACCAAATTAGGGTTTTGCCCCGCCTTTCCTTGTGGTGGCCGGTTGGGCCCTCTTGGGCTTTGTGAGGCTGGCCCTAGGCCCCCGCGACATGCCACAGCCCAAGTGACCCCTGGGTGGTGGACCCACTAGTGGTCCCTCTAGAACATTCTAAAAGCTTCCGATCAAAACATCGAAAACATTTACGAACCCCGGAAAATGACTTTCCTTATATGAATCTTATTCTCCAGACCATTCTGGATCTCCTCGTGATGTCCTGGATCCAATCCGAGACTCCAAACAACATTCGACCTCCAACTCATATTCCATATCTGCTTAAACAACATCGAACCTTAAGTGTGTCACCCTACAGTTCGCGAACTATGCAGACATGAGCGAGACACCTCTCCGGTCAGTAACCAATAGCGGGATATGGAGATCCATAATGGCTCCTACATATTCAACGATGACTTCGTGATCGAATGAACCATTCACATACGATACTGATTCGCTTTGTCACGCGATACTTTACTTATCATATGTTCGATCGTCGGTATCTCTATACCTAGTTCAACCTTGTTACTGATAAGTACTCTCTACTCCGTGATATGAAATACCTTGTGACCTAGTCACATGCTTTCCATCCAATTGGATGACATTCCACTGAGAGAGCCCAAAGTATATCTATCCGTCATATGGATGGACAAATCCCACTCTTGATCCATGCGCTTCAACACATACTTTCAGACTACCCAATGCCACCTTTATAACCACCTAGTTATGGAAGTGGTGTTTGATGTCATCAAAGTACTCATCGGGTGATGGTGATTAACATGATCTCATGGTCGAAGGATTAGGTTACTATGTATCTGAAAGCTTGTAGCAAAACGAACTTAATGACTTGATCTAATGCTATGCTTACTATGGGTGTGTGTCCATCACATCATTCTCCTAATGGTATGATCTTGTTATTAATAACATCCAATGTACATGATCAGGAAACCATGATCATCTATTAATCAACAAGCTAGTTTCAACAAGAGGCTTACTAGGGACTCTTTTATGTTTACAAAACACACAAGTATTAATGTTTCTGGTTAATACAATTATAGCATGGGATGTAAACATTTATCATAAACACAAATAATAATAACCACTTTATTATTGCCTCTTGGGCATATCTCCAACAGTCTCCCACTTGCACTAGAGTCAATAATCTAGATTACATGGTAATGTACCTAACACCCATGGCGTTCTGGTGTTGGTGATGCTTTGCTCTAGGGAGAGGTTTAGTCAACGGATCTGCCACATTTAGATCTGTGTGTACTTTGCAAATATTTATGTCACCCTCTTGGACATACTCGTGAATCGAATGGAAACGTAGATTGATGTGCTTTAGCTTTTTTGTGTGACCTTGGCTCCTGTGCATTAGCTATGGCACCCATGTTATCACAATAAATGGCCATTGGGTCCAACGCACTAGGAACCACACCAAGGTCGGTAATGAACTCCTTCATCCATATCGCTTTTGTGAAGCCTCCGAAGCAGCTATGTATTCCGATTCAGTTGAAGATTTCACCACAACGCTTTGCTTTACGCTCCTCCATCTCATTGCTATACCATTTAAAATAAATATGTATCCATACTGTGACCTAGAGTCATCTGGATCGGTGTTCCAACTACCACCGGTGTAACCGTTTACAACGGGCTCTTTTTGTCACCTCCATAAGAAAGAACCATATCTTGTCCTCTTTAGGTACTTTATGATATTCTTGACCGCTGTCCAGTGTTCCACTCCTGGATCACTTTGATATCTGTTGGTCAAACTAACAGCATGTGCGATATCCGGTCTAGTACACAACATGGCATACATGATAGAGCCTATGGCTAAGGCATAGGGGATTTTACTCATCCTCTCTCTATCTTCTGCTGTAGCTAGACTTTGAGTCTTACTCAAGGTCTTTCCTGGCAACATAGGCAAGAACCCTGTCTTGCTTTCTTCCATTCTAAATCTCTTTATAACCTTGTCCAAGTATGTACTTTGTGAAAGTGCTATTAAGCGTCTTGATCTATCTCTATAAATCTTGATTCCTAAGATGTATGCTGCTTCGCCAAGATCCTTCATTGAAAAACTATTATTCAAATATCCTTTGACACTTTCAAGAAGTTCTATATCATTCCCAATCAACAATATGTCATCCACATATAGTACTAGGAATGCTACAGAGCTCCCACTCACTTTCTTGTAAATACAAGCTTCTCCATAAGTTTGTATAAATCCAAAGTTTTTTATCACATTATCAAAACATTGATTCTAGCTCCGGGATGCTTGCTTTAGTCCATAAATGGCGCGCTGAAGTTTGCATACCTTGTTAGCATCTTTAGGATCGACAAAACCTTTGGGTTGTACCATATACAACTCTTCCTCAATATCACCATTAAGGAACGTCGTTTTGACATACATCTGCCAAATCTCATAATCGAAAAATGCAGCGATTGCTAACAAAATCCTCACATAATTTAGCTTCTCAACCGATGAGAAAGTCTCATCGTAGTAAACTCCTTGAATTTGTCTGAACCCCTTTGCGACAAGTCGATCTTTATAGACAGTAACATTACCATCAGCGTCTGTTTTCCTTTTTAAAATCCATTTGTTCTCGACAGCCTTGCGGCCATATGTTGAGTCCACCAAAGTCTACACTTGGTTTTCGTACATGGATCCAATCTCGGATTTCATGGATTCTTGCCATTTGTTGGAATCTGGGATCATCATTGCTTCCTCATACGTCGCAGGGTCGTTGGTGTTGTCCACCAACATGACATTCATGAGAGGGTCATACCAATCAGGAGTGGTATGAACCCTCATCGACCTGCGAGGTTCAGTAGTAACTTCGTTCCAAGTTTCATGATCACCATCATTAGCTTCCTCTCTTATTGGTGCAGGTGGCATAGGAACATCTTTTGGTGCTGCGCTACTCTCAATCTGAGAGAAGGTTCAACTACCTCATCAAATTCTACTTTCCTTCCAATCACTTCTTTCGAGAGAAACTCCTTCTCAAGAAAGGATCCATTCTTGGCAATGAAAACTTTTCCTTCGGATCTATGATAGAAGGTATACCTAATTGTTTCTTTAGGTTATCCTATGAAGACGCATTTATCCGCTTTTGGTTCAAGCTTCTTGGGCTGTAACTTCTTTACATAAGCTTCGCAACCTCAAACTTTAAGGAACGACAACTTAGGTTTCTTATCAAACCACAATTCATATGGTGTCATTTCAACGGATTTAGATGGTGCCCTATTTAAAGTGAATGTGGCTGGCTCTAATGCATAATCCCGAAATGATAATGGTAAATCTGTAAGAGACATCATAGACCGAACCATATCTAAGAGAGTTCGATTATGATGTTCGGACACACCATTACACTATTGTGTTCCCGACGGTGTCAATTGTGAAAGTATTCTGGATTTCTTCAAATGCATGCCAAACTCGTAACTTAGATACTCACCTCCGTGATCAGATCATTGAAACTTAATCTTCTTGTTACATTGATTTTCTACTTCCTTTGGAATTCCTTAACTTCTCGAAAGTTTTGGACTTATGTTTCATAAAGTAGATATACCCATATCTACTCAAGTCATTTGTGAAATTAAAAACATAACGATATCCACCGCGTGATGCTACACTCACTGGACTGCACAAATCGATATGTATTATTTCTAATAAGTCCGTAGCTCTCTCCATTATCCCGGAGAATGGAGTCTTAGTCATTTTCCCATTAGACATGCTTCGCATCTTTCAAGTGATTCAAAATCAAGCGATTCAAGAAGTCCATCAGAATGGAGTTTCTTCATGCGCTTCACTCCAATGTGACCAAGACAGCATTGCCACATGTATGTGGAATTATCATTCAATTTTATCTGTTTAGCATCTATGTTGTGAACATGTGTATCACTACTATCGAGATTCAATAAGAATAAACCATTCATCTCAGGTGCATGACCATAAAAGATATTACTCATATAAATAGAACAACCATTATTCTCGGACTTAAACGAGTAACCGTATCGCAATAAAAAAGATTCAGATATAATGTTCATGCTTAACACATGCACCAAATAACAATTATTTGGATTTAAAACTAATCCCGATGGTAGATGAAGAGGGAGCGTGCCGACGATGATCACATCAACCTTCGAGCCATTTCCAACGCGCATCGTTATCTCGTCTCTCGCTAGTCTTTGTTTATTCCGCAACACCTGTTTTGAGTTACAAATATGAGCAACCGAACTAGTATCAAATACCCAGGCACTACTACGATTACTAGTAAGTTACATATCAATAACATGTATATCAAATATACCTTTCTTCTTGATGTTGCCATTCTTCAGATCTGCCAAGTACTTGGGGCAATTCTGCTTCCAGTGACCTTCGCCCTTGTAGCAAAAGCATTCAGCATCAGGCTTAGGACCAGCCTTGGTCTTCTTAGCAGGCGCAACAGCTTTCTTGCCGCCCTTCTTTAATTTGCCCTTATTCTTAGGATTGCCTTGCTTCTTGAAATTGGCGGTCTTATTGACCATCAACACTTGGTGCTCTTTCTTGATCTCCACTTCTGCAGACTTTAGCTTGGATAAGAGTTTAGGCAACGACTTATCCATGCACTGCATATTATAGTTCATCACAAAGTTCTTGTAACTCGGTGGCAGTGATTGGAGGATACGATGAATCCCCAATGCATTAGGAATCGTTATTTCCAAATCTTGGAGTTTGTTTGCGTGCCCAGACATTTTGAGCACGTGGTCGCTAACAGAGCTGCCCTCTTCCATCTTGCAGTTAAAGAACTTCTTGGAAGCTTCATAGCTTTCCACGGCCACATGCGTCTCAAATATCATTTTGAGCTCATTGATAATATCATGAGGGCCGCGGTTCTCAAAACGCTTCTGAAGTTCCGATTCCAAACTGTACAGGATGGCACACTGAACTGTGGAGTATTGATTCTTCCGAGTGAGGTAAACATTTTTCACCTCATCGGTAGCATTAGCTGCAGGCGGGTCACCTAGCAGTGCATCCAGCACATTGGTCAACTGACCAGCATTAAGGACAATCCTCATGTTACAGAACCATTCCGTGAAGTTTCTTCCATTGTTTTTCAACTTTTCTTTCTCTAGGAACGCATTAAAATTGATGGTAGGGGCCGCCATGATCTACACCATATCTGCAAAGAGTTTAGACTAAATTTATGATAAATTGAGTTCCAACTTAATTCTTAAATTACCTAGGTGAACTCCCACTTAAAAAAACATCCCTCGTGTTGTCTTAGTGATTATACGAACCAAATCCACTATACCAAGTCCGATTTTCACGAGAGAAGATGTAGCTTCAAAGGCGAACAATCAACATGTTCATCATATCATTCATATGACTCATGCTTTCCCTTTTGGTATTGCGTGTTCCGAGACCATGTCTGTACATGCTAGGCTCGTCAAGATTAACCTTAGTATCCGCATGTGCAAATCTGGCTTGCACACGTTGTATGCACACGTAGAATCTATCACATCCGATTATCACGAGATGCTTCGAAACGATGAATCTTAGCAACGGTGACTACTAAGGACGAACACTTTATTACTTGATATTTAGTGAGAGGGATCATATTATAATGCTATCGTCACGATCTAAGCAATACAAGATGCATAAAAAGGATTAACATCACATGCAATTCATATGTGATATGATATGGCCTTTCTCCTTGTGCCTTTGATCTCCATCTCCAAAGCACGGACATGATCTCCATCATCACCAGTGTGGCGTCAAGGTCAATGGCGCCGCTTCATGGTTGTCCATCACCAACAACAACTATTACAACTACTTGGAATAAAGCTATTACATGATGAATAGATACGCAGGTCTTAACAAATTTAAAGACAACATGCCGGTTGCCATATTACAATAAGGATCATTGCATACATCAAATATAATCACAATCACATCATGGACATATCACATCACATCACATGCCCCTGCAAAAACAAGTTAGACGCCTCTAATTTTCTTTGCATGTTTTACGTGGCTTGGGGCTTTCGAATAAAAACCGTTCTTACCTATGGACATGAACCACAACGCTGATACAAGTGTTGTCAAGTGCCCATTGTAAATTGAATCTTAACTATGGTGGGAGAGACAGACACCCGCAAAGCCACTAGTGCAATACAAGTTGCACGTTGAGCGTGGAGCAAGTCTCATGTACGACCACATGTAAGGTTATCCCGGGCCGCTTCATCCCACCATACCGCAAGATTCAAAGTACACGAAAAGCAAGCGACAAAAAAAGCATCAACGCCCACAAAACCATTGTTTTCTACTCATGCAACATATCTATGCATAGAGTTGGCTCTGATACCACTGTAGGGTTCGTTGGATGGAAAACAAAAAAATTCTATCAGAAGAACACATAAAACCAAGATCTAATCTACGAGATCGGTGCAATGAGATTAAAGAGAACTAACCCTCGTAGATCCAAAGCATTAACAAGATTGGATCTCGTGGTTGATATAGTCGATCACTTGCCGATCTCAAGATCGTGTAGACGATCCTTTCGGGACCGTGTTTCGGCAGCGCTTCCACACTCGGTCACACGTACGGAGTTGATGAAGACCTTCCTCTCCTTGTTCCAGTGGGCAGCAGAGGTAGTAGATCCCCTCGGAATCCCAACAACATGACAGCATGGTGGTGGTGGTGGAGGAGAAGATCCTGTAGGGCTTCGCCTAAGCCAGAGCAAGATGGTGGAGGAGGGAGAGGGATGGCGGCTAGGGTTAAGGTGAGGGGGCAAGGGTGTGCCCCCACCCCTCCTTATATAGATGGGGGGTGTGTCCAGGGTTCTAGCCCTCGCCATGTCCTCCTCCAACTCGGCGGCCCAAGAGGGAGAGGTGGGAACTTGCCCTCCAAGTTCCCCTTACCAAATTAGGGATTTTCCCCTCCTTTCCTTGTGGTGGCATGTTGGTCCCTCTTGGGCTTGGTGCGGCTGGCCCTAGGCCCCCATGGCATGCAACAACCCAAGTTCCCCCGGGGTGGTGGACCACTGGTGGTCCCTCTAGAACATTCTAGAAGCTTCCGGTCAAAACACCAAAAACATTTCCGAACCCCAGAAAATGACTTTCCTTATATGAATCCTATTCTCTGGACCATTCTGGATCTCCTTGTGATGTCCTGGATCCAATCCAAGACTCCGAGCAACATTCGGTCTCCAACTCATATTTCATATCTACTTAAACAACATCAAACCTTAAGTGTGTCACCCTACGGTTCACAAACTATGCAGACATGATCGAGACACCTCTCCGGTCAATAACCAATAGCAGGATCTAGAGATCCATAATGTCTCCTACATATTCAATGATGACTTTGTGATCGAATGAACCATTCACATATGATACCGATTCCCTTTGTCACACTATACTTTACTTATCGAAGGTTTGATCGTCGGTATCTATATACCTGGTTCAACCTTGTTACCGATAAGTGCTCTTTACTCATTCCATGATATGACATCCCTTGTGACCTAGTCACATTCTTGCAAGCCAATTGGATGACATTTCACCGAGAGGGCCTAGAGTATATCTATATGTCATATGGACGGACAAATCCCACTCTTGATCCATGCGCTTCAACACATACTTTCAGAATACCCAATGCCACCTTTATAACCACCCAGTTACGGAAGTGGTGTTTGATGTCATCAAAGTACTCATCCAGTGACAGTGATTAACATGATCTCATGGTCGAAGGATTATGTTACTATGTATCTAAAAGTTTGTAGCAAAACGAACTTAATGACTTGCTTTAATGCTATGCTTACTATGGGTGTGTGTCCATCACATCATTCTCCTAATGATATGATCTTGTTATTAATAACATCCAATGTCCATGATCAGGAAACCATGATCATATATTAATCAACAAGCTAGTTTCAACAAGAGGCTTACTAGGGACTCTTTTAAGTTTACCAAACACATAAGTATTAATGTTTCCTGTTAATACAATTATAGGATGGGATGTAAACATTTATCATAAACACAAAGATATAACAATAACCACTTTATTATTGCCTCTTGGGCATATCTCCAACAATGCGTTGTTGAGCACGCTGGAGGTGATGCTTGAAGACGGGAAGAAGAGCTTGCGTCTCATGCAGCCAGTGCTCCACATCAGTCACCGCTGGCAGTAGTGTGTTCTGGATGCCAAAATGATGTGGCTTGTGCCCATACAGGACCTCAAATGGCGATTTGCCCAGAGCAGAGTGGAAGTTAGTATTATACCTGTACTTGGCCTAAGGGAGCCAGGAAGACCATTTGTGTGGAGTGGCATGAACAAGACAGCGGAGGTAGGTCTCAAGGCATTGGTTGAGCCGCTTTGTCTGGCCGTCTATCTGGGGATGGTAGGATGAGCTCATGTTGAGCACAGTATCAGCCATTTTGAAGAATTGGTGCTAGAATTCGCGGGTGAATACCTTGTCTCGGTCTGATATGATGACAAAAGGCATGCCGTGTAGCCGGTAGATGTTGTCTAAGAATAGTCTAGCGATTGACACTTTAGAGAAAGGGTGTTTCAGCGGAATGAAGTGCCCATATTTTGTTAATTTGTCAATGACTACCAAGATGGTGTCTTAGTGGTATGACTTGGTAATCCCTTTGATGAAGTCGAGGATAATGGTGTGTAACACCCTCAGAATCGACCCTATGCAAGTTTCAGCGCTTCCCGCCAAACCCGCATAGAAACGATTCAAAGGTGCCCACCAGGCACTTTCGTGCGGGTGGAAAACGAAGTAATAACATTACACAACAGTCCTCGATGGGACCCACAGAACAGATATATATATAACACGACTCCATGAGTCAAGAATACAGATATACAGAACAAAGATCCAAATCACCTTGAAAACGATAGAGCGTCCAACTACGGACAAGATGCAAATGGGGCTAAGAGCCCTGAAGAATAACCAATGGCGTCCATAACCCTGTCCAGGCCAAGCCGGAAGGGTAACCCTGCTAACGACGTCGATCTCAAAACCTGCTTAAACAAAAGGGGTGCCGACAAAGGGCAAAGGAAAAAGAGAGAGCGGTCAGTACTGAGGCCAGTACACGGCGAGGCTAGAATTCGGCGGTCCTCGCCTACATAGGTATGGTGGACTGAAGCGGCAGCGGCAGCATGCACTAAACAACCTATATAGACTCGATACAACTGGCGGTTATCAAAGAGGGGTAAGAAAGACCTATTCGGAACCAACCTCATACTACCATCAAACAAACCCATCCTGATGTTTCCCCCTCGAGACCAAACGAGGAAGTCAACCGAGGAACTCACACAGTTGGCAGTTTTATTTATTCAGTTATCGTTGCAGCAATTACTAGTCAAGTATAGATAATCATCCTGATATAATAAGCAGTGGGCAATTTTAGTTAACCATTCCGTTGTAGTTGCGACACTTACTAGCCAAATACAATTAGCATGAGATAACCCAAAACCCAACAGTTGTTGGTACTTTTATTTAGCCATTCCGTTGTAGTTGCCATATTTACTAGTCAAATACAATGGTCGCAAGCGACAACCCAACAAGCAATTGTTGGCAGTTTTATTTAGCCATTCCATTGTAGTGAAGCTGATTACTAGTCATTATAAAGTCAAATTTATAGCACTACTTTAGTTATAGTTGTCTATGATCGAGATACTGTGCTCCAAGTCGTCCATAACCGCGGACACGGCTTTCAGAAAGTTTTACCCTGCAGGGGTGCACAAATAGCAACACACACTCGATCAACCTCGGAAAAACCAAATCAAAACCCAACGAGGCCTTCACGACAAAGCAATCACAGGATTCAGAAATATTTCCGGGGGGCACCCCGTTGAGTACACCCGCAACGAAGCTAGCTGACTCCGAGACGGACTCAAGGTTTGGGTGGACGGCTGTAAACGACTGGGAACCCAAAACTGGGCTTGTCGATACCGCGAAAACGTGTCCCGATCCTAAACAGTACAGTGTGCAGTACCTCGCACAATTTAAATAAAGCAGTAAAGCATGGCATAAGTATAGGATAGTAAATAAAACCTCAAACTAGTTTGTGGCCCCAAGAAATAAGAATGAATCAAGCTCCGACTCAGGGGGGTCCCATAATCCTCCCGGATGTGGATAGCGCGAATATTCAAGGAACAGGTATCAAGTACTCGGGGTCCTACGGGACACAAGTGGACGGTTAACAACCAAATAACATCTATTGCCCACCTGTGCCTCTGCTTACTTACTTCAATTTTAGTTGTTAAACAGTAAATGAATTAAACGATAAATAAAGCCATGATCATCTCCAACATTAAACATGCGGCAATACTCCAACAACTGCGGTATTTGGCGACACACAACAGCACTTGAGCAAGCGACTACGACGCGCAAGTCCCACTATCTACCAATCAACAGGTAATAGGATGTGTCCAAGGCAATATAAGGCTGCAAGGGATATCACGGGTACGAAAACTAGAGCATCGCAACACAGATAGCAATAGATCAACAGGAGGGAATAAATACTATAAAAGTAAGATAGGTGGAAAGGGGGAGGTGCTCGCCTAAAAACATTGTCGAAGGTTCATCCGAAGATCGGGTCGACACTCGCATCAACTCAACGGCCTTATCCGCGAAGAACCAAAACACTAGAATAAACACCGGATGCAATATTTAATACAACGGCAGAAGATCGGGCATGATGCATGAATGATGTTTGGCATGGCAAAGATGCGATGCAATTAGGTCATATTAAGCGGAACCGGGGTCCCGACAATTAATTATTAGGTTCATGTTGTTTAGATACCCGCCATTTAAATGTTGTCTTAACATGGCAAAAGATAGCACCGGTTCGCTACACAATTTAAATGAGACCAATATACGGCTAGATTTGCCCGCATATGGGCCCCATATTTAATTTAGGTGAATCGGCATAAGGCCCCAAACCACACACAAATATGCATGCGAGATGAATGATTTAATGCAACAAGTTTTATATATAGCATTTATAAAATAGGGCTCGGGAAAAGGTTCACACATCGGGGTTCGGGAGATCTTGGTTCCGGGGTTCGGGGTTCGGTCTCAGGGTTCGGATCTGGGGTTCGGTCCCGGCGGGATCGTTCTCGGATAACAGAGTAGATCTTGGCGTTCCGCGAAGGAGGACTTGGTGTGGCGTCGGGGGCGCATCGGGCTCGCCCTGGTCGGTGCCGATCTTGTCGTCGATGGCGAACTTGAGTGGGTCGGGTACCGGGGTCTTCGGATCCGTGAAGTAGACCTTGTCGCACGGTGTCCGGGGTAGACGAACTTGGCGTATTCGCATCGGCGTTCTTGGCGTTCGGGTTCTCGACTCCGCATCCGGGTCGGCGCGCTCGCGGTCTCGGCCTTCGGAAGATCTTGGGGTACCGGCGGGTTCGTTGTCGGTGGTCTTTGAGTCGCGCAACTTTCACTTGACAAAGTCGGAGCCGGAAGGGTCATGGCCACCACATCAGTACAATATGCGGCCGATACTGCGAAGAGGCCCATGTCATGTGTGGACATTGTCTCGAACGCCTTATGGCCGGGATGCAACAGGAGGTCGACGAGCGGGTGACGAAGAGGGGCGAGCACGCGTGGGTAGAGAAGGCCCGAGCCATGACGAGGACATCAGCGGACAAGGCGGTGACCCTAGCGGGGCGAGGGGCCACCGGCGCCGAGCGAGGTGAGGCCGGGCCGGGAGGAGGATGGCGACGGCGAGGCCAGCGGCGGCGCCGGCTAGAGGCCGACGTCGGCGGCTGCGCCGGAGGCGGCTGAGAGCGAGGCGGGCGAGGCCGGTGTGGCGAGGGCGGCTCCGGCGGGGCGACGTCGAGCTTGCAGAGCCACAGCGGCGGCCGGCGCGCGAGGGGTCCGAGCTCCGGCGGCGTCGCTGGCAAAGACCGGAGGGGCCGAGGCGCTACAGAGGGGAGGTCGGTGGCGGGCCCTGCGATCTTTGCCGGGAGGGGGAAAGGCCGGCGGCGCGCGGGTCGAGGGAGACCAGACGGGGAGGGGGGGAGAGAGAGAGAGAGGGTTGGGGCAGGTGGTGGGAGCGGTGGGACCAAGGTGGGGCAGGGGCGTGGGGCGTGTGTGCTGTGTGGGGTGGGGTGGGACAGGTGGTGTTGAGTGGGGCTGTGGGGAGAGGGAGGGAGTGGGGATGAGGTGGCAGCGTGGGATAGGATAGGGGGAAGGGGGTGGTGAGGTGGCGCGAGGGGATTGGTCGGGGTGATGTGGAGGCAGGGTGGGTAGAATAGGATTGGTAGAAAAAGGGTCTAGGTTGGACCGTTTTGAACTGGGGGTGGCCGACTGGGTCGGATCGGCCCGGTTGGCTGCCCCCTAAAAATAATTAAATATTTTTATTCAATTAAGACCGGGCTTTTGCAAACCGTCGGCAGACAAAACAAAATAATCCGGAGACCCGGGTTTGTGTTTGAACAAAGACGGGGCGTCTAGAAAACAAAAATAGGTTTTTCCGAAAATAGTTTTATGCAAGCAAATGCAAGATGATGACGATGCTCAAATGCAATGTGGCATGATGACATGAGCATGCGGCCATGATGATGCAATGCACAAAAACAACGCGATTTTCTAGTAGTGGTTTTGCGGGATGCCACAATTCGACACCACTAACAATGGATCTCGCCCTCGAGATCCGCCTCATGGTACCGGAAAGAAGGTCGGTGATCTGCATCTTCCCGCCTCGTGTAGATCCTCGCGACACCACTAACGAGGGTTCCTTCTTCATCTTGAAATCGGCGACACCACCAACAAAGGTCGGTTCTCACGTTCGTCAAGAGAACACTCCGGAGAAACAAAGATGAAGGTAGAGGTTTCCAAAAGATAAGGCGACCTCTAACTTCCACGGAATGAGTATAATTGCATCGATCCACCGACTCAATGTACAAGAGCGAATGATAAGAGTAGTCGGATGGTGATCAGTCCATCGCGCACCCAAAGCATTACTCTGCTCATGAATAGGAAATTATGCAACCAACTCTCAGAATCAGACTGAAGATCTCGACAATCGAGGTGCAGAACAAAGGAGTGATGCAGACTCTGCATCGGGTCTAGCGTAGATGATGTCGTCGCGTCGGAAAACACCAGAAGGCACGAGAAGGAACGAAGAGAAGTCCACCAGACGAAGGATTCCTCGGATAGCGCGAAGACCAGATGTAGCAACACCGTTACCAAAGGAGGAAGCGAAAACCCTGAAGGTACGACGGAAAACCGAACCACGAGAATTCCTGGACTCGAAGAAAGAGAAGAGAGCGGATTCAAAACACGCCGAGGTGAGAGGAGAGCAGCAGAGGGGTAAGGAGTAAAATCAGACCTAATCAGAACTATCCAACCGATTTTGCAAAAATAGTTTTGACACTCTACTTCGGCCGTTAGCTAGGTTATCCTACAGGCTGGACTTGTGGGGTATCGCAACTGCTGAGCTCTGATACCACTCTGTAACACCCTCAGAATCGACCCTATGCAAGTTTCAGCGCTTCCCGCCAAACCCGCATAGAAACGATTCAAAGGTGCCCACCAGGCACTTTCGTGAGGGTGGAAAACGAAGTAATAACATTACACAACAGTCCTCGATGGGACCCACAGAATAGATATATATATATATATATATATATATATATATATATATATATATATATATATATATATATAACACGACTCCATGAGTCAAGAATACAGATATACAGAACAAAGATCCAAATCACCTTGAAAACGATAGAGCGTCCAGCTACGGACAAGATGCAAATGGGGCTAAGAGCCCTGAAGAATAACCAATGGCGTCCATAACCCTGCCCAGGCCAAGCCGGAAGGGTAACCCTGCTAACGACGTAGATCTCAAAACCTTCTTAAACAAAAGGGGTGCCGACAAAGGGCAAAGGAAAAAGAGAGAGCGGTCAGTACTGAGGCCAGTACACGGCGATGCTAGAATTCGGCGGTCCTCGCCTACATAGGTATGGTGGACTGAAGCGGCAGCGGCAGCATGCACTAAACAACCTATATAGACTCGATACAACTGGCGGTTATCAGAGAGGGGTAAGAAAGACCTATTCGGAACCAACCTGATACTACCATCAAACAAACCCATCCTGATGTTTCCCCCTCGAGACCAAACGAGGAAGTCAACCGAGGAACTCACACAGTTGGCAGTTTTATTTATTCAGTTATCGTTGCAGCAATTACTAGTCAAGTATAGATAATCATCCTGATATAATAAGCAGTGGGCAATTTTAGTTAACCATTCTGTTGTAGTTGCGACACTTACTAGCCAAATACAATTAGCATGAGATAACCCAAAACCCAGCAGTTGTTGGTACTTTTATTTAGCCATTCCGTTGTAGTTGCCATATTTACTAGTCAGATACAATGGTCGCAAGCGACAACCCAACAAGCAATTGTTGGCAGTTTTATTTAGCCATTCCATTGTAGTGAAGCTGATTACTAGTCATTATAAAGTCAAATTTATAGCACTACTTTAGTTATAGTTGTCTATGATCGAGATACTGTGCTCCAAGTCGTCCATAACCGCGGACACGGCTTTCAGAAAGTTTTACCCTGCAAGGGTGCACAAATAGCAACACACACTCGATCAACCTCGAAAAAACCAAATCAAAACCCAACGAGGCCTTCACGACAAAGTAATCATAGGATTCAGAAATATTTCCGGGGGCCACCCCGTTGAGTACACCCGCAACGAAGCTAGCTGACTCCGAGACGGACTCAAGGTTTGGGTGGACGGCTGTAAACGACTGGGAACCCAAAACTGGGCTTGTCGATACCGCGAAAACGTGTCCCGATCCTAAACAGTACAGTGTGCAGTACCTCGCACAATTTAAATAAAGCAGTAAAGCATGGCATAAGTACAGGATAGTAAATAAAACCTCAAACTAGTTTGTGGCCCCAAGAAATAAGAATGAATCAAGCTCCGGCTCAGGGGGGTCCCATAATCCTCCCGGATGTGGATAGCGCGAATATTCAAGGAACAGGTATCAAGTACTCGGGGTCCTACGGGACACAAGTGGACGGTTAACAACCAAATAACATCTATTGCCCACCTGTGCCTCTGCTTACTTACTTCAATTTTAGTTGTTAAACAGTAAATGAATTAAACGATAAATAAAGCCATGATCATCTCCAACATTAAACATGCGGCAATACTCCAACAACTGCGGTATTTGGCGACACGCAACATCACTTGAGCAAGCGACTACGACGCGCAAGTCCCACTATCTACCAATCAACAGGTAATAGGATGTGTCCAAGGCAATATAAGGCTGCAAGGGATATCACGGGTACGAAAACTAGAGCATCGCAACACAGATAGCAATAGATCAACAGGAGGGAATAAATACTATAAAAGTAAGATAGGTGGAAAGGGGGAGGTGCTCGCCTAAAAACATTGTCGAAGGTTCATCCGAAGATCGGGTCGACACTCGCATCAACTCAACGGCCTTATCCGCGAAGAACCAAAACACTAGAATAAACACCGGATGCAATATTTAATACAACGGCAGAAGATCGGGCATGATGCATGAATGATGTTTGGCATGGCAAAGATGCGATGCAATTAGGTCATATTAAGCGGAACCGGGGTCCCGGCAATTAATTATTAGGTTCATGTTGTTTAGATACCCGCCATTTAAATGTTGTCTTAACATGGCAAAAGATAGCACCGGTTCGCTACACAATTTAAATGAGAACAATATACGGCTAGATTTGCCCGCATATGGGCCCCATATTTAATTTAGGTGAATCGGCATAAGGCCCCAAACCACACACAAATATGCATGCGAGATGAATGATTTAATGCAACAAGTTTTATATATAGCATTTATAAAATAGGGCTCGGGAAAAGGTTCACACATCGGGGTTCGGGAGATCTTGGTTCCGGGGTTCGGGGTTCGGTCTCAGGGTTCGGATCTGGGGTTCGGTCCCGGCGGGATCGTTCTCGGATAACAGAGTAGATCTTGGCGTTCCGCGAAGGAGGACTTGGTGTGGCGTCGGGGGCGCATCGGGCTCGCCCTGGTCGGTGCCGATCTTGTCGTCGATGGCGAACTTGAGTGGGTCGGGTACCGGGGTCTTCGGATCCGTGAAGTAGACCTTGTCGCACGGTGTCCGGGGTAGACGAACTTGGCGTATTCGCATCGGCGTTCTTGGCGTTCGGGTTCTCGACTCCGCATCCGGGTCGGCGCGCTCGAGGTCTCGGCCTTCGGAAGATCTTGGGGTACCGGCGGGTTCGTTGTCGGTGGTCTTTGAGTCGCGCAACTTTCACTTGACAAAGTCGGAGCCGGAAGGGTCATGGCCACCACATCAGTACAATATGCGGCCGATACTGCGAAGAGGCCCATGTCATGTGTGGACGTTGTCTCGAGCGCCTTATGGTCGGGATGCAACAGGAGGTCGACGAGCGGGTGACGGAGAGGGGCGAGCACGCGTGGGTAGAGAAGGCCCGAGCCATGACGAGGACATCAGCGAACAAGGCGGTGACCCCAGCGGGGCGAGGGGCCACCGGCGCCGGGCGAGGTGAGGCCGGGCCGGGAGGAGGATGGCGACGGCGAGGCCAGCGGTGGCGCCGGCTAGAGGCCGACGTCGGCGGCTGCGCCGGAGGCGGCTGAGAGCGAGGCGGGCGAGGCCGGTGTGGCGAGGGCGGCTCCGGCGGGGCGACGTCGAGCGAGCAGAGCCACAGCGGCGGCCGGCGCGCGCGGGGTCCGAGCTCCGGCGGCGTCGCTGGCAAAGACCGGAGGGGCCGAGGCGCTGCAGAGGGGAGGTCGGTGGCGGGCCCTGCGAGCTTGGCCGGGAGGGGGAAAGGCCGGCGGCGCGCGGGTCGAGGGAGACCAGACGGGGAGGGGAGAGAGAGAGAGAGAGGGTTGGGGCAGGTGGTGGGGAGCGGTGGGACCAAGGTGGGGCAGGGGCGTGGGGCGTGTGTGCTGTGTGGGGTGGGGTGGGACAGGCGGTGTTGAGTGGGGCTGTGGGGAGAGGGAGGGAGTGGGGATGAGGTGGCAGCGTGGGATAGGATAGGGGGAAGGGGGTGGTGAGGTGGCGCGAGGGGATTGGTCGGGGTGATGTGGAGGCAGGGTGGGTAGAATAGGATTGGTAGAAAAAGGGTCTAGGTTGGACCGTTTTGAACTGGGGGTGGCCGACTGGGTCGGATCGGCCCGGTTGGCTGCCCCCTAAAAATAATTAAATATTTTTATTCAATTAAGACCGGGCTTTTGCAAACCGTCGGCGGACAAAACAAAATAATCCGGAGACCCGGGTTTGTATTTGAACAAAGACAGGGCGTCTAGAAAACAAAAATAGGTTTTTCCGAAAATAGTTTTATGCAAGCAAATGCAAGATGATGACGATGCTCAAATGCAATGTGACATGATGACATGAGCATGCGGCCATGATAATGCAATGCACAAAAACAACGCGATTTTCTAGTAGTGGTTTTGCGGGATGCCACATGGTGTGCCATGCTTCAAGTGGGATTGGCAGTGGTTTCAGCAAACCAGGGAGTTTGCAGGGCTTAGACTTTGCCAGTTGGCAGACAGTGCAGCGCTGAACGAATTTCTCAATATCACGTCGCATGTGTGACCATGAGAACATGTTCTTGATCTTATGGTATGTTGCTAGATTGCCAGAATGGCTTCATAGACCACTGTTGTGCATTGCTAGGAGCACTGCGTTCTGCGCTGCCTTGTGATTTCCTAGCCAGACACGCCTCTTGTGGAGGATGATTCCATCACACAGTGTGTAACCCTGTTTGTTGTCTGATGTGACACTGATTTCAGTAAGCAGTTGCCGAGCCTGCTCGTCTTTGCTGTAGCCCTCGATGATGATTTCCAACCAACATGGAGTGACAGTGGACATGGCATGACAATTCTTGTTAGCTGGCCGGCGAGAGAGAGAATCGGCAACTCGATTCGTAGCCCCTTTCTTGTATACCACCTTGTAGTGGAAACCCATCAGACAAAAGTATGCTTTCTGTTCAATTGGCGTGGCGATGCGGTGGTCTTCGAGATGCACCAGGCTGCATTGGTCTATAGGCACCATGAACGGCCGATGCTGCAGGTAGGAGTGCCATCGCTCGATCGCCATGAGAATGGCCAAACACTCTTTGTCGTAGGTGGAGAGTGTTTGGTTCTTTGGCCCTAGGGATTTGCTAAGGAACGCGATTGGATGTCCATGTTGCATCAACACTGCCCCGATCCCCTTGTCCCACGCGCCTGTTTCCAGAACAAATTCTTATTCGAAGTCAAGAAGGGCGAGCACTGGCGCAACCACCAGAGCATCCTTGAGTGCCTGAAAAGATTCCTGCTCGTACTTCATCCAGATGAAACGTGTGTTCTTTTTCAGCAGATTTTTCAACGGGCGGCTGATCATGCCAAAATTGCGGATGAATTTTTGATATTATCCCACGAGCCCGAGAAATCCACATAGTAATTTGACTGTGATAGGTTGCGACCATGCTTTAATTGCATCAATTTGGCTAGATCCGTGGCCACACCGTCGTTGCTGATGATGTGGCCCGAGATACTCTAGTGAAGTTTGCGCAAACAAGCACTTGTTCTTCTTCACAAACAACTGATTGTGCTCCAGCAGCTGGAACACTTCCTCCAGGTGTCGTGCATGTTCCTTGATCGTTCTGCTGTACAAGAGGATGTCGTCGACAAAGACCATCACAAACTTGCGAATTTGGTTGGCGAACACATGATTCATGGCCGATTGGAAGGTTGCTGGCGCGGTGGAGAGGCCAAATGGCATGACGTGGAACTCGTAGTGCTCGATGTGTGTGCGAAATGCGGATTTCACCTCGCTTTCTTCCGCCAATCGAATCTGGTGGTAACCCGAGCGCAGGTCAAGCTTGGTGAAAGCTGCGCCTGCCAGTTCATCGAGTAGATCATTGATGACCGACATGGGGTATTTGTTAGGCACAGTCACAACATTAAGGTGACAGTAGACGCAAAAGCGCCAGCATCCGTCCTTCTTATTAACTAGCAACACTGGCAACGCGAATGGACTGTGGCTCGGTTTGATGATCCCTTTCTTTAGCATTTCAGTGATTTTCCTCTCGATTTTGTCTTTCTATTGCAGCATGTATCAGTATGGTCTGACGCTGACCAGTTTGACGCCTGGCAGCAAGTTGATCTTGTGATCATAGCTGCGGTGAGGCGGCAGCCCTGATGGCTCGCAAAAACACTAATCAAACTATTTCAGAATAGATGCTACTGCTTCATGTGTGTCTTTCTCCACGTAGGCCTCCTGCACTGGACAGAGTTGCACAACCTGTGCCAGTTCACCAGAACGAAATAGTCGATGGAGCTACTGCCCTAAAATTTGTGAACAACTGTCAGTTATGTCCTTTATGCCACGCAATGTGATGCGTTTACCATTGTGACAGAAACACAACGTCTTCCTTCCCCAGCTGATCCACATATCGCCACAGGCCTCGAACCAGTCCATGCCCAGAATCAAGTCATAGCCCTTCAAATCGAACACCCGGAGAGTGGAAGAAAAGACATTCCCTTGGCAGCTCCACACCACCTCTGGCACTGCTGAGTTGCATGGAGTTTTTCCACCATATGCTATGACCACTTGAATTTCCTGGACAGGTGTTGGAGTCAGGTTGATCTACTGCACAATTTTGTTAGCAATGAAACTCCTGGAGCTTCCTGAATCGATCAGCACCAGCATGTCTCTTCTGTTGATCTAGGCCTGTAGTCGAATTGTCTTCCTTGCCACGGTGCTCGTGGCTGAACAGGTTGAAATTGTGGTCAGTGGATCTTCTTCACAGCTTGATGCATCATTTTCTTTATCTGAATCCGCGTCTTCAGACAACAAGTCCCACAGTTCCTCTACCATATTCAGAGCGACAGTCTTGGCACATTTGTGGCCAGACTGAAACTTATCGCTACACTTGAAACACTCCCCGCATGCTTAGAGTTGTGCTTTCAGCGCCTTCATTTGATCAGTCCATGGGGTTTGCCCTCTGTTTCCTCTGCTCATCATTGGGTGTGCTAGGATTCCCTGCTGCCTATGCCCACTTCTGAACTCTGACTTGGAGTAGTCATTTTTATATTTGGCGTTGTAGTTCTATCTGTACTCTTCCAACATCTCTTCTTGCGTTTCAGCAAGGGATAGTGCAGCATCAACAGTTAGAGGAGAATGTAAACGAATTGCAGATTGAATTTCCGTTTTAAGACCAGCTACAAACTTAATAACAAATAAAGCATCATCGTAGTGCTTGTTGTGAAGTAAAACTTTGTGCCTAAGTGACTCAAACACTTGATAGTAAGCCTCTACACTACCTTTCTGCTTGCATCTCTCAAGAGCCTCTAGGTGTTTTAGGTGTTTGTTTTTGCCAAATTTGGAGTACACAGCTACCAATAATTCATCCCAAGTTTCAATCTCATTGACAGCCTCATCATTTGTGAGGTGTGAGCCATAGGGCAACATTTCCATGAAAGTGCATAGTGGCAAAGCTAGCCCATGAATCTCTGTCAACATCATACGTGGCAAAATATTTTTCACACACATTTTTCCACCATTTTGGGTTTTCGCCATCAAATTTTGGGAAACTAGTTTTGGGCATACGTGAGGACTGTCTATCCCTAGATCCGGAGTTGTGGTGATGTGCACTATCATCATAACCATAATCCTTGCCTGAGTGATCTCCTAATTTAAACTGAACAAGGGTGTGATGGAGATGGCGCTTACCCATGCCTAGGGCAGGAGCCGGTGCTCGAAGAGCATCCGAGTTGAGGCCCTTATTGATAATGTGCCTGCGGTGCCTATCAGGCCGAGGTGTTTGGTTGATGTCGGTGGAACGCGCCTCCTCCAGCACTTGCACGCGGGTGGTGACCGCCTCGATCGACTGCTTAATGGTGGTGATGTTGTTGCTCACATGAGGCACCCAAGCCGCCAAGCCCTTGAGCGACTCGTCCATGGCCTTCATGGACTCGGCCACGAGCGCGCCCTATTTTTTGAGCCCGACGATGTCCTTGTCCATGGCGCCGTCCACTAGTCAATCTCCGTGTTCCCCCATGCTCAGTGCTAGCGTCAGCCGCTGCCGTTGAGGTTGCTTGCCACCCTTGAAGCATGTATCCGTCGCTAGGCCGGGATTTTACAACCCGCAGGACATCTGCAAGCAACCGCCTGCTGCCACGAGACCTGCTTCCGATCTGTTTACCGCCGCCGCGTCGCCTCCGGTTGGCGTTGGTGATGGCCACACCACGCTGCCACCGCGATGTCGAGATGGATCGTGGGATTTTACGGGATGGCCCAACCATCAGCCCCTCTCCATCAATTCACTGCCGTAATCTCGCTCGATTTCTTCTGTTTTTTTGGTGGGGAATTTTTCTGGGAGACCATAGATCTGAATCTATGGCTCTGATACCATATGTCATGGTCAGATACAAGTACTTGGTTTGAATTCACATGATACAAGCCCTAGTGTCGCGCCAGGAGGATGGAAACCTGATGAACTCATGAGTTCGTTGGTGAGAGAGAGAGAGAGGGGTACGAGTTCTAGACTCGATTTCAGTTACAAATCCCTGATCTACTCTCCCTAACTCCTGTAGCGCATTTAAGGTTTGCTGGCCCTGTCGGTTTCTGCTGACGCGTGGGCCTTCCTTGCCGCCGTCATGTGGGCCTCGCGAATCTCCTGGCGCTTGTCCCTCCTCCGCTTCGCTGCCAGGGCCTTGGGCATGTGATGGGCCGTGACACACCACTAACTTTCAACTAATCATCAGTTTTTAACAACAAAAAAGTAACAGAAACCATTTTGAACACATGACAGGAAAAACACATACTCCCAATTTTGGAGGTGATCACGCGTGTATGTACCAACACGTATTGGTTCATTTTAAGTGTCAAAAGAACTCCCAATTAACAGGTGGCGCCAACACGTGCTAGTGGATAGATATGTGCACTGCCAATTAAGTCAAAGCAGGAAGCGTCAAAGCATGGTGTGGAAAAAGATCTGTACTGCCGGCGGCTGCGCACAAGCAAACACATCGGACATGGACATTGGAGCAAATTTCCAAACAGATTGCACATCAAGATTTTAATCTAACTACATACGCAGCGATAGCATCCTGAAAGTGAAACCGATTGAGTCAACACAAGTACCCACAGTGACAGTACAAGTTGCCATATTGTGCTAGGCACCAAGTTTGTACTCTACCTTTGAGAAGTACCATGGCCATGGGATTCACCGGCGGCAGCGGTGGCGAGGACCAGCAGCGCCGTTATGGCGGGAGGGTCACCGCGTTTGCGGCGCTCTCCTGCGTCACGGCAGCCATGGGCGGCGCCATCTTCGGCTATGACATCGGCACCGCAGGAGGCGTGTCATCGATGGAGCCGTTCCTCAGGGAGTTCTTCCCGGAGGTGCACCGGAGGATGCAGGCCGGCGCTGGCGTCGGCAACTACTGCAAGTTCGACAGCCAGCTGCTCACGCTCTTCACCTCGTCGCTCTATGTCTCGGGGCTACTGACCGCCGTGCTCCTCGCGTCGTGGTTCACGGCTAGGCACGGGCGCCGTCCGTCAATGATCCTCGGTGGCCTCGCGTACCTGGCCGGCGCGGCAGTCAGCGGCGGGGCGGTGAACGTGTACATGGCCATTCTTGGCAGGGCACTGCTCGGCGTCGGGCTCGGATTCGCTAATCAGGTGACACCAAGTATTATCAAGTGCAACATGGAATTCTTTATTCGTACACTCGGACACATGATGGTGGTCGATCGTGTCAATTACTAGATGAGCACGTACACTCGGGATGACAATTTTGATGGCAGGCAGTGCCACTGTACCTGTCCGAGATGGCGCCGGCGCGATACAGGGGAGCGTTCAGCAACGGCTTCCAGTTCAGCCTCTGTCTGGGAGCTCTCGCCGCGACCGTCGTCAACTACTTCGCGCAGAAGATCAAGGCCGGCTGGGGATGGAGGCTCTCGCTGGGCCTGGCGGGCGTCCCCGCCGTGCTGCTCACTGTCGGGGCCATGTTCCTGCCAGAGACGCCCAACAGCCTCGTCCAGCAAGGCAGAGACCGTGGCGAGGTGAAGGCGATGCTCCAAAAGATCAGGGGCATCGACGCCGTCGACGAGGAGCTGGACGACATCGTCGCCGCTAACGACCCCACGGGACAGGCCACCGACAAGAACGGCCTTCACATGATCCTGTCGCGGCGACGGTACCGCCCGCAGCTCGCCATGGCCATCCTGATACCGTCCTTCACTCAGCTCACGGGGATCAACGCCATCGGGTTCTACGCGCCGGTGCTGCTGCGCACTATCGGCCTGAGCGAGAGCGCGGCGTTGCTGTCCACCGTCGTCATGGTCATCGTCTCCTCGGCATCGACGTTCGCGTCCATGTTCCTCGTCGACCGCTTCGGCAGGCGGACGCTCCTCCTCGTCGGCGGCGTCCAGATGTTCGTCTCCGAGGTGCTCATCGGCGGCATCATGGCCGCGAAGCTCCGCGACCAAGGCCAGATCACTAGAACGTACGCTCTCGCACTCATCATCCTCATCGCCGTATACTCCACCGGCTTCGGCTGGTCCTGGGGCCCGCTGAGCTGGCTGGTGCCGAGCGAGATCTTCCCGCTGGAGGTCCGGTCCGCCGGGCAGAGCATCACCGTCGCGTCGGGCTTCGTCTTCACCATCTTGGTCGCGCAGTACTTCCTGGCCATGCTGTGCCGGTTCAAGGCGTGGCTCTTCTTCGTCTTCGCTGGGTGGATCGTGGCGATGACGGCGTTCGTATACCTCTTCTTGCCAGAGACCAAGGGGATACCCATTGAGCAGATTGACAAGGTGTGGGGGCAACACTGGTTCTGGAAGGGGGTTGTGACAGTAGAGGAACCGCCGCCGGCTGCTCCTCACAAGCTCTGAAACTGCTTGCACTGATGTATTCTTTCAGATAACAAGTTCAACGAGAAATGGTAGAAATGAACGCAAATTTAAAGCTCATTGCACTATACAAAATCGCAATTGCATTCTGTCCTACAGACTCGGCGACCATATATCCCACTTTTCCCATCCTTCCTGCCGATTATAATTGTATAAACCTTTTGTTTCCTATTCGGTTAATGATCCGACGGTGTAGTACACCACTGTTTCGGTTCCTCTCCTATGTAATTAACCACCGATGGGATGTTTCCATCGCTATAAACACATAGTCGAGCCCCTCAACGGGGGCATTGCTCCCTCACAACATGGTATCCGAGCTCCCACTTCTCCCGATATCTAGCAAGATCTAATTTCCAACACCACACGAAATATTTCCAGAAATTGGATTGTTGGTTATGATCGGCGATTCCCCAAAAAACAACTACAGAAATTGGATTGGTGGTTACTGTTATATGTTGATCCAAATTCTACAAAGTATAGGCCAACTTCTGACGAGTGGAGCGAGGCCCGTCGCCGGGAGGCTTGGGCCGAGTGTAACGAGTCTGAAGTTGGCCCACACCGTGCCCAACGGGGACGCCTGTGGGGGGTGCGGGGGGCGACAGCCCCCCGCGGTACGGTACGGATCGTCGAAGACCTAGGTTTCCACCGATATATAAACCCCTTGTAAGCCGCCGGTTGGGAGAGTTGCATCTGTGAAATCCCCGGCGTTTGTAAACACTCCTCGATATAGTGAAGTTTTGCTGGCTGGCGCCCGTGGTTTTTTCCTCTCTTTGTTGGAGAGGTTTTCCACGTTAAATCTGTGTCTCCTTGCTGTGTTTTTCGTTTTCGTTCTTCGTTATCTTCTTGTCGCGATTGTAACAGTTACGATCGCTAATCTCTCAGAATCCCCCTCCCCATGGAGACTCTCTCCTCTGCTTCCGCCTCGTCTCTGACGATAGCGCTTGAGTCGCCCCCCATAGAGAAACTATCCAGGGAGAATTATTTCCTATGACAAGCACATGTACTATCTGCTCTACGTGGTCTCACATTATGAGGGCAAAAAATTTGGAAGGTGCTCCCAACCCTGCATATGGTGATTGGGTTCCAAAGGGTCAACAAGTGTTGTGCTATCTTCTTAATTCCATGACGCCTGAAGTGCTTGCTCAAGTTCTCGGGCTCCAAACTCCTGCTGATGTTTGGGCAGTTAGGCGGTGTATGCCTCACAATCCGAGGCACGTGCCTCTATGTTTCGTGGTGCCCTTGTCAACACCAAAAAACATGGCATGCCTCTAGCACAATTGGTCGCCAAGATGAAGGGTTTTTCTTCTGAACTTACTAGTGTTGGCTGGATTATTGACGATGAAGAATTTAAGGAGTATAACCTCAATGGTCTCAATGGAGAATATAATGCCTTGTTGCCTGCGTTAATGCCGTTCCAACTACAACTATTGCTAATATGTGCCCAACTCATGGCATATGGTCTGATGCTAGCTGAAACTGGTCAAGGACAGGGTATTTTCAGTCCTCGACAAATATTGCATAGCATGGTGGTCATCGTCCCTATAACATGTACCAAAATCCACAAGGTGGTGATGGACGCAACCATGGGTATCAATAATGTCATCTAAGTGGCCGTCATGATGGACAAAATCAAGGTCGCAATACACAAAAAGTAGGTCGTGGTTATGGTCGAACACCCTCACCACGCCAAGATGCCACATGTCAAATCTTTAAAAAGTATGGTCATCCTATGAGAGAATGTTGGTGGAGATATTATGTTAACAATGATGATTCCAACTCTAGAAAAAAGGGCGCTTATATTGTGTCATATGGTGTAGACACAAATTGGTATTTTGATACCGGCACGACTAATCATGTCACTGGCGAGCTCAACAAATTGACGACTCATGATAACTACAAAGATCATGATCGAGTCCATACAACTAATAGAAATGGTATGACAATTACACTTGTTGGTCATTCAATTTTGCATACCCCTCATAATTTCCTTTCACTTAACAACATTCTTCATATCCCAACTGCCAAATAAAAATCTTCTATATGTTTATAAACGTACCCTATGTAACAATGTTTATCATGAATTTCACCCTTTTTTTTATTTTTGATCAAGGATCGGGCCACGAAGAGAACTCTATTTAAAGGACAATATCATGGTGGTCTATATCTAGTTTTTCCTTTCTCCAGAGGGTCTATCAAGGATGCCTCTATCACCGTCAAGCCCTCTTCCTCTACGTGGCATTTTTGTTTAGAGCATCCACCGTTCTTTATTGTTCAATAAGTTCTTAGAAAAATAAATCATCACATGCTCCTGAAGTAAATTCTTATATATGTGATCTATTTTAATAAGCCAAGAGCCATCAATTACCCTACCCTATATCTACTAGTGTCTCAATTATTCCGTTGGAACAAATATTCTTTGATGTATGGGGCCCCCTCCTAACTCTATTGGGAAACACTTATACTATGTGTGATTTATTATGACTTTAGAAAATTCACTTGGATATATTTTCTTAAAAATTATGTCATCGGATTGTCGACAAGTACGCCATAGGGGGTTAAAAGATGGGGTGTGAGATGTCGGATGTTTCAGGCGCATGAGCACAAGTTTACCCAGGTTCAGATCCGAATGCGGTGATCGGATCCTACTCCTGCTAGCAAACCAGTAATATATACGCCGTATGTTATAGCGGATTACAAGAGAGGTTCGCCTGTGCGAGTTATGATTGTGGTAGTACGATTGGTTGTGCCTTAAAGGCTCCCATATGCCGGTTTATATAGTCACCGGGACCTAGGGTTATAGGAGAGACCTATCCGGCTATGTTACAGAGTCGGTAATTAGATACAGCTTGGACTACAAGTAATACTACATGGCTAAGTCGGTAACTCTTCTGGGCCTTGTCGTAGCCGGAACTGGTTCCTCCTCTTTCTCTGACGGGGCCGCCCGTTGTAACATCCCAAAAATATTAATCAAGGTTATTAATTCCAATCACCGAAAATTAGGGTTAACAAAAACTTTTGTTAATTAAAATCATTATGAATGTGTGTGTATGTGTGTGTGTGTGTGAGATGAATGCATGAATATTTGAATGGACTTGTGTGATTGTTATGAATGGCAAGGATTGGTTTAAAGATTAAAACAACATCATCTAAATCATTTCTAAACAGAATCAAATCAATAGAAATTCAAAAACAAACAAAATGAGCTAATGGTCATTTTTGCCAATCTTGCTCACTAGACCACTTTGAGTGTTTCTAGTCCAATATTTCAAACAGAAACAAATCCAATTCTTTTCACCCTTGCTAGAACAAGTAAAAGTGAACCCAAGCCCACCTTGCAAACCCACAGAAATATTTGTCAACCCTATTCAAATGACATTTGAAAATTGAATCTAGTTCATATGGTAAGATTACCATTTCCCAAAACCCAACCAAACTAGTGCACCTTGATAAATCCAATCAACTAGAGACTACCTAGTATGTGATCAGTACACCACCAGGTTTCAACCAAAAATTCAAATATGAATTTCTTTCGGCCATTTCATCAAACACCTGGAGACACAAATCAAATTCCACCAAACTTCACTGTTTTGAGCAGTAATACTTTCAAACATTGTTCCCCATTGATCATCAATCGTCCCAGGAGACCACCAGACATCCCCGTTCGCCGCCGCACAACCAGGGGCGCCCATGCATCGTCAAAAATGTCGTCGGTACCGCTCAGAGCACCAACGCGTTCTGACCGAACCGCACCGCCCTTGCCGCGCCATCAAGCCGTTGACCACCGCCAGGAGACCGCGCATCGTCCCCTAGCCTCGGCCATGTCGTTAGCTCGATGTAACCCCGACCCTGACGAGCACTGCCCGTGCCGCTTGGCCTCTCTCGCTCGCCTATAAAAGGAGGCCTCCCCGCTCGTTTTCTTCACACCAGTTCACTCCCCACCTCTCACTGATCCTTCCCACCTCTTCACGGAGCAAGGCGAGCGCAACATCGTCAGAATTTCGCCGGAGCCTGCCGCTGTTGGAGGAGAAGGGCTCCGTCGATTGGAGCCACCCCATGAGGAGCCGCCAGTACCAGGAGAACCGTCGTTGTTGACTTCGTCGTTCGCCCCCATCGCCGACCATCGCCTGAGCCCCGGTGAGCCACAACAGACCCCCACTGGCCGCGCTAGGGTTTGAGCCCATCGTGTTCTGTTCGACGAGGATGATGGCCATGAGCCGTTGATCCTCGATCTAATCCTACAGTCGTAGTTAGCCCGTACCCCTTCGCACCCCTTTTCTCACTGACGCGTGGGGACACCACTTAACCAGCCCGCTCGCACGGTGCGCAGTGGGCCGGCCGAGTTAGAATTCCCGCGCGACCCAGTTAGTTTGAATTTAGATTTATCTATTTAGTTTCAAAATTAGTTCTGGTAGTAGATTCAAAAATCAATTCAGAGAGTTTCACTGAACCAAATTGCATGAAACCAATTTTGTTAGAAAGGTATTGAAATTCTTAATCCAAGCCCATTGGATTCAAACCATTTGAAATTATAGATCACATATAGTAAAAATAACAAGGCAGAGACTTTTCTGCATTCAAACAATTTTCAAAATTCAACCATAAATGCTTTTGAGTTGATTCCAACTCCCAAAAATCATATTTGATAAGGCCTTTCTAAAAATATAAAAATATCTAGGTTTACTTGCAGTAATAATGGACAAGTAATAAAACAATGCCCCATAGGCATTTGTAGTCACTTTAATTAATTAAAATAAAAAGGTCAAACCTTATTAAATTGTGACACCACTTTAAATCACATTCCCAAGTATTGAGATATGTGGTGGTGACATGTGTTAACATGATCCCATATTTTTAGAGAATATTAAATCTTAAGTAGGTTTTCAATGAGTAGAAATTACTTTTCTAAAATAAAATAAATAAAACTATTGCTTTAATTCATGTGATGATGCTAGATCATCTAGTGTGAACCTTTGTTTGTTAAATAGAAGTAGTTAAGTATTGTTTGGTGATTGTGTATTTCGTATTTATTTATAGACGCTAGTAATGACCAAGGGTACGAAGAGGAAGGAGACTACTACGAGGAAGAAGCCGAGGAGAACTTCAAACACTATACTGCACCAGGCAAGCCATCCTAGCAAGCTATCTAAGCAAGCTACTAACTATGCAAGCCATCCTAGCAAGCTTCACAAAACAAGTTAACATTGCAAGTTAACACTTGCATGATGACTATGCAAACTAGATGCCTTAGGCATATGTGATTATACCCCCTTTTGATCACACCAAATCCCAATTTTACCTGCAAGCTTGATTCTTTTATTTCCTTATCAAAGCTTCTTAGTTATGTTTACTTAGTGCTTGTGAAGTTTTGGAAAGATATTAGAGGTAGCATAAAGAGCATAAAACGTGGCCTAAGTTAGATAGAACTTGATGTCATCATGAGGCTTGAGATTATACTTAGATAAGTCATACTTGATTATCACCCCTCATTAGTCTTTACCCCCAACTTTAGTGGCTAGTGCTAAGCTTAAAACTTGATTACTTTAGATGGGAATACTTGGTGAAAATGGTTATGAAAACCTTAGAATGACGATTCATTCTAATGAGATGTTTTGACATGTGTTCTTGAACACCAGATGATTTTGACAATGAAAATGTTGAGGCATGAGCCTTAGCACTTTATAAAACTGATGGTTGTGTTCATATGCGATACCATTCCAATTTTACCGTACAACCACAATACCCGAAATTGGGTAGGGCTTGAATGGAAGTTTATATATCTTAGTATGGGTTCCCTTGCGCCCGAGGGTTGATCTGAGGCTACCTCGTGATGATTTTCCACTTGTGTAGTTCCCAAGATGACAGATGGTCATGGTTGGAGGCCAAACTCATAGGGGAGGTGCCTATCCTAGGGTGTGTAATTGAAAGGTTAGGATTGATTATCCGCATATTGAGTATGGTGAATTCAGGATTGTTCCTGATGGATGTATCAAATATTGTGGTGAAAGTGTACCACCTCTGCAGAGTGTCAAACTATTCGAATAGCCGTGTCCGTGGTTATGGATAGTTGGAGTGGCCATACTGTTCCGTTGTTAGATGTTTTCAAAATGACTTGTGAAATGAATCATGACTTTGACTTTACCACAATAGGGCTGTGAAAGTGAAAACTAAGTTCCCACTTAGGTGTTATAAAACCTTAAACTAGCTTTCTTTACTTCTTGACTCAGCTAGATATAAACCTGGATTTTTTCAAAATAACCTAGAGCTTAGTATTCCTACTCAAACCACTTACTTGTTAGTGATAGTTTGCGAGTACTTAAAGAGTACTCATGGTTTTGTCCCGGGATATTCCTGTGGCTATACTATGAAGAGGACTATCAGGATGATGGACCGTAGGAAGTCTACGACAACTAGGATCATCTTCCATCGTCGGCATTGCCTTTGACCATGAAGATGGAGCCCCGCCCATGCTATCGCTATTATATTATTTCGCTACATTGATTGTACTAAGACTGGATCATGAGATCCTTTATTTGTAAGACCTTTATTATGGTTTGTAATGGATGATGAACTATGGTACCAATCCGTTATGTCTCGCAAAAATGGTAATCCTGGGATTGCGATGTATGGCATAACAGGCATCTCGGATTAAAAATCTAGGTGTTGACAAGTTGGTATCAGATCCATCCTGACCATAGGAGACCCTAGTTAGAATGGGCGCTTAAATCAAAAACTTAGTTTCAAAACAAAAGAAGTGAGTATTTATGAAAATATATTCTCATTCTTATCACTTAGATTCTTTCATAAAAATTCATGTTCCTCAAAAATTCTTGCAAACTTACATAAAATTTGCCACACTTGATCACTCTACTAACTTACTCATCCTACATTCTTATAGATGGACGTGAAGTATAGCAAGTTCTATCAGTTGGGAAATGGAGGAGATCTCATCTTTGAGCGTGATTTGGACCAACTCTCGGAACTTCTAGAGCGCCCGCATCCCGAATTCTTCGGAGCTCATCTCAACAATCAGGAAGGAGGAGAATTACAATGGCTGATTGTTGCAAGTCTTAGAGGAAAGATTGAAGTCCCCACCTCAGAGGGAGTCCAGTTCACCTTAAGAGAGAACAACTGGCTAGATGGACTCGCCAGAGCCATGCAGGAAGCTCTTGCCTGTCTATGTGGGCAAATCATCATTCAAATCAAGGGCACGCGCTTTGAGTTTTACCCAAGGCGTGATGCTATGGGACAACCATTGGAGGCACCATATCACTCGGAGCTGAAGCATCAAGTGGACCATCTCAGCTTCATGATGTATGACCGGCAGAAGGAGTTGGACAATGACCGCTCCTACGCCAACCACAACTATGCCATCGTAGTCAAGAAGGATCAGACCATCGCCATGCTTGTGAAGGATCGCCAGTCTTGTCGCCGTTGGCTTGACAAGAAGGATTGCATTATTGCTCGCCTTCTTCACAAGGTGACAGACTTGGAGGAGACCATCCACGAGCGGGACATGCAGCTTGAGGAAAAGGAGAATGCATGGGAAGATATCCCTGGAGAAACCTACTCTTACCTCAGTGACGATGATGACTTCCTAGAGGATCAAGCCATGGACTTCTTCACCGATGAGGATGACTTCGCCTTCATTGATGATGGTGGTGATGATGATGAAGCCACCGATTCCGAGGAGTAGTAGCACTTGAGAACTAGCATTAGTGAAGTTGTATCCGGTCCCATTGTATCGTAGTTTCACAGAATGGTTCTTAAAACCATATGTTTCCCTGTTGTGGTGTGTGTTTGTATTGTGTGCTATGAATGAATGAAAAGCAAGTTGCTAGTAGCAAAACCTGAGTCAAACTCAAACTTTAAAAACTTTTCAAAAACAAACCTCCGAACCTTAGAAATTTCCCTCTTTTCTCATGATCTATCTCAATCTTGAAATGCCTCGCGGAGGAAGCAGTTCATTCCCGGACCCAATGTTGCAAATATTGCAAATGTTGGTTTCAGACGGTGAAGCTGAAAGAGCCGAACGTCAAGCCAACTTAGCCACCCTTCAACACATAGCTCAGATGGCCAACAATAACCAAGGCCATGGAAACCAGGACAACCATGGATCCAAGCTAAAAAACTTTTAGAACACCAATCCACCCATCTTTAGTAAGTATGAAGAGCCCTTAGATGCAGATGATTGGCTATAAACTATGGAGAACAACTTACAAGTTGCAAGAGTGGAGGCCAACAAGAAAGTACTGTTTTCCACCGACTATTTGTCAGGAGATGCAAGAGCTTGGTGGAACAACGTTCGTGCCATGAATGGAGGACTGATGATGACTTGGGATGAATTCAAACTCAAGTTCAGCAGAACCCATGTGCCACCGGGTTTGATCAAGATGATGAGAGATGAATTCAGAGAATTGAAGCAAGGGAGGATGACAGTAGTTGAGTACCGTGACAAATTCCTGTCATTAGCTAGGTATGCACCCGATGAGATTGACACTGAAGCCAAGAAGAAGGAGATATTCTTGAATGGTCTGCATGATGAGATGCAGACAGTGTTAGTCAATATTCCATTTGCTGACATTGAAGCCTTAGTGGATTCTGCCATTCCGATGGAAGGCAAGATCAACCAAGCCAATGAGAACCGCAAGCGTCGAATGATGCATCAACCAGGAACCCACCATACCCCAAAGTATCTCCCCAACCCGTCTATAGGATTTTACCCAAGAAACAATAGGCCCACGATGAACCGTCTAACCTATCCCAACCATGGGGGAGGAAACCCAAGGCCCGGAGGAAACCACAACAACAACGCTGGCAACACCAGCAATTTCAACCGTGCACCGCCCAAGTTCAACAACAACAATGTCGCCAACAACACCAATACTGCCCCAAGAACTAGAAGCAATGTTGTGCCTGTTGCAGGAAAGGACAAGTCTCAGGTGACTTGTTATGAATGTGGAACCAAGGGTCACTAATCCAATGAGTGCCCCAAGAAGCTTGCAGCAGCCCCCAATGTGAATGCCCCAGCTCAGCAGCAGCCCCGTGTTCAGCCTGGAAGAAGATTTGCCCCAGGGAATTCGCTCAACCGCAACGGCGGTCTGTTTCTCATGAATGCTGAAGAAGCCCAAGAAGCGTCAAATGTCATGCTGGGTATGTTTTCTATTAACTCAGTACTTGCAAGGGTGTTGTTTTATTATGGAGCATCGCACTTGTTTGTTACAGAAGAATTTGCATGCACTAGTAAGATTCAACCTACAAAATGGGAGCATGTTATGATAGTTCAAATACCTGGTTCAACCACCAAAGCTAGACAAATTTGCAAGGCCATACCTATCAGAATCCATGGCATAGATTTTTATGCTAATCTAATAGTACTTGGAACCAAAGGTTTGGAAGTAGTACTAGGAATGGATTGGATGTCGAAACATAAAGGATTAATCGACTGTGCCAAGAAAGCCATAACCATGACTAGTACAACTGGAATATCAGTTGAGCATGTATCTGAAACCTTGCTCCGTCAATTCAAGTGCAACAAGAGTCTAGACTAACCAACCATTTACCAAGTCCGGGTAGTCTGTGAATACCCATATGTTTTGCCTGGTATGACCCCAGATCGAGATATCGAGTTTATCATTGAAGTAATCCATGGAACCGGACCCATAGCCCAGAGACCTTATAGTATGAACCCATCTGAATTAGTGGAGCTGAAGAAGCAAATGGATGCTATGCTGGAGATAGGACTGATTCAACCAAGTGCGTCGCCATGGAGATCATCTGTCTTGTTTGTGGACAAGAAAGATGGAGGTAACCGTTTGTGTACAGATTATCGGAAGCTGAATTATGTCACCATCAAGAACAAGTACCCACTACCGAAGATAGAAGACCTGTTTGACCAGTTGACCGGTGCCAAAGTGTTTTCTAAGATTGATCTTAGAACTGGTTATCATCAACTCAAGATTCATGCAGAGGATATTCCAAAGACTGCCTTTACCACCAGATATGGACTGTATACACGGTCATGTCTTTTGGATTAACCAATGCCCCCGCTTATTTCATGAACCTCATGAATAAGATTTTTATGGACTTCCTGGATAAGTTTGTCGTTGTTTTCATCAACGACATTCTAATCTATTCCAAATCAGAAGAAGAACATGAGCTACAGCTGAGGACCATCCTTGGAACCCTTAGGGAGCATTAGTTGTATGCCAAGTTTAGCAAATGTAAATTCTGGTTACAAGAAGTAGGATTCCTCGGACATATCGTGTCGGCAGGAGGAATTGCCGTTGACCCTGCAAAGTTTAAGGATGTTGAAGAATGGCAAGCCCCAACTACTCAAACCCAAGTTTGTAGAAGGATTCTCGAGCATCGCAAGACCCATGACCCAATTTTTGAAGAAGGATAAGAAGTTTGAATGGACAGACAAATGTGAAGCAAGTTTCCAAGAACTTAAGAAGAGATTGATCTCAACCCCAATCTTGATCATGCCGGATATCACGAAGCCTTTTGATGTTTTTTGTGACGCATCCAAGATCGGTCTTGGATGTGTGTTGATGCAAAAAGGTAAAGTCATATCATATCTATCCGACAACTGAAGCAACATGAGCAGAATTACCCTACCCATGACCTTGAGCTAGCAGCCGTAGTTTTAGCCTTGAAGACATGGCGGCATTACCTCATGGGTAACCGTTGTGAAATTTATTCGGACCACAAGAGCCTGAAGTATATTTTCACTCAGAAGGAACTGAATATGAGGCAAAGGAGATGGATAGAGTTAATCAAGGACTATGATCTAGACATCCACTATCACCTCGGTAAAGCTAATGTGGTAGCAGATGCCCTTAGCAGATTGCCGTGTCGCTTGAACTCCATGATTCTGAAGGAGCAACCAAGTTTGCACAAGGATTTGGAAGATTTCAGAATAGAGATCGTAAGTGAAGGATTTTTGGCTAGCATAGAACTTCAACCCACTTTGATTAGTCAGATCAAGGAGGCACAGAAAGGAAATGCTAGTATCGACAGAATAAAATGCTGTATCGGTACACAGAAAGTACCCGGATTCACTAAAGATGAAGAAGGAGTTTTGTGGTACAAAGGACGTATATGTGTGCCCGCAGATTCAGAGTTGAAGCAAGCTATTTTAAAAGAATCCCATGATACTCTTTATTCTATCCACCCCGGAGGAATGAAGATGTATCAGGATTTGAAGGAGCAATTTTGGTGGCATAAGATGAAGAGAGAAATCGGAAGCTACATAGCCAAGTGTGATATTTGTCAGAGAGTCAAGGCGGGACATCAGAGACCCGCAGGACTGTTGCAACCATTGCAGATTCCGGAATGGAAATGGGATTTAGTCATAATGGATTTTATCACCAGTTTGCCTACATCTAGTAGGGGAAATGACTCTATTTAGGTCATAGTAGATAGACTGTCCAAAGTAGCCCATTTCCTACCAGTCAAGAACACTTACCAGTTCGAAGCTAGCAGAGTTGTACATTGTTAGGATAGTCAGTTTGCGTGGAGTCCCCAAGAACAATGTGTCGGATTGAGGAACTCAGTTTACCTCGAGATTTTGGAAGAAAGTCCAAGAAGGATTAGGAACCAGACTGGATTTTAGCACAGCTTATTACCCTCAGACTGATGCAGAAACAGAGTGAGTAAATCAAATACTTGAAGATATGTTGAGAGACTTTGTGTTAGAATATGGATCTAAATGAGAAGACTGTCTACCATTCGTAGAATTTTCATGCAACAACAGTTATCAAGCCAGTTTGCAAATGGACCCATTTGAATTCATGTATGGAAGGAAGTGTCGTACCCCTTTGAATTGGTCGGAAGTAGGAGAGAGTCAGATTTTCGGACCTGACATCCTACGAGAAGACGAAGAGAAAGTTCACAAGATCCGTGAGCACCTTAAGACCGCCCAATCCAGAAAGAAGAGTTATGCCGACAAGAGACGTCGAGACCTAGCCTTCAATATCGGAGATTTTGTGTATCTCAAAGTCTCACCTTTGAAGGGAATGCAACATTTTCAACTCAAAGGAAAGATATCCCCAGATATATCGGACCCTTCAAGATTCTGAATCATCGAGGAGAAGTATCGTATCAACTGGAACTGCCAGAGGAGATGTCAGCCGTGCATAATATGTTCTATATCTCGTTACTTCGCAAATTCCTAGAAGTCCCGGAGAAGACCGAAGTTTTCAAGAATATTGATCACCGAACCATAGAGATCCACGATGACGTATCCCGAAGTACCCATCCATATTTTGGAGGAAGCTTTCATAACCACCAGGACCTGGAGTATCAAGTTTCTCAAGATCCAGTGGAGTAACCACACTGAAGAAGAAGCTACCTAGGATCGAGAAGACTACATTAGAACGGAGTTTCCCGATCTCTTTAAATCCTAGTTTTCTTTTTCTCAAATCTCGGGACGAGATTTTGTGTAAGGAGGGAAGGTTTGTAACATCCCAAAAATATTAATCAAGGTTATCAATTCCAATCATCCAAAATTAGGGTTAACAAACACTTTTGTTAATTAAAATCATTATGAATGTGTGTGTGTGTGTGATGAATGCATGAATGCTTGAATGGACTTGTGTGATTGTTATGAATGACAAGGATTGATTTAAAGATGAAAACAACATCATCTAAATCATTTCCAAGAAGAATCAAATCAATAGAAATTCAAAAACAAACAAAATGAGCTAATGGTCATTTTTGCCAATCTTGCTCACTAGACCACTTTGAGTGTTTCTAGTCCAAGATTTCAAACAGAAACAAATAAAATTCTTTTCACCCCTTGCTAGACCGAGTAAAACTGAACCCAATCCCACCTTGCAAACCAACAGAAACATTTGGCAACCCTATTCAAATGACATTTGAAAATTGAATCTAGTTCATATGGTAAGATCACCATTTCTCAAAACCCAACCAAACCAATGCACCTTGACAAATCGAATCAACCAGAGACTACCTAGTATGTGACCAGTACACTCACCAAGTTTCAACCAAAAATTCAAATATGAATTTCTTTCGGCCATTTCATCAAACTCATGGAGACACAAATGAAATTCTGCCAAACTTCACTGCTTTGAGCAGTAATCCTTTCAAACATTGTTCCCTGTTGATCATCCCTGTCTCCCCCAGTGACAACCATCACATTAAACCACCCTAGACCCTACCCAATGCACCATGTCGTGCATGCCCGAGCCAACCCCGGCGAGCCGACCATGGCAAGCTAGAACCAGCCATCGCCGCGCCTAGGCACCGTGTCCAGGAAGCATGCCACCATCCACCGCCACCCTCTGTACAGCCCTCAAGCCCTGCCAAGCCATGGACCACCGAGAACATGCACACCCAGTTTTTTCTCTGCCACGTTGAGAGCGCGCCAGCTCGCCGCGCTCGACACACTCGCATAGACCGCGCCTTGGCTTCGTTGCCCGTGCCTGCGATCACCACCATCCCAGGAGACCACCAGACATCCCCATTCGCCGCCGCGCGACTAGGAGTGCCCATGCATCCTCAAAAATGTCGTCAGTGCCGCTCAGAGCACCAACGCGTTCCGACCGAACCGCACCTCCCCTTGCCGCGCCATCAAGCCGTTGAGCACCGTCAGGAGACCGCGCACCGTCCCCTAGCCTCAGCCATGCCGTTATCTCGCTGTAACCCTGACCCCGACGAGCACTGCCCATGCCGCTCGGCATCTCTCGCTCGCCTATAAAAGGAGGCCTCCCCCGCTCGTTTTCTTCACACCAGTTCACTCCCCACCTCTCGCTGATCCTTCCCACCTCTTCCCGGAGCAAGGCGAGCATAGCATCACCGGAATTTCGCCGGAGCCTACCGCTGCTGGAGGAGAAGGCGCTGTCGATTGGAGCCACCCTAGGCGGATCCTCCAGTACCAGGAGAACCGCCATCGTCGACTTCGTCGTTCGCCCCTATCGCCGATCATCACCTGAGCCCCGGTGAGCAGCCACAGACCCCCACTGGCCACGCTAGGGTTCGAGCCCGTCGTGTTCTGTTCAACGAGGACGATGGCCGTGAGCCGTTGATCCTCTATCTAATCCTATGGTCATAGTTAGCCCGTACCACTTCACTTCATGACTGAAGCAAGGATCTTTTCTCTCAAAGATTTGGGAGATTTACATTTACAAAATAAGATAATCTTGATACAAGAAAAATATGCTGCTGAATTACTTGCCAAAGTTGAAATGAGCAATTGCACTTTGGCTACTACACCACTCTCCACCATTGAAAAGCTATCATTGACAGACGTAGATCCACTTGTCCCCGATGATAGTACACACTACATGATTGTCATTGATGCGTTGTAGTACTTGGCACTAACATGAACAGATTTATCCTCTGTGGTTAATAAAGTATGCCAATTCTTGTATGCACTTACAACAACTCATTGGACAAAAGCAAAACGGATATTACGATATGTTAAAGGTACACTACAAGTTAGCGTTACATTCCAAAAGTCCTCCACTAATCTCCTTAGTGGCTTTTATGATGCGGATTCGGCCGGTTTTCTTGAGGATAGGTGTTCCACAGGTGGATTTGTAATTTTTTTTGGGCCAAACTTTATCTCTTAGAGTGCCCACAAACAAGCCATAGTGTCTCGATCTAGCACTAAATCTTAATATAAAGCACTCGCAAATGCCACCGCTAAATTAATTTGGGTCGAGGCGCTACTCAAAGAACTTCGCATTCCCATAATAGAGAGGACAGTTTTACGGTGTGACAATCTTAGAGATACTTACTTATCTACTAATCCAATGTTTCATGCTTGTACCAAAGTACATTGAAATTGAATTTTTACTTTGTTTGAGAAAGAGTTGCTAACAAGATACTTGATATTCGATTGTCTCCAACAAATATCAATTTGCAGATAGTTTTACAAAGGCGTTTCATTTCAAGAATCTTGATGAGTTCAAGTGTAATCTAAATCTTTCCATAGCTTCCAAGGTTTAGATTAAGGGAGGGTGTCATAATTGTATGAACCTTTTGTTTCCTATTCGTTAACTGATCGGATGGTGTAGTACACCACCGTTTCAGTTCCTCTCCTCTATAATTAACCATCAATGGGGTGTTTCCATCGCTATAAACACATAACCGAGCCCCTCAATAGGGGCATCGCTTCCCTCACATCAACACTTCCAACCTCATGAAACTTAAAACACAACGACAGCATGATTGGACGATATCCCTGCCGTTTAGAGGGCGGAAGGGGTGCCGGTTAATCTTGTCCATCCTTGTGTTTTAACTTAAGTTCGGTAGGAGGGGTATACCGAAGCACCATATTTCCATATTAAATTTTTTTTGCAGGACCACATTCGAATTTATACAAATACAAACTGGTCAACTTATTTAGATCAAACATATTAAAAGTTAGAGAAAAACTAGAGCATATATGCAGAAATGTGCACTCCATCCCCACCATGCTATACCCGTCGGTTTGGCGATGCGCTGGATCACTGGATGGATGTATGTGTTGATTTGTGATGCACCATAGTGGCGCGATACAATATTCATAAATATGTAGCGCTATTTGATGGGGATATGCCTACTGGAGTATACCCAGCAAGGCGTTTCCGACTGGACCGAGAGCTGGCGAGTGGGCCTGCAGAACGGCGAGTGGATTGAAGCCCAGCAAGGTACCGAGCGACTGGAAGCTGAAGGCCCAGGCGAGTAGATAGGCCCAGTCGGATTGGGTTAAACGACTATTAAAGCTGTAACCGAATCGGTTGAGATATGTAAACCCTAGGGGAGGTGAGCCTATATAAACCTCCCTAAAGGGTGAGTAGAGATACGTTCCCTCAGACAACCAAGCGACTCGCCGCCTAGCCGCCGAGCTCGCCCATTGTAACACCTCCATAATACAATCTAGCATGAGTAGGTCTTTACCCTCCGGGGGGCCGAACCTGGGTAAAACCCTGTGTCTTTGCCCTCATCTCGCACCGCAGATGGCTGGCCGCCCTTGCCCCTCGTTCTACTACTCGCTGCCGATTGCAGCATCTGCCGTGACCATTCCCACGACAGTGGCGCCCACCGTGGGGCCTGGCCGGTCTGGCCGGTGTTCTGCGGCGAGATCCAATCTGCCCATCAACGAGACGGTCGCCACCGGCCGCATGATAGCGATCGGCGAGATGCTCCAGATCTTGCCGAGCAGCTACGTCCCGGCGGCGCGACCCATCACGCACAGCGTGATCCTGCCAATCGGCACGATCAGCCTCTTCGTCGGCCTCACCGACGTCGTCGTCTCGGAGGATTCGGCTCGCATCCGCGAATCGCCGCCACGCGATCGGCTCTCCGAGAGCCAGATCCGCACGATCCACCGCCTCGCCTCCGAGTACAACTCGGCCCACAGCAACGTGGCCGGGAATTCAGCGGCCGCAGAAGATGCGGCCCTCACCGACGACGCCGACTCGGCGACCCCGGCGTCACTCGCCGGATCCATCACCGCGGCCTCGTCCGCAGGCTCCATCGCCCAGGTCTCCAACGCGGGAGACTTCGAGGACCCCTCCATCCTCGGGATCTTCGAATTCGACTCCGGGTCAGAGAACTCCGCCGACCTCCGCGATGGAACCGGTCGCCACGCCGCGGCCTACATGGCCACCGGCGCCGATCCGCCGAAGGATCCGTTCTCCACCCCAATCCCTCCTAACGCCACGGCAACGGAGGTCGAGGAACTCCGCCTGAAACTGGCAGAGGCGGTGCGCAAGGAGCAAGCCGAGCGCGAAAAATTTCGCCTCGAGCAGGTGACGGCGCAGGAGCTGTCACCCTACCACCAGCAGCGGATCAGGTCACGCCTGAACCCCACCGTTCAAGGGCGTGCCCTGAACTTCGACGACGAAAACGATCCGGCCCGCGTGGCCGAGCGCGCGATCTGCGAGAACGCGCCACCAGGAGGAAGCGCCCGGCCACCGCCAGGATCAACGGCGATGGGCGCCCCACCTCCACCCAACCGCACCCCTCCCAGGGACCAGCCGCGGATAGTAGTCTCCTCACGGGAGCGAGACGCAAACGGCCTCCCACTGTTCTCCACCCCGATGGACAACCTCGTGGCAGGCCGAGCAGCAGCCAACAGCATCATGGCCATCGGCGACGGCGCCCTACAGATCCAATACGTCAGGGCCCTGCTCACGAAGGCCGTCGAGCAGCAAAAAGCGGGCGCCGACTCGCAAGGTCGAGTATACTCGCGTTCCTCGGGAAGCAGAGCGGCCTCCAGCGGCCGCCCAGCGGCGGCAAACACCCTCAACTTCCCGCCAGCAGAGCCACTGCAGCTCCAACACCGACCCACGAACGCGGCACTCTCCACCAACGACCCCAGGCCGGCTACCAACTTCGTCGCCGCTAACGGGCAACCCATCGACGCCCGCACCCACATCATCAACAACCAAAACTGGCGCGCACGCCAGCCCGACGACTTGCGGCACACCCTAACTAATCGCCGCGATGGCGAGCCCATGGGGTCGCTCAGTCGACTCGGGCCCAAGTGCTTCGGACCAATGATCCGAGGCGATAAGTACCCGCCAAACTTCAAGGCGCCAAAGGAGATAGAAAAATACGACTCCTCGTACGACCCCGCCGTCTGGCTCGACACATACCTCATGGCAATGGGGATCGCGGGTCACACTGACCTACTCGCCGCCCGTTACCTCCCCCTGATGATGGAGGGGACGTGCAGGCAGTGGATCAACACTCTCCCCCAGGACAGTATCGATTCCTGGGAGGAAATGCGCGATGCCTTCGTCAGGCACTTCGAGTGCTCCTACACCCGCGCCACCACTATTGAGGACCTGGAACGGTGCGTCCAAGGACCCCGCGAGTCGACCCGCAACTGGGTCCAACGGTGGCAAGAGCTTTGGTACAACGCGGTCGGCATCCACCCGGACACCGCGATCCATTGCTTCAAGACCTCGTGCCGCTACGAGCCTCTAGTCGCCAAGCTCAAACGACACTCCCGCACACTCGACAACATCCCCGACCTCCTCGAGATCGCCAAACGGTACGCCGAGGAAGATCCAAACCAGGAAACTGACGACGAGTCAGGAGGGCAACGCCGCACGAGCGGCAACGACGGCGGACGCCGAACCGACCTACGCTACAGCGGCACTCGCCTCACTGGCAAGCGCCGCAGTGACGGGCGAGTCGACTTCGTCGCCAACGCCGGGCACGCGCAGCGCGAGCCCAAGAGCTACCGCCGCGACGGAGGGCAACGCCGCGATGGCGGCAACTACAAGAACAAGCCAAGGTTCGATCCCGCGACCCTCCTTAACCAACCATGTGCGTTCCATAGGAGGGAAGGGAAGCCCGCAACGCACACCCCCGCCGACTGCCACACCCTCAGGGAAATCGAGAAGGCACGGCAAGCGCGGGAGGACCCCGACAACAACCCGCCAAATGGCGGAAAATTCGGCAAGGTAGCCGGCTCGCTCCACACATTCACAGGCTTCAACACGAAGCGCGAGAGGAAGGTCATCGCCCGCGCCGTCGCTGTCAATGCGGTGGCCCAAATAGACGTCCCCCAGTTCCTGAACTGGTCGGAACAGCCCATCACCTGGAGCCGGCAAGATCACTCGCCGCGCATCGAGTACCCAGGACGAGTCGCCTTGGTGGTCAAGCCCAAGGTTGGCGACTACTGGCTCCCCAAGACACTGATGGACGGCGGTAGTTCCATCAACATCCTCTACCTCGACACCTTCAGGCGGCTGCGGCTCCCGCAGTCGATGATCGAGACGACCCACACCACGTTCCACGGCATCGTCCCCGGTCGGAAGGCGTACCCGATCGGCAAGGTCACGCTACCAGTCACTTTCGGCACACCGGCAAACTTCCGCACCGAGCGGATCGTCTCCGAGCTGGTGCCCTTCGACAGCCCTTACCACTGCGTCCTGGGGCGCCAGGCGTTCGCTAAATTCATGGCAGCGCCCCACTACGCGCACAACGCGATGAAGCTCCCCGGGCCGTGCGGCGTCATCACCATCAACGGCGACCCCGACATGGCCGCCGAGTGCGAGGCCAAAGGAGCCGAGCTCGCCGACGCCGTCATTGCGGCAGAGACCAACCACGCCGACGAGCTCGCCAAATACGCGAGCGGGGTCAACAACGACGACCCCACAATACTCAAGAAGCCCAACTCAGAGGGCGCAAACACCTCAACCTTTGAGGCAACGACGCACACCCGCACCGTCGAGCTGGTCCCAGGCGACTCCAGCCAGACGGTGACGATCGGGACATGCATGAGCCCAGCATAGGAAGGCGCGCTCATCGAGTTCCTCCGTGAGAACAGGGACATCTTCGCATGGAAACCCTCCGACATGCCCGGTGTCCCTAGGGAGCTCGCTGAGCACAAACTGAACGCCGACCCCAAAGTGCGACCTGTCAAGCAGTCGCTACGGCCCTTCAATGAAGAACGCCGTCGAGCAATCGCCGAGGAAGTGCAGCGTCTACTCGCTGCCGGCTTCATCCGGCCAATCAAGTACTCCAAGTGGCTGGCAAACCCAGTCCTGGTCGAGAAGAAAAACGGGACCTGGAGAATGTGTATCGACTACACAAACCTGAACAGCGCCTGCCCAAAGGAGCAGTTCGTCCTCCCGCGGATCGACCAGATAATCGATTCAACCGCGGGTTCGGAGTCGCTATGTTTCCTCGACGCCTACTCTGGGTACAACCAGATCAAAATGGCTATCGAAGACGAGGAGAAGACGGCGTTCATCACGCCATTCGGAGCCTTCTGCTACACCGCCATGACCTTCGGCCTCAAGAACGCCGGGGCGACCTACCAGCGGTGCATGCAAGAATGCCTCGCGAGCCAAATTGGCCGCAACATCCACGTCTACATCGACGACGTGGTCGTGAAGTCCGCTCGCCAAGGCGACCTACTCGCCGACCTGGCGGAAACCTTCGCCAACCTGCGAAGGTACAAGATAAAGCTCAACCCAGGCAAGTGCACCTTCGGTGTACCCGCCAGACAACTACTAGGGTACGTCGTCTCCAAACGAGGGATCGAGGCGAACCCAACAAAGATCGACATGATCGCCCGGCTCGGCAAACCCGAGTGCCTGCGCGACGTCCAGAAGCTGGCCGGGCGAGTAGCGGCTCTCAGTCGCTTCATCCCCCGCCTGGGCGAAAAGGCGATGCCCCTATACCGCCTGATGCGCAAGAACCCCACCTTCCAGTGGGACAAGGAGGCGGACGACGCGCTCCGCGACCTCAAAAAGGTGCTCATCGCCGCACCACTACTCGCCGCCCCCGCCGACAAAGAACCTATGCTGGTTTACGTCGCGGCGTCCGAGCGCGTCGTCAGCGCCGTGATGGTCGTCGAACGACAAGAGGAAGGAAAGGAGCGCCCGGTTCAGCGGCCGGTGTACTACATCAGCGAGGTCCTCACCGAGTCGCGCCAGCGGTACCCACAGTACCAAAAGCTAGTATACGCGGTCTTCAGGGCTCAGCGGCGCCTGCCGCACTACTTCCAGGAGCACCCGATCACGGTCGTCTCCTCAGCACCACTGCAAGACATCATCCGCAATCGCGAGGCGACCGGGCGGGTCGCCAAGTGGGCCGTCGAGATCGGCGTCCACAACATCAAATACGAGCCACGAAAGGCGATTAAGTTGCAGGCGCTGGCAGACTTCATCGCCGACTGGGAGGAGGCCCAGCAGCCAGAGAAGCTGCCGTACCTCCACTACTGGAGCCTGCACTTCGACGGCTCCAAGAACGCGGACGGCGCAGGAGCAGGGATAGTGCTGACTTCACCAAAGGGCGACAAGCTCCGCTACATCCTCTGCCTCGACTTCACGCCCTGCACCAACAACATGGCCGAATACGAGGCCCTACTCCACGGCATGCGAGCCGCCAAGGAGATGAACGTCAATCGCCTCCGCTGCTACGGAGATTCCGACCTCGTCGCGGGGCAAGTCGCCGGCACCTGCGACGCCGTCTCCCCTACCATGGCGGCGTACCGCCAAGCAGTGGACAAGTTGGGAGGCTACTTCACCGGCTACTCTGTCGAGTGGATCGACAGGCGGAAAAACGAGGAGGCCGACGCCCTCTCTCGCATCGGGTCGGCTCGACTCGCACCACCCGCCGGCGTGTTCCTTGACACAATCTCCAAACCATCAGTATCTCCCCTGAGGGAGATCGACATAGGAGTCCCACTCCAACCAGAGGCAGCCTTGCTCGCACTGGTCACCGAGCCAGACGATTGGACCAAGCCCTACATCGCCTACCTGGAAGCCGGCACCCTGCCAGCAAACGAGACAGACGCTCGAATGATCGCTCGTCGATGCAAGTCCTACACCATCATCGACGGCGAGCTACACAAGTGCAGCGTCACCGGCGTGTTCCAACGCTGCGTCCAACCGACTGAAGGACGCAAAATCCTCCACGACATTCACTCAGGTGACTGCGGACACCACGCCGCCGCTCGCTCCCTGGTCGCCAAGGCTATGCGACACGGCTTCTACTGGCCCACCGCACATGCTGACGCTGTCGACATCGTCCAGCGATGCGCCGGATGCCAGAAGTACGCCAATCAGACGCGCGTACCGAGCTCGGCGCTCAAAACAATCCCCATAACCTGGCCATTCGCCGTATGGGGCATGGACATGGTAGGCCCCTTCAAGAAAGCCCCCTCCGGCTACACCCACCTGCTAGTCGCCGTCGACAAATTCACTAAGTGGGTGGAGGCCAAGCCAGTCCAGAAATGCGACGGGAAGACCGCCACTAAATTCCTACGCGAGCTCATATATCGCTATGGATTCCCAAACAGCATCATCACGGACAACGGCACCAACTTCGCCAAAGGAGCCATGGCCGAATTCTGCGAAGAGCACCACATCCGGCTCGACCTCGCGTCAGTCGCCCACCCGGAATCCAACGGCCAGGCGGAACGGGCCAACCAAAGCATCCTCCACGGCCTGAAGCCGCGACTCCAAGTACCACTCGAGCGCACCGCCGGGTGCTGGGTCGAAGAGTTGCCCTCCGTCATCTGGGGAATCCATACCTCGGTTAACAGATCGACGGGATTCACTCCCTTCTTCATGGTCTACGGCGCCGAAGCAGTCATGCCCACCGACCTCGAACACGACTCGCCGCGAGTCGTCCATTATACGGAGGCTGCAAACGAGCTGGCCCGCCAAGATGGGGTCGACCAGCTCGATGAAGCACGCGACCTCGCTCGGTCACGCACCGCCATCTACCAGCAAGAACTCCGCCGCTACCACAGCCGGCGGGTGAAAGCTCGCACCTTCCAGGAAGGCGACATGGTGTTACGCCTCATCCAGGACAAGAAGGGCATGCACAAGCTCTCCCCTCCGTGGGAAGGCCCATTTGCTATCGGGCGCGTACTCGGCAACGACGCCTACTACCTCATCGACGTCCGCGGGGACGGCGAGCTCGACGTCAAGCGACCATGGAATGTAAACCTCCTCCGGAAGTTCTACTCCTAGAACCCCACACATGTACTCTCCAGTCGCTATGAAATAAACGAAACGGTTACCGCAAATTGTGCCTACTCTCCATGACTTGTGCCACTCGCACTCGTAATAACAGCGGTATGCTAAAATGCAGAAGTCAACCTTTGGTACAGCGATCGGCACGGCTAAGTAGTGCGGTGTAAGAGCACTGAATCACTTCAGGTCTTGCATCGTCCACGAAAAACGCCAACCCGGAGCCCCATTGGAGTCGCCTAGCTCGACTGGTTCTACGAGCCAAGACAACTGCCCTCGCTTCTCACAGCGACCTTGGTCCTCCGCATCCTCGGCATAGCGACTCGAACGGCTAAGTACCACGCTCGGGGACTGAATACTAGTTCGTCAAGAGCGGTCAGGGAAAACGCCAAGTAAGAGAGCATGCCCAGGACTCGCCAAGCGACTGACCCCACGGGCCAGGCAGGAGTGACGCGCTCACACCAACGCGCTAAGTCCTCAACCACCCCCGAGTCGCGCCTAGAACTACCAAGTACCACGCTCGGGGACTCGGCCACCTGACTTCATTCACGTACGGGAAAACGGTAAAGTACAGAGCACTCAAGGGAGTCGCCTTGCGACTGGCTCTCCGAGCTCGGGCGAGTCGACCAAAGCAACAAAACACATGATAACAACACACACATCATATACGAGGTAAACCTCACAAAAGGGCGGACGCGCTCGGGGACTCGTCCAAAATCAATCCAAAGCACACAAACAAATACCAAAATAGACACGACGTCCCATTCAATCGCATATTGCATTGTCTTATGTTACAAAATATGCCCGCGTGGCAGAACTGCTGCTAACGCTTCAAGGCAAACTACCCTACTCTGCAGGCTTCGATGACGACTCGCCAGCATCCCGGCGATTACGGATGAACGCGGTGTACGGGTTTGATGGATACGTCGTCAGTTCACCCGCCATCGCCGCGCGAAAAGGCTGCTCGACCTTGAAGTCACGATGCGGCGGCTCGGGGTCGTTCGGCGCGACGACCGTTTCCTGGTATGGAAGGAGGTCGCCCATCGCCCAGACACGCTCCGAGTACGTGGCGACACGCTCTTGCAACTTGAGAACCTCGGACAGATCCACCGCGCCAGTTGACGATGGGTACCCAGTCGTCACATCGTCGATGTCGAAGTCTTCGGGGAAGTGGGCGAGTCCAAGGCTCAGGGCCGTCGATGCTCCACGCCGAAACGCCGATCGCGTCATAAATTCAACGACCGCGGGCGCCTTCTCCAAGTACTTCCACACCTCAACGAGGTCGCTGGGAATCACCTCCGTGGGTGATATTTCTTGGAGGTAGGCGCGGATGCAGGTCGCTGACAGCGTCGCCGAGTCGACGAACATGCTTACGCACTGCCTTGCGTCGAGCGAGCTCGCCTCTTCGTCGCTATCAATGATGCGACCTGCGAAGAAAAAGACAATGATGAGTATGATGGGTACCACAAAAACCACAACCATAAGAAAGGGAGGAAGCACTCACCAAGCAGCGGGCGGGCAAGTCCCGTGATGAAGCACTGAAGCGACGTGTGGTCGTTCTGAAGCCCAGCAATAAGGACTTCCGACACCTTGCGATCCTCCTCTGCGGCCGCAATGGCGGCCTTAGCTCGCCCGTCCGCCAAGCTAGCTTCTTCTCTCGCCTCCCGCAGTTCGCGCTCGAGGTCGGCGATCCGTTGTTCAGCGGCACCCAGAGCAGACCGCGCCGCCACTAACTCACCAGCGGGGACAAGCCCCTGGCGAGCTTGATCTGCCTTCTCAGCAACAGCCTGAAGACCCTTGTTCGCCTCCTGGACGATGGCCAGCTCTTTCTCCGCGCGCTGTTTCGCGGCCAATCGGTCCGCTGACTCAAGCTGCAGACCCTGCACATCACCGAAAAAGTCAGTTTAAATGAACTCCATAAGTGCCCACCCGCTGAAATTCAGCGAGTGCGCACTCGGGGACTGACGATCAAGAAATTCCTAAAGTGCCCACCCGCTGAAATTCATTGAGTGCGCACTCGGGGACTGGCGATCAAGAAATTCCTAAGTGCCCACCCGCTGAAATTCAGCGAGTGCGCACTCGGGGACTAGCGATCAAGATATTCCTAAGTGCCCACTCGCTGAAATTCAGCGAGTACGCACTCGGGGACTGGATACGAAAATAAAAGACGAGAAATTATAAGAATCACGCCGCTGCAAAACACCGACCTGATCCTCGGGGACTGGATGTACCTGGATGGCTGCGCCAAGCATGCCGTGGAGCTGGATCGCGTCCACGGACGCGAGTAACGCTGGCGTGTGCCCACGACGCTGGTCGACTTCAGCATCGGCGGTTCCAGGAGCGTGGCTTGAGGGCGCAACCCCACTCGCCGTGGCCGCCTTGGTCACGAAGCGGGGGAAGGTAGCGATGGAGGCACCCGCTCCAAGGGAGGTCGCCTCCGCCGCGGGTTCCTTCGTAGACGCGGCTGCCTCCACCGCGGGTTCGGCCGGCGCGGCCGCCGTATCGTCAGAGATGGTGACGATGTCATCGCCCTTGGCCTTCTTACTGCCATCCGCTGAGGCGACGACCTCGTCCGCCTTCCTCTTGCGTGAAGGATCCTCCTCGCTAGCGGCGGAGGGCACCTTGGCCACGGTCGGATGGCCCATCCTTTTCACTCCGGTCCTGCGCATTAATCGAATCAACAAAGACAATCGAAATAGTTATGGAAAATAAGAAGGGGTGAGCACACTCACTTGGCGACTGGGATGAAACGTAGCCCCGTACGAAGGCCGGCCGGTTTTTCCAGTTCAGGGCCCAGTCGGCGACTGAGCCCCAGTTCCAGGACATCGTGTGCCCAAGACACGGACGGCTTCTTCGTCGTTGAGGCTGCAGCCGGCGCCTCTGGGACATCCTCGGCGGGAGCTTCCTCGTGAGTCGAAGCTGCTGCAGCTGGAGCCTCCTTGCGAGGTGAAGCCGCCGCAGCCGGAGCCTCCCTGCGCGGCGAAGCCGCCGCGGCCGGAGCCTCCCCCAGCCCGGAGACTGGGGCGAATGGCGGAGGCAATGAGGCCAGCGGCACCTCCATAGTCGCCGTGTCCAGCGCGGTTGTCGCTGGTGGCGCGCCGTCACCAGTTGGGCTGGGAGCATCGGAGCTGCTCGCCGAGTGTGGCGGTGAGTCCGTCTTCGACGGCTTCGTTTTCTTCTTCAGGGGGGCCCTCGCCTCCCTCTTTTTCTCCTTCTTCTTCGACGGAGTGGCTTGACGGCGCGAGGTGGTCTCCGGGAGTTCGTCGTCATCGTCATGGCGCTCGAGGCTTCTACTCGCTTCGATCTCGCGCTGACGTTGCCCGCGGGTCTTTCGGACCAGTGGGGCGACCTCTTCTTCGGACTCGTCCTCGTCGTCTTCGTTGCCCCTTGCGGGTGGTGATTCGCCTACGTCCTGGGAGGATGGGTCCGGGCTCTCATCATCCGAAGGTGGGAGCCACCCTTCCACCACCTGGAATAGCTGCGATGGATACAAACAGGATCAGGATTACCGCGACTGCATACACTGCGATTGCGAACAAAGTTAAGAAATTACCGTTGGAGCTGGACGCTTCGCGGTGTAGGGGCGATCCCGGCCTGCGCATCCAGGTACACCGCCTGGGTAATCTTCTTCAGTGCTGGGAGGTAATCTTCCAGCCTCCACTCGTCGAGGCAGGCCTTCGTCGAGTCCCCCCGGCCGGTGTATTGGTACATGTAGTGGTCGCGCTGGGCGAGTGGAACAAGCCGCCGCCCAAGCCAGCAATTGTACAGATTTATCGTTTGGAGGCCCTTCTTCTTCAAACCACGGATGGTCTGGAGCATCTCGTCAACGACCATCCGCTGGTCGTCGGGAAGCTTGCCGACTTGGAGATGGCGCGGCTTCGAACGGCTAGCGGAGTACCGCGGGATCGCCCCCTCGCCCTCCGGGGTCGCCTCGGTCACGTAGAACCACGACTTTTTCCAGTCGCTCGCTGCCTTGGCGGGTAGCATCAGGTCGAAGAAGGAGGCTTTGGACTTGAGCTGGAACGTCAAGCCGCCCGCGGCTAGCATTGGGCCTCCTGCCTCCTCGCGGCTGATCCGTCCATGGAACAGATCCTGCCACAAGGGAAAGTAGGGCCGGCAGCCCAAGTAGCATTCGCAGAACGCCACGAAGATGGCGAGCTGCTCGATGCTGTGGGGACCCAGATCTGAAGGCTGGATCCCATAGTAGGCGCAAAAGCGCCGGAAGAACAAGGACGTGGGAAACCCTAGCCCTCGCTCGAGATGACTGGTGAAACAAACGAACTCCCTCTCTCGCGGGTTTGGGGTCGTTTCTCCGGCTGCGGGGATACGCCAACAGCCGGCTCGCAGGATCCCGGCCTCCTCGAAAGAGGCCAGCTGCGCCCTCGTGCACTTGGACCTGCCCCATGGATCGGTGGAAAGGGCCATGGCCGAGAGATTGGTTGGAGATCGGAGGATTTCGGGTCGATTGGATCGCGGAGCAAAGGAAGGAAAATGCGCGCACTCGGAAGAAGTGGTGGGCAGTTGGCTCTACGATTGCCTGCCATTCCTCTTATATAGCGGGAGTTACCCGCCAAATCAGGAGGCCGTTACCGCGCGATGATTACGCCGAAAGTTACCGTTGGATTACCCCAACGGCTAGTTTGACCACGCCTGACGGTCCAACTCCAGCCACTCGGCTCGCCAGGTCAATCACCATGACCGCGTCCCGCCGACTCGACTCGCCCAAGCCGCGACTTGGTTCACCGGATTTCCTCCTTTATACAGGAGCCCGCCGACGATTCGACTGGATGCCTACTCTGAAGCCATATACTCCGACTGCCAGCAGCCACTTACGCCCAATCGACGACGGCCTCGGGGACTACTGATGGGGATATGCCTACTGGGGTATACCCAGCAAGGCGTTTCCGACTGGACCGAGAGCTGGCGAGTGGGCCTGCAGAACGACGAGTGGATTGAAGCCCAGCATGGTACCGAGCGACTGGAAGCTGAAGGCCCAGGCGAGTAGATAGGCCCAGTCGGATTGGGTTAAACGACTATTAAAGCTGTAACCGAATCGATTGAGATATGTAAACCCTAGGGGAGGTGAGCCTATATAAACCTCCCTAAAGGGTAAGTAGAGATACGTTCCCTCAGACACCCAAGCGACTCGCCGCCTAGCCGCCGAGCTCGCCCATTGTAACACCTCCATAATACAATCTAGCAGGAGTAGGTCTTTACCCTCCGGGGGCCGAACCTGGGTAAAACCCTGTGTCTTTGCCCTCATCTCGCACCGCAGATGGCTGGCCGCCCTTGCCCCTCGTTCTACTACTCGCTGCCGATTGCAGCATCTGCCGTGACCATTCCCACGACACTATTGTTCCTAGTGCCATGGTTTTTTTTGGTGCAAATCATAGAAAAATCACTATTATATTACCACCTGATCCTACAAAATAAAATGCTATTGGAACACATCATAAAGAAGAAACGCTAAGTGCACATTTTTTAACATAGAAAAATTATGTAGGTTTAATCATTTTCAAATGGTGTAGAGTTGAGGGATATACCAGACAATCGACAGATAGATGTGAGGGACACTCCCAGCGATTCGTTCGTATCATTATATAGCACAAATACAAAGTGACATGCAAGGCAAGGAAGCATCTAAACCTATCAAACCGAATAACAAACAAGATTGGTGGACATATTGTGCTATGGGCCTGACTAAACATCTAACAAGAGATATACTCTAACACATTTGTTTGATTCACAAGATGTTTTCAACATTTCCTAACAACAAGGGTTTCAAATCTAAAACTCACCTCGGTATATTTGACATTCATTTTTTTTCAGCTTCTACAGTTTCAAGACAGTAAAATATAAGTTGTCATCATATTCTCCTAACAACACATGACAACTTTAGTAAAATTATGGTGGCAACTTTACTAAAATTTTGAAGTAGAAAAAATCATGAAAACAAATCAACATAGGTTCTAGTTTTAATATCTTATCAAGACAAAAGAGATTGTGAAGATGGTTCGTAAATCAAATTTGTCATAGATAGATAAAACATTTTGATTTTTTATTATGCCAAAATAGCTAGACGACATCATCATTATTATTTGCTTATGCATGCTTAAGTACCACAGCTAGCGCCATGCAAAATGGTCGGAGCGTGTTATGCTCCTGTTATTAGCTTTATCAAAGTTAAAAGATGATTCAGTTATATATATTTTTGGTGAGGATACAAATGGCTTTGCGGAGGAATGATATTTTTCTAGTATTTCAGAAACTCGTTCTAAGTATGGTTTAACAACAAGTTGCAGACCCGACCAAATGAAAAAGTGAGTAATCGTTAGGCAAAAACATGTCTATAGAAACTGAAGGTACACTGGTGGAAACGGGGCTATAAGTCCTGGTTGGTACGGGACTTTAGTCCCGGTTGCCCAACCGGGACGGGGCAATCGGGATTAAAGCCCTAACCTTTATCCCGGTTGCCCCACCAACCGGGACAAAAGGGTGCACACGTGGCAGCGGCAGAGGGCGAGGGGGTGGACACCGGGACTAATAACCTTCTGCCGCGGCAGAGATTTGGCCCATTTCTCTGCCGCGACAGAGAATTCATTTTGGCACATTTTGTTGCTGCGGCAGCATTTTCGCCACTTTTTGTGCCGCGGCAGCATTTTCGCCACTTTTTGTGCCGCGGCAGAGAATTTATTTAGGTTGTTTTATTGTTTATTTAGTGATTTGCACTTATCAATGGTAGAACCTTATATTACATCATAAATATCATGACAATATTACATTCAATACACGGATCGAGTTCATGCACTATATACAAAAGTTGCTATTCGATGCTACCGGCCAATTCCTTCAAAGTTGCTATTTTTACAATTCCTATTGTCTATACACAGCCGAATAGTATTCCCCTTTTGGGTCTAGGACTTCTGCATCCAAGAATCCCGCCAATTCCTCCTGAATTGCTCGTACGCGATCCTTTGGCAGAAGACCGTCCCGTAGACGTTCGATCTGATTTAAAAAAGGAGTCAGCATATATGAATGAAACAAAACACAATTTGATTGTAATTAAAAACTATAGAAATTGTTTACGTACGTGAAGTTGCTCTAAATTTCTGCCCTTCTCATCGCACGTCTGCCGGATGAACTCGCAAACATAGTATCCACATAGATTGTTACCTAGTCCCTGCGTCAGGCACTTTACGAGAACAGAGTTCAATCAAAATAATAATCAAGCATGATAATAACAGTATCAAAACTAGAATCAAAGAGATGCGCGGATATAGCTAGTGGTGCTTACATTTAGTGGTTGAAATGTAAGCTCCTCTTTCCAAACACCCCTAGCCTTGTTGGTGAACCGTTTCCAAGCGCTGCCCGGCGTAGAAAACGAATAAAATAAGTTATTAAGTACTTGATATCATAAAATTCACGAACATTTTCGATATAGTGTCGTAATGATTAGAATTACCACTGGAGAAGTATCTGCATGTCCTTCCACGTCTCAAGGGGTTTATGTTTCGAGTCCATGACTAGTACACGCCCTTTGTCAAGTTGAATGATTAACAGAATATAGTGGTAGCTGCGAATGCATAACTAATCAATTATATACTTAACATCGAGTAAGCGAAATAGAAAGTGTATACAAGACAATAACAATCACTCGAAGTTGTAAGGAAATAGTATTTCCCTTTTGGTTTCTTGGCATGCGTTTGTGCCATCGCAACAACCTGGCATGCTCTTTGTTTCTGAACATGTGTTTCAACCTTGGTATTATAGGAGCATACCACATAACCTTAGCAGGAAACCTCTTCCGGAGGGGCTCTCCCTCAACATCACCAGGGTCATCTCGTCTGATCTTATACCGCAACGCATTGCATACCGGGCATTTATCTAAATTCTCATACTCCTTACCGCGGTAGAGGATGCAGTCATTAATGCATGCATGTATCTTTTGCACATCTAATCCTAGAGGACAGAGAGTCTTCTTTGCTTCGTAGGTACTCTCGGGAAGTTCGTTATGTTTTGGAAACTTCGGCTTCATTATTTTCAGCATCTTTTCAAATGAGGAGTCAGTTAGACCACACTCTGCCTTCTATCGCAACAATTCCAGTGTGGTACCGAGCTTTGTGCTGCCATCTTCACAATTTGGGTACAACAATTTCTTGTGATCTTCTAACATGCCCTCTAACTTCAACTTCTCATTTTCTGTTTCACAGTTTCGCTTTGCATCAGAAATGACCCTACCAAGTTCATCAGCCGGCTCATCTGATGCCCGTTCTTCACCTCTTTCCTCTCCATTGTCTTCCATTGCAGTATCACTGTATTCAGGAAACATATGATGATAGTTGTTATCATCTTCTTCTTCTTCACCATCTTCCATCATAACCCCTCTTTCCCCGTGCTTGGTCCAGCAATTATAGTTGGGCCTAAAACCTTTCATAATCAGGTGGCCGCAAATGATTTTCGAGGAAGAGTACTCCTTGTTGTTCTGACATTGAACACATGGACAACGTATAAATCCATTCTCTTTGTTTGCCGTAGCCACATCGATAAATTTATCCACGCCTTTGATATACCCGGCTACGCGCCGGTCACCGTACATCCATTCCCGACCGTTCATCTGCATCATATAAGTAAGTTTATCAAAAAACAGGACATCATAAATAGTGAAATAACCAATTCACACCGACACATGAATTGTATCAATGACCTAGAAAAGATAAGATTGCTAACCTCGATCGAGGGAAATAAAGAGGAGAAAGCTCAAGTGCGTCTCGAACACCTTCTATATTTTTGTTCTATGAGAAATTCAACGGGATTATTCACTCAAACATTTCATCAAACACCTTCAATGCATGCATAGAAGAGAAAAAACTAGCACACCCCTCACACCTTCCACCATTCGAAAAAACAGAGGGGAGGCAGAGGGGGCTGGGGCGTTGCATTTATAGAGGGCAGGAGAATACGTCCCGGTTGGAGCCAGCAACCAGGACTAAAGGTGCGTGCCACGCCACGTGGCTGTGGCCAAACCTTTAGTCCCGGTTGGTGGCTCCAACCGGGACGTATTTCCCCTTACCAACCGGGACGCATGCCCCCTGGCCCCGTGCCGGCTCCAACCGGGACGCGTGCCAGCGCAACCGGGACTAATGCTCTGAGGGGTCGCGAACGGATGACCCTTTTTCCACTAGTGGTATACCATTTCTCAAAGATTTTATGATTACTAAAACACATATATGTGAAATCGTTTGAACTGGTAGTCACTTTTTTGGTTAATGCTATTTCAGTCACTTCATGAAGTTTCGTTCATCATAGTTTTTGGGTACTATTGCACCTTCACATTTTGAAAGTCATATATTTGTTTTTTGGAAACTATGCTTTTTGTGCAACCTCGCACTTTCTTTGGTGAGCCCTACACATGGTTTAATCCATTTTTTTGGAATTGTTTAGTACAATTATTTATGATTTGCATAGAAAAGATATACCTTGATCCCTATACCCATTAGTCCATTACAAACATCAATGGTGGGTATCAACTTTATTCTAATACCATATTTTTTGTTCATCAAGTAATGAAATTGTATAGATTTAGTTCATTCAGTAGTGTAGATGATGACTTGGCAATAGGATCACACAAATGTGGTAACCCACTCTAGAGACAAAGGAGAAAAACAAAATTAAAAAATCATAGGAAAGGTTAAAAATATGGAAGCACCTGTATAAGATTGAAGAAAAATGGGAAACCTTAAGTGTTAGATAAAAGTTACTCTGGATTTTCAAAAAATGCAAAATAAAATTGGAATTTAGTAGATTCAAAGGTTAATTATATATATGTTTTCCTTTTTCTAGAAATTTCTAAGTTTTCAACTACATGTGTCTGAGCCATTTTCATCGGTTAAACTTTTTTTAACGAAGGTTGAAACCCCGGCCTATGCATCAAAATGATCCACACATCCATCTTTATTAATATTGATGTCAGGAAACAAGGCCAACATCATCACAAGTAGAGTGCATAACTTACAAGATAGTGACTTCTACTACAGCAACGCCTACGACTAAGATAAACATCTAGCACCTATGATTAAGTAAAATTCTTCCACAACGCCTTCAAAAAGGAAAGCAGACCATAGCACTGTCATCCAACGACACAAGTTCATCGCTACTGAGTCTGGCCAATAAAGAGTGAACAAATTTTTTCACTCCAAACATGAAGTGTTTGAACCACAATCTTGTTGATGAAACTTGCACTAGTAGGAAAAGGCCCTGTAACGGTGTTCGGAAAAGGGGGTTCGTGGGGTTAAACCCGCATGCCACTAACCTCGCGCCACTAGTAGGTCCTAGTGGTGATGTCTAGACCGAACGCCACAAGTAGTATTTCTAGTGGTGGCATTTGTTGTAAGCGTCACCATTACATATCCTAATAGTGGCGTTTCCTTTAAGCACCACCATTATATATCTATTTGTAGAGTTCGTTTATTAAATGCCACAAGTGAGTTTTCAAAAATAAAAATAAAAATAAAAATTGGTGCATCCAATTGAATATTCACAACACAGCAAGATACAACTACATATAGTTTAACTAGCTAGCTACATAGAAATGACAACACTAACTACTAGTCTTCAACAAAATTATTCATAGAAATGGCAGCAACATGAATCTCGCCATCTGAAGAAGCGTTAGAGTCCGCCGATGATTCAGGGCATAGGTAGTTGAATTATCTCATGCGATCTTCACAGAGATGGAAGACCAACTTCTCCTGGGCATCCATCTTATAGGCATCGACCATCTTAGTACACCTCGGACCAACGAAAAAGGTGCGGTTCGCCTCGTACATGGCTTAGACCATGTAAGTCGATGCAGGTTGCTTCAAAGGCAGTAGATCGATCTAAAACTGTCCCTGCTACCACAACGGCTAATCAAAATGGTCTAGAAAATCAATTCTAAACTTATAGGGTATGTTCTTCATATAGAATCATATGAAATCAACAATTAGCACACAATTCAGTTTTATGGTATATATAGGTTGATTGCTTGTGAATGGACATACTATACTAACTTTGCAGTCATAAGGGAGCACTGTGAAAATATTCTTGTCCTTGCACTATTTGTAACCACAATGATCACACCGATCATCCATTATACCTATATATGATCATGCAAACTTAGTTATAAGTAGCACAATATGTCAACATAACACATAAGTAAGATTAGCTAGCATCATATATAAGTAGTACAATAGTAGTTTGATAAGTCTATATCAGTAGTACGATGGGTAGCATAACAGTCACATGAGAACATCCTAAACTCGAGTAGACCCAGTGTCAGGGTCCTCGTGGGTTTCCGGTGAACACCACAAAACTTTGGCTCTGGCTCCGACATGATACTAATTAAGTAGTTAAACAACAACATTTCATACAACTGTTAGTCAACGTATAAGAAATGAATATATCTAGTAATTGAGCCCAAATTTAATATCTGGAAACATAAAGGCAAGCAAGTGATCTTACAAATGCAAGGTGTCAACCAAAATCGACCGTTGAAAGGAAAAAACAACCAAAATAAACATCAAATAGAGAGAAATCTCGGCCTTTACTATCACTATCTAACATTCCTATATATATCTATAAATTGAGCCCAAATTTGATATCTCTAAAGCACTATCCAACATTCCTAAACCTAGAATTTGAGCCCTAGTTTCGTATCTAAACACTATCTCTAAAGCACTATCTAACATTCCTATATCTAGATTTTGATCCCAATTTAGTATCTAAACACTATCTATAAAGCACTATCTAACATTCCTATATCTAGAATTTGACCCCAACTTTAGTATCTAAACACCATCTCTAAAACACGATCTAGCATATCTATATCTAGAATTTCTAAGTTCATTATCTACCATATACATATATAATTTCTAAATTTCTATCAAAGAACGGGAGGCGTGGCGGGTGGCTCTCCGTGAGGTCGGTGCCGAGGCTCGGCGACGGGAAGGTTGTAGAGACCGACGTCTCGGGGAGGGGGAGGTTGCAGCGACCGATGACTCGGGGAGGGGGAGGTTGCAGCGACTGGTGCAGAAAATCGAGCGTTCGTCAGATGTAGCCCGGGTGGCGGCGGGCGTGCATGGTTGGTGACGAGGCTCGGAGACGGGAAGGTTGTAGTGACCAGTGGCTTAGGGAGGGGGAGGTTGCAGCGACCGGAGGCGGCAAATCAAGCAGTCGTCGGATGCGATCGGGGTGGCGGCGAACGCACGTGGTCGGTGATGAGGCTCGGAGACGGGAAGGTTGCAATGACCGGTGGCTCGGGGAGGGGGAGGTTGCAGCGACCGACGACAACAAATCGAGCGGAGTCGTCGGATGCGGCCAGGGTGGTGGCGGGCGCGCGTGGTCGGGCCCAGTCGCTGGTGCCAGGAGAGGAGGAGAGGTGGTGGTCGGTGATGAGGCTCGGAGACGGGAAGGTTGCAACGACCGGTGGCTCGGGGAGGGGGAGGTTGCAGCGACCGACGACAGCAAATCGAGCGGAGTTGTCGGATGCGGCCAGGGTGGTGGCGGGCGCGCGTGGTCGGGCCCAGTCGCTGGTGCCAGGAGAGGAGAAGAGGTGCGGTTGGGGAGCATCTGATGTGGGGCGGCAGCAGGGAGAGGGGAAAGAAAGGAGGAGATGTGTCAGTACCCGTGGTGTGAATGAGAGAGAGGGGGCCGGTCCATGGGTGTCGTCAGATTGTCCAAAAGTATTCCATAGGGGGTCCTAGTGGCGTTGGAAAGATGGGGTGTGAGACATCGGATGTTCCAGGAGCGGTGAGCACAAGTTTACCCAGGTTCAGATCCGATTGCGGTGATCGCATCCTACTCCTGCTAGCAACCCAGTAATATATCGGCGTAAGCCGGATGTTACAGTGGATTATGAGAGAGGTTCGCCTGTGCGATTTGGGATTGTGGTAGTACGATTGGTTGTGCCCTAAAGGCTCCCATAGGGCTGGTTTATATAGATACCAGGGAATAGGGTTACACACATGGCGCTAATCGTGCGAAGCAGCGCACGAATCTTGGCATAGAGGTAAATAAAAGAGAGGAGAAAACTCTTTTCTCAGATTTATCTCTCCACCGCTTCATTCATTGCCTCCTCGTACCCCTCGAGCACTCCGCAGCCATTCCCATCTACACGACGCGAGAAAATCTCTTTCCCCCACCAATCCCAAATCTTTCCAAAGCAATGGCATCTGCATCTGGTTCAGGAACGGTGGTGGGTTCCTTAGTAGCGGAGGAGAAGAAGATGCGGGGCCTCTGGGTCCCCAGCGTCATGGACGCCGCCGAACTCCAGGTCATGGAGGACGAAGGCTTCATCGTCGCTGGCGCGTGGCAGAGCACTTGTGGTCATGCCGTTCCCGCCCCACGCGACGGCGAGAGGGTGCTATTCGGCACACACGTCGACCGTAGCCTCAGCCTTCCACCGTCGGACTTCTTCGTTGAGGTCCTCAATCATTACGGTGTGTAGCTGGATAAGCTCCCTCCAAACTCTTTGCTCGAGCTTAGCACTCACGCAGCTCTGTGTGAGGGGTTTCTTGGCATTAGGCCAAGTCTCACCCTTTTCCGGTACTACTATGGTACCCGGAAGAACTCTATTAGCGTCGGTGTGCCTTACACATCGGCACCCTTAGCTTAGTCCTTAGGAGAAACCGTGTTTACCCTAGGATTAACGCTAGTGAATCCTTCAAACGCTGGGCCGGAACCTTCTTTTATCACAAGGATATTCCGACTCCTAGAAAGGCGGAAGGTCTTTTGGCGTTTGCTGACGGCGCTGCTCCCCACCAAAGGTCATGGGACGCGGAGGCGCCGGAGCTGTCGGATATCTTGATCCTTTCCAAAAGGAGGATTGAGTTTCTGATGAAGCACATGGGGATCCATGGATCCGACTTGATCCACTGCTGGCTGGAGCGACGGATTCAACCTCTGCAGCACCATGGAGTCTGCCTCATGCACCAGATCTCCAGCGACAAGAAGGACACGATGCGGGTCAGTTCGAGCCGGATACCGACGAAGGACTACAAGACCCTTATGCAATATTTGATCAAGGAGAGAGTGGAACAAAAAGTTCCGGATATCTCCATGAAGATGTTTACATCAAACCGTCCTCTGACTCCGGTAAATATTCCGACTCTGCTTTCGCGTTTTGTCAGTTTTTCTGTTTTATCTTTCTTCGATTCTATTTTCATGAATGACTTTGTCATATCGAGAAACTCCCCGAGTCTGAGATAGCTCCACTAGAGGGCTATCTCTTAGACGATCCGGAGGCGACGGAGGATGATGAGGTGCAAGAAGTTCCCGCCTCCGCCTCCAAGAAGCGCAAGGCGAAAGAAGTTGTTGTCACTGCTGGTAGCCAAGTGCTGCCAATAGTTAAAAAGTAAGCACCATGTCTTTTGTTTCAGTACCTTGTACCTTTATTTCTTTCCAGAGCACACCTGATATTCGGATTTTTGTGTTCTAGAGCTAAATCAGTTTTGAAGAGTAAGACCAAGCCGGACAGCAAGCTGGGCAAGAAACCGCGTCAACAGAAGTTTGTCATCTCCCCTTCCATGCCGCCACCGACTCCATCCAGTACTCCATCAGCACCAGAGGCTTCTGCCTCTCCTGATGCTGGCAATACCTCGCAAGCCTTGGTCACTGTTGGTGGCCAAGCAACTAACAAGGGTGAACCCATCAAGGGTAATGATCCCATGCTAATTTCTACAAGAAGTTTGGATAAATTGGCCGGCTTTGCTGTCTCTGGCCTAAAGAGGAAGAAGAAGGAAGAGATCCTCAGGCTGGCTCAGTCCAGACTTGAGAAGCAAACCTTAACCGTAGAGGCAGCAAGCCAGGAGCAGGAGGACATCAAGCTGGTTAGCCTCCTGGACCAAATTTTGGTCCGGGATGCTAAGATAGAGTCTGGCGAACTCCCAGCGACGGATGTTCCCTCCCTCGCCCTTGCTGAGAAGGTGTTTCATAGCATCAAACTCGGATTTGAGAAGTTGCACTTGGAACACATTGTAAGTTTCCGATTCTTATTTGCATTTATTTTATTATCATATCCTCTATCACCCAAGCATAAAGTCGGATAAACACCGTTGGATCCGAGTTAATGCTTTTAGGTTGCAAAAGAACGATGTAGTGTAGCCCCCAAGGCTCGTGCTGTATTTTTTACTTAGTTAAACTTGCAGCCCGAGTCTTAGTAGCCGTCTGACGGTATTTCTGTCTTCTAAACTTATAGAAAATTGCATCTTCCAACCAGGCATTGCTCCAGAATATTTTTAATAAACACAAGGAGATCAAAGCCTTGCGCCTTGAGAAAAATGAAATATAAGGTAATTGTTCCGGCTTCCTTTTTGTCAATTAGCTATTGTCATAGTCAAACTTGTTTCGTCCGACTGATATTTTTCCCTTTGTAGAACTGTTCTGCGAGTCCAGCAAGATGGTAGATCAATCCGAGAACTACAAGGTATTGGAACTGGAAAATGCTGAGCTCCGGGACAAGCTTGAGAAGCTAACCATTGAATCAGAGAAATCCGTAGCCGCTGTCCTGGAGTTAAGCAAACATGAGACCGTGAGGCTCGAGAAGCTGCTGGACCTCCGAGATAAACAAGTGGATGATCTTCGGAAGGACCTTGATAGTCAGAGGGATCTGGCCCAGGCCACAGATAGCGAGCTGAATAGCCTCCGTGAGGAGCATGCTCAGTGGAATTATTCTGTGCTAGGTAAGATTTCCGACTTACATTGTACGTTGATTTTTTGACTTTGTTGTCAGTTGATTTTTGACTTTTGGTTCTTTCCCAGCCCCCCTGAATCTTTCCGACTCTCCTACCTCCGAACCTCGCCTCAAGCGCATCAAGCTCGTCGGAGATATCTTGTTTGACTTCCGCCAGACTCTTGAAAAGGCTGGCGAGTCGGTCAAGCTTTCTAACTTGCACACGGTGTCGGGGCAAGAGGTGATGGACAAGGCCAAGGATATTCCAAAGCTTATCAACGACCGAAAGATCTCCTACGCTCGGACTGCTGCCTAGACTGCTCTTACCATGGTGATGAGCCACCATAGCGAGATGGAAATCTGGCATGTCATCAAAGGTATCTCCGAGGAGGATGACGAGGGTAACCCACAGGACATCAAGGCAATCCATGATTCCTGTGCAAGTTATGCTTGTCGTGTGGCGAAGATGACCAACTATTCGACATTGTTCTTCAGATCCGTCGCCGTGCCTCCCTCGCCTCAAGAGCCAGAAGATAGCCTTGCAGCTTCCGAGTCTGAGATTCAGGGCGACAATATTGTTGACTCCAGCGCTCCACCTTCTTCATCACCACCACCTGGATCTTCAGCATAAACAATTTTTATGCATTATTCTAAACTTTTTAGGCAATGTAATGATGGAAACAATGTTTTTATTTGTGCTGGTCTGTAAAAACTTAATGCTTTTACTATCGTAGCACTTTTGCTTGTTTATATTTTATGCGTGTTCTTGAAAATGTCTGAAGCACTTTTTGGGTTTATGCCTATACTTGTCGTTTTATCGGGCTCTCTGCCTCGTCCCTTTCATGGGCCGGCCAACCTTCGGCACGAAAACTTTGCTGAGCAACGGAGCGCAATTTCAAAACCAGTTTAAACTCGGAAACAAAGCTGGCTTCCTGTCAACACCCGAATTTTTAATCCCAGATGCCTGTTATGCCATACATCGCAATCCCAGGATTACCATTTTCCGAGACATAACAGAATTGGATACCATAGTACATCATCCATTACAAACCGTACATAAGTTCTTACACAAATAGGGATCTCCTGATCCAGTTCTTAATACAACTTCAAGCAGCGGAATACGTAATAATAATGGTAGCGTAGGCGAAGCACCATCTTCGGGGTTCACAATTTGTCGTAACCTTCCTGGGGTCCATACTCCAGGTACTCCTCTTCATAGTCTGGCCACGGGAATAGCCAGGGACAAAGCCATGAGTAATCTTTAAGTACTCGCAAACTAATACTAACAAGTGAAAGGGGTTTTTGGTAATAGGACACTAGGCTCTAGGGTTGTTTTGCAAGAAGCCAGATTTATCTCTACTAAGTTCAGAAACAAGAGAGCTAGTTGAAGTTTATACTCCTAAGTGTGAACTTGTATTTCATATCACAACCCTGTTGTGGTCAAGTCAAAGTCTCAATTCATTTCACAAGTCATTTTGAAAAGTCTGACGGGGGAACAGTATGGCCACTCCAACTGTCCATAACCGCGGACGTGGCTATTCGAATAGTTTGACACTCTGCAGAGATTGTACACTTTCACCACAATATTCGATACATCCGTTAGGAATAAATCCTGAATTCACCATACTCAGTATGCGGATAATCAATCCTAACCTTTCAATTACACGCCCTAGTATAAGCACATCTCCTGTGAGTTTGGCCTCCCAACCATGACCAACTGTCATCTTGGATACTGCACAGGTGGACAATCTTCACAAGGTAGCCTCAGCTCATACCTTGGTCGTGAGGGAACTAATACTAAGGTATATAAGTTTCCAGTCAATCCCTATCCAATTCTCAGGTATTGTGGTTGTACGATAAAATTGGAATGGTATCGCATCCAGACAACCATCAGTTTTATAAAGGGCTAAGGCTCATTCATTAACATTCTCATCACCATAAATCATCTGGTGTTCGGAAACACATGTACAAAACATTTCAATAGAATGATCCATCATTCCAAGGTTTTCATAACCATTTTCCACCAAGTATTCCCATCTACAATTGATCAAGTTTTATGCTTAGCACTAGCATCTACAAGTGGGAGTGAGTACTAATGAGGGGTGGTAGCCTAGTGGAGTTTTTAGCTAAGTTCAATCTCATGCCTTGGGATGACATCACGATTATCTAGCTTAGGCCAAATTTTATGCTCTTTATGCAACCTTCAATTATCTTTCTAGAATCTACAATTCACTTAAGTAAATTCTAAGTAATAGCTTTGATAAAGAAATAAAGTATAAAGCTTGTAAGTAAAACTAGGATTGGGTATCATCTAATATGTCTAACCAAGCATGCTTAGTGCATTGCATAGGTTATCTAACTTTCATAATTGCAAGTGTTAGCTTGCACATTCAACTATTAGCATTAGGCTTGCCTTGGGCAGAGCAGTGGTTGAAGTTCTCCTCGGCTTCTTCTTCGTAGAATCCTTCTTCCTCCTCGTATCCGTGGTCGGTACTAGCGTCTATAAATAAATATGAGGTACAAAATCACCAAACAATTCTTAACTACTTGCAATCATCACACAAAAGGGTCCTATAGATGATCTAGCATCATCACTAACATTCCAAGATTAAAGCTCGGTTTAATTCCTTTTATTTTTAGAAAAGTAATTTCTGCTCATTGAAAAACTACTTAAGATTTAATATTCTCCAAACCAAACATGGTATCATGTTGACACATGTCATCACCACATATTTTAGTCCATGGGAATATGATTTAAAGTGGTGTCACAATTTAATAAGGTTTTACCATTTTATTTTAATTAAATAAAGTGACTAGAAATGCCTATGTGGAATTCTTTTATTACTTGAACATTATTTCTATAAGTAAACCTATATATTTTTATATATTATGAAAGGTATGGTTGAATGTGATTTTTGAGAGTTGGAATCAACTCAAAAGCTATTATGGTTTTAATTTGAAAAATGTTTGAAGGTAGAAAAGGTTCTGCCTTGTTATTTTTACCAAGGATGATCTACATATCCAAATGACTTGAATCCAACGGGCTTGGATTAAGCACTTCAAGACCTTTCTAACAAAATTAGTTTCATTCAATTTGGTGCACTGAATCGACCTGGGTTGATTTTTGAAACTAGGTACAGAAGTGTGTTTCAAATAAAATGGAAAAGGTTAAATTCAAATAGCTAGGCTGCACGGAAAGTAATACTGGGCCGGCCTGCTAAGCACAGCGCTTACGCGGGCTGGTTAAGTGGCTGTCCCCACGCGTCAGTGAGACGAGGGGGTGCGAAGCGGTATGGGGCAATGCGGTGCGTTCGATCGGGTTCTAATCCAACGGCTGAGAGTCATCATCGACGTTGGGAAACGCCGGCGAGACAGAAACCTAGCGCAGCCAGTGGGGGTCGTTGGGGGCTCACCGGGGCTCAAGCGAGGGTCGGCGAAGCGGGCGAACGACGAAGTCGACGACGGCGAACCTCCTGGTACCAGCAGCTTCTCCTGGGACGGCTCCAATCGCTGGCCCCCTTCTTCTCCAGAGGCGGCGGGCTCCGGCGAAATTCTGGCGATGCGCTGCTCGCCTTGCTCCAGGACTACGGCAGGGTGGTTCTGGGTGAGAGGGGAGTGGAATGGTGTGAAGAATTCGAGCGGGGGAGGCCTCTATTTATAGTCGCGACGGTGAGACCGAACGGCATGGGCAGGCGACGGTGGCGACACGGCTACGGGCTGCTAGAGGCATGGCCGGCGGTGGCGATCGATTGGTGGTCTCCTGGCGATGCTCTACGGCTTTAATGCGCTTGTAGGGGCGGTGCGGTTTGGTCTGGAACACGTGACGCTCTGCGCGACAGAGGCGGCGTCTTCGAAGGCGAGCGGTGGCTACGGGGCATGGGCAGTGAAATGGGCATGTCTGGCATGTTCCTGGGATGGTGGGGAGCATGTTGGCAGGCAGTGAGGGCTCGAGGTGGTCTGGTTAAATGGGAACGGTGCGTTCTCTGCGGCGCACGTCGGCATGGTCGACAGCGGCATGGGCGCGGCGTTCCTGGCGGTTCTGGGCATTGTCTGCGATGCAGGGCTGGTCGAGAGGGGGCGGTGTGGCATGGGTGATCTCCCAGACAAGGTTGGCACGGCTAATTTCTTTCCTAGCTTGCTGTCTACACTGGGGTGGCAAGGGTGCACTCGGCTGTTCACCATTGATGACATTGGCAAGCTCACAAAGGTGCTAGTGCTTGATTTAACTTGCTAGATGATCTACTGAGATGGTTGTGAGCTAGAGAGAGAACCAGTTAGGCTCAAATCACTTCTCCAAATAGTGTTTGGATTTTATTTGATTTGCATCTGCAAGGTGTTTGATGAAATGGCTGCAAGAATTGAAGTTTCGAATTTTGAAAAGATTTTTGGTGGGTGTGCTAGGTTGGTGCTGGTAAGTCTGCAGATGCTTGGGTTTTGAAAGTTGAGCTTGTTTGAGTGGTTTTTGAAAAAGTGTGATCTTCCCATATGAAATAGATTCAATTTTAAACTGTCATTTAAACTATGCATTTAAAGGTTTTTGGATGATCACAAAGTGGGCCTTGATACTTTGTTATGAGTACAATCAAGGGGTGCAAAGATCTAGAAAAGTTTCTGTTAGGTTCTAAAAGTTTGAGACAACCAAAGTAGGCATGGGAGTTAAATTGGTCAAAATGACCATTCCTTTATTTTATTTGTTTTGATGTACTTGTCTTTGAGAAAAGTTTGAGGATTGTTTAGATGATGTTTATTTCACCTAAGAATCATTTTACAAGCAAATAAACACATAATCATGGAAATTCAAAAGAATCCACATTTTAATACATACACATATGAATGCTTTCATATTTTAATTGGAAAAATTGTTGTTAACCCTAAATTTGGGGATTAGAGTTTGATGATTCTAGTTTAATATTTTTGGGATGTTACACTTCTAGTACCAACAACTCATTACTCGGAAAATACACGCCTCTAAGCAATCAGATAAAAAACCAAAGTATAGACAATAAATTGTATTTTGTAGCGTAAGGTAACGTTTTTTGGATATTCAAAAATCGTAACCAGAACGAACATGAGCATAAAGTACTTTCAAGCATTCTAGGATTTTTGAAAATGACATGCTCTTTTAGAAATAAGATGGCAAAAAACTTCTCAAAGATAACACATGAGGAAACCAATACTTTATTTCACTTTGAACATGTACATATATGATTACAAGGAAATATAACTAAAAATAGAAGGGACGTAGTTGTGCAATATTCTATGATCGGTCTATTTCATCCGGATCTGTGCTACCGCCAGCTCTCTTTCTCTTCCGAGTATCTGGTCTTTCCTTGATTGGTCTCATATCGGCTAAATAATACGACCCATTATGCAGAACTCTGCTAATCATAAAAGGTCCTTCCCAAATTGGGGAAAGTTTGTGCTTTCTTTTTTACACAAGTCGGAGAACCAAATCGCCTTTTCTGAAAGAACGGTTTTGAACTCTCTAAGTATGATACTTGCGTAACTTCTGCTGGTAGGCTGTAGATCTCTACTCAGCAATGATGCGTACTTATTCAATTATATCGAGATCATCTTATCGAGAAACTTCTGCATCTTCTTTGATATGTGCTTTGACTCGTGGAGACTGATGAATTAGATCACTTGGAAGAACTGCTTCTGTACCATAGACCAAGAAGAAAGGAGTATATACGGTTGATCTGTTAGGAGTTGTACGTAAGCTCCATATCATAGACGGTACTTCTTTCGCCCAAGTCCCCGTGGCCCGACGAAGAGGTGCCTCGAGACGAGGTCGGAGTCCTTGTAAAATAAGACCGTTAGTTCTTTCGACTTATCCATTCGCTTGTGGATGTGCGACTGATGCAATATCGAGTCGGGTCCCTTGTTCTTCGCAGAATTCAGCAAGTTCTCCCATGGAAAAATTGCTCCCGTTGTCAGTAATTATACTATGTGGATATTCGAATCGGATGATCACGTCCTCAACGAAATTTTTGGCTGTGGCTCCATCATAAATTATTACGGGTTTAGCCTCAATCCATTTTGTAAATTTATCCACCATCACTAGTAGGTGAGTAAATCCACATTTTGTCGTACGAAACGGCCCTACCATATCAAGCCCCAAGACCGCAAATGACCATGTAATAGGGATTATTCTTAACTGTTCAGCTGGAATGTGTGCCTAATGGGCGTACTTTTGGAAGCCTCTGCATGTTTTGACCAGTTTGTCAGCATCCGTCTTAGTTTTAAGCCCAAAGAATTCGTGTCGAAAAGCTTTTGCCACTAAGGATCTGGATGCAGCATGGTGACCACACTCACCTTCGTGGATCTCTGGCAAGATTTCCACTCCTTCTTCCGAAGAAATACATCGCTGGAAAACGCCAGAAACACTCCTCTTATAGAGCTCACCATTTATTATAGTATAGGATTTTGCTCGTCGGACGATCTGCCGACTCAAGACTTCGTCTTCGGGTAATTTTCCGTCTATTAGGAAATCCAGATAGGGTTTTATCCAGCTGGGAATTACAGCCAGAACTGCTATTAAAGGTGAGTCGGATTTCGTCGGATAGTCCTCATCAACTCCGACTATGGAGGGGACCCTTAAATGCTCGAAAAAAGCGCCATCATGTACTTGTTTCTATGCAGAGCCTATCCTTGATAGAGCATCTGGTTCCTCATTTTCTTCTCGAGGGATGTGTTGAACCTCAAAACCCTCGAACGATTTTGATAGTTCATCCACAACAGATTTGTACGATGCCATGTGTTTTTTGCGTTGCAGATGTCGGATACTTGCTGTGCAACTAAATCCGAGTCTCCATAACACATGAGTCTTGTTATGCCAATGTTTTTGGCCATGCGTATTCCATGCAGCAATGCTTCATACTTGGCAATGTTGTTGGTTTCCGTGAATTTTATTTGCAACACATAGAACAACTTATCTCCTTGGGGTGATTTGAGCACCACACCAGCCCCCGAGCCTCCTCGTGCCTTTGATCAGTCAAAGTGAAGGGTCCAAAATTCCGAGTCTGGAGGACTTGTGTTTTCGGCCATCTCTGTCCAATCAACAATGGAGTCGGCAAGTATTTGGGACTTGATTGTTGTACGTGGTTTATACTCAATGTCAAAAGCTGTAAGCTCTATTCCCCACTTTGCCAAATGCCCTGTGGTGTCACAGTTATTGATTATATCTCGCAGGGGAGCGGTGCTCACCACTGTGATCTTGTGCTCTTGAAAATAGTGGCATAGCTTTCTGGATGAAAAGAACACTCCATAGGCTAGCTTTTGACGATGTGGGTACTGTTGTTTTGATTATGTCAGTACCTCACTCAGGTAATAAGTTGGCCCTTGCACCTTATGCTCGTGGCCTTCTTCCTTGCGCTCGACTACTGTTACCACACTTATGACCTTGTTGGTTGCTGCAATGTAGAGTAACATAGGTTCATAAGGTTCTGGCACTGTGAGAACTGGTGGGTTTGAAAGTAGATCTTTCAAACTTTGCAGGGCATTTTTGGCTTCTTGGGTCCAGACAAATTTGTAGGTTTTCTTCAATAGTTTGTATAAAGGTGTGGCTCTTTTGGCGAGCCGGCTGACGAACCGACTCACTACCGCAATGCAACCAGTGAGACGCTGCACGTCCTTCAGGTGAGTTGGCCTGGTAATATTTAGTATAGCCTTGATTTTGTCCCGGTTCACCTCTATGCCTCGCTCAGAGACGATAAAACCTAACAAGTTTCCGACTAGAATTCCAAAGAAACACTTCTTCGGATTTAGCATCATATTGAATTTTCGTAGACTAGGAAAGGTTTCATCCAAATCGGAAATTGAAGTTTCCTTCTTTTTGGACATAACTGCTATGTCGTCTACGTATACATGGACGCTGTGTCCAATTTGGTAATTGAGACAATGTTGCATAGTACGTTGATATGTTGCTCCTGCATTATTTAAGCCAAAAGGCATAGTTTTTTAGTAGAAGGTTCCAAAAGAAGTGACAAAAGACGTCTTAATTTGATCCAAATTTTTCATCGGTATTTGGTGATATCCGGAATATGCGTCGAGAAAATAGAGTAGTTTCGATCCTGCCGTTGAGTCGATAACTTGATCGATTCGTGGCAAGGGAAACGGATCTTTTGGGCATGCCTTGTTCAAAGCGGTATAATCAACACACATCCTTAAATCAATGGTGTCCTTTTTAGGGACGAGTATAGGATTTGCCACCCAATCTGTATGGATGACCTCTGTTATAAAATCCGCTAATTTAGTCAGGCTTATTCCTTGGCTATTTCTTTGCGCTTTTCATCACCAAACCGTCATAAGGACTGTTTGACGGGTTTAGCGTCAGGGTACACATTAAGAGAGTGCTCGACAAGTTCCCTAGGTACTCCGGTCATGTCAGAAGGCTGCCATGCGAAGATATCACTATTAGCTTTGAGGAACTCGATGAGCGTGCTTTCCTATGCATTGCCTAAGCCTAACCCTATGTTCGTCGTCTTGGAGGGATCATCTTCCTTCAGCGATGTTTTTTTCGTCTCTTCCGACGCCTTGAACTGCAAACTTGGCTTCAGCACCTCGTTCTTCGTAGCAGGTATCTCGGACGGATTGATGGTCTTCTTGATCTCCTAGTACTCCTGGGCGTGCAACACGGCTTTGGCGAAGGAATCAGATCCTTCGTCGCACTCTCGCGCCTTCCTTGGATTTCCCTGTACGGTGATTACGCCCTTTGGACCTGGAAGTTTAATCATGTTGTAGATGTAACATGGACGAGCCATGAACGCCCAGTAAGCCGGACCTCTGAAGATGGCGTGGTAAGCAGTTTTGAACGGTACCACCTCAAAAGAGAGTGGCTCAGTCCGGTAATTGTCTCGGGTTCTGAATGTCACGTCCAGAGTAATCTCACCCAGAGAATCCGCCTGTCTCCCTAGTACAGTGCCATGGAAAGTTACACTGCTATAGCTCAACTGGCTATCGTGTAGCTTCATGCGATGGTGCATCTTGATGTAGAGGATGTTAATGATGCTTCCACCGTCCATGAGTGTTTTAGAAAACTCATAGCCATCAATAAGAGGATTGACGACCAAAGGGTACTTTCCCCGAAGATGTGTTTTTCTTGGGTGATCTGAGCGATCAAAGGTGATGGTTACATCCGACCAATACAGAAACTGTGGAACAGCCGGAACCATGGCATTGAGCTCATGGAGAACCGCCTTCTTTTCTTTGGCAGGTTGGGATCCAAGGAAGCAGACGTATGCGTCTTTCTTGGTCGAAAAAGTCTTCTTTCCATTCGACTTGGGATCTGTAGCGGTTTCCGCTTCTTCCATGTCGGAATCTTCCTTGGGATCCTTTCCTTTGGATTTTTTCTTTCCTTTTTGTCACTTGACTCTGTAGCCAGCGGATTCATCTTTCTCGATGTCGTCATTGAAATGACACTCGACATTTGTGTGGGTAGATCCTCCGTTACTATCCAAGTGGTGGACACAGGGATTATTGGCAATGTCGGCCCATGTATAGCTTCTTCCTGGTTGCTGATCTCCTCTGCCCTGGATTCGAGAAGTTCCACGGCCGCTACCCCGGCCGCCTCTGTGCTCTCCTCGTCCTCTAGATCCGAACGTTGAATTGACAGCTGTGTTCTCCGGATCCGGTTTTTCTTCCGAGGTGTTCTTGCGCTTCTGAGCTTGTTTTGGATGTTTGGCCGCATTGGGATTGGTTAGAACATTTAGCAGCCCTTTCGAATCATCATCGGCATCAACATATTTGCTTGTCGTCTCTATCATTTCTCCCAAATATGTGACATAGTCATGCTTAGTCTGTGACGCAAAAGTCCGACTAGAAGTCCTGCAATAAAAGCTTCTATCACAGTTTGCTCGTTTACTCCCTCACAGGAGTTCTTCGTGTCAATCCAGCGTCCGGGGTTATCCCGGCAGGTTTCTCCAGGTCTTTGTGTGCAACGCTGCATGTCTCGGACTGTGCAGGGCCTCCTTTATGTTCCCTCGAAGTTTGAAAAGAACGCACTTTGCATATCATACCAGTTGTGAATTGAATTCTCTGGCATTTCATTGTACCATGATGGAGCCGTCTTCCTCAACATGAGTGGGAGATATCGGACTACGACCAGGCTATTTCCTCCTTTGGCGATGCAGGAGGCCTGGAAGAAGTCCTGGAGCCAGGTATCTGGCCGAGCTACGCCGTCGTAGGGCTGAATGTGTTTGGAAATACCAAAGTCAACCGTAAACTTGGTCTGATGTATGTGTGGTCCAAAGCACTTGGGTCCCACATACACATCTTCTTACTCATACCGCCACACTTCTATGTTTTATTCAATGCGATGGCGAGCGTCGTTTGGCGAGAGAGATCTGTGCCTTGGAGGATCACGGCTCCTGCACGGTAGAGTCGGATTTCTGCTTCTTCTTTCACCATTGTCGCCTCCGCCCCTGCGGCTTCCATGGCTACGTCGGGATCCTTCATGGTCGCTGCCAGGAGGCGATGGTGGCCCTGGTGGATTATTTCTGGCTGGGTTACGTGGTGGTGGTGGTGGAGCCTCATCATGCTGACTCTGATGCCTGTTTCTTTGGGCATCGTCCCTACTTGATTCAGGATGATCCAGATCATATCTTCGTCCGGCATTGCCATCCGGACGGCTCGGTGGTGGCATCCTTAGCCGATCTAGCTCCTCTTGCTGGCGGCGTGTTTCCGGGTCTTCTCTGTAGCGGTTGTTTTGCTGATGAGGGACCATTGCCCTAATGGCATCTTCGGACGCAGCCAGAATAACTCTTGCCCAGTCACGCGCCGGTCGGCGAGAGTGATCGTTTGAGCCGGTTCTTGAATTCTCTTCTTCTCCACAGGGACGATAGCGTTGATTCGTATCCCTGTGGAGCCTTATATTAGCACTTTGGTCAACGCCAGTGTGGAAAAACTCGGACTTTGAGGCTAGCTTGCCACTAAATGACGCGACCGTTTTCTGCTACTTTAATCCTTTGTCCAGCAACGCGACACACTGCTGGACTTTCTGTGGAGACGGATAGTTGTCGAGGATGGTTCGATGTAACATCCCAAAAATCATGGTTTATAAAGTTTGCATATCATTCATGCATCCTCATGCATTTGGTTTATTTTCAAACAAGGTTTCAAATCAGAAACCATTTGTTTTGCCATTATTTCATGTAAGCAAGACAATGGCTTTATTTCTATTCTCAAATATGAGAATACTTTGATTCAACCAGAAAAGTTTAATAGATGATTTCAAAGCTTTCTCAAAATTTTCAAAACAAGAATCTAAATTTAAAACATTTATATGCCTATTATAAATATTTAAATAAGGCATGGTTTTATTTTATTTTCAATGGGGCAAAGTATTTGTGAGCAAACATCAATGTTTTACACACAAATATGAGCATGGATCACTTTACAAAAATCTAGAAGTGGTTTGAATTTAAACTCATATGAAAATCAATTGAAATTGGTTTCTGAAAATCAAAATAGGAATAGAAAAGGAGAAAAGAAAATAGAAAAGGCTAGCGCTGCCAATCTGGCCCAAGCACTGGATCCAGCCCACTAATCCCACCCGGGCCATTTTCCCTCTGCTCACTCTCTCACGCGCGCAACCCTACCCACAGTCGCTGACCCGTAGACCCCACCGCCACCTCAGCCTTTCTTCCCCAAATCTCGCCCGCGGACCACATCGCCGCTGCCGTTGCTGCCGATAATGGCGCAGTTTAATTAGCCTTGAATCTGCAAGCGTTTCATGTCGTGTTGCTACCTACTTAAGCCCCTACACACCACAGTCATTTCCCCCCACACAGCACACTTGCTCCGCCACTAGGCTGCCAATATTTCGAATCGCACCGCTACTGCCAGACGAACTCCGGCGTGTGATTACGGTGAACTCCGACCGCCCCTTTGCTTCTAGTTCAAACGAGTGTGACCCTCATGTACTTGTGCACCTTCTGATGCCTCTAGTTTGCCTCCTCGTGACCCGAGTCGCCGTCCCTGTCCACCCCCGCAAACGACCGAGCCGCCGCTCAACTCCGTCGAGCAATCATGGTAATTATCGAGCGCCCCTTGAACCCTCTTGCATATGACTAGGTTTGCCATGTCCTTGTGCAGCTACTTATGCTCCTGGTTTGTGCTAGGGTGATCCAGAACGTCGTCAACATCGCCGTCCGCACGAACCCGACGCCGCCCGCAACTCTGATGATTGCTAGCCACCGCTACAGCACGCCCCCGCCCTAACCGCGACCATGTTGAGCTTCCTCGCAACTGTGCGACGCTGGTAAGACCAACCGCAACCCCCAGCCCCCTCTAAATTCGCCGGACCATCGCCGCCAGTAGCGCCGCCGCGGCTGAAACCTAGCGCGCCGCCAGTTCTTGGCCAAGCCGTCGTGGGCTGTTAGATCTAGATCCAGTGCGTCAGATTAGATCACTTAACGAAGGGTTATGGTTAGATCACGGCTCTGGATGATCAATCCAACCGAACCGGTACGGGCCTATCAGATGCATCCACGTGTCTGGAATTTTGTTCTAAAATCTGATTTTGAATCTATTAGTTATTCAAACTTTTAAAATTCATAACTTTGGTTCCGTTTATCCAAAAAATACAAATAATATACCATTGGAATAACAAAAATAAATCCTACACATCTGTAGGATTGGTTTTGTGATTTTCTTTTGTTAAAATATAATTCTATGCAGGGAAATTTGTAGGCCTATTTTGTGTATAAAAATTATTTGGGAAATGTTTTAAAAGCCAAATTAAGTTTATTTAGTGTTTAATTGTTTATTTAGTGATTCAGTACTGTTTTACTTGTCTTGTTTAGTTTAGAAAAATCATCACATGGCATTTGCATGCATTCATATATTTTTGCTTGATTATTTGAAATATGAATTTGGTGCTATCATTTTATGTGTAGATTTTGGTGCTAGTGGTGATTGTGATTGTGAGGATTGTTGCTACTCCCCCAAATACCAAGGCAAGTGGTGCTTCATATTTTTGTCCCAATATTTTGACTATGCATTAGTGGTATTTCATATAGGGCTTGCATGATGTTTTTGCTAAGTACCTATATGCTATGCTTGGGAAATCCTAGTTGTTGTAGACTTGTTAGAATTTTATCTAAGTTAATATACTTGATATATTGCCATGCTTAGCCTAGATATTAGCAAACAAGGGTGGATTATATACATGCTATGGAAATTTATTGCTAAGTCTTTGACTTATGTTTTGCTTAATAAAAACAACTAAGTGAATAAATCACCTGGGTGGAATGGTATGTTTGGGTTATGTTGAGTGGTTACACAAGGCCCATATATATGGTCTACCTTGTGTATCACACTTGTGGAAAGCCACCCAAGAACAAAGGGATTTGAGATGCCAAATGTTAAAAAGCTTCTAGTTCAGCCACATGGCAATATGGGCTCTGCCTGGATCATATAGGTTGCAATAACTTAGCCAAATGGACAGTTTGTGGTAGGGGTGATAGGTTTGGAGCGCGTACCTTTTGGTATAAGGGAATGCTTCTGAAAGGTCTTGTCACGATGCATGTCGAGTCTTATGGGTAAAGTGCACCACCTCTCGAGAAGGAAGAATCTAAGTACTTTGTCGTGTCCCCGACAATGGACAATTTGGGCATCAAGACATGGAAGCTATCAAGAATATCCTCATCCCAATTTCTAATTTAAAACTTGTGGTTGAACAAGGGTAAAGGTTCACCAATGTCTATTGGTGGTTCCTTGGGAGTTTTTGTCAAGCAAAAACTTAGTGTTTTCAACTGATAGGTAAAACCTATTTTTAGCAAAGCAAGCCTAAGCTACACTTAGCCAAATTCATGTAGAATCTAGAAACTATTATTCTACTAAGGTATCACTTGCCAATACTATTCCAATGTATTGGCCCACTGTGGCTGTAACTTGTGATGTTGCAGGTTACTCTCATGAGGATTAGGGTTATGAGTCTACATTCAACATGCTTGCCTATGGAACATGAAGACTTTATTTTATTATGTTGAACTCTTGTATTAGCCTATGGTTATGGAGTTGTAAAAGACTATGTTATCTCTGGAATGACGATGTAATAATGACCTTTGTTTTTGTGTACTTCATCTTAAACTGTGGATGCTAGCATTGATCCAGGGACTAGCATTGCAATCACAGGGACCTTTACCTTTATAAAGGTGGGGTCTTATAGATGGTATCAGAGCACTGTGTTGCCTGTAGGATTATGACCCTAGATTGGATTAGACTAAGAAACCACTAAGGAAAAAAATTCAACACTTTGAAAATTTCCACACTTGTCCTTTTTCTTCTCGTAAACTTTTCTAATCTTCTTTCTCATATCTATTTGCAGATGAACTCCATCAACGAAGCCATCAATAAGGGACCACTCATGACCATGACTTTGGAGTGTGAGACTGAATTTCCCAAGGCACTCAAGAATCTTATGGTCACCATGGGATACATGGTGCAACTGTGTACAAGGGATTCCCTGTGATGGATGAAGGAGAAGTGTATTGGTGGGTGCAACTTCACTTGTACAAAAACAAGGAAGACAACCACAAGGAGTCAGGATTCTGCATGGTCACCAACTCTGAAATGCACACAACATTCTTTGACTCTACAAGAAATGCAGCTTGGAATGCCATCAAGGAGCTTGGTGATAGACTCAAGTGCAGAATGCTCAACACTCAAAATGACCTTAGAGAAGAAAATAAGCAAACCCAAGAATTAGAGACTACCAACCAACAACTAAGGGGAGACATCATAGACTTAATATGGGAGACTTGTGAACAAGATAGACAGATAGCCACTAAGGATGCCCTGATAACTATTTTGTCTAGTGAATGAAAATTGTAACGTACTTCGTTAGTTGGACCAGCACACTTACCGTTTTTACTTCCAAAAAATTTCTATGTTATGTTGAACCTTTGGTGTTTGTAATGGATTTGTGTATGCCATGACTTGTGTGTTTGTTGCTAAAAGATGTCCTTGTGATATTTTGTCTTGTAATTTTTTCTCTATTTGTGTTGGTTCTAACTTTTCTCTAATAAAAAATAGATGCCTAATGTTGTTATCAGCACTGCCGAGGAGTTCAAGGGAACTCTTTTTGGTACTCGTCTCATTGAGCTCACTAGTGTGCTCAAACTTCCACTTCCTAGCATCACGACACTTCAGCTCACCAAGTTTGAGAGGAAGGACCTATGGGGCTTCAGAGTTACACAGCCGGGACGCCAGGCAGAGCCACCCACGGAGGCTATTACCTTCAAGTTGATGCATGATGACAAGGAAAGAGGATTAGATGTATTCATGCAGGAGTTACTTGGACGCCTAGTTGGGAGGCACTCCACCGAGCTTAGAGGTCTCTACTTTCACCCGTTCGGGATATGCAACAAGGAGGGTGAGGCTATAGAGTACGATGATGCTACTAGGGAGACGATGGAGCCGATTCGTCTGTACCTTCAGGACCTAGAGAGTCTTATTAGACACCTTGATACTGATAGGACCAACATCATGCTTAGCAATGACAACATCCAGGTTCAGCTACGGGAGAAGGAAAAGCTCTTCGTGGAGCAAGACGAGATCGTCAAAGAGATGGAGGCCAAATTTGAAAGCCAGGACAAGAAGTTCAAGAGCCAGGAGGAAAGAGTCCAAGACAGGAACAAGAAGATCAGGGAGATGAAGGAAGAGTTAGAGGCCAAGGACTTCGAGCATGAGCACTAGCAGGGGGTGATTGAGAGGCTTCGCTCACAGAAGAGGACTCTTAGGGCCAAGATTGAGGCCTTGACCACTAGTGTTGATGAGTACAAGACCGCCATGGAGAATGCAGGTCTTACCCTTGTTGATGTGGAGGTCGATGCGGAGGAGTAGTGTAGACTACTAGACTATCTTTCATCTACCATACTTTGATCATTGAGTCACAATGACCATCCAACATGTGGATGGCTTGCTATGGTGTGTTTGCATTTTTCAAAACCAGTTGTTATGTCATTCAAACCTTATGTTATTTTGAGCTTGGTTATTGGGATTGTTTCTATGTGATGTATTGTGCATGTTAAGCATCTATGGGTATCTTATTCTTATCCTTATTAAAACCACAGATGCCTCTCCGTCATGCCAACCCCAACCAAAACAACAACAACAACAATGTCACTCCCGAGATGCAGCAGTTGATGAGAGCACAAGCTCAACTGATGCAAATGATGACCTAGTTCATGCAAAACCAGAATCAGAATAACAACAACAACAATAACAATCAGAATAATTCTTCGGGATTTGGCATGCTCACCAGATTTCTGAGACTAAGGCCTGCAAAATTCTCGGAAACCACTGAACCAATGATAGCCAATGACTGGTTACATTCAGTGAACAAGGACTTAGTGACTGTTGGCTGCATCGATGAGGAAAATGTCAGATTCGCAGCACATCTGCTTGAAGGGCCAGCAGCAACATGGTGGGATAACTTTCAGATCACCACTCCCCTTGAGAATGTGACTTGGGCTATCTTTGAGGATGGATTCTGTACAGTTCACATCTCATCCAGAGTGATGAATTTTTAGAAGGAGTTCCACAATCTGAAGTAGTGTTACCGCAGTGTGGCTGAGTACATTGAGGAATTCAATAATCTGGCGCACTATGCACCGGATGAAGTTGATACAGATGCAAAGAGGAAGGAGAAATTCCAACCTACCAATCGTTGTGTGACAAGGCTACCATCTTGGAAAACAAGATGAAACAGGTTGAGAGCAGAAAGAGGAAGCATAGCTTTGATAAGCACAACTCGGGATCGTCTCACAAGCATTCCCATCATGATGATAGTGGGAGTTCTGGATCCCACAAACATGGGAAGTACAACAACCACCACAACCACAACCGTCATCATGACAACAAGCATCATCACAATCATGATAATGACAAGTATAAGAACCACAAGAGTGGACACAAGAGCCACCACAGTGGAGGTGGAAGTGGAAGTGGAAGTCAGCTTGTAAATAAAGATCTCAGTCAGGTTGAATGCTTCAAGTGTAAGAAGATGGGGCACTATGCTAATGAGTGCCCAGAAAAGAAATTTAAAGGTGCCAACAAGCCCAATCCCTTCCAAAAGGGACAAGTAAACCACATCAATGTGGAAGAAATATATGAAGAGTCTGATGCCGTGGCTGGTAAGTTCAAGCTCAATTCTATTCCAGCACTTGTTCTTTTTGATACTGGCGCATCGCATTCATTCATATCAAGAGCATTTGTTGATAAAAATGGATTTCCAACTGAAAACATTGGGTGTCCTATAAAAGTAAGTTCTCCCGGTGGAGATATGATAGTAAGTCTTGGATGTCGTGATCTAGTAATAGAATTTGGAAAACATAAGTTTCCAGTTAGTCCGATAATCCTAGATTCCCAAGGATTGGATGTTATTTTGGGAATGGATTGGATGACCAAGTATGAAGGAGTACTAGATTGTGCCAACCGTACTATCACACTCACAACCCCGGATAATAGAAGGATTAGATTCAAGTCTAACTTTAAATCAAAAGGGAGTAAGCTAAATTCTCTTAAGGGGGTTAGCATAGACAGTGTGCTAATTGTGAGAGAGTATCCGAATGTGTTTCCGGAGGAATTGCCTGGAATGCCACCAGATAGGGATGTTGAGTTTCTGATTGACTTGCTGCCAGGATCAAGACCAATAGCAAAGAGACCCTACAAGATGTCAGTTGATGAGTTGAAAGAACTCAAGAAACAACTTGGGGAACAATTGCATAAAGGATTTATTCAACCAAGTTCTTCATCTTGGGGTGCACCATTTTTGTTTGTTGAAAAGAAATATAGAAGTCAAAGGTTATGCATAGATTAACGTTCACTCAATGAAGTAACTATCAAGAACAAATACCCTTTGCCAAGAATCAATGATTTGTTTGATTAGTTAGAAGGAGCCCGTGTGTTCTCAAAGATTGATCTTCGATCAGTTACTTTCAGCTAAAGATAAGGGAACAAGACATACCTAAGACTACTTTCACCACTAGGTATGGATTGTATGAGTACACCGTGATGCCATTTGGTTTGACAAATGCACCAGCCTACTTCATGAATATGATGAACAAGGTGTTCATGGAATTTCTTGACAAGTTCGTTGTCGTTTTCATCGATGACATTTTGATCTACTCCAAGAGCAATGAAGAGCATGAAGAACATTTGCGATTGATACTTGAGAAGCTTAGGGAGCATAAGCTATATGCCAAATTCAGCAAGTGTGAATCCTGGATGAATGAAGTCGGATTTCTCGGACATATTGTGTTAGGAGATGGTGTAGCAGTTGATCCCGCAAAAGTGTCAGCTATAACTGAGTGGGAATCTCCTAAGTCAGTGAAGGAAGTGCGTAGTTTCCTTGGCTTGGCAGGATACTATAGAAGGTTCATTGAGAATTTCTCAAAGGTAGCTAAGCCAATGACGGAGTTACTTAAGAAATACAAGAAATTTTATTGGACTGAAGGATGTGAACTCAGTTTCCGAGAGTTGAAGAAGAGACTAGTGACAGCACCAGTTTTATGTCTGCAAGATTTGGAGAAGGATTTCCAAGTATATTGTGATGCATCTCACCAAGAATTAGGTGCAGTTTTGATGCAAGAAGGGAAAGTCGTGGCTTATTCCTCGAGACAACTCAAAACTCATGAAGTGAATTATCCTACTCATGATTTGGAGTTAGCCTTTGTTGTCCATGCACTCAAAACATGGAGAAATTCTCTTTTGGGAAAGCGATGTGAAGTGTTCACAGATCACAAAAGTTTGAAGTATATCTTCACTCAGAAAGAAATCAACATGAGACAAATAAGATGGTTAGAACTCATCAAGGACTATGTCTTGAGTTTGCAATACCACCCTGGTAAAGCAAATGTTGTAGTGGATGCATTAAGCCGTAGGGTTTATGTGAATGTCCTTACTAAGGGAGAATGTCCAGATGATCTGTGTGCCTGATTCAAAGATCTCAGATTGGAGATAGTGCCTGAAGGACATCTCATGTCACTAGATGTTCAACCCACATTGTTGGACAGGATCAAGGAAGCCCAAAATATGGACAAGGAAATTGATGAGATTAAGGGAAAAATTAGCAAAGGGAAAGCCAAAGGATTCCATGCAGACGAACAAGGTACTTTATGGTATGGAAAACGTATCTGCATTCTGCAAGATCCGGGGCTTCGGAAACAGATTTTACAAGAAACACACAACTCACCATATTCCATTCATCTGGGTAACACCAAAATGTACATGGATGTGAAGGAAAGATTTTGGTGGAATAATCTCAAGAAGGACATCGCCGAACATATTGCTTTGTGTGATGTATGTAGTAGAGTGAAAGCGGAACATCAGAAACCAGCAGGACTGTTACAACCATTACCTATTCCTGATTGGAAGTGGGATAAGATTGGTATGGATTTCATCACTGGACTTCCAAGGACTATATCAGGATATGATTCTATTTGGGTCGTGGTGGATCGCCTAACTAAAGTGGCTCATTTCATACCCGTGAAGAAAACCTATACAAGTGCTAAGTTAGACAGGATATATATGAATAGAATTGTGTGTCTGCATGGGGTACCCAAGAGTATTGTATCTGATAGGGGAACTCAGTTTACTTCACATTTTTGGAGGCAACTGCATGAGTCATTGGGAACAAGACTAGAATTCAGCACTGCTTTTGATCCCCTGACTGATGGACAGACAGAAAGGACCAACCAGATTTTAGAGGATATGTTGAGGGCATGTGCCCTAGATTATGGTGCTAGTTGGGATGAAAGTCTGCATTACGAATAATTCTCTTACAACAACAGCTATCAAGCCATCATTGATACGGCACCGTTTGAATTTATCTATGGGAGAAAGTGTACTACACCATTGCTATGGGATGGTGTTGGAGAAAGAAACTTGTTCGGGCCAGAACTAATCAAAGAAGCTGAAGAGAAAGTCAAGTTGGTAAAGGACCGATTGAAGATAGCACAGTCCCGACAAAAGAGCTACACAGATCCAAAGCGTAGGGAAGTCACCTGTGAGGTGGGTGATAGAGCCTATCTTAGAGTGTCACCAATTCATGGAGTGAAGAGATTTGGAGTCAAAGGAAAATTGGAAGCAAGGTATGTTGGACCATTCAAGATTCTAAGTCGTAAAGGAGAAGTGGCATATGAGATTGAATTGCCTGAATCACTGTCTGTCGTTCACAATGTGTTTCACGTAAGTCAGCTAAAGAAATGCCATCCGAAGATGGGATAGACTTCTTTGAAGGATACTATACCTTTGGAAGAGGTCCAGTTGGAAAGTGATCTCACATATGAAGAGAAACCTATCAAAATTCTTGAGACTGCAGAAAGAGTTACTCTGACTAAGGCTATTAAATTCTGCAAAGTTCAGTGGAACCACCATTCCGAAGAAGAAGCAACTTGGGAAAGAGAAGATGATCTTCGCAAAGACCACCCTCACCTATTTGCTAGCCAATCCGAATCTCGAGGGAAAGATTCACCTTAAGGGGGTTAGATTTGTAACATCCCAAAATCATGGTTTATAAAGTTTGCATATCATTCATGCATCCTCATGTATTTGGTTTATTTTCAAACAAGGTTTCAAATCAGAAACCATTTGTTTTTCCTATTATTTCATGTAAGCAAGACAATGGCTTTATTTCTACTCTCAAATATGAGAATACTTTGATTCAACCAGAAAAGTTTAATAGATGATTTCAAAGCTTGCTCAAAATTTTCAAAAAAAAATCTAAATTTAAAACCATTTATATACCTATTATAAATATTTAAATAAGGCATGGTTTTATTTTATTTTCAATGGGCCAAAGTATTTGTGAGCAAACAACAATGTTTTATACACAAATATGAGCATGGATCACTTTACAAAAATCCAAAAGTGGTTTGAATTTAAACTCATTTGAAAATCATTTGAAATTGGTTTCTGAAAATCAAAATAGAAATAGAAAAGGAGAAAAGAAAACAGAAAAGTCTAGCGCTGCCAATCTGGCCAAAGCACTGGATCCAGCCCACTAAGCCCACCCGGGCCATTTTCCCTCTGCTCACTCTATCACGCGCACAACCCTACCCATAGTCACTAACCCGCAGACCCCACCGCCACCTCAGCCTTTCTTCCCCAAATCTCGCCCGTGGACCACGTCGCCACTGCCGTTGCTGCCGATAATGGAGCGGCGTAATTAGCCTTGAATCTGCAAGCATTTCCTGTCGCGCTGCTACCTACTTAAGCCCCTACACCCCACGGTCATTCCCCCCCACATAGCACACTCGCTCTGCCACCAGGCTGTCAGTATTTCGAATCGGACCGCCGCTGCCCGACGAACTCCGGCGTGTGATTACGGTGAGCTCTGACCGCCCCTTTGCTTCTGGTTCAAACGAGCGTGACCCTCGTGTCCTTGTGCACCTTCTGATGCCTCTAGTTTTCCTGCTCGTGACCCAGGTTGCCGTCCCCGTCCACCCCCGCAAACGACCGAGCCGCCGCTCAACTCCGTCGAGCAATCACGGTAATTATCAAGCGCCCCTTGACCCCTCATGCATACAACTAGGTTCGCCATGTCCTTGTGCAGCTACTGATGCTCCTGGTTTGTGCTAGGGTGATCCAGAACATCCTCAACGTCGTCGTCCGCACGAACCCGACGACGCCCGCAACTCCGACGAGCGCTACCCACCGCTACAGCACGCCCCCGCCCCAACCACGACCACGTTGAGCTTCCTCGCAAATGTGCGACGCTGGTAAGACCAACCGCAACCCCTATCCCCCTCTGAATTCGTCGGACCATCGCCGCCAGTAGCGCCGCCGCCGCTTAAACCTCGCGCGCCGCCAATTCTTGGCCAAGCCGTCGTCGGACGTTAGATCTAGATCCAACGCGTCAGATTAGATCACTTAACGAAGGGGTATGGTTAGATCTGGCCGTGCGCTGTCACTTAAATCCAACGGCTCTGGATGATCGATCCAACTGAACCGGTACGGGCCTATCAGATGCATCCACGTGTCTGGAATTTTGTTTTAAAATCTGATTTTGAATCTATTAGTTATTCAAACTTTTAAAATTCATAACTTTGGTTCTGTTTATCCAAAAAATACAAATAATATACCATTGGAATCACAAAAATAAATCCTACACATCTGTAGGATCAGTTTTGTGATTTGCTTATGTTAAAATAGAATTCTATGCAGGGACATTGGTAGGCCTATTTTGTGTATAAAAATTATTTGGGAAATGTTTTAAAAGCCAAATTAAGTTTATTTAGTGTTTAATTGTTTATTTAGTGATTCAGTACTGTTTTACTTGTCTTGTTTAGTTTAGAAAAATCATCACATGGCATTTGCATGCATTCATATATTTTTGCTTGATTATTTGAAATATGAATTTGGTGCTATCATTTTATGTGTAGATTTTGGTGCTAGTGGTGATTGTGATTGTGAGGATTGTTGCTACTCCCCCAACTACCAAGGTGGGTGGTGCTTCATATTTTTGTCCCAATATTTTGACTATGCATTACTGGTATTTCGTATAGGGCTTGCATGATGTTTTTGCTAAGTATCTATATGATATGCTTGGGAAATCCTAGTAGTTATAGACTTGTTAGATTTTTCTCTAAGTTAAGATACTTGCTATATTTCCATGCTTAGCCTAGCTAGTAGCAAAAAAGGGTGGATTATATACATGCTATGGAAATTTATTGCTAAGTCTTTGACTTGTGTTTTGCTTAATAAAAACAACTAAGTGAATAAATCACCTGGGTGGAATGGCATGTTTGGGTTATGTTGAATGGTTACATAAGGCCCATATATATGGTCTACCTTGTGTATCACACTTGTGGAAAGCCACCCAGGAACAAAGGGATTTGAGATGCCAAATGTTAAGAAGCTTCTAGTGCAGCCACATGGCAATATGGGCTCTGCCTGGATCATATAGGTTGCAATAACTTAGCCAAATGGACATTTGGTGGTAGGGGGTGATAGGTTTGGAGCACGTACATTTTGGTCCAAGGGAATGCTTCTGAAAGGTCTTGTCTCGATGCATGTCGTTTCTTGTGGGGAAAGTGCACCACCTCTCGAGAAGGAAGAATCTAAGTACTTAGTCGTGTCCCCGGCAATGGACAATTTGGGCATCAAGACATGGAAGCTATCAAGAATCTCCTCATCCCAATTTCTAAGTTAAAACTTGTGGTTGAACAAGGGTAAAGGTTCACCAATGTCTATTGGTGGTTCCTTGGGAGTTTTTGTCAAACAAAAACTTAGTGTTTTCAACTGATAGGTAAAACCTATTTTGAGCAAAGCAAGCCTAAGCTACACTTAGCCAAATTCATGTAGAAGCTAGAAACTATTATTCTACTAAGGTATCACTTGCCAATACTATTCCAATGTATTGACCCACTGTGGCTGTAACTTGTGATGTTCCACGTTACTCTAATTCGGATTAGGGTTATGAGTCTACACTCAACATGCTTGCCTATGGCACATGAAGATGAAGACTTTATTTTATTATCTTGAACTCTTGTACTGGCCTATGGCTATGGAGTTGTAAAAGACTATGTTATCTCTGGAATGACGATGTAATAATGACCTTTGTTTCTGTGTACTTCGTCTTAAACTATGGATGCTAGAATTGATCCAGGGACTAGCATTGCAATCACAGGGACCTTTACCTTTATAAAGATGGGGTCTTACACTCGAGATGCAACAACGTTTTCCAACAGCGTGTTGTAGACTTGGATCTTCTCTCCATCCTTTTCATCGAATAGATCTTTGTGGATATCCGGATTCTTGTTAGCAAGAAATGGACCTCCCCTTGTCTTGTTTGGGTGTCGCTTGAAATCTGACCGATACTTGGCAGGATCACTATCTAACTGCTGTCTAAGATCGACGATGCATGTGGCTTCCTCGAGCAGAAATAGACGGTGCTTTTCCAGGTCCTCGGCCCTTCTCTCCGGCGCCTCCGGTGTAAGATCTGAAGTCGTTGGGATTGGAATTGTGAGAGAATCTCTATAGATTTCACGCGCACCCTTGGTGATGATGTGTCCATCCACAGGAGGGTCGATAGGGGTGGTATTAATCGGATCTCTGTCCTAATTCTCCATCTCGATCTCTTCATCAATTTTTTCTTTGTTGGTTTCCTCGACGTCCGGTTCTGCCGGTGTCGGATTCTTGTTCTTCTTCTTTGATCGCCTAGAAGCCTTGACGTGCGTACCAGTGGTAAAGACGGCTTTTGGTCCGGTACTGGGGGATAAACTTCCGTTGGTACTTCCCGTCATGGTTGGCTTGTGGACCTCAGAAGAATCTCTGGTGTCCATGTCATCCTGCGAGGTGTAGCTTTCATCCATGCTATCATATGGACTAGGAGATTTTTTCGTCTCACCTTTCGTTGGCTTGGAGACGTGTTCTTGTTCATACTCCTCCATCGCTTTGTCGAAGTCTCGAAGTTCCTGCGACGTTATTGACTCCTGAGGGGAGTCGGGTAAGTCGACGTTTTCTTTGATTGCGTCTAGGACTGAATCGCTGCTGGCTCCAGCATCGACAGAGTCGGATCCAGAGGTTATGTGGTACACAAAATAGTGCTTCTTCTTATTTATGTTCTTGAGGTAGTGGTATAACTTGGTCTGCTTCAACATCGGCAAAGCCAGGTCTGTAGCGGATGTATTCCTTATTTGTGTATCCAATCTCGCTAGACAGATCAGATCCAGATTCTTCTTCAACCTCTTCTTTCACTACAGGAGTGGGCTAGATGGGTTTGAATTTCTCCGAGATCTTGAACTCTTCCGCCTTTGTGGACAAAGTAGATCCGGATTTTTCTTCTGCCATGGTCATCGCCTTAAGGGTGGGTTGGGCGGGATCAGCAAAACCAAGATAAATATCGATCTCGCTGATAGACATGATTGTGTAGGTCGTCACAGGTTTCGAAGCCGGAATCCAGGTCTCGTCGAGAAGGACGAGAGGGACATCACTGGCATAGACCACGCGACCCATGGCGATAGTTTTGCCAATTCCTTCACGCACAGATTCCGCCTAAAACGAAGCTCCAAAGGTCTCCTGCCCCATGGTGGGCGCCAACTGTCGTTGGATTGTCGACAAGAACGCCATAGGGGGTCCTAGTGGCGTTGGAAAGATGGGGTGTGAGACGTCGGATGTTCCAGGAGCGGTGAGCACAAGTTTACCCAGGTTCAGATCCGACTGCGGTGATCGGATCCTACTTCTGCTAGCAACCTAGTAATATATCGGCATAAGCCATGTGTTACAATGGATTACAAGAGAGGTTCGCCTATGTGAGTTGATTGTGGTGTTACGATTAGTTGTTGCCCTAAAGGCTCCCATAGGGCTGGTTTATATAGTCACTAGGACCTAGACCTATCCGACTACGCTACAGAGTCGGTAACTAGATACAACTTGGACTACAAGTAATACTACAGGCCTAAGACGGTAACTCTTTTGAGCCTTGTCGTAGCCGGAACTGGCTCCTCCTCTTTCTCTGACTGGGCCGCCCGTGAAGCAAAGATCTAACCCGTTGGTGGGCCACCCTGGTCAGCGAGTCATGTGGGTATACCCGGAAAGTATATCCCCAACAGTGTAGCTTTCATCCATGCTATCATATAGACTAGGGGAATTTTTGGCTCACCTTGCGTTGGCTTGGAGGCGTGTTCTTGCTCGTACTCCTCCATCTCCTTGTCGAAGTCTTGAAGTTCCTGCGACATTATTGACTCTTGAGGGGAGCCAGGTAAGTTGGTGTTTTCTTCGATTGCGTCTAGGACTGAATCGCTGCCAGCTCCAGCATCGACAGAGTTGGATCCAGAGCTTATGTGGTACACGAAACAGTGCTTCTTCTTGTTTATGTTCTTGAGGTAGTCGTACAACTTAGTTTCCGCCTCAACATCGGCAGAGCCGGATCCGTAACGTATGTATTCCTCATCCGTGTATCCGATATCGTCAGGGAGATCAGATCCGGATTTTTCTTCCACCTCTTCTTCCACTACAGGAGTGGGCTGGGTGGGTTCGATTTTATCTAGGATCTTGAACTCTTCCGTCTCTGCGGACAAAGTAGATCCGGATTTTTCTTCCGCCATGGTCATCACCTCAAGGGTGGGTTGGGTGGGTTCAGCAAAATCGAGATAAATATCGATCTCACCGATAGACATGATCGTGTAGGTCGTCACGGGTTTTGAAGCCGGTATCCAGGTCTCGCCGAGAAGGATGAGAGGGACATCACTAGGGTAGACCACACGACCCATGGCGATAGTTTTGCCGATTCCTGCATGCGTAGATTCCGCCTGGAATGAAGCTCCAAAGGTCACCTGCTCCACGGTGGGCGCCAACTGTTGTCGGATTGTCGACAAGTACGCCATAGGGGGTCCTAGTGGCGTTGGAAAGATGGGCTGTGACACGTCAGATGTTCCAGGAGAGGTGGGCACAAGTGTACCCAGGTTCAGATCTGACTGTGGTGGTCGGATCCTACTCCTGCTAGCAACCCAGTAATATATCGGCATAAGCCGGGTGTTAGAGCACATTACAAGAGAGGTTCGCCTGTGCAATTTGTGATTGTGGTAGTACGATTGGTTGTGCCCTAAAGGCTCCCATAGGGCTGGTTTATCTATATACCAAGGCATAGGGTTACAGGAGAGACATATTCAGCTACGTTACAGAGTCGATAACTAGATACAACTTGGACTATAAGTAGTACTACATGCCTAAGTCGGTAACTCTTATGGGCCTTGTCGTACCCGGAACTGGCTCCTCCTCTTTCTCTGACTGGGCCGCCCGTGAAGCAAAGCTCTAACCCGTTGGTGGACCACACTGGTCAGCGAGTCCTGTGAGTATACCCGGAAAGTATATCCCCAACAATGGGGAGAACGAAGACCAATTAAAGATCGATAATTAACCGTGTGTGTCGGTGGCCGCGTATGGGGTGGTCGGTATCTGTGGCGCTTAACTGAATCCAACGCCACCACTAGTGTACATATTGGTGGCGTGTTCACGTGAATCCAATGCCACTATTTCCTATCCCGACTGTGTATGGGACCCTCCTGTTTGTGGCGTTGTTAGGGTTTATTGGTGGCATTCCTAAATATGTCAATGTCATTACTATTTCTTCTGCAAATGGTGGAACGCATTATATATTAGACTCTACTGGCAAAATAACTGCTATAAGGATTTTCCTACTAGTGTTGTGGTAGTCGTGGCCACTAGTACTCCGCGCTAGGACGAGAGGCCCGGGCAGATGGGTGAGACATCTTCCCACCTTAGACCACCACCCCTGTCTTCTGGGGACGCCCATGCCATGGCGTGGAATTGCCCCCCTACACTACTCACTGGTGCATAATGACACGTAGTACCCATTGGGATCTCAAGACTGCTACTCCGACATCCTTCATGTAAACTAGCTTGGCGTAGAAAATTCATGTAGGACCTGCGCGACCCTAGCGTCCTCGAGGGGAGGTGCGCGTAGATTGTAGCCAATAATGAAAATAAGTGAACTTCGCCGGTCTTGGTGACGTCAAGGGGGACATCGATGCAAAAGAACAGTAAGGAAATGTCAATGGTCTCGACATTGTGGGAACAAAAAATCTCATTACGTTACTTCAAACCGGAACTTATTCTTTGAGGATAAGACATTTTACTTTCTAAAATGAAATTCATCCATTTGTTTATGGAATGTTATGAACAACAATTAACCTGATCTCGTTCCCTGCCTAAATTTTTATCCCACCTATATGCTAAAAATGATGTCCAATGCTACTAATTATGTGTACATTTATGTACAAGTTATTCGAAACTTAACATTATTTATTTTCCATGTTTTACAATATTTAGTAAATTATTCATGTAATTAAGGAAAGAACATAAACTTGTCTCCCTAAATTCTTGTAAAAATATAACCATTTGTGAATAGTGAAAAACATTAATGGACATATTTTTTAGAACGTTAGATGGAATTCATTTAATTATTGGCTATGTGATTGTTCTATAGACTCGTAATTCATTATTTTTATTTCATGCAACTTGCAAATGGTCATTTTAACCAAATTTACACGAAATGGTTTTTAACTCGTTCTCCTGTATATGTATTTTCTTTCTATAATCTATAAATTTGAAAAGTATGGTATTTTTTTCCTAAAATACAGAAAAGAGACTCATATTTTCCCTGGTTGCACTCTTAGTAGTGTCCACTGCTACTAGAATTAGAGCATCTCTTGCAGATTTCTGTGTACCTATGACCCGCAAAATCCGTATGTGGGAAACCGCAAAGCATTTTTTTGGACAAAAAAGTAGCCGCGCAGAAATTTGGTTTTGCAGTATGGCGTTGCGGCGTCTTGTGCCGCCTTGGCCGGAAACGCAAACAATTTTCCAAGAGATAAACATGCCAGATTCAGACTAAAAAAACAGTAGTATCATCAATATAAATCAAATTTACAAAAGTTTTATCAGGAAATAGTACCACAATAAATCATATTACAACAAATGAATGATCTGAATTGGAAAAACTATTTAATCATACATATGAATGACAATGGAATGAAATGAAGAAAATGAGATACTGTCTCCCAAACAATGCCCAGTGGTGCGTGATGATGTGTAGCTCAGATCACTGTAGAGCTTCGTTGCGAGACCCCAAGAGGAAGATATGATGAGCACAGCAGCAAGTTTTCCCTCAATAAGAAACCAAGGTTATCGAACCAGTAGGAGGAAGGAAACGACTCAAAGGTGTTGCTAGCAACTTGGAAACCTGCACAACACAAACTCAAGACTTTTCCCCAACGAACAGTGAGGTTGTCAATCTCACCGGTTAGCTAAAAACAAAGGATTAATTGTATGGTGTGGAAGGTAATGGTGGGTTGCAGAAAGTAAACAGTAACAGTGGAAGATGTATCCATGGTAAAGATTGGACCGGGGTCCATAGTTCACTAGAGGTGTTCTCCTTAAGATAAACAACATAACATGCTGGGTAAAAAATTTACAGCGGGGCAATTGACATGACAGAGAAAGGCATACCAATGCAATACTGGACATTCATGATCCTATGATATTTGATTGGGCATTACAGCAAGATACATAGACCACCATCCAACTGCATCTATGACTAATAATCCACCTTTAGGTTATCATCCGAACCCCCTCTAGTATTAAGTTGCAAGTAACGGATAACTGCTTTAAGCAAGGTGTGTAAAGTAAACAATCCACTTGTTCCATGAAAAAGAGATCGTTGTTTTCTCCTGTAACGCCCCTGAATCGGATCTATGCAGATTTTAGCATTTCCCGCCAAAACCCGCATAGAAGTGATTCAAAGACACCCACCAGACACTTTTGTGTGGGTGGGATTTGTTTACAAGTAGTTACATCACCATAGTTTACAACAAAGTCCACAAGACCTTATATATAAAACAGCGACTCAATGAGTCAAGAATACAAAAGATATAATACAAAGATACAACTCAATAAGAAAGCAAAATAATATCCGAGTACGAACAAGTTCCAAATGGGACTAAGAGTCCTGAAGAATAACCAAGCGATGTCCAACCATTCCTAGGCCAAGCAGGAAGGATAACCTTGCTAATGTCGTCAATCACATACCTGTCAAGCCAAAAGGGTGCTGGAAAAGGGCAAAGGAAAACTGAAAGAGAGCGGTCAGTACCGAGGCCAGTACACGGCGAGTCTTAGAATTCGGCGGTCCTCGCCTACATCGGTATGGTGGGCTCAGCGGCATCAAAGCTTGCACTATCTAACTTATAGAGACACGCCACAACTTTAGCTATTAGAGCGAGATAATAGAGAACTATACGATAGCATAATATAACACCAAACATAACCCATCCGAAGATTTCCCCCTCGAAGACCAGTCGAGGAAGTCCCCTTGCGGAACATACACGGTGACAATTTTAGTTAAGCATGTGTTTAGTTGATAAGGCTAATTATTAATCATATTATTAGAGGCAAAAGATTAGTGGCGTTGTCTATGATCATGACAGTGTACTCCTGAGGTGTCCATAACCGTGGACACACGTCTTGTCAAAAAGATTTACCCTGCAGGGGTGCACTACTGTACCCAAACGCATGCTCAACCCTTCAGGCAACATATCACGCGTGCCTTCCGAATCTCACAACAAGAACTGTCCCATAACTACGCGCATATCCAGAGGCATCACCTACTGTGGGGAACCAACCAAGAGGTACAACGATTCTCAAGGAAGGCGCAACGTTTGCGCCTACTGGTGGATCGGGCCCTATGGGGTAACCTGTACACACCATGGGTGCCGCCACCGTGTACCATGATTTATGTATGCAAGCCATGGCAATCCACCAAAATACTAAGTCCGAAGACATATCAACTCACCCATGTCCGAGGACATATTATGCGTATGCATAAAATGGAAAACCAATTTTGTACCCTTTGGATATATGAATAGCATCGATAGTTCAGGAGAGATCCCAGAGGCCCCTGCTGGCGTGTTGTTGACGTGAGAGCTTGTTCTTCTTTTAGTCCCCGACAACGGCGCCAGAAAACTTGTTGATGCGCCTAGTTGATGTAGGTGCGCTTCGTCGGGAAACCCCAAGAGCAACGTGTGATGCAGCACAGCAGAAAGTCTTCCCTCAGTAAGAAACCGAGGTTATCGAACCAGTAGGAGGAAGGAATCGTCACATAAGTGTTGCGAGCAACGTGGAAACCTGCACAACACAAACACAAGACTTTGCCCCAGCGAACAGTGAGATTTTCAATCTCACCGGTTGTTGTAACAAAGGATTAACTGTATGGTGTGGAAGGTGATGAGTAGTTTGCAGCAAGTAAACAGTGGAAGATATATCAATGGTAAAGATTGGACCGGGGTCCATAGTTCACTAGAGGTGCTCTCCTTAGATAAAAACATGGCATGAAGGGTAAACAAATTACAGCAGAGCAATTGATAGGAACTGAGCAAGGCATAACAGTGCAATACTAGACAAAAAGATCCTATGATATTCTTTTGGGCAATACAATAATATACATAGACCGCCATCCAACTGCATCTATGACTAGAAGTCCACCTTCAGGTTATCATCCGAACCCCCTTCAGTATTAAGTTGCAAGCAACAGAAAACTGCTTTAAGCAAAGTGTGTAAGGTAAACAATCCACTTGTTCCATGAACAAGAGACCGTTGTTTTCTTCCTATTAGCAACATCACATCTACAACCGAAGATATTTCTGTCACTTCCCTTGGAAACTAGAGGCATGAACCCACTATCGAGCATAAATACCCCCTCTTGGAGTCACTAGCAACTACTTGGCCAAGATAGCTACTAACAACACAGAGCATGCAAGATCACAAACAACATCGACATGATAGAATCAATAAGACAAAACCATTAATCAATCTGACATAGTAGTCTCAATATCCATCGGATCCCCGCAAACACAACATGCATGATTACAAATAGATTAGATCTTGATCATGAACGGAGCTCACCAGATCTATACATGAAATCACAAGGAGGAGATACAACCATCTAGTACTACATGGACTCATAGTCCAAGGTGGAACTACTCACGCTTCATACCGGAGAAGAAGGCCTCCGGGATTATCTCCCCTCCGTCAGGGTGCCGGGAAGAACTTCAGATGCCCCCGATCTACGGACGATGGTGGCGGCGGCTATAGACGGTTTCGTGGAGTTTTGATAGGGTGACTAGGGTTTCTGCATCGGGGGCTTCTTATAGGCGAACCGGCGAGCCAGGGGGCCACACCCTACCCAGGCGCGGGCCAACCCTAGCCGTGCCTAGGGGGTCTGGCCACCCTGTGGAGCCCCTCCATCTCGTCTTCTGGCTTCGTGTCGCCCACGGTAAAATATTGGCTTTGGATTTTGTCTCGTCCAATTCTGAGAATATTGATTTTCTGCCTTTCTGGAACCAAAAACAGAAGAAAATAGGCAACTAGAACTGTGGCAACTTGTTAATAGGTTAGTTCCAGAAAAGATTTAAAAATACCTCAAAGTGTAGACAAACCAAAGCAAAGTAGATACTAAACAAGCATGGAACATCAAAAATTATAGATACCTTTCCGACGTATCAAGCATCCCCAAGCTTAACTCTTGCTCGTCCTCGAGTAGGTAAGTGATAAAAAGAATGATTTTTGAGGTGACATGCACCATCAAAACCAAGATCAAACCATTTGCAAGCATTGAAAGCTGGGATCAAAGAACTCTAAACATGTGCATGAAAGATGGAGTTCTAACAATAAGACAAAGTAACTATGCATGCACCATGAAAGGCTACAAACAAAGATCATTAATAACATGCATTGAAAAACATTTGTTTGTTTCACATACAGAAAATATGGCATAGTGGCAATTAGCTTCTCCCTCATGGAGTAGAAAATAGAAGCATAGGACACCTTCAAAGTTCATAAGAGTGACTAGATACAAATAGCACAAGAACAAGTAATATCACAATATGCATCAATCAATAATTTTTGGGACACTGCACACAGAATGGCAACTATTCTCTCTTAATGGTGCCTAAAGGTAGAAGGCGGAGACTCAATCTAATAGTGGAAGAAAGGCCCTTCATAAAGGGAAGCAGGGATTTCATGTTTCAAAAAGAGCTTCCAAAAATTATGGTACTTGTTAGATTTCAGCCCTCATTGCCCCTATCATAAGAATCTTGAAGTGATTAAGTTTAAAGTAAACAAACTATGGAGTATATGCTTGACAAAGTATAAGTTGTCAATCTCATGTCCCTTGAATACGAGGGCCACACCTCATGCTACTCAACTTTAGTCACCTGTAAGTTCTTGTCATAGTAAGTACATGCGTATCATAGAGAACCGCCAATGGGGTACCCCTTGCACATGGTATAGGAGCTATCCCATAACCAAAATGACAAGGCAAGCAGACAATGAGCATCTCAGCGATCTTTTTATTTACTATGTGCATAGCTTTTTATTGAGGATGCTTCACAGAATGCTCATTATGGTGATGCTGCAAGTTTCCACCATGACTAGGCATGGCTTAGGCTAGCGGCCCAGGCGTTTCTCTAAAACAAAATACATAACTCCATGGACTTACAATCTCCCTATTTATTTCACACCGGTGTAGCACCCCGGGTAAAACCACTACTAGAATCGTCTTTGGATTTTATCTTTGTGCATCGTCATCATACCATCATGCATACTTTGCCTCGAACTATTTTATAAAACCTTATATTGTTTTCTACATTACATCTCCCCTTTTATTCAAAATTATATTTCTTGATATTTCAATTATGTAAAACTATTTACAAAATGATTTTTAAAATAAAAGAAACAAAACAAAATATTTTAAATAAATAAAAGCTAGACCTAAACCGGCCAGGCCCAATGGCCCAGCCGGCTGGATCCAATCCTAACCAAACCATAAAAACTACCCCTACCTAACCACCCCTACCCACTCCCTCCCCATAGCCACCGCCACCCCAATCCACTCCAGCGCGTGGCCACCCTCCCGTTGCAACCCCCACTGCGAAACCGGCCCCACGCCGATAGCGACCCCCACCTCTCGCTCGTCTCCCTCGACGCGTCTGACCCCTGCTCGCCTCCTCCTGTAGGGTACCGCCGCCGCCTGGGGCTCAAGCACGCGAGCTCGCCCCCCCGCCAGCGGACGCCTCCTCCCCGTCTTGGCCACCCGTCCTCAACCCCGTCGCCTGCATGCTCCCATCTTCCCTCGCTCGATCTCCCAGCGCCCGCCGCCCGCTGCATCGCTTTCTCCCCGTCGGCCGAGCGTGCCTCTGCAGCGTCGGTTCCTGCCATCGCTCGTCCTCTACCGCTGCTCGTCGCTCTCCTCCCTGGCTCTGCCTCCTCGAGCCCGACCGCCTTCCGCAGAAACCCGTCGCCTCCTCCTTCGGTTGTCAGCGCCGCCACGTCGACCGCCATCTCGCACCAGGCCGCCTCCCTGAGGCCTCCCTCTTAACGCCACTGGACCCCTCCGTCGCCGCCTCGCTCCTCCCCAGCACCCCGTCCGCTTCCCCGGCCTCGGACCTGCAGCGCTGCGCCGCCCTCTGCAACCATCCTGAGCGCCGCCCTTGGCCTCTACCACTACCTTCCTGCCTTCATATCCGGCCTCCCTTCGCCCCGCTGCCGTCCCCAGCGTGCCCCTGCCCTACGTCCGCACTGTAGTGAACGGCCGTCGCCTCTAGTTTGCAGGTCCTCACCAGTTCTAACAATGTTTTTGGCTTGTTGGGCTCTCAGTTTTGTGCCACCGATGATTTTGGTGTGGTGTAGTGAGGTTGTGTGGTGACACGAAGAAGACCCGGAAATCATGCAGGGACACTCGGATGCCCGACAAGAACTCCTGCAAGGATTGATGACCGAATGTGAGAACCATGTCGTTGCCGATGCCTCGGGAGGAATATCGATCAACGTTCGAGACATCAGTGCTCAAAGACCACTGACACCAGCAATCAAAGTCGAAGCCACCAAGATCTTCCCCCGGAACGCCATGACCTCCTTCACGGTTCCAATGATCTGAAGACCCCGAACCCCAGATCCGAAGACCGATCCCCCAGAACCCCGGTGGACCCTGAACACCCAAGATCTTCGGACCAATGTGTCACCCGTTTTCCCGAGACCAATATTTTTATAATATATAATATATATATATGTTGCATCTAAATTGTCATAATTGCATACATCTTTATGTGGTTTGGGGGCAATATGCCGATTCACTTCATAATTAAATATGTAGACCATATGCGGACAAATCTAGCCTAATATTGGCCCTATTTAAATTTGTTTAGCGAACCGGTGATATATTTTGCCCTATTAAGACAACATTTAAATTTGCGGGGTAACTAAAAAACATGAACCTTCTAAGTAATTGCTGGGATCCCGGTTCCGTTTAATATTGCCTAGTTGCATCGCACCTTTTCCATGTCATACATCATACATGCATCATGCTTGATCTTCTGCCGTAGTATTAAACAGTGCATCCGGTGTTTCGTCTAGTGCTTTGCTTCTTCACGGATTAGGTCGATGAGTTGATGCGAGTGTCGACCCGATCTTCGGATGAACCTTCAGCAATGTTTTCAGGCGAGCATTCTCCCCCTTTCTACCTATCTTACTTTTATAGTCTTTATTTCCTCCTGTTGATCTATTGCTATCTTTGTTGCGATGCTATAGATTCCGTACCACATTATACTTCCCTGCAGCCCTTATATTGCCATGGACATATCCTATTACCTGTTGTTTGGTAGATAGTCGGCCTTGGGAGTCGTAGTTGCTAGAGCAGGTGATGTGTCACGCCGTCGATCTTCCACAGTTATTGGAGTAATGCCGCATGTTTAATGTTGAAGATGATCATGGCTTTAATTACCGTTTAATAACTAAAATTGAAGTAGGTAAATAATGCAGAGGCACAGGTGGGAAATAGATGTTATTTGGTTTTTAACCGTCCACTTGTGTCCCGTAGGACCCCGAGTACTTGATACCTGTTCTTTGAATATTCACACTATCTGCATGTGGGACCATGAATCCCCCTAACCCTAGCTTGAGTCATATTTAATTCCTTGGGGCCACAAAGTAGTTTGGGGCTTTATTACTATCCTGTAATTATGCCATGCTTTACTGCTTTATTTCGCGTGGAGCACCTATATTGCTTAGGAACAAATGTGGAATGTTTTCGCGGTATCGACAAGCCCAGTCACACTTTCGGGTTCCCAGTCAATAGCCATTGACACAAACCTCTGGGTCCGTCTCGGAGCCGACCAACTTCGTCGCGGGTTGCTTAGTGGGGTGGCCCCCTTAAATCAAATATGAATCTTGCGAATGTTCTGTCGTGATGCCTCGTTGGGTTTTTATTTGGTTCTTTCTGAGGTTGATCATGCGTGTGTTGCTATTTGTGCACCCCTACAGGGTAAAACTTTCTGAAAGCCGTGTCCGCGGTTATGGACGACTTGGAGCACAGTATCTCGATCATAGACAACTATAACTAAAGTAGTGCTATAAATTTGACTTTATAATGACTAGTAATCAGCTTCACTACAATGGAATGGCTAAATAAAAGTACCAACAACTGCTGGTTTCGGGATGCCTCATGATATATGTATCTGACTAGTAAGTATTGCAACTATAACGGAATGGTTAACTAAAACTGCCCATTGTTTATAATATCAGGATGACTCATGCTATCTATATCTGACTAGTAATTGCCGCAACTATAACGGAATGAATAAAATTTCCAACTGTGTGAGTTCCTCTGTTGACTTCCTCGTTTAGTCTCGAGGTGGAAATACCAGGATGGATATGCTTGGTGATAGTTTCAGGTTGGATCCGAATAGGTCTTTCTTATCCCTATCTGATAGCCTCCAGTTGTATTGAGTCTCTATAGGTTGTTTAGTGCATGTTGTGTTGCCGCTTCAGTCCACCATACCAATGTAGGCAAGGACCGCCGAATTCTAGTCTCGCCGTGTACTGGACTCAGTACTGACCGCTCTCTTTTTCCTTTGCCCTTTGTCGGCACCCATTTTGTTTAAGTAGGTTTTGAGATCGACGTCGTTAGCAGGGTTACCCTTCCGGCTTGGCCTGGGCAGGGTTATGGACGCCATTGGTTATTCTTCAGGGCTCTTAGCCCCATTTGCATCTTGTCCATAGCGGAATGTTGCATCGTTTTCAAGGTGATTTAGATCTTTGTACTGTATATCTGCATTCTTGACTCTATGAGTTATTGTTGTATATATATGTTTTGTGGGTCCCATCGTGGACTATTGTGTAATGATATTACTTCGTTTTCCACCCGCACGAAAGTGCCTGGTGGGCGCCTTTGAATCGTTTCTATGCGAATTTGGAGGGAATTGCTAAGACTTGCATAGGGCCGATCCGAGGGTGTTACAGAGTGGTATCAGAGCTTAGAAGTTACGATACCCCACTGGTCCAGCTTGTAGGATAACCTAGCTAACGAACGTTGTAGAGTGTGAAAACTATTTTGGAAAATCGGTTGGATAGATCTGATTAGGTCTACTTTTATTCCTTACCCCTCTGCTATTCTCCTCTTACCTTAACATGTTTTGAATCTGCTCTCTTATCTTTTCTTCGAGTTCAGGAATTCTCGTGGTTGGGTTTTTGTCGTACCTTCAGGGTTTCGCTTCCTCCTCTTGTAACGGTGCTTCGACATCCGGTCTTCATGCTATCTGATGAATCTTTCATCTATTGTACCTTTCAGTGGACCCAAAAATCCACTAAAAATTTTCAATGTATCTTTCGGTGTTTTTCAACACGACGACCTCATCTACATCAGATCAGATGAAGAGCCTACTTTAGCCTTTTGTTTCTGAATCTCGATTGACAAGATCTTCAGTCTGAATTTTGTGAGTTGGTTGCATAATCCTCCTATTCATGTGCAGAGTAAAGCTTTGGGTGCGCGATGGACTGATCACCATCCGACTACTCTTATCATCCGCTGTTGTACATTGAATGGCGGATCGATGCACTTTCACTTCTTCCATAGAAGTTAAAGGTGGCCTTATTGTTTGATGCCTCTACCTTCGTCTTTTATTTATCCGGAGTCCTCTCTCGACGAACATGAGCAACACCCCTTGTTGGTGGTGTCGCTGATTTCAAGGTGGAGAAGGAATCTTTGTTAGTGGTGTCGTGAAGATCTACATGAAGCGAGAGGGTTCAGACCGTCGGCTTTCTTCCCCGTACCATGAGATGAATCTCGAGGGCGAGATCCATTGTTAGTGGTGTCGAATTATAGCACCCCGGGTAAAACCACTACTAGAATCGCCTGTTGATTTTATATTTGTGCATCATCATCATACCATCATGCATACTTTGCCTCGAACTATTTTATAAAACCCTATATTATTTTCTACATTACATCTCCCCTTTTATTCAAAATTATATTTCTTAATATTTCAATTATGTAAAACTATTTACAAAATGATTTTTAAAACAAAAGAAACAAAACAAAATATTTTAAATAAATAAAAGGTAGACCTAAACCGGCCAGGCCCAAAGGCCCAGCCGGCTGGATCCAATCCTGACCAAACCCTAAAAACTACCCCTACCTAACCACTCCTACCCACAGCCGCCGCCACCCCAATCCACTCCAGCGCATGGCCACCCTCCCGTTGCAACCCCTCTGCGAAACCGGCCCCACCTAGCGACCCCCACCTCTCGCTCGTCTCCCTCGACGCGCCTGACCCCCCGCTCGCCTCCTCCTCTAGGGTACTGCCGCCGCCTGGGGCTCAAGCACGCGAGCTCGCCCCCTCGCCAGCGGACGCCTCCTCCCCGTCTTGGTCACCCGTCCTCAACCCCGTCGCCCGCACGCTCCCATCTTCCCTCGCTCGATCTCCCATCACCCGCCACCCGCTGCATCGCTTCCTCCCCGTCGCCCGAGTGTGCCCCTGCAGCGTCGGTTCCTGCCGTCGCTCGCCCTCTACCGCTGCTCGTCGCTCTCCTCCCTGGCTCTCCCTCCTCGAGCCCGGCCGCCTTCCGCAGAAACCCGTCGCCTACTCCTTCAGTTGTCAGTGCCGCCGCGTCGACCGCCATCTCGCACCAGGACGCCTCCCTGAGGCCTCCCTCTGCATGCCACCGGACCCCTCCGCCGCTGCCTCGCTCCTCCCCAGCACCCCGGCCTCAAACCTGCAGCGCCGCGCCACCCTCTGCAACCATCCTGAGTGCCGCCCTTGGCCTCTACCGCTACCTTCCTTCCTTCGTCTCCGGTCTCCCTTCGCTTCGCTGCCGTCCCCAACGTGCCCCTGCCCTACGTCTGCACTGCAGTCAATGGCCGCCGCCTCTAGTTTGCAGGTCCTCACCAGTTCTAACTATGTTTTTGCCTTTTTGGGATCTTAGTTTTGTGCCACCGATGATTTTGGTGTGGGGCAGTGAGGTTGTGTGGTGACACGAAGAAGACCCAGAAATCCTGTAGGGACACTCGGATGCCTGACAAGAACTCCTGCAAGGATTGATGACCGAATGTGAGAACCATGCCGTTGACGATGCCTCCGGAGGAATATCAATCAACTTTCGAGACATTAGTGCTCAAAGACCACTGACACCGGCAATCAAAGTCGAAGCCACCAAGATCTTCCCCCCGGAACGCCATGACCTCCTTCATGGATCCGATGACCTGAAGACCCCGAACCCCGGATCCGAAGACCGATCCCCCAGAACCCCGGTGGACCCTGAACACCCAAGATCTTCAGACCAATGTGTGACCGCTTTTCCCGAGACCAATATTTTTATAATATATAATATATATATGTTGCATCTAAATTGTCATAATTGCATACATCTTTATGTGGTTTCGGGGCATTATGCCGATTCACTTTATAATTAAATATGTAGACCATATGCGGGTAAATTGTCAACACCCGGATTTTTAATCCCAGATGCCTGTTATGCCATACCTCGCAATCCCAGGATTACCATTTTTGCGAGACATAACAGAATTGGATACCATAGTACATCATCCATTACAAACCGTACATAAGTTCTTACACAAATAGGGATCTCATGATCCAGTTCTTAATACAACATCAAGCAGCGGAATATGTAATCATAACGGTAGCATAGGCGAAGCTCCATCTTCGGGGTCATAGGCAATGCTGACGATGGGAGATGATCCTAGTTGTCGTAACCTTCCTGGGGTCCATCCTCCAGGTACTCCTCTTCATAGTCTAGCCACGGGAATAGCCAGGGACAAAGCCATGATTACTCTTTAAGTACTCGCAAACTAATACTAACAAGTGAAAGGGGGTTTTGATAATAGGACACTAGGCTCTAGGGTTATTTTGCAAAAGCCAGATTTATCTCTACTAAGTTCCAAAGCTAGTCACAATTTTATAACTCCTAAGGGGGATCTTGTACTCATGTCACAACTCTGTTGTGGTCAAGTCAAAGTCTCAATTCATTTCACAAGTCATTTTTTTAAAAGTCTGACGGGGGAACAGTATGGCCACTCCAACTGTCCATAACCGTGGACGCGGCTATTCAAATAGTTTGACACTCTACAGAGATTGTACACTTTCACCACAACATTCGATACATCCGTCAGGAACAAATACTGAATTCACCATACTCAGTATGCGGATAATCAATCATAACCTTTCAATTACACGCCCTAGTATAAGCACCTCTCCTGTGAGTCTGGCCTCCCAACCATGACCAACTGTCATCTTGGGTACTGCACAGGTGGATAATCTTCACAAGGTAGCCTCAGCTTAGACCTTGGCCGTGAGGGAACTGATACTAAGGTATATAAGTTTCCAGTCAAGCCCTACCCAATCTTTGGGTATTGTGGTTGTACGATAAAATTGGAATGGTATCGCATCCAGACAACCATCAGTTTTATAAAGGGCTAAGGCTCATGCCTCAACATTTTCATCACCAAATCATCAGGTGTTTGTAAACACATGTCCAAAACATTTCAATAGAATGATCCATCATTCCAAGGTTTTCATAACCATTTTTCCACCAAGTATTCCCATCTAAAGTTGATCAAGTTTTATGCTTAGCACTAGCATCTACAAGTGGGGGTAAGTACTAATGAGGGGTGGTAAACTAGTGGAGTTCTAACTAAGTTCAATCTCATGCCTTAAGATGACATCAAGATTATCTAGCTTAGGCCAAATTTTATGCTCTTTATGCAACCTTCACATATATTTCTAGTATCTACCATTCACTTAGATAAAATCTAGGTAAGAGCTTTGATAAAGAAATAAAGTAAGAAGCTTGCAAGTAAAAACTAGGATTGGTTTATCAAGTGGATATGATCACATATGCTTAAGGCATATAGTTGGCATGGTAACAAATAGTGGTTTGTTGCATCAGTAGAGTATCTTACAAGGGTTAGCTTGCACATTCACTAGTAGTATTAGGCTTGCATTGGTCAACTTGATTAGTAAAGCTTGCCTTGTGCAGAGCAGTGGTTGAAGTTCTCCTCGGCTTCTTCTTCGTAGTATCCTCCTTCCTCCTTGTATCCTTGGTCGGTACTAGCGTCTATATATAAATACGATGTACACAATCACCAAACAATACTTAACTACTTGCAATCATCACACACAACGGTCCTATAGATGATCTAGTATCATCACTAACATTACAAGGTTAAATATTGGTTTAATTCCTTTTATTTTTAGAAAAGTAATTTCTACTCATTGAAAAACTACTTAAGATTTAATATTCTCCAAAACCAAACATGGGATCATGTTGACACATGTCATCACCACATATTTGAGTCCATGGGAATATGATTTAAAGTGGTGTCACAACCAGGGTGATAGTGAATGTCCAGGTCGTAATCCTTGATTAGCTTAATCCATCTTCTCTGCCTCATATTCAGCTCCTTCTGAGTGAATATATACTTCAGGCTCTTGTGATCCGAATAGATCTCACAACGGTTTCCCATCAGGTAATGTCTCCATGTCTTCAGGGCTAGAACTACGGCTGCGAGTTCGAGGTCATGGGTTGGGTAATTTTGCTCATGTTGCTTCAGTTGTCGAGATAGATAAGATATAACTTTGCCTTCTTGCATTAGCACACATCCTAGACCGATCTTGGATGCATCACAATACACATCCAAGGGCTTCGTGATATCCGGCATGATCAAGATTGGGGCTGAAATCAATCTCCTCTTGAGTTCTTGAAAACTTGCTTCACATTTGTCGGTCCATTCAAACTTCTTGTCCTTCTTCAGCAATTGGGTCATGGGTCTGGCGATACTAGAGAATCATTCTACGAATTTGCAGTAATATCCCGCCAATCCGAGAAATGCACGAACTTGGGTTTGAGTGGTTGGGGCTTTCCAATCTTCTACATCTTTCACTTTGGCAGGGTCAACGGCAATTCTTCCGGCTGATACAATGTGACTGAGGAATCCTACCTCCTGTAACCAGAATTCACATTTGCTAAACTTTGCATACAGCTGATGCTCTCTAAGGGTTCCAAGAATGGTCCTTCGGTGTAGCACATGTTCTTCTTCTGATTTGGAATAAATCAGAATGTCGTCGATGAAACAATGACAAACTTATCCAGGAAGTCCATAAAAATCTTATTCATGAGATTCATGAAATAAGCAGGGGCATTGGTTAGTCCGAAAGACATGACTGTATACTCATACCATCCATATCTGGTGGTAAACACAGTCTTTGGAATATCCTCTGCACAAATTTTGAGTTGATGATAGCCAGTTCTAAGATCAATTTAGAAAACACCTTGGCACCGATCAACTGATCAAACAAATCTTCTATCTTGGGTAAGGGATACTTGTTCTTGATGGTGACATCATTCAACTTCCGATAATCCGTACACAAACGGTTACCTCCATCCTTCTTGTCTACAAACAAGACAGGTGATCTCCATGGTGACGCACTTGGTTGAATCAATCCTATTTCCAGCATGGAATCCAGTTGCTTCTTCAGTTCTGCAAGCTCTGACGGGTTCATACTATAGGGTCTCTGAGCTATGGGTCCGGTTCTACGAATTAGTTCAATGATAAACTCGATATCTCGATCTGGGGGCATACCGGGCAAAACATCTGGAAATACATCGGGGTATTCACAGACTATCCGGACTTGGTCAATGGTAGGTTGGGCTATACTCTTGTTGCATTTGAATTGGCGAGGTAAGGTTTCAGATATATGCTCGACTGATATTCCGGCAGTACTGATCATGGTTATGGCTTTCTTGGCACAGTCAATCAATCCTTTATGTTTGGACATCCAATCCATTCCAAGTACTACTTCCAAACCTTTAGTTCTGAGTACTATCAGATTTGCATAAAAATCTATGCCATGGATTCGGATAGGGACGGCTTTGCAAATTTGCCTAGCCTTGGTGGTTGATCCGGGAATTTGAACAATCATAACATGCTTCAGTTTGGTTGGTTGAATTTTACTAGTGCATGCAAATTCTTCGGTGACAAATGAATGCGATGCACCAGAATCAAACAACACTCTTGCAAGTACTGAATTAACAGAAAACATACCCAGCACGACGTCTGGCGCTTCCTGAGCTTCTTCAGCATGCATGAGAAAAAGACGGCCGTTGCGGTTGAGTGAATTCCCCGGGGCAAATCTTCTTCCTGGCCGAACACGACGCTGCTGCTGAGCTGGGACATTGTCATTGGGGGCTGTAGCATTCTTCTTGTTGGGGCACTCATTGGAATAGTGGCCTTTATTTCCACAGTCATAACAAGTCACTTGCGACTTGTCCTTGGCTGCTACAGGCACAACATTGCTTCCAGTCCTCGGGGCAGTGTTGGCGTTGGCGGTAGCATTGTTGTTGTTGAACTTGGGTGGGGCACGGTTGAAATTGCTAGCATTGCCGGGGTTGTTGTGATTTCCTCCGGGTCTAGGGTTTCCACGGTTGGGATAGGTCGGACGGTTCATCGGGGGTCTGTTGGTCCTTGGGGCAAATCCTGGAGATGGGTTGGGGCGATACTTTGGGGTCTGATGGGTTCCTAGTTGATGCATCATGCGACGCTTGCGGTTCTCATTGGCTTGGTTGATCTTTCCTTCCATTTGGATAGCAGAGTCAACAAGGGCTTCAATATCGGCAAAGGGGATATTGACTAACACAGTCTGCATCTCATCATGCAGACCATTCAGGAATCTTTCTTCTTGGCTTCGGTGTCGATTTCATCCGGGGCATACCTAGCTAATGACAAGAATTTGTCATGGTATTCCACTACAGTTATCCTTCCTTGCTTCAGCTCTCTGAACTCGTCTCTCATTCTCTTGATCAAACCTGGTGGCACATGGGTTCTGCTAAACTTGACCTTGAATTCCTCCCAGGTCATCATCTGGCCTCCGGTCATTGCGCGAACACTGTTCCACCATGCCCTGGCATCTCCGGCTAGATAGTGGGTGGCGAACAGAACTTTCTCATTGGCTTCCACTCCGGCTACTTCTAGGTTATTTTCCATGGTTTGCAGCCAATCATCAGCGTCTAGGGGTTCTTCTGACTTAGTGAAAATAGGTGGGTTGGTATTCTGTAAGTTCTTGAGCTTAGATCCATGGTTGTCTTGATTTCCATGGCCTTGGTTGTTGTGGGCAAGTTGGGCTATCTGCTGAAGGGTGGCTAGGTTGGCTTGACGTTCGGCTCTTTCAGCTTCATGGTCAGAAGTCAACATTTGCAGAATCTGCAACATCGGGTCCGGGGATGAACCACTTCCTCCGCGTGGCATCTGAAGATTGAGATAGATCATGAGAAAAGAGGGAAATTTCTAAAGTTTTGGGTCTTTTAATTTTTTTTTAAAGTTTGACTCAGGTTTTCTAGCAACTTGCTTTTTCATTCATTCATTCATTGCACACAATACAACACACACCACAACAAAGGAAAGCAGATGGTTTTAAGAACCATTCTAAGAACTACGATACAGTGGGACCGAATACTACTCACTACGCTAGTGATCAAGTGCTACTACTCCTCGGAATCTGTGGCCTCATCATCCTCATCATCATCGATGAAGGCGAAATCGTCTTCATTGGTGAATAAATCCATAGCCCGATCCTCCAGAAAATCATCGTCATCGCTGAGATAGGAGTAAGGGTCTCCACAAAGATCTTCTCCGGCATTCTCCCTTTCCTCCAACTGCATGTCTCTCTCGTGGATGGTCTCCTCCAAAGATGAGATGCGGTGGCGAAGACGGGAAATAATGCGCTCCTTCTTGTCGAGCTGACGGTGGCGAGACTTGCGATCCTTTGCTAGCATGGAGATGGTTTGATCCTTCGTCTTGATGATGGAAGACTTGTGGTTGCAGTAGTCACGGCAGTTTTCCAACTCCTACTGACGATCATACATCATGAAGCTAAGGTGGTCCAATTGAGTCTTCAGCTCGGGGTGGTATGGGGCTTCTAGTGGTTGTCCATTAGCATCACACCTTGGGCAAAACTCAAAGCGAGTACCCTTGATCTGATTGATGCTCTGCCCACACAGACGGGAAAGAGCTTCCTACATGGCCCTGGCAAGTCCATCGAGCCAGTTGTTTTCCCTCAAGGTAAACTGAATTCCCTCCGTAGTGGGAGGTTCAATCTTTCCTCGGAGACTTGCAACAATTAGCCACTGCAGGTCTTCTCCTCCTTGATCATTGAGCTGAGCTCCGAAGAACTCGGGGTGCGGACGCTCCAGAAGCTCCGAAAGCTGGTCCAAATCCCTCTCAAAGATAAGGTCTCCTCCATTCCCCAACTGATAAAACTTGCTGTACTTCACGTCCATCTATAAGAATATAGGATGAGTAAGTTAGTAGAGTGATCAAGTGTGTCAAAATTTTATGTATTTACAAGAGTTTTTTAGGAACATGAATTTTCATGAAAGAATCAAGGGGATAAGAATGAGAATAAGTTTTTGTAAATATTTGTTTTCTTTGGTTTTGGAAACTAAGTTTTTGATTCAAACGTCCAATCTAACTAGGGTCTCCTATGGTCAGGATGGCTCTGATACCAACTTGTCAACACCCGGATTTTTAATCCCAGATGCCTATTATGCCATACCTCGCAATCCAAGGATTACCATTTTTGCGAGACATAACAGAATTGGATACCATAGTACATCATCCATTACAAACCGTACATAAGTTCTTACACAAATAGGGATCTCATGATCCAGTTCTTAATACAACATCAAGCAGCGGAATACGTAATCATAACGGTAGCATAGGCGAAGCTCCATCTTCGGGGTCACAGGCAATGCTGACGATGGGAGATGATCCTAGTTGTCGTAACCTTCCTGGGTCCATCCTCCAGGTACTCCTCTTCATAGTCTGGCCACGGGAATAGCCAGGGACAAAGCCATGAGTACTCTTTAAGTACTCGCAAACTAATACTAACAAGTGAAAGGGGGTTTTGATAATAGGACACTAGGCTCTAGGGTTATTTTGCAAAAGCCAGATTTATCTCTACTAAGTTCAAAAGCTAGTCACAATTTTATAACTCCTAAGGGGGGTCTTGTACTCATGTCACAACTCTGTTGTGGTCAAGTCAAAGTCTCAATTCATTTCACAAGTCATTTTTATTAAAAGTCTGACGTGGGAACAGTATGGCCACTCCAACTGTCCATAACCGCGGACGCGGCTATTCGAATAGTTTGACACTCTGCAGAGATTGTACACTTTCACCACAACATTCGATACATCCGTCAGGAACAAATCCTGAATTCACCATACTTAGTATGTGGATAATCAATCCTAACCTTTCAATTACACGCCCTAGTATAAGCACCTCTCCTGTGAGTCTGGCCTCCCAACCATGACCAACTGTCATCTTGGGTACTGCACAGGTGGATAATCTTCACAAGGTAGCCTCAGCTTAGACCTTGGCCGTGAGGGAACTGATACTAAGGTATATAAGTTTCCAGTCAAGCCCTACCCAATCTTTGGGTATTGTGGTTGTACGATAAAATTGGAATGGTATCGCATCCAGACAACCATCAGTTTTATAAAGGGCTAAGGCTCATGCCTCAACATTTTCATCACCAAATCATCAGGTGTTTGGAAACACATGTCCAAAACATTTCAATAGAATGATCCATCATTCCAAGGTTTTCATAACCATTTTTCCACCAAGTATTCCCATCTAAAGTTGATCAAGTTTTATGCTTAGCACTAGCATCTACAAGTGGGGGTAAGTACTAATGAGGGGTGGTAAACTAGTGGAGTTCTAACTAAGTTCAATCTCATGCCTTAAGATGACATCAAGATTATCTAGCTTAGGCCAAATTTTATGCTCTTTATGCAACCTTCACATATATTTCTAGTATCTACCATTCACTTAGGTAAAATCTAGGTAAGAGCTTTGATAAAGAAATAAAGTAAGAAGCTTGCAAGTAAAAACTAGGATTGGTTTATCAAGTGGATATGATCACATATGCTTAAGGCATATAGTTGGCATGGTAACAAATAGTGGTTTGTTGCATCAGTAGAGTATCTTGCAAGGGTTAGCTTGCACATTCACTAGTAGTATTAGGCTTGCATGGGTCAACTTGATTAGTAAAGCTTGCCTTGTGCAGAGTAGTGGTTGAAGTTCTCCTCGGCTTCTTCTTCGTAGTATCCTCCTTCCTCCTTGTATCCTTGGTCGGTACTAGCGTCTATATATAAATACGATGTACACAATCACCAAACAATACTTAACTACTTGCAATCATCACACACAACGGTCCTATAGATGATCTAGTATCATCACTAACATTACAAGGTTAAATATTGGTTTAATTCCTTTTATTTTTAGAAAAGTAATTTCTACTCATTGAAAAACTACTTAAGATTTAATATTCTCCAAACCCAAACATGGGATCATGTTGACACATGTCATCACCACATATTTGAGTCCATGGGAATATGATTTAAAGTGGTGTCACAACCAGGGTGATAGTGAATGTCCAGGTCGTAATCCTTGATTAGCTGAATCCATCTTCTCTGCCTCATATTCAGCTCCTTCTGAGTGAATATATACTTTAGGCTCTTGTGATCCGAATAGATCTCACAACGGTTTCCCATCAGGTAATGTCTCCATGTCTTCAGGGCTAGAACTACGGCTGCGAGTTCGAGGTCATGGGTTGGGTAATTTTGCTCATGTTGCTTCAGTTGTCGAGATAGATAAGATATAACTTTGCCTTCTTGCATTAGCACACATCCTAGACCGATCTTGGATGCATCACAATACACATCCAAGGGCTTCGTGATATCCGGCATGATCAAGATTGGGGCTGAAATCAATCTCCTCTTGAGTTCTTGAAAACTTGCTTCACATTTGTCGGTCCATTCAAACTTCTTGTCCTTCTTAAGCAATTGGGTCATGGGTCTGGCGATACTAGAGAATCCTTCTACGAATTTGCAGTAATATCCCGCCAATCCGAGAAATGCATGAACTTGGGTTTGAGTGGTTGGGGCTTTCCAATCTTCTACATCTTTCACTTTGGCAGGGTCAACGGCAATTCCTCCGGCTGATACAATGTGACCGAGGAATCCTACCTCCTGTAACCAGAATTCACATTTGCTAAACTTTGCATACAGCTGATGCTCTCTAAGGGTTCCAAGAATGGTCCTTCGGTGTAGCTCATGTTCTTCTTCTGATTTGGAATAAATCAGAATGTCGTCGATGAAAACAATGACAAACTTATCCAGGAAGTCCATAAAAATCTTATTCATGAGATTCATGAAATAAGCGGGGGCATTGGTTAGTCCGAAAGACATGACTGTATACTCATACCATCCATATCTGGTGGTAAACGCAGTCTTTGGAATATCCTCTGCACAAATTTTGAGTTGATGATAGCCAGTTCTAAGATCAATTTAGAAAACACCTTGGCACCGATCAACTGATCAAACAAATCTTCTATCTTGGGTAAGGGATACTTGTTCTTGATGGTGACATCATTCAACTTCCGATAATCCGTACACAAACGGTTACCTCCATCCTTCTTGTCTACAAACAAGACAGGTGATCTCCATGGTGACGCACTTGGTTGAATCAATCCTATTTCCAGCATGGAATCCAGTTGCTTCTTCAGTTCTGCAAGCTCTGATGGGTTCATACTATAGGGTCTCTGAGCTATGGGTCCGGTTCTAGGAATTAGTTCAATGATAAACTCGATATCCCGATCTGGGGGCATACCGGGCAAAACATCTGGAAATACATCGGGGTATTCACAGACTATCCGGACTTGGTCAATGGTAGGTTGGGCTATACTCTTGTTGCATTTGAATTGGCGAGGTAAGGTTTCAGATATATGCTCGACTGATATTCCGGCAGTACTGATCATGGTTATGGCTTTCTTGGCACAGTCAATCAATCCTTTATGTTTGGACATCCAATCCATTCCTAGTACTACTTCCAAACCTTTAGTTCTGAGTACTATCAGATTTGCATAAAAATCTATGCCATGGATTCGGATAGGGACGGCTTTGCAAATTTGCCTAGCCTTGGTGGTTGATCCGGGAATTTGAACAATCATAACATGCTTCAGTTTGGTTGGTTGAATTTTACTAGTGCATGCAAATTCTTCGGTGACAAATGAATGCGATGCACCAGAATCAAACAACACTCTTGCAAGTACTGAATTAACAGAAAACATACCCAGCACGACGTCTGGCGCTTCCTGAGCTTCTTCAGCATGCATGAGAAAAAGACGGCCGTTGTGGTTGAGTGAATTCCCTGGGGCAAATCTTCTTCCTGGCCGAACACGACGCTGCTGCTGAGCTGGGACATTGGCATTGGGGGCTGTAGCATTCTTCTTGTTGGGGCACTCATTGGAATAGTGGCCTTTATTTCCACAGTCATAACAAGTCACTTGCGACTTGTCCTTGGCTGCTACAGGCACAACATTGCTTCCAGTCCTCGGGGCAGTGTTGGCGTTGGCGGTAGCATTTTTGTTGTTGAACTTGGGTGGGGCACGGTTGAAATTGCTAGCATTGCCGGGGTTGTTGTGATTTCCTCCGGGTTTAGGGTTTCCACGGTTGGGATAGGTCGGACGGTTCATCGGGGGTCTGTTGGTCCTTGGGGCAAATCCTGGAGATGGGTTGGGGCGATACTTTGGGGTCTGATGGGTTCCTAGTTGATGCATCATGCGACGCTTGCGGTTCTCATTGGCTTGGTTGATCTTTCCTTCCATTTGGATAGCAGAGTCAACAAGGGCTTCAATATCGGCAAAGGGGATATTGACTAACACAGTCTGCATCTCATCATGCAGACCATTCAGGAATCTTTCTTTCTTCTTGGCTTCGGTGTCGATTTCATCCGGGGCATACCTAGCTAATGACAAGAATTTGTCATGGTATTCCACTACAGTCATCCTTCCTTGCTTTAGCTCTCTGAACTCGTCTCTCATTCTCTTGATCAAACCTGGTGGCACATGGGTTCTGCTAAACTTGACCTTGAATTCCTCCCAGGTCATCATCTGGCCTCCGGTCATTGCGCGAACACTGTTCCACCATGCCCTGGCATCTCCGGCTAGATAGTGGGTGGCGAAGAGAACTTTCTCATTGGCTTCCACTCCGGCTACTTCTGGGTTATTTTCCATGGTTTGCAGCCAATCATCAGCGTCTAGGGGTTCTTCTGACTTAGTGAAAACAGGTGGGTTGGTATTCTGGAAGTTCTTGAGCTTAGATCCATGGTTGTCTTGATTTCCATGGCCTTGGTTGTTGTGGGCAAGTTGGGCTATCTGCTGAAGGGTGGCTAGGTTGGCTTGACGTTCGGCTCTTTCAGCTTCATGGTCAGAAGTCAACATTTGCAGAATCTGCAACATCGGGTCCGGGGATGAACCACTTCCTCCGCGTGGCATCTGAAGATTGAGATAGATCATGAGAAAAGAGGGAAATTTCTAAAGTTTTGGGTCTTTTAATTTTTTTTTTAAAGTTTGACTCATGTTTTCTAGCAACTTGCTTTTTCATTCATTCATTCATTGCACACAATACAACACACACCACAACAAAGGAAAGCAGATGGTTTTAAGAACCATTCTAAGAACTACGATACAGTGGGACCGAATACTACTCACTACGCTAGTGATCAAGTGCTACTACTCCTCGGAATCTGTGGCCTCATCATCCTCATCATCATCGATGAAGGCGAAATCATCTTCATCGGTGAATAAATCCATAGCCCGATCCTCCAGAAAATCATCGTCATCGCTGAGATAGGAGTAAGGGTCTCCACGAAGATCTTCTCCGGCATTCTCCCTTTCCTCCAACTGCATGTCTCTCTCGTGGATGGTCTCCTCCAAAGATGAGATGCGGTGGCGAAGACGGGCAATAATGCGCTCCTTCTTGTCAAGCTGACGGTGGCGAGACTTGCGATCCTTTGCTAGCATGGAGATGGTTTGATCCTTCGTCTTGATGATGGAAGACTTGTGGTTGCAGTAGTCACGGCAGTTTTCCAACTCCCACTGACGATCATACATCATGAAGCTAAGGTGGTCCAATTGAGTCTTCAGCTCGGGGTGGTATGGGGCTTCCAGTGGTTGTCCATTAGCATCACACCTTGGGCAAAACTCAAAGCGAGTACCCTTGATCTGATTGATGCTCTGCCCACACAGACGGGAAAGAGCTTCCTACATGGCCCTGGCAAGTCCATCGAGCCAGTTGTTTTCCCTCAAGGTAAACTGAATTCCCTCTGTAGTGGTAGGTTCAATCTTTCCTCGGAGACTTGCAACAATTAGGCACTGCAGGTCTTCTCCTCCTTGATCATTGAGCTGAGCTCCGAAGAACTCGGGGTGCGGACGCTCCAGAAGCTCCGAAAGCTGGTCCAAATCCCTCTCAAAGATAAGGTCTCCTCCATTCCCCAACTGATAAAACTTCCTGTACTTCACGTCCATCTATAAGAATATAGGATGAGTAAGTTAGTAGAGTGATCAAGTGTGTCAAAATTTTATGTATTTACAAGAGTTTTTGAGGAACATGAATTTTCATGAAAGAATCAAGGGGATAAGAATGAGAATAAGTTTTTGTAAATATTTGTTTTCTTTGGTTTTGGAAACTAAGTTTTTGATTCAAACGTCCAATCTAACTAGGGTCTCCTATGGTCAGGATGGCTCTGATACCAACTTGTCAACACCCGGATTTTTAATCCCAGATGCCTGTTATGCCATACCTCGCAATCCCAGGATTACCATTTTTGCGAGACATAACAGAATTGGATACCATAGTACATCATCCATTACAAACCGTACATAAGTTCTTACACAAATAGGGATCTCATGATCCAGTTCTTAATACAACATCAAGCAGCGGAATACGTAATCATAACGGTAGCATAGGCGAAGCTCCATCTTCGGGGTCACAGGCAATGCTGACGATGGGAGATGATCCTAGTTGTCGTAACCTTCCTGGGTCCATCCTCCAGGTACTCCTCTTCATAGTCTGGCCACGGGAATAGCCAGGTACAAAGCCATGAGTACTCTTTAAGTACTCGCAAACTAATACTAACAAGTGAAAGGGGGTTTTGATAATAGGACACTAGGCTCTAGGGTTATTTTGCAAAAGCTATATTTATCTCTACTAAGTTTAAAAGCTAGTCACAATTTTATAACTCCTAAGGGGGGTCTTGTACTCATGTCACAACTCTGTTGTGGTTAAGTCAAAGTCTCAATTCATTTCACAAGTCATTTTTATTAAAAGTCTGACGTGGGAACAGTATGGCCACTCCAACTGTCCATAACCGCGGACGCGGCTATTCGAATAGTTTGACACTCTGCAGAGATTGTACACTTTCACCACAACATTCGATACATCCGTCAGGAACAAATCCTGAATTCACCATACTCAGTATGCGGATAATCAATCCTAACCTTTCAATTACACGCCCTAGTATAAGCACCTCTCCTGTGAGTCTGGCCTCCCAACCATGACCAACTGTCATCTTGGGTACTGCACAGGTGTACAATCTTCACAAGGTAGCCTCATCTCAAACTTTGGCCGTGAGGGAACTGATACTAAGGTATATAAGTTTCCATTCAAGCCCTACCCAATCTTCGGGTATTGTGGTTGTACGATAAAATTGGAATGGTATCTCATCCAGACAACCATTAGTTTTATAAAGGGCTAAGGCTCATGCCTCAACATTTTCATCACCAAATCATCAGGTGTTTGGAAACACATGTCCAAAACATTTCAATAGAATGATCCATCATTCCAAGGTTTTCATAACCATTTTTCCACCAAGTATTCCCATCTAAAGTTGATCAAGTTTTATGCTTAGCACTAGCATCTACAAGTGGGGGTAAGTACTAATGAGGGATGGTAAACTAGTGGAGTTCTAACTAAGTTCAATCTCATGCCTTAAGATGACATCAAGATTATCTAGCTTAGGCCAAATTTTATGCTCTTTATGCAACCTTCACATATATTTCTAGTATCTACCATTCACTTAGGTAAAATCTAGGTAAGAGCTTTGATAAAGAAATAAAGTAAGAAGCTTGCAAGTAAAAACTAGGATTGGTTTATCAAGTGGATATGATCACATATGCTTAAGGCATATAGTTGGCATGGTAACAAATAGTGGTTTGTTGCATCAGTAGAGTATCTTGCAAGGGTTAGCTTGCACATTCACTAGTAGTATTAGGCTTGCATTGGTCAACTTGATTAGTAAAGCTTGCCTTGTGCAGAGCGGTGGTTGAAGTTCTCCTCGGCTTCTTCTTCATAGTATCCTCCTTCCTCCTCGTATCCTTGGTCGGTACTAGCGTCTATAAATAAATACGATGTATACAATCACCAAACAATACTTAACTACTTGCAATCATCACACACAAGGGTCCAATAGATGATCTAGTATCATCACTAACATTACAAGGTTAAATCTTGGTTTAATTCCTTTTATTTTTAGAAAAGTAATTTCTACTCATTGAAAAACTACTTAAGATTTAATATTCTCCAAACCCAAACATGGGATCATGTTGACACATGTCATCACCACATATTTGAGTCCATGGGAATATGATTTCAAGTGGTGTCACAATTTAATAAGGTTTTACCCTTTTATTTTAATTAATTAAAGTGACTAGAAATGCCTATGGGGAATTCTTTTATTACTTGAACATTATTTCTGCAAGTAACCCTATATATTTTTATATATTCTGAAAGGTATGGTTAAATGTGATTTTTGAGAGTTGGAATCAACTCAAAAGCTATTATGGTTTAAATTGAAAAATGTTTGAATGCAGAAAAGCTTCTGCCTTGTTATTTTTACCATGGGTGATCTATAGATCCAATTGACTTGAATCCAACGGGCTTGGATTCAGCATTCCCAGACCTTTCTAACAAAATTAGTTTCATTCAATTTGGTGCACTGAATAGATCTGGGTTGATTTTTGAAGTTGGGTACAGAAGTGATTTTGAAATAAAATAGAAAAGGTTTAATTCAAATAACTGGGCTGCGCGGGAAAGGTTAACGGGCCGGCCTACTAAGCGTAGCGCTTCCGTGGGCTGCTTAAGTGGGTGTCCCCACTCGTCAGTGACACGGGGGGGGGGGTGCAAAGCGGTATGGGGCAACATGGTGCGTTCGATCTGATTCTAATCCAACGGCTGAGAGTCATCGTCGGCGTTGAGCAACGCCGGCGAGATAGAAACCTAGCGCGGCCAGTGGGGGTTGCTGGGGGCTCACCGGGGTGCAGGCGAGGGTCGGCGAGGTGGGCGAACGACGAAGTCGACGATGGCGAACTCAGGGGTGGTCGCGGCAGCTCCTGGGGTGGACGAAATCGATGGCGCCCTTCTTCTCCAAAGGCAGCGGGCTCCGGTGAAATTCTGGCGAAGTGTTGCTCGCCTTGCTCCGGGAACGGTGTGGCACGATCAGTGATGAGAGGGGAATAGAATGGTGTGAAGAATTCGAGCGGGGGAGTCCTCTATTTATAGTCGAGCGAGGGGACCGACGGGGCACACGGTGAGCTCGTCGGGGGCGATGGTACAGACGGCTATTGGCATGGGCGAAGGTAGGGGACGGTGCGGTGTTCCCTGGCGATGCTCAACGCTACGGTGGCGAGACGTGGGGCGGTGCAAGTTGGTCTGGAAAACGCGACGCTCTGCGTGGCAGAGGCGGCGTCTTCGACAGCGAGCGGTAGCTGTGCATCACGGGGCGGCGAACGGGGATGTCTGGCGGTCTCCTAGGTCAGTGGCGATCGTGTGTGCAAGCGGCGAGGGCGGCGCGCGGTCTGTGGGCTTCGGTCGAGGGTGGCGCTCTGGCGCACGCTCGGCATGGTTGCTGGCGGTCTGGGCGCGGTCCGTGCGTGTGGTCCAGTGGCTGGCAGGGTTTGAGCGCTGGACAGGGAGTGACGGTGGACGGTGGGCTGCCTCCCAGACATGCTGGCTAGGCTTGTTTCTCCTCCTAGCTTGCTGTCGACATGGGGGTGACAAGGTTGGCTTCGGCTGTTCACCATTGATGGTTTTGGCAAGCTCATAGTGGTGCTAGTGATTGGTTTAACTTTCTAGATGATCTACTGAGATGGTTGTGAGCTAGAGAGGGAACAAGTTAGGCTTGAATCACTGCTCACTATAGTGTTTAGATTTTATAAGATTTGTGTCTGCAACCTGTTTGATGAAATGGTCGCATGAATTCAAGTTTTGAATTTTGAAAAGATTTTTGGTGGGTGTGCTAGATTGGTGCTGGTGAGTCTGCAGATGCTTGGGTTTTGAAAGTTGAGCTTGTTTGAGTGGTTTTTGAAAAAGTGGGATCTTCCCATATGATAAAGATTCAATTTTGAATTTTCATTTAAACTATGCATTTGAAAGTTTCTGGATGATCACAAGGTGGGCCTTGATACTTTGTTATGAGTACATTCAAGGGGTGCAAACATCCAGAAAATTTTCTGTTAGGTTCTGAAAGTTTGAGACAGCCAAAGTAGGCATGGGAGTTAAATTGGTCAAAATGACCATTCCTTTATTTTATTTGTTTTGCTTTATTTGTCTTTGGGAGAAGTGTGGGAAATGTTTTAGATGATGTTTATTTCACCTAAAAACATTTTACAAGCAAGGAAACATACAAACAAGGTGGTTCAAAAGAATTTCAAATTCAATGCATACTCATATGCATGCATTCCTAATTTTATTTAGAAAAGTTTTTTGTTAACCCTAATTTTGATGATTAGAAATTGATGATCCAAGTTTAGTATTTTTGGGATGTTACACAAATATAGCCTAATATTGGCCCCATTTAAATTTGTGTAGCGAACCGGTGATATATTTTGCCCTATTAAGACAACATTTAAATTTGTGGGGTAACTAAACAACATGAACCTTCTAAGTAATTGTCGGGACCCCGGTTCCGTTTAATATTGCGTAGTTGCATCGCACATTTGCCATGTCATACATCATACATGCATCATGCTTGATCTTCTGCTGTAGTATTAAACAGTGCATCCGGTGTTTCTTCTAGTGCTTTGCTTCTTCACGGATTAGGCCGATGAGTTGATGCGAGTGTCGACCCGATCTTCGGATGAACCTTCAGCAATGTTTTCAGGCGAGCATTCTCCCCCTTTCTACCTATCTTACTTTTATAGTCTTTATTTCCTCCTGTTGATCTATTGATATCTGTGGTGCGATGCTATAGATTCCGTACCCCGTTATACTTCCCTGCAGCCCTTATATTGCCATGGACATATCCTATTACCTGTTGTTTGGTAGATAGTCGGCCTTGCGAGTCGTAGTTGCTTGCGCAGGTGATGTGTCGGGCCGTCGATCTTCCATAGTTGTTGGAGTAATGTCGCATGTTTAATGTTCGAGATGATCATGGCTTTAATTACCGTTTAATAACTAAAATTGAAGTAGGTAAATAATGCAGAGGCACAGGTGGGCAATAGATGTTATTTGGTTTTTAACCGTCCACTTGTGTCTCGTAGGACCCCGAGTACTTGATACCTGTTCTTTGAATATTCTCACTATCCGCATGTGGGATCATGAATCCCCCTAACCCTAGCTTGAGTCATATTTAATTCCTTGGGGCCACAAAGTAGTTTGGGGCTTTATTACTATCCTGTACTTATGCCATGCTTTACTACTTTATTTACGATTGCGCGTGGAGCGCGTGTATTGTTTAGGAACAAATGTGGAATGTTTCCGCGGTATCGACAAGCCCAGTCACACTTTCAGGTTCCTAGTCGTTTACAGCCATTGACACAAACCTCTGGGTACGTCTCGGAGCCGGACAACTTCGTCGCGGGTTGCTTAGTTGGGTGGCCCCCTGAAATCAAATATGAATCTTGCGAATGTTCTGTCGTGATGTCTCGTTGGGTTTTTATTTGGTTCTTCCCGAGGTTGATCGTGCGTGTGTTGCTATTTGTGCACCCCTGCAGGGTAAAACTTTCTGAAAGCTGTGTCCGCGGTTATGGACGACTTGGAGCACAGTATCTCGATCATAGACAACTATAACTAAAGTAGTGCTATAAATTTGACTTTATAATGACTAGTAATCATCTTCACTACAACGGAATGGCTAAATAAAAGTACCAACAACTGCTGGTTTTGGGATGCCTCATGCTATATGTATCTGACTAGTAAGTATTGCAACTATAACATAATGGTTAACTAAAACTTCCCACTGTTTATAATATCAGGATGACTCATGCTATCTATATCTGACTAGTAATTGCCGCAACTATAACATAATGAATAAAACATCCAACTATGTGAGTTCTTCAGTTGACTTCCTCGTTTAGTATCGAGGAGGAAATACCAGGATGGATATGCTTGGTGATAGTTTCAGGTTGGATCCGAATAGATCTTTCTTATCCCTATCTGATAGCCGCCAGTTGTATTGACTCTCTATAGGTTTATTAGTGCATGATGCGCTGCCTCTTTAGTCCACCATACCTATGTAGGCTAGGACCGCCGAATTCTAGTCTCGCCGTGTATTGGCCTCAGTACTGACCGCTCTCTCTTTCCTTTGCCCTTTGTCGACACCCGTTTTGTTTAAGCAGGTTTTGAGATCGATGTCGTTAGCAGGGTTACCCTTCCGGCTTGGCCTGGGCAGGGTTATGGACGCCATTGGTTATTCTTCAGGGCTCTTAGCCCCATTTGCATCTTGTCCATAGCCGGATGTTGTATCGTTTTTAAGGTGATTTGGATCTTTGTACTGTATATCTATATTCTTGACTCTTTGAGTCATTGTTTTATATATCTGTTTTGTGGGTCCCATCGTGGACTATTGTGTAATGATATTACTTCGTTTTCCACCCGCACGAAAGTGCCTGGTGGGCGCCTTTGAATCATTTATATGCGAATTTGGCGGGAATCGCTAAGACTTGCATAGGGCCGATCCGAGGGTGTTACAACCGGTGACATCCATAGACAAAAGAGCATGATATCAATTGTGTACAAAGAACAAGTGCAATGTTGAAAACGTTCCCCATGACAGCATAGTTCTGCTAATTCCAACGATAAGTGCAAGCATATACAACATAGATGACACAATGGTTCAAGTTTATTAGGGGCAAATAATATAAAGTGTGCCATCAAGTTCGTGAGGGCTTTAATCACTAAGTTTTCACATAACAAATACTTTTTAATTGGAAGATAGCTGAAAACAAGAATATACTTGGAATGGTGTAACACACCATGCATAGGAGTTTATAGTGGACACTTTGGAATAACTTCGTTTCTTGGGAGTTTAAAGCATGAGTAGAGCTTACTCATACAAGTGGAGGCTAGCAAAAGACTGGGAGCAACCAACTAAGAGAGCAATAATTGCCATAATCATGCAGAGCGACAAAACATTACTAATCAAAGCATAGAGTGGTACTACAAGTCAAGGACTAAATGATCATAGAGGCTAAGGTGGCTTGTTCATATTCATAACATGGTGTGAGCATGTGCCAAGTCAACCCAAACAAAGCATCAAAGGAGAATACCACAATACTATGCTTTTGTTTATCTAAAACAACGCATAATTTCTTCAAGGCACACTAAGAAATCCCAATTGTTTGGAACAAGACATTCTACAGCAATAATCACTAAGCATAAGTTCAAAACAACACCTAGCATGTCATGCTAAAGTGTAAGCATAAGCTCCTCTTGCACTTCCAAGCAAGAACTTTCTACTCCTTTCCAACACCAATCAACTTATTTGAAACAACATAGCGAGAACGGGGGTCCAAACTACTTTATTCAAGCAAACTAAACAAAATAGGCAAAGCAAACGAAAACTAAGACGCTCCAAGAACAACACAACACTGCATGAAACAATAAAAACGAAGTGTCTAGACAGACCTGAGCTTTTTATTGATGAAAAAGGGGATGCCTTAGGCATCCCCAAGCTTTGACGCTTGTACCTCTTGGATATTTCTTGGGGTGAAACCGGGGTGGCATCCCCAAGCTTGAGCTTTTGTCCATTTTTCATCGCATTACATCATTCTCTCTCTACACCTGAATTTTTTTTCTTCATACAAAACTTCACACAATCTTCATTAGCAACATTAGTGTATTCAAAAGATAATAGACCTTTGGGCTAAGCTTTGGAACAGCAAAACTTTTCGCTAAAAACACAAGCTACTATAGCAACTCCTTCAAAAAGCTCAATTCCCCAAAAGAGAACTCAGAAAGGAATCAATAAGAAGCAAATGCAAATAATAGCAGAAATCTGTCAAAACAGACCAGCAGGTAGAAACCGATTTTTTAGAAAATCTTCTATTGCTCAAATCAAAAGGTGTTAAACTAATGAAAGTTAGCTAACATACTGGGGGATTTATTCGTAAATTTTCATCTCAATACGATTTACAGAGACTCCTCACGAATTTTTATGGTCGAGGACAGAAATCTGTTTCGGGACAGCAACTCCCCAAATCTTCTTTCCCTCTCATTAGAGGTCATTCTTGGCACAAAAAGCAAACAAAAAGGATAAGGAGAGGTCATTACTGAAGTAATAACTTTCAAGACTCAAGAAAACTCTTGGGTTATCTCCCAAAAAGTACTTTTCTTTAACGCCTTTAAGTTAGGCACAAGAAGCAAGAAATCAAGTATTTTCAAATGAAGAAGCATTAACATCAATACTTGCAAAATCTTCAACTATGAGAGGTATCTCATCCAAATGAGTTTTGGAGGATCTCTTATCATCCCTCTTTGGTTTACTACTTTCATCAAAAGGATTTTCAAGAACAATCCAATCAAAATTCTTTTCAAAGCCCTCATGCATCCCAACAAGCTTAAAGGGTACGGGTATCTTAAATTACTCTCTAGGCTTAATTTTATCAGAAGTACCTACAACATCTACACATGAGCCTATCATACTGAAACGCTCAAAGACCTTTTTGGCTTCCTTAGCAACATCCTGGAATTCTTTGAGTAAAGTTTCAAGAATAAATTCTCTCTTTTTAGCATTCTTTTCTTCTTTTAGTTTTAGGAACAAAATTTGCATCATGATATTAAGGCTAACAAACCTAGCCTCCAACATATGAACTAAAGAAGCTGCAGCAATTTCATAATTAGGAGCAAGTTCTGCTATGGATTTATCCCCAATATCCTCATGTTTGCTAAAATGATTGAAGAATTCTTCAATATTATCTTCCCCAATTATGGAGCCACTACCTATTGCAAGATCTTTGAGGGAGAACTTGGGGAACAACATGGTGAGCTAGAGTGAGGTGGAAACTAGAGTAGGAACTATTTTTTGTGTTTTTGATAAGAGAAAGCAAACCAAACTAAACTAAAAAAATTGAGTTTTTGATAAAAAGAGGCAAACAAAACCAAGCAAAAGAAACTAAGCAAACTAAAAACAAAGTAAAGATAAATGTTAAGGAGGACTCCCCTTGTGAAGATGTCCTTAGCCTCCCCGGCAACGGCGCCAGAAAACTTGTGCTGGCGTGTTGTTGACGTGGGAGCTTCTTCTTCTTTTAGTCCCCGTCAACGGCGCCAAAAAAACTTGTTGATGCGCCTAGTTGATGTAGGTGAGCTTCGTTGGGAAACCGAGGTTATCGAACTAGTAGGAGGAAGGAAACGTCACACAAGTGTTGCGAGCAACGTGGAAACTTGCACAACACAAACTCAAGACTTTGCCCCAACGAATAGTCATGTTGTCAATCTCACCGGTTGCTGTAACAAAGGATTAACTGTATGGTGTGGAAGGTGATGAGTGGTTTGTAGCAAGTAAACAGTGGAATATGTATAAATGGTAAAGATTGGACCAGGATCCATTGTTCACTAGAGGTGCTCTCCTTAGATAAACAACATGGCATGAAGGGTAAACAAATTACAACAAGGCAATTGACAGGAACTGAGCAAGGCATAACAATTCAATACAAGACAAAAAGATCCTATGTGATTCGATTGGACAATACAACAATATACATAGACCGCCATCCAACTGCATCTATGACTAGAAGTCCACCTTCAGGTTATCATCCAAACCCCCTCCAGTATTAAGTTGCAAGGAACAGACAACTGATTTAAGCAAAGTGTGTAAGGTAAACAATCCACTTGTTCCATGAACAAGAGACCGTTGTTTTCTCCCTAGTGGCAACATCACATCTACAACTGAAGAGATTTCTGTCACTTCCCTTGGAAACTAGAGGCATGAACCCACTATCGAGCATAAATACCCCCTCTTGGAGTCACTAGCAACTACTTGGCCAAGATAGCTACTAACAACGGAGAGCATGCAAGATCACAAACAACACATACATGATAGAATCAATAAGACAAAACCATTAATCAATCTGACATAGTAGTCTCAATATCCATTGGATCCCCGCAAACACAACATGCATGATTACAAATAGATTAGATCGTGATCATGAACGAAGCTCACAAGATCTATACAAGAAAGCACAAGGAGGAGATACAACCATATAGCTACTACATGGACCCGTAGTCCAAGGTGGAACTACTCATGCTTAATACCGGAGAAGAAGGCCTCTGGGATGATATCCCCTCTCGCAGGGTGCCGGGAAGAACTACAGATCCCCCCGATCTAGGGACGATGGTGGCGGCGGCTACAGACAGTTTCGTGGAGTTTTGATCGGGTGCCTAGGGTTTCTGCATCGGGGGCTTCTTATAGGCGAAGGGGCGAGCCAGAGGGGGCACCAGGAGGCCACACCTTGCCCAGGCATGGGCCAGATCTAGCCGCGCCTAGGAGGGTCTGGCCTCCCTATGGCGCCCCTCCGTCTCGTCTTCTGGCTTCGTGTCGTCCACGGTAAAATATTGACTTTGGCTTTTGTCCCGTCCAATTCCGAGAATATTGATTTTCTGCCTTTCTAGAACCAAAAACATAAGAAAACAGGCAACTGGCACTGTGGCAACTTGTTAATAGGTTAGTTCCAGAAAAGATATAAAAACATCTCAAAGTGTAGACAAAGCAAAGCAAAGTAGATACTAAACCAGCATGGAACATCAAAAATTATAGATACGTTTCCGATGTATCAGCCCCACGTTTGGTTAGCGTGATCAACTCAGAAGTGGTACCGTAGAACGAACGGGTCCTAGGTTGGCTCAAGCAGTTCCCAAAGGTGGTCCCTGCCTGGGCCTTTCATTAGGTGAAACCATAACCAACAACATCATATTAATTACTTATCACCAACCATATTCGAGTATCATGTTCTACCTGTATGAGAGTGGTACTAAGCATGCCTACGACTCGCAAGGACAAAGCTAGCTAATCAAACAATACAATAGGATAACCAAGGCAATATAGTGGAGCAGGTAAATAAAGGAATGGTACTATAGCATCGACAATAAGGACATTAATAGATCATAGGAAGTAAGTAAAGACTATAAATGCAAAATAGGTAGAAGGGGGAGAATGCTCGCCTATGAGACAAAGTCGATGACTGAAGGCTTGTCGCAACTCGCATCCACTCATCGTCATATCCGGTGAAGAACCAAAATACTAGAACAGGCAACAGATGCAATATTTAATACTAGGGTGAAAGATTCGTCATGTTTATGATATGATGCATGACATGGTATTATGCGATCCTACTTAACAATGTTAAGCGGAATCGGGATCCCGCAAATAAATATTATGGTTCGAGTTGTTTATCTACCCCGCAATTTAAATGTTCACTTAACAAGCTAAACCATGGCATCGGTTTGCTACACAATATTAAATGGAACTGGGACAAGACAAAAGCACTTCCATATATTCCATATTTATTTACTAGATGAATCGTCGTATAACCCTGAACAATAATATATGTATGCAAGCGTGGATAATTTAATATGCACAAGTTATATTATATTTATCAAAATAGGGTATCGAGAGGGGTCACACATTTGGTTCGGAGATCTTGGTTCCGAAGGTTCGACGAGGTTCGGATCAAGGCTTTAGGGTCTCGGCAGGGTTCGGTCTTTGGCTCCTCAAGATCTGGGATAGGGGTTCCCTCTCGACGATCTTGTCGTCCTTGAGGAAGATCTTGAAGTTCCAACTTCATCAGGTAATGGTGAACTTAGCTCCGGGGTCGGTGCGGTCTTCGGATACTGCGGTTTCCCTTGGTGGTCTCGGATTTATTGTCGGCATGTCGGCGAAAAGGTCTTTTCGATGGAAAAAAACATATGGTGGCAATCTTGGCAGCGGCAGAATGACACAGAGAAGAAAACAAGGACACCACCATTCCTGTTGCACAAAAAGAAGGCTACAAGGAAGTTAAACACCACATTGGTTATGGCACACAGAAGCGACAGAAGACCAAGAAAGGGCAGGGGCCTCAGAAGGCGATGGGAAGGAGCCCGAGTACCTGCATGAGGGGTCCCATGTTCCAAGAATGGCAATTGCGTGCGAGAACACGAGCACCCAACGATGGAGTGCTAACGCACGCGCTGGACTAGTGCAGAGGAGCTCGAGGCAAGCTGGTCCCTGTCTGTGTCGCTGGACAGCGTGGGGCACGTGCAGCGGTGGGGCGAGAGGCGGAGTGAGGCGAGGGCGACCTGCGAGGCGGACAGCCTGTGGAGGGAGGGCCAGCGAGGAGACGGGCGCGGGGGCTCAAGGACGAGCGACCCAGGGCAGAGATGGAGGGGCGATATGCAGGAGAGTGCGGTGCTCGCTGGCGGCCGACAAGGAGAGGAGAGGGGCGAGGATGGCAGCAGTGACTGACATAGGGCGGTGAGTTGCTCAGGACACCGACAGAGAGGAGCTCGCGGGCGCGCAGCTGCGAGCAGAGGGAGAGATGGTGGTGCGGTGGAGAGGAGGCTGACGGGGGGCCGGCGCGGAGCTCGCTAGCGTGAGGAGAACCAGGCGGCGACGGCCAGAGGATCATGGGGGAGTGGTCGCGAGCAGGAAGACGAGGGGAATCGAGGGCGTGGGTAGGACGTGGCCAAGTGGGTCGCGTGCAGCTTATGTGGGGCATTTCCATGGACGCGTGCATCACGACAAGCGGGGGAGCGCGATGGGCTGAGCGACACGGTGAATGGAGGTAGGGCAGGCAGTTGCGTCGGTGGCTTGGTGGGGGTGCGGCAGCGGGCATGGGACGCTAGCGGCGGCCGGGTGCGTGGTGTAGATCCGGTTAGGGTTAGGGTTAGTCTAGGATTTGGGGTAGTATATGGACGGCTGGGCTTTTGGGCCTGGCTGGCTGCCTTCCCCGAAAATACTTTTATTTTTATTTGTTTTAGTTTTAAAAGGCATTTTGTAAATAGTTTTTAGACAAATAAAAGACCTAGAAAAGACCGGGGTTTTTAATTTGAAATTAGAGAAGGGGACTAATTAGAAAACAAAGTAGGTTTTTGATGAAAAGATTTAAAGGCGAAATATGCATGATGATGTCATGATGATGCGAAAAAGAAATTAAAACGCAATTTTATTTCGGAAAATTTTCTGGGGATTACATTTCCCTAGTAGCAAGAGCACATCTACAACCTTAGAGATTTTTGTCACTTCCCTAGATTAAATAGAGGCATGAACCCACTATCGAGCATAAATACTCCCTCTTGGAGTCATTAGCATCTACTTGGCCAAGATAGCTACTAGAAATAGAGAGCATGCAAGATTTCAAACAACACAGACATGATAGAATCAATAAGATAGAATCATTAACCAATCTGACATAGTAATCTCGATATCCATCGGATCCCCGGAAACACAACATGCATGATTACAAATAGATGATCTTGATCATGAACGGAGCTCACAAGATCTAAACATGCTAGCACAAAGGAGGAGAAACAACCATCTAGCTACTACATGGACTCGTAGTCCAAGGTGGAACTACTCACGCTTCATACCGGAGGCTGGCATGGTGATGATAAAGGCCTCTGAGATGATCTCTCCCCTCCGGCAGGGTGCCAGGAAGAGCTTCATATCCCCCCGATCTAGGGACGATGGTGGCGGCGGTTATGGACTGTTTTATGGAAGATTGATCGGGTACTTAGGGTTTAGGTATCAGGGGCTTCTTATAGGCGAAGAGGAAGGCCGAGGGGGTGCCCGAGGTGGCTGCACCCCCCAGGCGCAAGCCAGGACAGGTCGCGCGGCTAGGGGGTCTGGCCCCCTCGAGGCCCTTCTCCGTCTCGTCTTCTGGCTCCGTGTTCCCCACGGTAAAATATTGACTTTGGCTTTTGTCCCGTCCAATTCCGAGAATATTCATTTTCTGACTTTTCGAGAACCAAAAACAAAAGAAAACAGGCAATGACAATGTGGCATCTTGTTATTAGGTTAGTCCTAGAAAACATATAAAAATACCTCAAAGTGTAGACAAAGTAAAGCAAAGTAGATACTAAACAAGCCTGGAACATCAAAAATTATAGATACATTTACGACGTATTAAGCATCCCCAAGCATAACTCCTGCTCGTCCCGAGTAGGTAAGTGATAAAAATAATAATTTTTGAGGTGACATGCACCATCAAAATCAAGATCAAACCATTTGCAAGCATTAAAATCTAGGATCACAGAACTCTAAACATGAGGATGAAAGAAGAAGTTAGACAAAGTAACTATGCATGCAACATGAAAGGATACAAACAAAGATCATGAATAACAATGCATTGAAAGACGTTTATTTGTTTCACATGTAGAAAACATATCATAGTGGCATTCAGCTTGTCCCTCATAGAGTAGCAAAACATAATTGCATAGGACACCTTCAAAGTTCATAAGAGTGACTAGATACAAATAGTTCAAGAACAAGCAATATCAACAATATGAATCAATCAATAAGTTTTGGGACAATGCACATAGAACTAAGAATGGCAACTATGCTCTCTTAATTGGTGCCTAAGGATAGAAGGTGGAGACTCAATATAATAGTGGAACAAAGGCCCTTCATAAAGGGAAGCAGGGATTTCAAGTCTCATAAAGAGCTTTCAAAAATTATGGTACTTGTTAGATTTAAGCTCTCATTGCCCCTATCATAAGCATCTTGAAGTGATTAAGATTAAAGTGAACAAACTATGGAGTATATGCTTGAAAAAGTATAAGTTGGCAATCTCATGTCCCTTGAGTACGAGGGCCGCTCCTCATGCTACTCAACTTTAGTCACCGGTAAGTTCTTGTCATAGTAAGTACATGTGTATCATAGAGAACTGCCAACAGGGTACCCCTTGCACATGATATAGGAGCTATCCCATAATCAAAATGACAAGGCAAGCAGACAATGAGCATCTCAGCAATATTCTTATTTACCATGGGAAAATGGTGCTTTTTTCTCTCTTTCCTCTTTTCAATATGTCTCTTTTTTTATAAGAAGAAAGCTTCATAGATTGCTCAGTATGGTGATGCTGCAAGTTTCCACCATGATTAGGCAGGGCTTAGGCTAGCGGCCCAGGCGTTTCTCTAACACACATACATAACTCCATGGACTTACAAGCTTCCCTTTTATTTCACATTGACGACATCCTCAAACAAAAGAGCATGATATCAACTAGGTACAATGTACACGTGCAATGTTGAAAGAGTTCCCCATGACAACATGGTTCTGCTAATTCCAACATATAGGTGCAAGCATATATAAAATAGATGATACAATGGTTCAAGTTTATTTAGGGGCAAGAAAAAAAAGTGTGTCATCAAGTTTGTGAGAGCTTTAATCACTAAGTTTCACATAACAAGTTTAATTTGGAAGATAGATAAAACAATAATATACTTGGAATGGTGTAACACACCATGCATAGGAATTTATAGGGGATACTTTCGAATAACTTGGTTTCTTGGGAGTTGGATGCATGAGTAGAGCTTACTCATACAAGTGGAGGCTAGCAAAATACTGGGAGCGACCAACTAAGAGAGCAATAATGGCCATAATCATGCAGAGCGATAAAACATTACTAATCAAAGCATAAAGTGAGACCACAAGTCAAAAAATAAATGATCAAAGAGGCTATGGTGACTGGATCATAGTCATAACATGGTGTGAGCATGTGCCAAGTTAATCCAAACAAAGCATCAAAGGAGAATACCACAATACTATGCTTTTGTATGCTAGAACAACACATGATTCTTGCAAGGCACATTAAGCAATCCTAATTTTTTGGAACAAGTAATGCTACAGAAATAATCACTAAGCATAAGGTCAAAACAACATCTAGCATAACATGATAAAGTCTAAGTCACAGTCAAAGCAAAGTCCTCTTGTACTACTCAAGCAAGAACTTTCTACTCCTCTCCAACACCAAACAACTTATTTGAAACAACACGGTGAAAACGGGGTCGGATTACTTTATTCAAGCAAACTAAGCAAAAAAAACCAAAAACGAAAAATAAGACACTCCAAGAACAACACAACTTATGCACGAAAAAATAAAAACGAAGTGTCTAGAAAGACCTGAGATTTTTATTGATGAAGAAGGGGATGCCTTGGGCATACCCAAGCTTTGACACTTGTACTCTTGAATATTTCTTGGGGTGATACGGGGTGGCATCCCCAATCTTGAGATTTTGTCCATTCTTCATCTCATTACATCATTTTTCCTCTATACCTTCAAATTTTCCTTCATACAAAACTTCACACAATCTTCATTAACAACATTAGTGCATTCAAAAGATAACAGACCTTTGGGATTTAGTTTTAAATTAGAAAAAAATCACCAAAGACACAATCTACTGTAGAAATTCCCTTAAAAAGCTCAATTTATCAAAAAGAATCCAAAAAGGAATCAATAAGAAGCAAATGCAAATAGTGGCAGAAATCTGTCAAAACAGACCAGCAGGTAGAAACCGATTTTTTCGAAGACCTTCTGTTGCTCAAATAAAAAAGTGTTGAACTAACGAAAGTTAGCTAACAACCTGAGGGATTTATTCAGAAAATTACAGCTCAATATGACTTACATAGATATTACACGAACTTTTATAATGGAGCGCAAAAATATGTTTCGGGACAGCAACTCCCCAAATCTTACTTCCCCCTCATTAGAGGTTCTTCTTGGCAAAACAATCAAATAAAAAGGACAACGAGATGTAATTACATAAGTAATAACTTCCAAGACTCAATAAAACTATTGAGTTATCTCGTAAGAAGTGCTTTTCTTTAACGCCTTTAAGTTAGGCACAGAAAGCAAGAATCAAGTATTTTCAAATGAAGAAGCATTAACATCAAACCTTGCTTTCAAAGGAGGAGCAAAAGGCAACTTATCTTTCCTCATAGGGAAGTGTTCAATACCTTTCTTAAATGGAAATTTATATTTAATGGTGTCTTCTTTCATATCAATGATGGCACCAACAGTTCTAAGAAAGGGTCTTCCCAAAGTAATAGGACAAGAATCATTGTATTCAACATCCAAAACATAGAAATCAACAGGGACATGGGCATTATTAACCATAATAATAATATCATTTACACTTCCCATGACTTTGTTTTTAGCATTAGCATCAAGTGGGACATCCAAATAGCAATCTTCCAAAGGTGGCAAATTAAGCATTTCATAAATCTTTCTAGGCATAATAGAGACACTAGAACCAAGGTCACATGAAGCTTTGAGATCAAAGTCATTCACTTGCATATTAATAATGGGTTCCCAACTATCTTCTACTTTCCTAGGAATAGAGGCTTTGTGCTTCAAATTTTCTTCCTTAATTTTAATAAGAGCATCTTAATGTGCTGGGTGAAAGCCACATTCATATCACTAGCATTAGGACTTCTAGCAAGCTTTTGTAGGAACATAATCACTTCAGAAATATTGCAACCATCAAGATCAAAATCAAACTTAGCATCACTGGTAGTAGATTCATTGGGTTTAGGCATTGTGGTAGGAGGAATACAGACTTCTTATGGTTTAGTGGCATCCATATTGGTGGTGGTAATAGTGCACACACTTTTGTTTCTAGCAATTTCAGCTTCTCTTTCCCATTTAGCATGTAGTTGAGCTCACAGTCTAACATTTTCATCAATAGTAACTTGTATGGCATGAGTATCAGCAAAGGTACTTTACAAGGTTTCAGGTTTAGCAGCCATTTTATTAATCAAAGAGGACTATGCTTCAAACAAAGAGGAAATATTTTTCTCAACATTAATAAGCTTTTCCTCCACAGTTTTGTTGAAAGTGGTTTGTTTACTAATAAAGTCTTTAAGCATGACTTCAAGTTCAGAGGGAGCACTTCTAGTATTGTTGTTGTAGGAATTTCCATAAGTATTTCCATTATTAGGAGGATAAGTCCTATAATTATTGTTACTACCAAAATTATTCCTATAGGCATTGTTGCTGAAATTGTTATTTCTAATGAAGTTCACATCAACTTTCTCTTCTTGAGCAACCAAAGAGGCTAAGGGAACATTATTTGGATCAATATGAGATTTTCCATTAACAAGCATAGCCATGATAACATCAATCTTATCACTCAAAGAGGAGGTTTCTTCAACATAATTTACCTTCTTACCATGTGGAGCCCTCTCAGTGTGCCATTCAGAATAATTAACCATCATATTATCAATGAGCTTTGTTGCAGCACCCAAGGTAATGGTCATAAAGGTACATCCAGCAGCTGAATCCAACAGATTTCTTGAAGAGAAGTTTAAACCTGCATAAAGAGTCTAGATAATCATCCAAGCAGTAAGTCCATGAGTGGGACAATTCTTAACTAAAGATTTCATTCTTTCACAAGCTTGAGAAACATGTTCATTATCAAGTTGTTTAAATTTCATTATTTCACTTCTCATAGATATAATCTTAACAAGAGGATAGTATTTTCCAATAAAAGCATATTTGGACTTAATCTAAGAATCAATACTATTTCTAGGCAAGGATAGCAACCATTCTTTAGCTTTTCCTCTCAAGGATAAAGGAAACAACTTGATCTTAATAATATCTCCATCTACATCCTTATATTGCTGCATCTCACAAAGTTCAACAAAGTTATTTAAGTGGGCAGCAGCAACATCAGAACTAGCACCAGAAAATTTCTCTTTCATCACAAGATTCAACAAAGCAGGCTTAATTTCATAAAAGGTAGCATCAGGAGCAGGTGGAGCGATAGGTGTACTCAGGAAATCATTGTTGTTTGTGCTAGTGAAGTCACACAACTTGGTGTTCTCAGCAGAGTTCATTTTTTCAAGAGTGGAGCAAACCAACAGCAACAACAACTGGAGTAGGAACTAATTCTTTTGTGTTTTTTATAAAAGAAAGCAAACCAAATGAAACTAATTTTTTTTGAGTTTTCGATAAAAAAGCAAACAAAAAAGCCAAAGAAACTAAGCAAAACAAAAACAAAGTAAAGAGAAAGGTTGAGAAGGACTCCCCTTGTGAAGCCGTCCTTAGCCTCCTCGACAACGACGCCAGAAATAGCTTGATGTTGTGTAGCTCAAATCAGTATAGAGCTTCAATGGGAGACCCCAAGAGGAAGGTGTAGGGTTTCGTAGCATGGAAAACAAAAATTTTCTACCACATACAAACAAACAAACAAGCCAGGATCTATCTACTAGACTGTAGCAACGAGTCGATGTAATAACTCACCCTCGAAGATTCCAAAGTGTTTAACGAGAGCGGATTCTCGTGGGTGATGTAGTCGTACTTTTGCCGATCTCAAGATTGCGTAGACGATCCTTCCGACGCTGCGTTCCGGCAGCGCTCCCGCAGTCGGTCACACGTTCGGTACTCGACGAAGACCTTCCTCTCCCTTGTTCCAGCAGGCAGCGGAGGTTGTAGCACTCTCCTCGCGATTCCGGCAGCACAACGGCGTGGTACCGGAAGTAGAGGGGAGATCTTGCAGGGCTTCGCCTTAAGCCGGAGCGAGTATGGTGGACTATAAGAGAGGTCCTCGGCGATCTAGGGTTTAGACACACCAAGGAGGAGGTGCTAGGGCCGGCGGCTAGGGTTTGGGGCTTGCCCAAGTCGGCGGCTAGGGGAGCCCTAGGTGGCGGCGGCAACAGGAGGTGGCGGCGCCGAGCTAGGGTTTTGGGTGGAGATCTTGTGTCCTAGGAGGGGCAGCCCTGCCCCTCCCTTTATAGGTGGGAGGCGCTGGCCAAGGGGAGGGGAGTCCCTCCCCAACTCGGATCCCAAGTGGGCCGGCGGTGGAGGAGGAACTCCTCCCCAACTCGGTTTCCCACTTCCCCTCCACTTCCCAAAATAGCCGTTTGACTTTTCAAACTAGGATTTGATTAAACCCTTTATTTTGTTCAGCGATGACACCTAGTACATGATGCAATCATTCCAACTTGGTATAACACATTCATGTACCCTTCCCCTTCAGAGTGCCGGACATTCCGGAACCTTCTAGAACATTCCCGATGAAAACACCGGAACCATTCTCCAACTCCGAAACAGGACTTTCCTTATATGAATCTTATTCTCCGGACCATTCCAGATCTCCGCATGATATCCCGAATACCATCCGAGACTCCGAACAACATTCGGTCTCTTACTCATCATTCCATAACTACTCAAACAACGTCGAATCCTTAAGTGTGTCTCCCTACGGTTCGTGAATTATGCGGACATGATCGAGACACTTCTCCGAACAATAACCAATAGAGGAATCTGGAAATTCATATGGCTCCCACATATTTCTATGATTGCTTTGCGATCGAATGAACCACTTACATACGATTCCAATTTCCCTTTGTCTCACGATAGTTTACTTATCCGAGGTTATGATCATCGGTATCTCTGCATACCTAGTTCAACCTCGTTACTGATAAGTACTCTTTTCTCGTTCCCGTGATATGTGATCCCTTGTGAGCCAGTCACATGCTTGCAAGCTAATTGGATGACATTTCACCGAGAGGGCCCAGAGTATATATATTCATCATATGGATGGACAAATCCCACTCTTGATCCATGTGTCTCAACCAATACTTTCCGAACACTCAATGCCACCTTTATAGCCACCCAGTTACGGTGTGGTGTTTGATGTCATCAAAGCATCCTTCCGGTGAAGGTGATATGCATGATCTCATGGTCAAAGGAATTAGGTTACTATGTATCAGAAAGCATATAGCAATTGAACTATTAAAATGACTTGATCTTTATGCTACGCTTATCTATAGGAGTATGTCCATCATATCATTCTCCTAACGATATGATCTTGTTGTTAATAACATCTCAATGTTCATGATAGGGAAACCACAATCATTTATTAACCAACAAGCTAGTATTATAAAGAGGCTTTACTAGGGACTTCAAATTAGGTTTACAAATCACACAAGTATTAATGTTTCCTTGTTAATACTATTTTAGCATGAATGTAAACATTTATCATAAACACAAAGATATAATAATAACTACATTTATTATTGCCTCTAGGGCATATCTCCAACAGTCTCCCACTTGCACTAGAGTCATCTAATCTAGATTACATGGTAATATACCGAACACCCGTGGCAGTTTGGTGCTGGTCATGTTTTGCCCTCGGGAGAGGTTTAGTCAATGGATCCGCCACATTCAGATCTGTGTGTACTTTGCAAATCTTTATGTCCCCATCTTGGACATGTTCTCGAATAGCGTGAAAATGTAGCTTGATGTGCTTCAGCTTCTTGTGTGACCTTGGTTCTTACGCATTGGCTATGGCGCCCATGTTATCACAGTAGATAGACATTGGGTCCAGCACACTAGGAACCACACCCAGCTCTGTAATGAACTCTTTCATCCATATCGCTTCTTGTGAAGCCTCCGAAATAGCCATGTATTCCGATTCAGTTGAAGATCTCGCCACAACGCTTTTCTTTGCACTCCTCCAGCTAACTGCTGCACCATTCAAAGTAAATACGTATCCAGATTGTGATTTAGAATCATCCGGATTGGTGTTCCAACTAGCATCGGTGTAACCATTAACAACGAGCTATTCATCACCTCCATAAGAAAGAACCATATCCTTAGTTCTTCTCAAGTACTTAAGGATGTTTTTGACCGCTGTCCAATGATCCACTCCTGGATCACTTTGATATCCGCTAGTTAAACTAACAGCATATGCAATGTCGGGTCTAGTACATAGCCTGGCATACATTAGAGATCCTATGGCTGAGGCATAGGGAGTCTTACTCATCCTTTCTCTATCTTCTGCCGTTGTCGGACTTTGAGTTTTACTCAAGGTCGTATTGGGCAACATGGGCAAGAACCCTTTCTTGCTATCTTCCATTCCCAACCTCTTTAGAACTTTGTCCAAATATGTACTTTGTGACAATGATATTAGGCGTCTCGATCTATCTCTATAAATCTTTATGCCTAATATGTAAGCTGCTTCGCCAAGATCCTTCATTGAAAAACTATTATTCAAATATTCCTTGACACTATTAAGAAGGTCTACATCATTCCCAATCAACAATATGTCATCTACATATAGTATTAAGAATGCTATAGAGCTCCCACTCACTTTCTTGTAAATACAAGCTTCTCCATAAGTTTGTATAAAACCAAAACTTTTGATCACCTTATAAAAACGTTGATTCCAACTTTGGGATGCTTGCTTCAATCCATAGATGGACCGTTGAAGTTTGCATACCTTGTTAGCATCTTTAGGATCGACAAAACCTTTGGGTTGCATCATATACAACTCTTCATCAATATCTCCATTGAGGAATGCTGTTTTGACATCCATCTGCCATATCTCATAATCATAATATGCAGCGATTGCTAACATAATCCTCACAGACTTCATCTTCTCTACAAGTGAGAAAGTCTCATCGTAGTCAACTCCTTGAATTTGTCGAAACCCTTTTGCGACAAGTAGAGATTTATAGACAGTAACATTACCATCAGCATCTGTTTTCTTCTTGAAAATCCATTTGTTCTCGACAGCCTTTCGGCCATCCGGTAAGTCCACCAAAGTCCATACTTGGTTTTCGTACATGGATCCAATCTCGGATTTCATGGCTTCTTGCCATTTATTGGAATCTGGGCTCATCATCGCTTCCTCATATGTCGCAGGGTCATCGGCGTTATCCACCAACATGACACTCATAACGGGATCATACCAATCAGGAGTTGTACGAGTTCTCGTTGACCTGCGAGGCTCTGTAGCAACTACAACCGAAGTTTCATGATCATCATCATTAGCTTCCTCTCTTATTGGTGCAGGCACCACAGGAACTTCTTCCGGTGCTGCGCTACTCGCAATTTCGAGAGAAGGTTCGACAACCTCGTCGAGTTCTACTTTCCTTCCTGTCACTTCTTTCGAGAGAAATTCCTTCTCTAGAAAGGATCCATTCTTGGCAACGAAGATTTTGCCTTCGGATCTATGATAGAAGGTATACCCAATAGTTTCCTTTGGATATCCTATGAAGACGCATTTTTCCGCTTTGGGCTCTAGCTTGTCCGGCTGTAACTTCTTTACATAGGCTTCGCAACCCCAAACTTTAAGGAACGAAAATTTAGGTTTATTCCCAAACCATAATTCATACGGTGTCGTTTCAACGGATTTAAATGGTGCCCTATTTAAAGTGAATGCGGCTGTTTCTAATGCATAACCCCAAAATGATAGCGGTAAATCTGTAAGTGACATCATAGAACGAACCATATCTAAGAAAGTTCGATTACGACGTTCGGACACACCATTACGTTGTGGTGTTCCCGGCAGTGTCAATTGTGAAAGTATTACGCATTTCTTCAAATGCTCGCCAAACTCGTAACTTAGATATTCACCTCCACGATCAGAACGTAGAAATTTAATCTTCTTGTTACGTTGATTCTCTACCTCACTTTGAAATTCCTTAAACTTCTCGAAAGTTTCGGACTTATGTTTCATGAAATAGATATACCCATATCTACTCAAGTCATCCGTGAAGGTAAGAACATAACGATAACCACCACGTGATGCTACACTCATTGGACCATACACATCGGTATGTATGATTTCCAATAAGTCCGTAGCTCGCTCCATCATACCAGAAAATGGAGTCTTAGTCATTTTACCCATAAGACATGCTTCGCATCTTTCAAGTGATTCAAGAAGTCCATCAGAATGGAGTTTCTTCATACGCTTCACTCCAATGTGACCAAGACGACAGTGCCACATATAGGTCGAGTTATCGCTCGATTTCAAACGTTTAGCCTCAATGTTATTAATATGTGTATTTCCACTATCGAGATTCAATAAGAATAGACCATCTATCAAAGGTGCATGTGCATAAAACATATTACTCATATAAATCAAACAACCATTATTCTCGGACTTAAACATTAACTTTGTCTTTTGTCCCGTCCAATTCTGAATATTCATTTTCTGACTTTTTTGAAACCAAAAACAGAAGAAAACAGGCAATGGCACTGTGGCATCTTGTTAATATGTTAGTTCCAGAAAACATATAAAAATACGTCAAAATGTAGACAAAATAAAGCAAATTAGATACTAAACAAGCATGAAACATCAAAAATTATAGATACGTGTATGACGTATCAGTGCATAACAAAATCATGACAAAGATTGTTGTGTGTTTCACTGTTTTCAATCTGGCGATAAGTCTCAAGGAATGCTTGGATCCGATCAGGGTTTCATCTAGGCTTCAGCCGGCAACCAACATTGTCAACTTGAAAGGAAGGTTCTTGTCCCTTTTATCTTCAATGATCATGTTGTGAAGAATCACATAGGCTATCATGATAGTGTTAAAGGTTTCCTTTTTCCAGTGACGAGCAGGACTTCGAATAATAAAACCTAGATTGCAACACCCTAAAATCTCTCTTATTGTCTTCCTGGGCTGCTTCTTGCACTGTTGCAAAATGAGATTGCATTTTCATTTTAGGGTTTGTGATGGTCTTCACAAAGGTTCACCAAGAGGGATAGATCCCGTCAGCAACATAATAACCAATGCTATACTCACGGTTATTGACTCTGTAGTTGCAACCAGAGATTCTCCACTAACAAGCTTAGCAAACATAGGAGATCTCCGGAAGACGTTTATGTCATTGCAAGAACTAGGCATGCCAAAAAAAGCGGTGCCATATCTATAACTCCTGGCTGGCCCCTGCTTCTAGCACAATGGTTGGATCACAATGATGCCTGATGAACTTACCATGCCATGCTTTGGGCAGCTCTTCCACCTCCCATGCATGCAGTCAACGCTGCCAAGCATGCCCAGTCAACCTCTTGCCTCATTCATTGCCATCAATCTCTTTGTGCCCTCCTCATTTGGAGCTTGGAGGTAGGTTTACTGAATATTTTCACCACTATTTTTGCAAACAACCACACGCTCTTGAGCATGTTGTATTTGCCAGTGCAAAGGTACTCGTATGTGTAATCAGTCGAAATGGCAAAATCGAGCACCCTTATGGCAGCCGAGATTCTATTATATCAACTAAAACCTTAGAGTCCGGTAGAATTCCTACGACGAGTGACAGTATAAAATGGACGCCGAGCCCTGACGCTTATAACGCCGAAGCACACGGCTAGTTGCCGCGCTCGCGCTGACATGACAAAAAAAAGCCGCCAAGGATAACTGCATCGAGTAAGTGCAACATCGACACTTTTTTTTGTCTTGGCACAACATAATCTATAGACCTAGTCCTTCCACGGAATGACAGAGGATGCGCCTCGGTACATTACTAAAGACGGTGGAACATTAGAGTCGTATAACCGGTATTATTTACCATGTTATATGTTGGGGGTGACCCCGTATAGGGTCAAGACGGGGGAAGCCAAAAGGAGTTTCCTCGGTCTTATGCCGAGTTACTGATTATATCGGCCGAATCATGTAAAGGTCGGCCGAGATGAGCATGACCATGACCTTTACCAGATGGGTTGTACGTTATTCGGCCGATGTACGAGTCAGGTCGGCCGGGCAAGTCCGAATAAGCCATAATGCAGGTGAAGGCCGAGCCGAGTTAAGCGAGGTAGGGCCGAATAACACGAATCTTGCAGGAGAAGGAAGAACCTAAGGTCAAACCCTAGCCTCGGGCTAGGAAGAATCTGAACAGAGCCAAGCGCAAAGGACAAGGTGCAGAGTAGCAGAGGAGCAGAAGGAGGTCAAGGAGGTGACAGTCCTGGAACCCGAGGCATGCAGGTGGGGCTCTCTGGAACTTTGTCGTCATTAGAAGGGGACACAGAAAGGAGCTCGCCGAGTTACTATATTGGGACAAGCATATTCCTCGAATATGCTTGCCACGTCAGCCCTAGAGGAGCCAAGGCACCCCTTTATAAGGAGAGGATTGGGTACTGAGAAAGGGAGGAGCTCAGTTCTATACCGTTAGGCTGGTAGAAATTCATCCTCTCTTCCTGTATACAGCTCAAGGAGCACTTGTAGTCCAAGAAAGGAGAAATAAAGATCTGTATGTTAGTCATTTGTGTGTAGAATTAACTACATCTTCCCTCCCCAGATCCCTCTAGCATCCATTGGTCCCAAACTTTAGCCTACCCATGGCATCTGCCATGCCACCACCACGACAGTTGGCGCCCACCATGGGGCCAGCAGCGGTGCTAGCTGGAGTCATGATCCGGACGGGAAACTTCATCCACATTGGCGAGCGTGTTGTCTCTGGCTTAGTCCGGAGATTAGATCTCTGTGACTATGTCAGCGATAACACAGGCAGCTTCAGGGGAAAAACTCCACCGTGCAATGGCGTCTTCATCAACTTGGGCATGCACCAGATCTACGTCGGCGTCGACACCTCCGGCGTTTATCCTCACCAAGTTATTGTTGCAGGAGAGCCTCACCTTAGCACTGCAAACGGTCCGCATGGAGAACGCCCCGTCGGCAGCGTCGAGGTGATGGTCGCAGCCGGGGTGCAGGTGGGAGCAGCAGGCGCCGGATCAAGCAACGATCCGACGACGGGAGTGCATGTGACCACAAAGCAGGAAGCTCCACCGCCCACCGAGGTAAATCCTTCGGCAACCAACCCAGCCGAGGTGCAGGAGACGACCCCGAAGGCGCCAAGGGTAAGATGGCCACCTCTGGAAAGACCAGAAAATATTCTCCAGGAAACTATAGATAATCTGACCACGCCTGTAGCGCCGATACTTGACCCGGCTAATGCTCAGGAAGAATTAGAAGAAACCAGGCAAAATGTACTGGTAGAGGCAAAAAAGGTGTCGGCATTGCGGGAGTCCTTAAACAGGACCCTACGAGAATATGGTAAGGCAAACAAGCTTGACGTCGCCCCTGAGCGGGTTGATGAATTAAGATTGAGAGGGAAGAACCTCATGGATGATATCAATAAAGAGCATGAGACTCATAAGGCAGATTCAGTCGATCTAGGCTTGCCGAGGTATAGCACCCCGGCAAAGAACCTAAGGGCGGCAAATGCCGCTGCACTAGAGTTAGAAGGACTGACCGGCGAAGCCCGGCAGAAACACCAGGAAAGAGTGAATGAGCTGGTGCGCATTACAAACCAGCAGAATGAAGAAATGCTCAGGGCAGACCCGGCAAGGCCTGGTGCCTCGCGTATGGTTCATTCGGCTGGTGCAGCACCCGCCCTATTAGTGGCAGCAGCATCCTCACCCGGAAACAATGCGCGAAAAGACAGAGCAGTAACTTCGGGAAAAAGAAATAAGCAAATTGTTCTGTATGATCCGGCAGTAGCCGGAAAAGCAAATGAAAATAGAGGCAATGTGATCCAAGGTAACAGTTGCGAAAGAAACCCCGGCCGTGCCGACAAAGGCAACGGAAGCCGAGGTAATGGGGATCTCGGAAGAGGAAATCATGAGAATAATATCCCGGCAGAAGGAAGGAGGGATCCGCCGCCCAATCCTCAGCCGAGATATGAACCTCGGCAAGAAAGAGAAGTGAGACCAGCTCGCCACAATCAGGTGAATGAGAGGTACAATGATGGTTATTCAGATATGGAGTACGCAGGGCATGCTGGAAATGACCATTATGGAATACAGGAAAGAATCATTTACAGAAACTTGCCGTCAAATGACGCAGGATCAAAATTGGACAGGTTGTACCGGTCTGAGTTGTTGGAGGAGCAAGGTCCCCCGGGTCCGACATGTTTCGGACCCCGGATCATGGGCGAGCCGCCTGTGCCGAATTTTCAGCTAGCGAGGGGCATGAAAACATACAATGGGAGCACCAAACCACAAGACTGGTTAATTGACTATGCCACTGCAGTAAAAATAGCTGGCACAAACCTGCGATGGGCAGTAAGATATGTTCCGCAAATGCTGGAAGGGCCGGCCAGAGTATGGCTGAATAATATGCTAGCGGGCAGTATCAATTGCTGGCTAGATTTTGAGGAGATGTTTGTCAGCAACTTTACCAGCACTTACAAGAGACCAAACAGGCCACAACAACTTGCAATGTGCAAGCAAAGGCCGAATGAGACAGACAGAGAATTCTTGACTCGGTGGTGTAACCTCAGGAACTCATGCGAGGGAGTTATAGAATCACAAGCGATAGCTTGGTTCGCTCAAGGATGCCATTATGCCAGTGTATTGTGGCAGCGACTGCAAAGAGATATGCCAACTACTTTGGCGGAAACCATCAGGATAGCGGATTCGTATGCATTGGGAGATCCGATGCAACCAGAGCTGATGTCGGCAGACCATCGGGAACATCAAGATCACTATGCAAGAGATACGGCCGGATCATCGAGGCGCAATGAGTTCAGAGGAAGAAGAAGAGAGGAAAGACCAGATTACAGATATGCCTCCAATCAGGTGGCAGCGGTAGTGCAAGATCAGCCGAGTCACAGAAACAGTCAGCGGCAGAAGAATGGTCCTCAGCAATGGACACCAAGGAATGAAGGGAAGAGATAGTGGACATCAGAACAGAAGAAGCAATGACAAGAAAGGCCGAAGTACACGTTTGAGTCCATGTTGGATCAACCGTGTAAGTTTCACACTCCAAACCCGGCCAAGCTGGCCAATCATACAACTCGGCAATGCGCCTGGATGAAAAATGCAATGGGTAACCCGGCAGGAATGCAAGCACCTTCCCATCAGGCACATCAGCAGCAGCAGCCGCAGTTGACTGGAGCAAATGCACAACAACTAATGTTACCCCCAACTCCCCCGAGATATGATAACTCGGACCGGAGAGATGCGGTGCATCAAGTGATAAATCAGGGTCAGGATGGAAGGACAAACCCCGGAAATAATGGACGCAATGATTACATGGAACATCATCAATCATATTGTGTGTTCACAACAGAATAGCAAGACAGGCAAAGTGTACAACGCCGGCATATGGAAGTAAATGCAGTTATGCCGGTAGTGCCAAGATATGCGCCTTGGTCAAATCAAGAAGTAACTTGGAGCATAAAGGATCATCCCAAAATAATGCCAAATCCGGGGTCGTACGCACTCGTACTAGATCCGACCTTTGTCGGACCCAGCATTAATGTGAAATTTTCAAAAGTACTCATTGACAATGGGAGTAGTATCAATATCATGTACAAAGATACAATGCATAAACTCGGAATATCACAGAATATGCTGCAATCCACAAGAACCACATTCCATGGAATAGTGCCTGGAATTTCATGCGAACCCATTGGGAAGGTTCGAGTAGATGTTTTATTCGGCACAAGGGATAACTGCAGAGCGGAAAATTTGGAGTTTGAGGCGGTGGACCTAGAAATTTGCTATCATGCTTTACTCGGTCGGCCAGCATTGGCCAAATTCATCAGCAGCTGCCACATAACTTACTTAAAAATGAAGCTACACGGACCTCAAGGGGTGATAACGGTAGCAGGAGATTACAGGAAGTCGATGGAATGTGCCTCGGCCAGATCAAACCTGGCCGAGTCATTGGTGATCGCAAGAGAAAAAAAGAAGGATTCAAGAGGTAGCGGCTCTTGCCTAGTCGGTGCAACTGAATATGCCGGCATTGGCCAACCCGCATGGAAGCGTTTCTTTCCAGCCGACTAGAGAAACGAAAAAGGTCCAGATAGATGAGCAGTTCCCAGAACGGACCAAAACCATTGGTGCCGGCCTAGATGCCAAATAGGAAGGCAAGCTCACCAACTTCCTCCTTGAGAATTGGGACATCTTTGCATGGTCAACTCAAGACCTGCAAGGTGTACCGAGGGAGTTGGATGAGCACTCTCTGCATGTAAGACCAGGATAAAGGCCGGTGAAGCAACCTCTCTGCCGCTTCGCCGAAGACAGGAGAAAAATAATAGGGGAAGAAATAGCTCGGCTCCTTGCGGCCGGGTTCATCATGGAAGTGCTTTATCCGGATTGGCTGTCAAACCCGGTGTTAGTAGAAAAGAAAAAGGATGATCCAAATGTAGCCGTCGTATGGCGAATGTGTATTGACTACACGAACCTGAACAAGGCGTGTCCCAAAGATCCTTTTCCTTTACCTAGAATAGACCAAGTCATTGATTCGACCGCTGGTTGTGAGCTGTTATTACCCCGTACGGGGCTTATTGCTATCGTACCATGCTATTCGGCCTGCGTAACGCAGGGGCAACATACCAGAGATGTATGCAAAAATGTCTACATGACCAGATAGGGAAAAATGTACAAGTATATGTAGATGATGTGGTTATCAATACCAAAGAGAGCAAAACTCTAGTGGATGATATTCGGCAGACATTCGCGAACTTAAGAAGGTTCCGAATGAAGCTTAACCAGGAAAAATGCACCTTCGGTGTACCAGCTGGAAAACTACTCGGTTTTCTCGTATCTAGCCGAGGTATAGAGGCCAACCCAACTAAGATAAGAGCGGTAGAAAGGATGGAATTGCCGAGATGTCTAAATGACGTACATAAGTTCACGGGTTGCCTGGCCTCGCTTAGCTGATTTGTATGTCGGCTGGGAGAGAAGGCACTACCACTATATCAACTGATGAAAAAATCTGATAAGTTCGTTTGGACACCACAAGCAGATAATGCATTTCATGAACTGAAGAAGATGTTGGTCACAGCACCAATCCTGGCCTCTCCATTGTCAAAAGAGCCTATGTTACTTTACATAGCCGCCACAAACAGAGTGGTAAGTGCGGTGATCGTTGTGGAACGAGTTGAAGATGATAAATCAGTACAAAGGCCGGTATATTACCTAAGCGAGGTACTATCAGCCTCAAAACAAAATTACCCACATTATCAGAAGATGGCATATGGAGTATACATGTCGGCAAAGAAACTTAAACATTACTTCAAAGAGCACCCGATCAAAGTGATCTGTGAAGCGCCCATAGCCGACATATTGAGCAACAAAGATGCAAGCGGCCGAATAGCAAAATGGGCAATTGAATTGTCACCTTATGCTCTGCAATTCGATAGGCGAGATGCAATCAAATCTCAGGCTGTGGCCGACTTCTTTGTGGATTGGGCCGAGGTACAATATGAGCCACCATTACCAGATCCGAATTATTGGACAATGCACTTCGATGGTTCCAAGCCGAGGAATGGCTTGGGGGCAGGGATAGTGTTAACCTCGCCAAAAAGAGATCAACTGAAATATGTGCTGCAGATACATTTTGCCGCATCAAACAATGTAGCCGAGTACGAAGCACTCGTCCATGGATTGAAGGTGGCAAAAGAGACTGGTATACGCCCGATCTTATGCTACAGAGATTCAGATCTAGTAGTACAATAGGTATCAGGCAATTGGGATGTGCTAGATGCCAATATGGCATTATATAGATTCCATGTGCAAAAACTCAGTGGATACTTCGATGGATGTGAATTTCATCATATACCTCGGGCAGAAAATGATGCCGCAGACACGCTGTCAAAACTCGGATCAACAAGGCAATCAATTCCCCCAGGTATCGCCCTAGAGCACCTGAGAAAACCATCAATAACACCATCACCAGAGTCCGAATCCATCTTTATCCCGGCGAAATCAAGAGAAGATAGTATGCCGATGGAAGTTGATAAAGAATGTAACCCGGAGTTTCCAAAAGTGAACTCGGCCGACACACGAATGGATATGGAAAAATCCGAGGTGTTTATGTCGGCGGAAAATATGGAAATTGATAGTGAGATTATCCTAGAGAAAATCATGCCAATGTGGGCGCAACCCATATTTTCCTTCCTCAAGGATGCGACTTTGCCGAATAACGAGGTACTGGCTAGACAGATAGTGAGAAGAGCTAAATCTTATACAATCATAAACAATGAGCTATATAAAAGGAGCGTCACAAGCATACTGCAAAAATGTGTGGATTCGGCGGAAGGCCAGGAGATTCTCCTAGATATACATCAAGGAGAGTGCGGGCATCACGCTTCTTCTAGAGCTTTAGTGGCCAAAGCATTCAGGCATGGATTTTATTGACCAACAGCGTTGAAAGAGGCCAAAGAATTGGTGGAGAAATGTAATGGTTGCCAGAGATATGCCAGCAAGATACATATGCCAGCGTCCGAGTTAAAAACGATACCAATTACTTGGTTGTTTTCTGTATGGTGCTTAGATATGGTGGGACCATTCAAGCCGGCCCGGGGCGTGATGACCCACATTTTAGTCATGGTCGACAAATTCACAAAGTGGATTGAAGTGAAACCAATAAAAAAATGTGATGGACCAACAACAGTAAAATTCCTCAAAGATATTATCTTGAGATATGGTTACCCACACAGTGTTATTACAGACAATGGCACAAACTTTGCTGAAGGGGCCTTTGCTAGATTCTGTCAAGAAAAACACATAAGACTAGATGTCGCCTCAGTGGCTCACCCAGCAGCTAATGGGCAAGTAGAAAGATCCAATGGACTAGTATTGTCTGGAATAAAACCCCGACTCGTCGAACCACTGCAAAGGTCGGCAGGGTGTTGGATCGAAGAACTACCAGCTGTACTATGGAGCCTCAGAACTACATTTTTTCTGGTATACCCTGTTGAAATAGGTCAACAGGGTATACCCCATTTTTTCTGGTATATGGAGCAGAAGCCGTGCTTCCAGCCGACATAATACATGACTCGCCAAGAGTTACCCAGTATACAACCGCTGAGGTAAATGAGATAGCTCGGCAAGATGATGTTGATCAGCTAGAAGAAGCCAGGGAGTTGGCACTATCAAGATCAGCTATTTATCAGCAAGACTTACGACGATATCACAGTAAGAAAGTCAATCCACGAGTGTTTAAAGAAGGAGATTTGGTCCTTCGGTTAGTGCAACGCACAGCCGGCATGCAAAAACTATCGCCCCCATGGGAGGGACCATTCATCGTGAGGAAAGCATTGCGCAATGATGCATATTACCTAATTGACGCTCAGTCATCAGAAAAGAACAAGGCAAACAAAGCTGGTGAGGAATCGAAAAGACCATGGAACATAGCTTTACTTTGTCCATTTTACTCATAGGAATCATTTATGATACGTTGTAATGTGACGCTTCAGGTCAAAGTATCGACTATGTATTAAACCTCGGAACCTTGAGCAGTGACTCGGGGACTGCCCTATGTTATTTCTTATTTTGGGTTATGTATCAAACCTCGGCACCTTGAGCAGTGACTCGGGGACTGCCCTATGTTATTTTTCATTTTGGGTTATGTATTAAACCTCGGCACCTCGGGCACTGACTCGGGGACTGCCCTATGTTATTTCTCATTTATGGGTTATGTACTAAACCACGGCACTTTGAGTTATGCACTTTGAGCAGTGACACGGGGACTGCCCAACGTTATTTTTTATTCCTGAATTATGTGTTGAATTTCAGGACCTCGAGCAGGGAACTCGGGGACTATAATATATTATCCCTTATCGCGAATTAGGTATTAAAAGCTCGATTTCTAGAGCACTCACTAGGGAATTGCCCCATGATGGTCACCTGTCACAAAAATGGGCATTAAACTTCGACACCCCGAACGGTAGGTCAAAACTTACCTTGAACGATATTATTTCGTTTTCCCCAAATATGGGCTTCGGGATTTATAGCTCGGATAGAGATCAACAACACAATGGTTGAGCCGTCGAACTTATAAAGGCCAGGCAAAATTAAACGCCGAACTAAGGTGGGTCAAATGAAAACACGCAATCCGAACTCATGAGATTCAAGGCCACCAAAGCAAAGATTTAAACCAACAAGATCTGTTTAGACAGACTAATAACAATCACCATCATACGTGCCTCAGCGGCAAAAGGAAAAAGAGGTTCATACCACACAGAGAGTCGGACAATTGTTTCACACACATCATACGCCAGGCATACCGGGGATAAGAAATAACTTAAAGTTTTTTGAACCTAAGGGGCAGCGAGTTGGTCAGGCACTAGGCGCTCCGAGGTAGACGACACCTCGGCCGAAGTTGCTTCGCCCTCCATAGAACCAGGAGCGACTTCGGGGGAAGCCCGGGGCTGTTGAGAAACATTAGCTTGAGCTTGAGAATACCCAGTCCCTTTGGAGGATGATCGCGTGCCGCCGTCCCCATCTGAGCTTGCGCTGGAATCACCAGAAGTGTCCGAGTCGCCCTCATCCTCGTCCTGGTCGGCCGAATTATCATCAGAGGCATCTTCGACTTCGACGTCATCCGCCGGGTTAGAAAGGAAACTCGGCCCTTCAATCCAGTTATGCATGTCAGCATACTCAACAAGCTGGGACGCACGAGCTTGTCGGCGAGCGACGAATTCTGGATCCTCAACCCAACGGGAGCCAGTGTGCAAATTTATCAAGGTATCGAGCGAAATATCCTCATACCATGACATAATGACTGTGAGTGCCATATCAGCACCAGCTCGTCCAGCGGACTCCCTCCAGAGATTTAACTGGTTCTGGGATACCATCAATCTTTCCACCAGTATCTTGATCTCATCAATATAAGGAGTTCCAGAAGTATTCGGCCAGAGAACATGGTAGGCCCGGATGGCTGCCTGCACCAAATCCCTGCCCATAATCTTCATCGGACCAATGGCAACCAAGAAGTCTTCCATCGAGTATTCTGGGCTCGCATCTGCGGGGACACCTCGGCGCACACGATCATTAATCACCGCTCTAGAGCTCACGGGCTTAGCTTCTGGAAAATGGTCTACGCAAAATAAAAGTATATCGGTCAACAGTAAGAAAGAGAAGAAGATAATTCGGCCACGGTCAGAGACTTACGATGAATATAGCTTAGCATTCTCTGAAGATCTTGAGCCCAATCACCCTTGGCCTTCTCAAAGCGAGTGATCTCCTCGCTCATCGCCCGTGTCTTGAGTTCGGCAGCCTCGAGGAGTTCTTTATTTTTCTGCAATTGCAGAGCTAGCCGATTCTTCTCTTCGGAGAACTCCTGATCAACTTTCTCTAACTCAGACTTCTGAGAGAGCTTGAGGGACTCCACCTCGGAGCGCAAGCAAATTCTCTCGTCATCTTTATCTTTCAGCTGCGCCGAGTGAGTAGCGGCTTGTTCTAAAAAATGCAGCATCTTATCAGGCATGGGTATGCATTCTTGATGTGACGCTGCAAGAGTTTGTAACTCGGCTATACCAAAGCCAAAAGGTTAAAAGAAACCCGGGATAAGTTTCGAACAGAAATCTGTAAAGAAAAAGGGTAACTAACCTTCCAGGGCCTTGACTTTCTTCTCAAGATGGATATTAAGATTGTTGATATTACCTATTCACCAGCAAAATGAGCTAACACCTCAAGTCCAAAACAATAAGAACTTTAGGGACAATACAAAAGTTTGTTAACTTACCAGCTTTCTTCACCACGGGAATGACTTTTTTCATACTTATCTTGCAATTTCTTATGTGCGAAAAGCAGCCTTTGGAATTCGGCGGTCCGCCGATCATGCGCAACATAAGCGACAAAATAAATAGCAGTGAGATACTCGAAGCTAAGATAGATCCAAATCAAGCAAAGCTTAACTCGGACCTAGGTGGCTGGATATTCGAAGCTAAGCCAGATCCGAATCAAGAAAAGCTTAACTCGGACCTAGGTGGCTGGATATTCGAAGCTAAGCCAGATTCGAATCAAGCAAAGCTTTACTCGGACCTAGGTGGCTGGATATTCGAAGCTAAGCCAGATCCGAATCAAGCAAAGCTTTACTCGGACCTAGGTGGCTGGATATTCGAAGCTAAGCCAGATACGAATCAAGCAAAGCTTAACTCGGACCTAGGTGGCTGGATATTCGAAGCTAAGCCAGATCCGAATCAAGCAAAGCTTAACTCGGACCTAGGTGGCTAGATATTTGAACATTAGGACATATCCGAATTAAGCAAAGCATAACTCAGATCTAGCTGGCTGGATATTTGAACACTAGGACATATCCGAATTAAGCAAATCATAACTCAGATCTGGATGACTGGATATTCGAACACTAAGACAAAACCGAAACAGGCAAAACCTAATAAAACTTCCAAACGAATAACTGCAAGCTTCGGGGACTAGAGTATATATAATATCATTCGAATGACTAATCGAACGTCAATAAAAACAATTACCTCGTTCATCTTATCGCAGTCAAGCACGATCTTGGAAGCCAGATGCACGCGACTGCTGATGTCAGAAAGTTGAAATGGCTGACTGCTTGGATTACCCTCGAGCTGATCAGCAGCGTTCCAGTTATTGGCATACTCAACCAACGAGCCGAGGTTGTTCCCACTCTCAGTACGAGTAAGGACTTTACCTCGGATGTGTTGTGTAACCACCGTCGCCGCGTGACTCTTGTGAAGAGCGAGCTGAGTATCAGTGGCCGGGGTGACAACGGTCTTGGCAGAAGAAACCCCCTTGCGGAGCACATCAGCAATTGTAGGCTGAGAAGAGATAGCAATCCATTTCTGAGATGAGGGAGGTTTGGTGACGACGACCTTCTTGGCCTTAGAAGAGGCGTCGGCAGGAGCCGTTACCTCGGCACTAGGGGTGGTATCTTTGGAAACATGAGGAACTATAGTTTCTAAGGGCGCCGAGATGGTGATATCCTCGGCTGGAGTTGGAGTTGTGGTTGAAACTGCGCGGGCCAAAGGAGTCTCGGGGGAAACTCCGGGGTTCACGATGGGGGCAGCAGGTTCGGAAGGAGGATCAACTGTCCGGGTTATGTTGGCATCAGCAACGGTAACCATGGGTGCTTCTTTTCGAGGTAATGTTTGACTCGGAGCAGGAGGAGAGTCCACGCGAGCTGGATTAGGAACTCTGGTATCTTCGGGAGGCGGAGGAGAAGGCAGTCGAGTAGTATGACTCGTCATGCTTGGACCACTGGGCTTAACAGAAAGAGGAGCGCTGCAAAAAGCACAGAAAGTCAAATCAAAGGACGGAAAAAGAGAAACAAGAAATACAAATGAAAATGAGCGTACCCAGTAACTCCGGGCATAGTTTTACACTTCGGAAGGTGCTGGGATGACTTTTTAGTTCGCTTCTTGGGAGCGGCTTCGGAGACACCCATTGGAGCGGCACGCTTCCGCGAGGTAGCAGGAGGTTGGGAGGCGAGAGGCTCGGCATCGTGCACCTGACCGGCCTGATTAGCTGGGGAAGTAGAAGCCGGAAATGCATAAGAGATAGGCATTGCGGCAACTACCTCAAGAATTTGGACATCATCCGAATCACCTTCCTCCTCGTGAGCCGAGGTCTTGCCACGAGCACGAGCCGGAGCGAGGTCCGACTTGGGAACGAACTCCTCCGAGTCAGGTTCCCCGCTATCCGGGGTGTTCCGATCTGCAGTCCACGGGAGGGCCAAAACCTCGCCATCTTCAATCTTCTGCTCCACAAATCTCTGCAAGAAAAGAGACAAAGGAATTAGCAAAAGGAATCACAAACGCAATTGGGGGGCAAAACATAAATGAGTGAACTTACCTCGGGAGGGGGATTCCCGCGGGTGAACGGCTTCAGTCCCCAGGTCCAATCCTCCGGCATTTCCGTCTTAAAGATAGATCGGACACGCTTAAAAATAAGATAATTGTCGAGATAAACCGTTCAGACTCGGTTGGGATCAAGGGGACCGCTCATATAGCAGAGCTTGTGCGTGCGTTGCTAAAAAGGGCAGATCCGGCTGCTGACGAAGGTGGTCATCATATCCTCGCTGCGTAACCCAGCGCGGATCAGCTCCTTCAGCCGAATCTCAGAGGCCTCGGCCAAAGCATGGCTCTTCCTGGGATTATAAGTCCAGTTCTTCTTGGAAGGGGGGCCGATGGAGAAAGCAGGGAGCCGAATCTTATCGTCCTTCCCAGAATTCTTGACATAGAAAAACGATCTATGCCATTTCTTGCATGACTCAAGACCAGCAACGCGAGGAAACTCGGATTTCCTCTGAGGTGTGATGGACGCTGCTCCACACTGGGTAAGCAATTTCTCGGAAGGATGAAGGGATTTGTCTGGAACGACATTGGATCGGATCTGGAAGAACTTGGACCATACATGCACAGACGGCCAGAGGCCGAAGTATCCTTCCAAAGCCGAGATAAAAGCGGATAGAGAAGCAATGGCGTTAGCCGGAAGATGATGCGGCTGCAGGCCGAAGTAATCGAGGAATTCCCTAGCAAAATCCCTGAGGGGAAGAACAAACCCGCGAGCGAAATGGGACATAAAAACGACGTACTCACCCTCGTTAAGAACGGGAGAAGATTCGCTGTCGGGTAAGCGACAGGCTACCTCAGAAGGAATTCGGCGAGTTCTAACTAACCACTCAACCTATCGGCGGGTAACGGTGGAACCTTGCCAGGATCCCCGCTCTGGGCCAGACGCTGCATCGTCATCCTCGATGAGCGTGCCGCTATCGGAGGTTGACATAGGGTCGCAGGAGGAGTCTACGGAAGAGGAACTAGCGGCGGAGAAAAGCCTAGAGGTGCAGGGCCCCGTCGTGGTCCTAGGCAAAAACAGCGGCGGAGCGGAAAAGGAACCTCCGCGGGGAGCCTAGAGAGCAGCAGACGCGTCTAGAGAAAAATCTAGGGAATGAAACCACAGAGAAACTCACCGGCGACGGCGCCGGAGCAAGTGTACGGGGACGAGGTCGACGGAGCAGAGGGATTAGGGCCTCGCCGTCGAAGATTCCGACGAGCGCGCGGTCGCAGAAGCACGAATAGGCGCAAGGGCGAAAGGAGGAAGAAGGGCAACAGTGAGCGAAGAAGGAAAGTAAAACCTCTAGCCCCGTGCCCCTCTTTATAACCGCGTGGCCTTGGTGGTAGTGGGATTGTGCATGCGGGTGATAACCGTGTAGATCGTGTATGCGGCGTAACCGCTCGCGGCTGAGTGGAGCCACACCTACGACCACGCGACGCAGGAGAGGATCAGGCCTCCTGACCGTTGCGGTGCGCGAGGCGTCGCAGTGCCGACACGACAGGCGCAGTAATCATTGTAGCGCTGTCAACGGGAACTATAGAGGAACGAAAAACTAGAGGAATAATGTTGAGTGTTAGACGTAGGATGAGCCGTACACAAGAAGCTACGCGAGAGAGTAACTCGGAAATAAGGAGAAATGAGTATTCGGAAACTGATGTGACCCGGCCGAGGTACAGACCGGACCACACGAGCTTCGGGGACTAATGTTGGGGGGGTGACCCCGGATAGGGTCAAGACGGGGGAAGCCAAAAGGAGTTTCCTCGGTCTTATGCCGAGTTACTGGTTATATCGGCCGAATCATGTAATGGTCGGCCGAGATGAGCATGACCATGACCTTTACCAGAGGGGATGTACGTTATTCGGCCGACGTACGAGTCAGGTCGGCCGGGCAAGTCCGAATAAGCCACTACAAGGAATGTGTTATTCTATGACCTTCTAATAGTGACTGTGGACAAAATCGTCATAGAATTATGACGATTTTGCACTAAATGTTCGTAAGCTATTTAGGAGGTTCAAAACCTTAGAAAATTACGACGATCTTGCTTAAAATCGTCATGGTTTTATTAGCTCAAATCGTCATAACCCAGTAAATGCATCTCGGGAGGTATTGGTAGCTCACTATGACGATTTTAAATCGTCATATCGTCTAAATTAGAAAATAAGAGGTTGGCCACGTCAACAATTGTGCCTACATGTCATGTCTGTGTGTCACTTTATATTCATGTATTAATTAATTGCCTTGTGAATTATTTCCAAAAAAAATCTAGACAGTGATTTGAACTCGCGACCTCCCTCTGTTCACGAGCGCACCTTACCACCAGACCACAAGTTCCTTGGTAGCATATTACTACCATGACCTAATGAAGAAACACAAATCCCACCCCGCCCGCTGCATCACCAAGTCCCCACTACCCAGACCCACGCAACCACCTACCTCACTCCACGTCCATAGATCACAGAAACCCTAGGCCTATCCTCCCCTCCACCGCTGCCACCACCTCGTAGCCGCCCCTGATGCCCACCTCCTGCCTCTCCGATTCCCCTGATGCCCACCTCCTGCCGCTCCGATGCCCCTGATCCCTCGCGCCGCCCCTGATGCCCACCTCCTGCCGCTCCGATGCCCATATCGCAGCAGATCCCCACTCCCTCGCACAGCCAGACCCACCCACGAGTGTCGCCGCCTCCCTCCTCTCCTCTCCCACCCACCCACGAGCCCCGCCTCCACTCCACCTTGATATGATCCCCTCCACATCTCCTTCTTCCCCAGCTAGCCACCAGCGCCCCTCCTCCCCTCGGTACTACCTCCGCCCCAAACCATCTCCTTCCGTCGCCAGGATCTCCTTCCGTCGCTAGTTCGCCCCGCCTCGCCCCTCGATCTACCAAGTGAAACTACCCGCCTGCGCTTCCCAAGGCTAGTCCGGCCGCCCCACTGCCTCGCGTCGGCCGGATCCATCTTCTCGGGAGCTCGTCGTCCAGACCAGGGGTCCTACCTCTCTCGGTTCCTAGGGACGCCTGTCGACTTGCAGAGCGACGAGTTGAAGGTCCTCCACTACTTCCTCAGGCACTATATGGCCTTCCACGGACCTTCCACAGCGAGCACGACCAGGACGTCAAGCGCCTCTACCAAACCTACAAGCAGTACCCCAGGCATGATGGCACCGTGTCCCTCGACGCCCTCAGGATGCGCTCCATCACCACCATCCTCCTCTGCTCCGGCCGAATCAGGTACTACCACTACTCCTCCGTAGTTTTTCTGAGCAGTTGTTTTGTTTGCGACGCCCAGCTTTCGACGTTATAGTTCATTTGCGACGCCCAGCTTTGCGACGATCTCAAAATCGTCATAGAATCGTCATAAACGGACTGTTATGACGATTTTGTGACGAAAATTGAGGGTCATATATAGCCAGATTCCTTGTAGTGAGCCATAATGCAGGTGAAGGCCGAGCTGAGTTAAGCGAGGCAGGGCCGAATAACACGAAGCTTGCAGGAGAAGGAAGAACCTAAGGTTAAACCCTAGCCTCGGGCTAGGAAGAATCTGAACAGATCCAAGCGCAAAGGACAAGGCGCAGAGCAGCAGAGGAGCAGAAGGAGGTCACGGAGGTGACAGTCCTGGAACCCGAGGCATGCAGGTAGGGCTCTCTGGAACTTTGCCGTCATTAGAAGGGGGACACAGAAAGAAGCTCGCCGAGTTACTATATTGGGACAAGCATATTCCTCAAATATGTTTGCCACGTCAGCCCTAGATGAGCCAAGGCACCCCTTTATAAGGACAGGCTTGGGTACTGAGAAAGGGAGGAGCTCACTTCTATACCGTTAGGCTAGTATAAATTCATCCTCTCTTCCTGTATACAGCTCAAGGAGCACTTGTAGTCCAAGAAAGGAGAAATAAAGATCTCTATGTTAGTCATTTGTGTGTAGAATTAACTACATCTTCCCTCCCCAGATCCCCTAGCATTCATTGGTCCCAAATTTTAGCCTACCCATGGCATCTGCCGTGCCACCACCACGACATTATACCTTCCGGCGTCATAGAAATTTAATTACATTAGCAATAATTAATTTATGTTGCTAATTATATTGGAGTTCAAATTTTTTATTTTATTGATTAATAAAATATTAATTACGTCATATTACACTCTATTTTATCCCATCTAATCATTACATTAGGGCTAAATATGCTAATATCATAGAGGGTCTTAAGTCCCTCTCTATTCAGTAGATATACCTGTAAAAATTAAAACTACGCCTAATTAGGAGAAATGTCCTATATAATACTAGAGTTCTTGATCACTTCTCGATTCCGTTCGACATCAACATCACGTATGCGCTAAAGAATTTATGCGCGCTAACATCATCAAAATGGATTTTCCTTCGAGCACACTCCATATGCACAAGGGAAATGATTAAGAGGAAAAATAACAAAGCAGCGGATCTAAAAGGACATACCGACCCAAGATGTGTAGAAGGATGAGGAAAAACTTCCGGATCAGACAAGTCAATGGAGGAGAACGGCAGGGCCACGGAAGATCTTGCACATGGAGTTGGGTTCGAGAGTTGGAGGTGACGGGTCAGGTTGGGACTGAGAGTAGGATTAGTTGCTAGGGTTCCCTCTGTTATATAGAAAGCGAGGAGCGGTGAGTGGCAAGTTTGGACCATTTGAGCACGTGCGGTCTAGGCATCCAGCTTTTTGGCCCGTATTTGCTCAAAAGGGCCATAAAGAAATTGATCAACACTTTCCCTCTTTATATAACTGCACACGAGAACGATGGGAGGAGGCACACGAGCATGCTTTAGTTGAAGGAGAGAAAATAACATGATTATGAGACACTAACTGCTACCAAATTTATTTTTCGAAAAAAACACGTCCGGACTTAAACACGTTCGGACTTAAAAACACGTTCTTTTATGATAAATAAAAGAACTATGCAAAATATAAACAGTCCACTCCAACAACTTGGCTGTGGTGGGTCTCACCATTTAGTGTGATGTGTTTGACCGGTCAGCATAACTCTTACCTTTCACATTGCAATGTTAACTGTCTACATCGATCTAATGCGGCATTAGATGGCGTCGGGCTTGGTGGTCATGTACCACGATACTGAAATCCGTCGGTATTGAGTCTGCCATGACTTATAAGTAGCCACCATGATAAAATGGTCCCGCGATTACTCATCCGTTGGTTAAACACTATTTGTAGGTACTTTTCTCTTGTGCTAACCCAAATAAGTGCCAAGAACGGGGGTTATTTTTGTAGAGTGAAGAAACAACAATTCGCTTCACATGCCTCAAATATAAGCACGAGAAGCTCTCTTCTCATTCGATACCGCCGGTGAAAGAGATGGGGAGGATATGTCGGTACCTCAGCAAAATAATCCTCCATGAGCATGTTGTGGTCGCGAACCCGGTTGCTGGGATACACAGACGGTCGATGGTGGATCCTAGATGCCATTTTCATGTTGTTCTCTTTGTCTTCAAGGTTTGCACTGCTACCATCAACATGATGTCTTCAACATCGTCGTGGTTGATAATATCGTCCCAATTGGAGTCATCCAACGAGGAGGGGGAGTCAAAGACGAACTTCACTAACACACTCATGTCGCAAGACGAAGGCTCGCTCCACGAAGAACTCATCTACGCAAATCTGCATCACGATTAAATTGAGGATCAAACAATCCAAATGGAGGACGATGGACAAGATGAACAATACTTAAGACAACGCCGGTTGTCGCTGTGATGGGAGGGGCGGAGAAAGCCAAGAGATGGCTTCAAATCGGGGTGGGAAGGAGGGAGGTCGCTGAATCAACCGCGGCCCGAACGGTTCGATCAGATTTGTGGTGGCGGGGCAACTCGCGGACGACCGAGGAAACGATGCTCTGACAGCCACACCGATCCCGCAGCGGATGGAGATGGAGCGGTGGCGGGATGGGAATCCTCGCGATGGCAGCTTCACGCGGGGTCGATGGAAACCCTAGGAGGAAGGGCCATAGGCGGCGACTGCGGCTCGAGGATACATTCCGTTTGCGTCCTAAATATTCAGTCCACGTGTTTTTGTGCGCGATGCGGGAACACGCTATCGAACCAAGTATATGCAGGGTTCGAAGATGGGTTTCTACCCCCAAAAAATTTCTGGATCGGCCGATTATATGGTACTTCCTCCGACCCATATTAGTTGCTTCAAATTTGTCTAAATTTAAATGAATCTAGATACTATTTAATATATATATTCATTTAAATTTTTAAAAATTCAAGTCAACTAATACGGGTCGGAGGGAGTACCTGCGTTGCCCGCTTTTTCGGCTCAAAACCACAAACCTACGGTTATTATTTGCGTCATCTGACTCTTAGCAAAGCTGAAGTGAAATTGTTGGTTGTCCATACTAGAAGTTATTCACAGTTTGTTCTCTTCCTTTTACATAGCCTCGCAAGATGGTCATTTTTTGGACGATGGAATGATGATCCCCTGTCTCGATCCGTATTATGCGATGCACACAACCAATCTAGCTAGATAGGCCAATGGGCATGGCTTTCTTCTTCGGCAAGAGGAGGTACGCGAATACAGCCATGACCGCGATCCACCCAGCGAAGAAGAAGAACATCCACGCCTTCATCCGGCACAGCAGGGCGAGACAGCTCCGAGCGACGAAAATGATGACCACGAAGCCCGACGCCACTGTGATGCTCTGCCCGGCGGACCGGACTTCCAGCGGGAAGATCTCGCTCAGCACCAGCCAGATCAGCGGGCCCCAGGACCAACTGTACCCCGCCACGTAGACGGCGATGAGGACGAACAAGGCCACCGCGTACGGCAGGCTCGGCCTGCCCTCGTCGCCGAGCTTCGTGGGGCCATGATGGCGCCGATCAGCGCCTCTGACACAAACATCTGGATTCCGCCAGCGAGGAGGAGCGCCCGCCGGCCGAAAAGGTCAATGAAGAACATGGACACGACTGTCGACGCCGTGAAAACGACAACCCTCGCGACGGTGCAGAAGAGAGACGCCCTCTCGCCCAGGTCGATGGTGCGCAGGAGCTCCGGCGCGGAGAACCCGACCGCGTTGATCCTCATGAGCTGCGTGAACGCCAGTATCAGGATATCCATCACGATCTACCGGCGGTAGCGTCGCTGCCTGAGGATCAGACCCGGGCCATTAGTGTCGCCTCGTGCGGAGCTTTTTGCGGCGGCTACGACAATGTCCTCCAGCTCGGTCATCCACAGCGCACAGCGTCGACGCCTATGGTATTTTGAAGCAACGCCTTCACCTCGCCAAGGTCTTTCCCTAGTTGGACGAGGATATTGGGCATCTTCGGCAGGAAGATGGCCCCGACAGCGAGCAAGACGGCGGGGACGCCAGCGAGGGCCAGAGAAATCCGCCAGACCGAGCCTCCCGTGATCTTCTCAGCACCGTAGTTGATGACTGTGGAGGCGAGAGATCTAGAGACACAAGCTGAATTGGAAGCCATTACTGAATGCTCCTCTGTATCACGCAGGCGCCATTTCAGACAGGTACAGCAGAACCGCCTGCAGAGTCATTTTTACTACTACTCCAAGGTCAATTTACAGTTGGAAACCATGGTCATGGTCATCCTCTTCCAAGTTCCAAGAATAATTTGCGCAAATTGACAGTCCATGAGCCCATGAGTCGTGACCTGGTTAGTGAATCCGAGCCCGAGGCCGAGAAGCGCGCTGCCGAGGATGGTCATGTACACGTTCATGAACCCGCTGCTAACGATGGCACCGGCCATGCACGCTGCTGCTCCAACGATCATGGATGGCCGGCGGCCGTGACTCGCCGTGACCCACGCCGCGAGGAGCATCGCGGTGAGGAGCCCAGAGATGTAGAGCGACGAAGTGAAGAGCGTCATGAGCTGGCTATCGAACTTGCAGTAGTTGCTGACGGCGCGCCCTTCGCTGCTCTTCATCCTCTGGTACACTTCCGGGATGAATTCCTGCAGGAATGGATCCACGCCGCCTGCGTCGACACGTTTTTTTAAAAGAAAACTCCGAAGTCCAAACCGAGAAAACATGTTTATTTTTTTCTACAACTTAAAAGATATAAGTATTACACCCGGCTCTTACATAACTAGGATGCACACAGCCGATATAATCCACAAGTCCAAATAAAAAAATAAAGCGGCGTATTACATATCAAAACAAGAAATTGTAAAAGCGCCTAAGATTGAGAAGGAGGTCCTATCCAAAGATTATGTTGTCATCCATGACGGGTAAAAAAATCTCGCGTGGTATCCTCCAAACGGTATACACCTTCATAAAAAGATCGTGATACTCCGCACGATGTAGGACTGACCAAAAACGCATGGTGTTGGTACACCGTAAATAACCTGCGAAAGGAAATAATTTACATCATATTAAAATCTTTTTTATTTCTACATAGTCATAGCGACTATATAATGAAAATCACTCTAACCCGAAGAAGTAACTTAAACTTGTGATCTATACCATGTAACCAATTTTCAAAAATGTTGGCAATACTACATTGTGGATACAAGTTTGAGGCTGCTTGGGTAACTGACCATATAGCTCTTGCAAAGTTGCATTGGAAGAATAGGTGCTTTATTGTCTTATTATAATGACAAAATACATATCTAGGATTCTCATGCCAATTTCGCCTAATAAGATTATATTTAGTAAGGATAACTCCACGAAAAAGACACCAAGCAAACATTTTGTTTTTTAGCGATATCTTCATTTTCCAGATCATTCTATTATCTAAAACAGGTATTACTAGCTGGCCTAATATATTGTATAAGAAACTGACGGAGAATGATTCATTCTCATTTAAGTTCCATCGAAATTTATCAGCCCCAGTTGACAGTTAAACATCTAAGGTGTAGTAGTGCAATCCAAGAGTCAAGTCTGGTTTCAATCAAATCTCTCCTGAAAGTCACATTGGGAGGGAACGATTCCAACACAGAGGCGATCGTTTCCTTATTGTAATGGACAATAGAATACAACGCGGGAGTGTAGTAGTACTAAGTTACTTATCCTCCCATAACCGTATCTGTTAGAGTATACGTATCTGTTAGGGATAGACTAGGTTACTTGTCTTGTACTCCAAGTAGGTTACTTGTCTTGTACTCCAAGTTGGTCCCTGTACGTCTATATATACTCGCCCGAGAGGCTCAATAATAAATCCATCATATTCCGCAATCTCTCTCCCTCTACCCTTCAACATGGTATCAGAGCAGCACGGCCCTTGACCTAGCCGTCGCCTCCGCTTCCGCCGCGCCGCCCCCGGGGAGGTCGATCTCCATGATCTCCGCCGAGGGCCGCGCAACCCGTACGCAGGGTTCGTCCGCCGATCCGTGATCGGCTGCCCTGCAAGTATTTTTTTCCGATCTCTTGATCGGTTTTCTTTTTCGGTTTACCGATCTTAGATCGGATTGCGTCGCCCACCGCCGTCGTCACCGCCGCGCCTCTACTCCGACCATCGGCATCGACGATCTACACCGCGTCCGTGCGCCTGTCACCTGCGCCGCTGTGCCTTCCTCAGTAGGCCGTCGCGGCCTCATGACAGGCTGCCGCGCACCATGGCCGGCTGCTGCGGGCTTCCTCGGGAGGCTGCCGCGGCCGACCCCCCCCCCCCCTCGGATTGTCTTCGCCGTCATCGCCCGGGATCGCACCAACAACGACGCCGCAGATTCCGATCTGTCGTCGTCACGGACTTGGCGCGTACAGCGCCGCCGTCGGTCTGATCAACCGATGTGGCGCTCGTCTCCGCCGAGTACGTCCCCGAGCACGCGCCTACCACCGATCGAGCATCGGGCTGCCGCTGCGTCGCCCTTTCGGGCCGTAGCGTCGCCGCCTTTGGTCCCCGCCGCCGGCTACCAACGCGCCTTCTCAGGCGTGTCCGTCGCTGGTGGTCCTCACGCCGCTGCACCGACTCGCGCCCTGCAGCTACGCCGCCCCATCGGGCAGTAGCGTCGCTGCACGCGGTCATCGCCGTCACCCCGCAAGGACGTCGCAGGCTTCCACCGTGCCACCTCCCTCGGCGCGGGTCGCCGCCGTCCGCGCATGGTCTTCGTCACGTCGTCGGGTTCTTCCTCGCCTACTTCGAGCACCGCCGCCGCATCTCCACAGGTAGCCTTCATGGCCACTCCTGGCTGTCGTAGGTCCCGTCGACTACCCCTCCGTCTAGGCATCCAGTCTGACCACTCCTGGTCGTCGCTGGTTCGCCGCCTTCTACGTCTTCGTCCAGAACGACTTCGTCGCCATCGTCCTCGCCTCGTCCTCGACCACACCTACTCGTCTACTCCGACAACCGCGGCCTGCATCGGCACCTCGCCGATCTGCGCAACGCAACCGTCGTAGAGTCCTCCTCTGCTAGTCTCCTCTCTGACATGGCGTGAAGTTGTTTCTACTGGTCCCGTTCTTCGCATGCCCGGTACTGGCAACACCGGTGCGTGCCTTCGTCCCCGACGCGTTCCCGAGTCTGGCAAGCCCGGTTGTAGCGCCTCGTCTTCTTCGGCTTCGACAAGGTCTTCATCCGCATCGACTACCTCCTCTATGTCTGTCTCGACTGCGTCATATACCGACTTCGTCTTTGCATACTCGGTTTTGGCACAACCAGAGTATGCCTTCGTCCCCGACGTGCGCCTGGTTTTGGCAAAGACATGGCCGCACCTCGTCCTCGACGGCTCGGTCTGCATCGGCTTCGGCATCGCTCTCTCCGACGACTGCCCTGACGCGTCTCCGTCCTTCTCCTGGCTGCACTATGCGCACGCGGCTTAATATGCGGCTACCTCGACACCGGCAACCCCGACCACGACATCGACCACGGCGACCCCTCGCGCGGCTACCTCGACCAAGGTTGCAGCACCCACCGCTCTCGGCTCACTCGACACCGGCACAAGGGCTACCACCTCGCATGAGCTCCTCACCAGCATCCTCTATGGTCCAAGCTTCTGCGACGTGACACCGTCCACGACGTTCCCGCTACCACGGCGGGGGGATGTCCGCGCACTGGTCTACTTCGGCTCTCCAGTCTGACCGTTCGCAACGTTCCAGTTGTTCACGATGCTACCGCTACGACTGCGGGGGGATGTTAGAGTATACGTATCTGTTAGGGATAGACTAGGTTACTTGTCTTATACTCCAAGTAGGTTACTTGTCTTGTACTCCAAGTTGGTCCATGTACGTCTATATATACTCGCCCGAGAGGCTCAATAATAAATCCATCATATTCCGCAATCTCTCTCCCTCTACCCTTCAACAGTATCTATGAGCCATCCTTAATAGAAAATGATCCAAAGTGGAAGAAAGTTTTCTTTGTCCCCATCAGGCTGGCCCAAAAGTGAGAGTCACCAGGTTTCCAAACCATTTGGGACAATGCTTTTGTGGCAACATATTTTCTCTTAAGTAACGTTTGTCATATCCCCTCTTCGGTTAATAATTTGAAGAGACACTTACTAAGTAGGACTGTATTCTTGATCTTGAGATCAAGAATACCCGACCCACTGTGTTCTTTGGGACGGCAAAAGACATTCCATTTAGTCAGTCTATACTTTTTTATCTCATTATCATCCTTCCAAAAGAATCTTGATCGGAAATAATCCAATCTTTGTAAAACTTCTTTTGAAAGTTGGAATAATGATATCATATGCAATACCATGTTACTAAGTACTGAATTAACGAGTACCAATCTCCCCTCTATGGAGAGTAGTTTACCTTTTCAGTTACTCAATCTTAACTGTAGTCAATACTCAACGATTTTCCATTCAGCAATTGTAAGCCTTCGACAATGAACCCGAACCCAAATACCTAATTGGAAATACACCCTGACTACAGCCAAAAAGTTCAGCATAAAGGTCAGCCGCTTCCTGGACCTCACCAAAATAAAACAATTCGCTTTAATAGAAGTTATTTTTAATCCCGAAAGTTGCTCAAAAGCTGAAAGTACCAGTTTCAGATTTTTTGCCTTTTCAAGATCGTGTTTCGTAAATAAAACAGTCGTCATATTGAAGGATAGATAATCCTTCATCCACTATATGAGGAATCACACCTTCAATCTGGCCATCAGATTTTGCACGCTTAATCATACTAAATAACTTATCAGCCACTATAATAAAAAGAATTGATCATAAGGGATCTTCCTGCCTTAGTCCCTTTTGGTATGAAAGTACTTGCCAATATCATCATTGACTTTGATGGCAAGACTATCCTCCGACACAAAGATATTGATTAAAGCATATCACTCAGCTGAAAAACCTTTTTATTCTAAGAGTCGGTTGAAGACCATTTGACTTTATCATAGGCTTTCGAAAAGTCAATTTTTAGAATGAACCCATTCAGCTTCTTTCTATGTAGTTCACGCACTTTTTCATGTAAGGTAACCACACTTTCAAGTATTTTGCGACCTTGCATAAAAGTAGTTTGGGAGGGGCGAACTACATGATTAGCCACTGAATTTAACCTCATAGTAGCAACTTTCGTAAAAAAACTTAAAACTAATATTAAGAAGACAGATCGGTCTGTATTGTTGGATTTGTTCTGCTTCATTAATGTTATGATCTCACCAAAATTCAGTCAAAACATATCTAATTGCCCAGCGTGCAAAGCACTAAACATATCAAGAAGATATTTTTTGACCACATCCCAAAAGGTTTGGTAAAACTCAGCTAAGAATCTATCAGGACCAGGGGCTTTATTGTGTTCTATTTGAAAAACAGTCTTCTTAATTTCCTTCTCAGTATAGGGAGCAGTCAATAGATTTTTTTTCCTCTACAGAAACCTAGAATATATCGTAAGTTTGGGATTCATCCAAAGAGAAGTTACCTTCTAGTGTCCCGAACAAACCCTTATAGAGATTTGTAATATGAGACTTCAACTGTTCATGCCTCTCAATCCCCTCAATCGTTCCTTCATCTTGTATTAAGGATCGAATAAGTTTCTTTCTGTGTCTGCTATTAGCAACGTTATGAAAATATCTTGTATTCGAGTATCCATGCAAAATAAATTAAGCTTTGAAACGTCGATACCATTTGAGTTCCTCATCGCAAGTCAATCTAACTCTGCATTCGATTGGCTCTTAAGCTCAATCTCCTGTGTTCTCAATAAATGAGTTTCTGCTAATGCTTCGAGTTCAGCATTAGAGAACAAAAGTCGTTGCTTCTCTTTTTTTTAGAAAAAATACAAATCGTATGCCGTGCCCAACTTCCAATGTGTTTGCGTGTCGTAGCATTTTATTATTCCATATTTAGATAAGAGTACAACCCATAACCAGTCTTTTCCATACTATTTTGACCATATCATAGAAACATGTTTACTTGATCGTTCTTTTTGGCTAAGACAAAATTGGCGCTGATACCCGAGGCTCCGAGGTCATAGCCGAAGATGGCGCCGGCCATGGCCGCTGTGGCGCGGGAAAGCACCACCTCTCCGGTTATCATTCCACCGTACCGTTGCTCTTGCTCCTCGCCGACACCGGCACCCATGGAGCCGATGTCCATGGTGAAACTGATGTTTTCTGATGTTGGTCAGAGTAGCTGAAAATTCTGAGCTGACCTCTTGTGTTACCCGGCAGGTCTTATCACTCTGGTCAAGCTTGATGTGTGCCTCTTTGGAGTTGAAGTGCTTTGGTAAGCCGTGGATGATTTGCTTGCTGGTAGGCAGGCTCTATGTTTACGGGGCCCAGGCGAAGTCTGCTGTATGAGCTCTTAAGACTAATGTATATGAAAGCATATATAAAAAGAAAAATGATTGCAATCCTTCGGACGATGCCATCGTCCGGGTCAACAACGCGCTGCACGCGACTTATCGCATCCTTTCGTCCTCCTCTTCATCAATCTCGCCTCTATAGAAAACCACCGAGATCCAAATCTCCAACGGGGCTTGCTGCCTTGCTCCACCGGCCGTCGCTGCCGCCCGTCGCCGCTTGACGCCGCCCGCCGCCGCTCGACGCCGCCCGCCGCCGCTCGACGCCGCCGCCGGCCAACACCACCTCCAGGCGCCGCCCTGCTGCTCCTCCATCTAACCTCCGGACCGGCATCGAGGACGACGGGCTCGTCCCACTTCTACTATCGTCCTGACGAGGCTCTCCTCCGACAAGGGCCTCGCCAGAAGCCGTCCAGCTGCTCCCTCTCTCATACCTCCGACGAGGACACTCCTATGCACGCTATCTACTGCGATGGATTTTTGCTGCTGAAAACGAGTGGATTTGCTGCCGAAGGCTTTGGTTGTTGCTATCAACGCCCCTAGATTTTGCTACTCTAGATTTTTGCATGTTATAGAATTGCTGGGATGGAAATTTACTACATATCAAAATGGTTTTGCTACATTGATACATTTTTTGCTATCTCTGTTTTTTTGTTTTTCTACAATACCATAAAATTTTTGCTACAAGTTCTTCGACGAGGTCTTCCAGCTAAATTCTCCTGCGATGTCTCCGATAAAATAGGTTTTTTGCTACATTAGAAGAACTTTGTTGCCACAACCATCTTGTGTTTTTGCTACAATAGTGTCAACTATTTGCTACAAGGTCTCCGGCGAGAATCACCAGCGAGTTTTTCCGACGATGTCTCCGGCGAAGTCGTTTTTTTGCTGCATGGTATCAGGTGAGGTCTCCGGCGAGACGTTCTATTTCTGAAACGAACCGTTTATTTTTGCTTCGGAAGCAAAAGCGGGGACATATGTAGCAACCGCGGGATGTTTTGCAACAAATGGACACGTGTCAGCACGGGAAGCAGGACGATGGGAGCTCCCCCATCGTCCGGGGGACGCATAGCACTTGCCATATAAAAAACCATATATTTTTCTAAAAAATCATATATTTTAATTTTAAAATAAAATATAATACATAATATTTGCTGCTAGTTTGATTACCTTAAATAAGAAATAATTCCAATAAGTCCAATGATAATAATGATGATAATATGTCTATTATTCTTGGAGACCTTTTCTTAATACTGTTGGTTCTATCATCAATTGTAATCAAGAAAAAGTAACATTCAATATTAATGACAAAGAGCACACTGTTTATTTCCCCAAAAAGGTTGCTAAGAGCTATTGCCTGAATTCCATTGAAAATATTGAGAGCATCAAGGTTGAAGAAATATATTGTCCCATTCCATAAGAAAATTTTGAAACTATCATGATTGGGACCATTGCTATCAAGTATGAGGTAACATAATCACCTTGTGAAATACAAAGTTTTATTTCATATAAGATTGTTTTGGTAACAAGACTTGATCAACCTTGTTAATAAAACGATTTTAATAAACAAAATAATGTTTTCACTTTGGTTTTGCTAGTTGTTTGCTTGTTAGAGTGTCTTAGAGCTTCTGTAGTTTGGTTTTTGGTTTGCTTTGCTTCTTCTAAAAAAACTGTTTGTGCGAGAAAATCAATTTTCATACCCTGAAAATTGTCCAAAAATAAAGTTTTCCGAAAAATTCCAAAAATTCAAAATAAATTTTTCCTCGAAAAAAAGAGCAGAGGGACACCTGGAGTGACCCAGGGGGCCACCCACATCCCTGGTGGGCGTGACCTCCCTACAGGTGACACCTGGGTGGGGTGTGGCCCACCTAGGCCCTCCAAATTGTCTCCTCCCAGCCATCTTCTTTCTCTCTCTCGAAAAACACTGGAAAACTTTCTCAAGCTTGAGTTCCTGTTGTTCTTGCTCGCGAATTTCGATCTCCTTGCTCAGCCCATCTTTGTTGATGATTTTTGGAGGGATTGCTCCTTAGTATGTGCCTCCTCCACTTGTCCAATTAGATTTGTGATTGATAGATTGTATCTTGAGTATTTTGCTGCTATAGGTGACAGGTTGTGTGAGCTTGCATGCTTGTTCTATGCTTAGATATTTCATTTTGATGCATGTGTAGCCCTCTAGCAAGTTCCTATAGTAGTTTCTCATCATTTATCAACTTGGAAATCACTTGGTTTGATGTTTGTCTAAAAATTTCAGAAAGGAAGATGAGTGCATATCCACTGAATCAATATGATTTGATGGTACCTGAGCCAATGAAAGTTCATCGTGAGGAAGGAGTCTTCCATTCCATATATCCATGCAAGGAAATTATGAGAACTGCGGGAATCCTCCAGGATTTCCAAACTATGATTACCAATACAGGGTTGGAACACTTTGTTGAAGGTGAACCACTTCAATATGTTAAGCTAACCATGGATGTTGTGTAGGACTTCCGGTTTACTTGGTCTTCATCTAATCCCATGGTCCATTATAAAATATACAATCTAGATGTCGACCTACCTTTTGCTGATTTCTATGCAGCAATTAGAGTGCCTCAGTGGGGATCTTGTGAGAAGATCAAGGAGAGGCCCAAGTTACTTATAGATTTATATGCTGAGATTTTCCAAGGTTTCGAATTCTCAAAGGAAAGTGGTAAAATTCGGAACATTCAGTTCCCAGCCATTAGATATTTTTCCTATTTCATTACCAAGTGTGTTCTTGCTAGAAAGATTGCTAGGAAGTTATCTTCTTTTGATCTAGCTTTTGTCGCAGCTGCTTTGAATAGGAATAGATCTCATTGCTTACCGTCTCACCACCAACCGCGAGAAGGGTGGAATTTGTGGAGGTCTCATTGCTTCTAGGTTGCTAGCTTTCCATGGTTTAGAGCCTCACCATTCAGATTATCGGTTCCCCATAGAGAGGCTTGATCTTGAATCCATGATTCAACATGGTTTTGTTTCCCTGGGGACTACTATGAGAATTTTACTGTATGGACTATCTTTTGCCAAGCGTGGTTGGAGAGGGGTAGGACTGTAACATCCCAAAAATACTAAACTTAAATCATCAAACTCTAATCATCAAAATTAGGGTTAACAAAAACTTTTCGAAATAAAATTATGAAAGCATGCATGTGAGTATGCATTTCATTTTGAATTCTTTTGAACCACCTTGTTTGTGTGTTTCTTTGCTTGTAAAATGTTTCTTAGGTGAAATAAACATCATCTAAACAATTCCCAAACTTTTCTCAAAGACAAATATATAAAAACAAAGATAAATGAGGGAATGGTCATTTTGACCAATTTAACTCCCATGCCTACTTTGGCTGTCTCAAACTTTCGGAACCTAACAGAAACTTTTCTGGATCTTTGCACCCCTTGATTGTACTCATAACAAAGTATCAAGACCCACTTGTGATCATCCAGAAACTTTCAAATGCATAGTTTAAATGGCAATTTAAAATTGAATCTTTATCATATGAGAAGATCCCACTTTTTCAAAAACCACTCAAACAAGCTCAACTTTCAAAACCCAAGCATCTGCAGACTCACCAACACCAACCTAGCACACCCACCAAAAATCTTTTCAAAATTCAAAACTTGAATTCTTGCGGCCATTTCATCAAACACTTGGCAGACACAAATCAAACAAAATCAAAACACTATAGTGTGTAGTATTTTGAGCCTAACTGGTTCCCTGTCTAGCTCACAACCATCTCAGTAAATCATCTAGAAAGATTAACCAAGCACTAGCATCACTATGAGCTTGCCAATATCATCAATGGTGAACAGCCGAGTGCATCCTTGCCACCCCAGTGTAGACAGCAAGCTAGGAAAGAAACTAGTCGTACCAACCTTGTCTGGGAGATCACCCATGCCTCACCGCCCCCTCTCGACCATCCCTGCCTCGAAGACATCGAACACAGCACCCAGGAACGCCGCGCCCGTGCCTCTGCCAACCGTGCTGAGCATGCGCCAGAGCGCCACGCTCGACCGAAGCTCACAGACCGCGCGCCGCCCTCGCCGCGTGCATACACGATCACCACCGTCCGAGGAGACCGCCAGACATCCCCGTTCGCCGCCCCATACCTCACAACCACCGCTCACCGTCGAAGACGCCGCCTCTGCCGCGCAGAGCGTCGCGTGTTCCAGACCAAAACGCACAGCCCCTACGCACGCATTAAAGCCGTAGAGCATCGCCAGGAGACCACCAAGCGATCGCCACCACCGGCCATGCCTCTAGCCGCCCGTAGCCGTGTCGCCACCGTCGCCTGCCCATGCCGTTCGGTCTCACCGTCGCGACTATAAATAGAGGCCTTCCCCGCTCGAATTCTTCACACCATTCCACTCCTCTCTCACCCAGAACCATCCCACCTCAGTCCCGGAGCAAGGCGAGCAGCGCATCGCCGGAATTGCGCCGGAGCAGGTCGCCTCTGGAGGAGAAGGGCGCCGTCGATTTAGTCCACCCCAGGAGCTGCCGCGACCACCCCTGAGTTCGCCGTTGTCGACTTCGTCGTTCGCCCGCCTCGCCGACCCTCGCCCGAACCCCAGTGAGCCCCCATCAACCCCAATTGGCCGCACTAGGTTTCTGTCTCACCGGCGTTGCCCAACATCGACGATGACTCTTAGCCGTTGGATTAGAACCAGATCGAACGCACCACGTTGCCCCGTACCGCTTTGCACCCCCTGTCTCACTGACGTGTGGGCACAACCACTTAAACATCCCGCGGAAGCGCTGAGCTTAGCAGGCCGGCCCAGTATCACTTCCCGTGCAGCCCAGTTTTTTGAATTAAACCTTTTTCATTTTATTTCAAACTCACTTCTATACCCAGTTTCAAAAATAAACCCAGGTCGATTCAGTGAACCAAATTGAATAAAACCAATTTTGTTGGAAAGGTCTGAGAATTCTGAATCCAAGCCCGTTGGATTCAAGTCATTTGGATCTGTAGATCAACCTTGGTAAAAATAACAAGGCAGAGGTTTTTCTGCATTCAAACATTTTTCAAATGAAAACCATAATAGCTTTTGAGTTGATTCCAACTCTCAAAAATCATATTTAACCATACCTTTCAGAATATATAAAAATATATAGGTTTACTTACAGAAATAATGTTCAAGTAATAAAAGAATGCCCCATAGGCATTTCTAGTCACTTTATTTAATTAAAATAAAATGGTAAAACCTTATTAAATTGTGACACCACTTTAAATCATATTCCCATGGACTAAAATATGTGGTGATGACATGTGTCAACATGATCCCATGTTTGGTTTGGAGAATATTAAATCTTAAGTAGTTTTTCAATGAGTAGAAATTACTTTTCTAAAAATAAAAGGAATTAAACCAAGCCTTAATCTTGTAATGTTAGAGATGATGTTAGATCATCTATAGGACCCTTTTTGTGTGATGATTGCAAGTAGTTAAGTATTGTTTGGTGATTATGTACCTCGTATTTATTCATAGACGCTAGTACCGACCAAGGATACGAGGAGGAAGGAGGATACTACGAAGAAGAAGCCGAGGAGAACTTCAAGAACTGCTCTGCACAAGTCAAGCTTTACTAACCAAGTATACCAATGCAAGCCTAATACTACTACTTGAATGTGCAAGCTAACACTTGCAAGATACCCTACTGATGCAAGCTTATACTAATACTTATGCAAGCTAATACTTGCTTGTTACCATGACCACTATATGCCTTAAGCATATGTGATCATGTCCACTTGATAAACCAATCCTAGTTTTACTTGCAAGCTTCTTACTTTATTTCTTTATCAAAGCTCTTACTTAGAGTTTACTTAAGAGAATTGTAGATACTAAAAATATATGTGAATGTTGCATAAAGAGCATAAGATTTGGCCTAAGCTAGATCATCTTGATGTCATCCTAAGGCATGAGATTGAACTTAGTTAAAACTCCACTAGTTTACCACCCCTCATTAGTGCTTACCCCCACTGGTAGATGCTAGTGCTAAGCATAAAATCTGATCAACTTTAGATGGGAATACTTGGTGGAAAAACGGTTATGAAAACCTTGGAATGATGGATCATTCTATTGAAATGTTTTGGACATGTGTTTCCGAACACCTGATGATTTTGGTGATGAAAATGTTGAGGCATGATCCTTAGCCCTTTATAAAACTGATGGTTGTCTGGATGCGATACCATTCCAATTTTATCGTACAACCACAATACCCGAAGATTGGGTAGGGCTTGACTGGAAACTTATATACCTTAGTATTAGTTCCCTCACGGCCAAGGTCTGAGCTGAGGCTACCTTGTGAAGATTGTCCACCTGTGTAGTACCTAAGATGACAGTTGGTCATGGTTGGGAGGCCAAACTCACAGGAGAGGTGCTTATACTAGGGCGTGTAATTGAAAGGTTAGGATTGATTATCCGCATACTAAGTATGGTGAATTCAGGATTTGTTCCTGACGGATGTATCGAATGTTGTGGTGAAAGTGTACAATCTCTACAGAGTGTCAAACTATTCGAATAGCCGCGTCCGCGGTTATGGACAGTTGGAGTGGCCATACTGTTCCCCCGTCAGACTTTTCAAAATGACTTGTGAAATGAATTGAGACTTTGACTTGACCACAACAGGGTTGTGATATGAGATACAAATTCCCATTTAGGTGTTATAAAACTTCAACTAGCATTCGTTGCTTCTAAACTTAGTAGAGATAAATCTAGCTTTTGCAAAACAACCCTAGAGCCCAGTGTCCTATTATCAAAAACCCCTTTCACTTGTTAGTATTAGTTTGTGAGTACTTGAAGAGTACTCATGGCTTTGTCCCTGGCTATTCCCGTGGCCAGACTATGAAGAGGAGTACCTGGAGGATGGACTTCAGAAAGGTTACAACAACTAGGATCATCTCCCATCGTCAGCATTGCATGTGACCCCGAAGATGGAGCTTCGTCTATGCTACCGTTATTATTACGTATTCCGCTGCTTGAAGTTGTATTAAGAACTGGATCATGAGATCCCTATTTGTGTCAGAACTTATGTACGGTTTGTAATGGATGATGTACTATGGTATCCAATTCTGTTATGTCTCGCAAAAATGGTAATCCTAGGATTGCGATGTATGGCATAACAGTCATCTGGGATTAAAAATCCGGGTGTTGACAAGGACTGAGAAAATAGTTTATTTGTCTGCACCTGCTTTGTTTAATTTTGATAACAGACAAGCATGGTCTCTCACAGAGGAGGAGTTTGACACGTACGTGGCGGAGCTCTCCTAGCAAGAGGAGAATGTTGGAGAGGATGCCGAAGATGATTCGGTTCAGCCCTTCAACTTGGGAGAGTCTTCATACCAGCAACCCTCCTATGATTGGGGCGCGTCTTCTTATTCATATCAAGCGCCTGACTATGATCATTCCTATGATGACCCACCAGCTTGGGGTTACTACCCGCACTATTGAGCCCCGCTTAGGCCAAAAGCCTAAGCTTGGGGGGAGGTATACCGACATCACACTCATTTATATATGATATTCGGTCGGTTCTTTGTATATCCATGGTTTCGCTTTATTTTTGGTTTTTGCTGCTGCTTTCCTAAAACACAAAAACACAGAAATACAAAAAATATTTTTGTTGTTTCTCTTGGTTTGTTCCTTTGCTTTGGTTTGCCTTAAAATAAAAATCCAAAAAATATTTTTCTTTGTTTGGTTTGTTTTTGCTTTGTTTGGCTTGCTTTAAAAAAATCGAAAACACCAAAAATATTTGTTGTTCTTCTTTGGTTTTGTGAGTTCTTTGCAGGGTTCAGCCGTCCTCAGTGGATTTTGGTTTCATGTTATTATCCAAGTCACGCAAGTGAAGGGCAATAATGAAGATTAAGACAACTTGAGGTGTGGTAAGAGGCTGGTAACGAACTCTATTTGTTTTAGTTTTTGTACATATAATTATCATTGTGAGCATGCTTGGTCTGTTCATGTAAGGTGTATGTTACTAATAGATGCTTAGTAGTTCTTGCTTGTTTATGATTAGCTCTAGCTTGCTAATAGTTTGTAGCATGTCATATGAATGTTTGTTTGCATTGTTTTATTCATATTTTGGTATGATATTGTGGTATCCTCCTCTGAAAGTTTCATATGGATCGACTTGGAACATGCCCACACATGCATATAACTAAACAATAGTCAGTAAGCCTCGATGATTTGTTTTGCCTCAGAGTTCTTGTATCACTTTTATGCCATAATTAGTCCTGTTTTGTTGCAAGCATGATTATGACAGTTATTGCTCTCTCGTTTGTCGCTCCCTTTCTATTGCTAGCCTTCACTTGCACTGAGTATGAGCTCTACTCGTGTTTCCAACTCTCCAAAACCATTATTGCCAACTGTGTCCACCATACCTACCTATTAGCATCATTTGCTATTTCAGTGCATATTTTATATGCCTTGTTTTCTTCCAAATAAAATGTTTGTCTATTTGGAGGAAGTTAGTTAGTAAAGCTCTCACGAACTTGATGGCACACTTTATTTCTTGCACTTAATAATCCTGAACCATTGTGACATGTCCATGAAATTATATGCTTGCAAATTATAGGCTGGAAGTTAGCAGAACCGTGCTGTCATGGGGAACGCTTTCAACACTTATGGATACATATCCAGTTGATACCATGCTATTTTGTTTACAGATGTCGTCGGTGTGAAATAAAAGGGGAGCTTGTGAGTTCATGGAGTATATATATGTGTTAGAGAAACGCCTGGGCCACTAGCCTAAGCCATGCCTAATCATGGTGGAAACTTGCAGCATCACCATAATGAGCATTTTGTGAAGCATTCTCAATAAAAAAGCTATGCACATAGTAAATAAAAAGATCGCTGAGATGCTCATTGTCTGCTTGCCTTGTCATTTTGATCACGGGATAGCTCCTGTATCATGTGCAAGGGGTACCCCGTTGGCGGTTCTCTATGATATGCATCTATTTACAATGACAAGAACTTACAGGTAACCAAAGTTAAGTAGCTTGCGGAGCGGCCCTCATACTCAAGGTACATGGGATTTCCAGTTTATGGTCTGTCAAGCATATAACTCATATTGGACCTCACTTTCACCTAAACCATATGAAGATGCCTATGATGGGGGCAATGAGAGCTCAAAGCTAACGAGTACTTTACTTCCAGCATGAGGAAGCCTTTCAAACTTTTCAAAACTTATTCACTTCCTTGTTGAGTCACCACTTATTCTATGAGCACTTTCTTGAGAGCATAGTTGTCATTCTTGTGTTTGTCTCAAAACTTGGTTGATTATGTCATGACTTGATGCTTATATCTCTGATATCTTTACTTCTAGTCTTCACTTGAACTTCAGAGGTGCCTTGGCATTTATATTATGCTCTACAAACAAAGGCAAGCGAGATACCACTCTATCATACCTTATTATGAGCATTGCAATGTTGTTTATGTTTATGTTTCATGCTACTTATTATTATTGAGTTGGTTTCTCTTCATAGCTTGCAATGACTATTGAGTAGACTTAGTTGCATACTTATTATTATGAATGGTTTAAGTATCTACTCCTGTGCTGAGAATATATACATCATATGAAGCAAATGTGTTCGTGAAAGTTCTTTTATCGCACTCAGTTTTCAACTGAATTGCTTGAGGACAAGCAATAAGCTAAGCTTGGGGGGATTTGATACATCCAAAACGTATCTACTTTCCCGAATACTTTTGTCATTTCTTCTCCTCTAAACTTGTGTGACTTGGATACAACTAACACAAACTGACGGTGTTTTCAGCAGAATTACCTTGGTGTCTAGTTTTTGTGCAGAAAATCAACTATCAGGAAAAATCCCAGAAAATATGCCAAAAATCCTATTTCGCCAGAAGATCCACGGAGCCAGAAGACGAGACGGAGTGGAGGCCTGGGGGCACACCCCTGCCAGACGCGGGTAGGCCCAGCCCGCGCCTAGGGGGGTGCGGCCACCCTAGGCACCCCCTCGGGCTCCCTCTTCGCATATAAGTTACCCCTTGACCTAAAAACCAGGGGGGTCGTCGTTTTTCCAGAAAGAGTTCCGCTGCGCCGCCACCACCAGAAGCCGCGATTCGGATCCAGAAACTCCGTTCTGGCACCCTGCCGGGACGGGGAATTTGGAGTGGATCATCACCATCGTCATCACCAGCGCCTCTCCATCAACCATCGATGTTTCCCTCATCCATGAGTGAGTAATCCCCCGCTGTAGGCTATGGGGATGGTATGGATTGGATGAGTTCTATCATGTAATCAAATGATATTGTTAGGGCATAGTGCCTAGTATCTATATTAGTACTATTTGACTTTGTTGCAACTTGTTATTCTTAATGCTTGTTACTAGGGCCCGAGTGCCATGATCTCAGATATGAACTTATTATTGAATCATTATGATAGTATTGTTTATGATCTTATCTGCAAGTTGTGTACACATATCATTGTCCGGATCCAAATGTCCTGAAGTGACATAAATTGGGACAACCGGAGGGGATGGCTGTGGTGTGAGGATCACATGTGTTCATGGAGTGTTAATGCTTTGCTCTGGTGCTCTATTAAAAGGAGCACCTTAATTGCCAGTAGTTCCCTTGAGTCCCCGTTGCCACGGGCTGACAGGACAAAAAATGTTGTGCAAGTTCTTATTGCGAGCACGCATGACTATATATGGACCACATGCCTAGGATTGTTTAGTACTTGGATGCTTGTTCTTATTTATCTGCAATGCCCTAGATCTTGAAGTTACATGTTTAGACTCATCCATGCAACGCCCGTCCATCCATCTCTATGCCTACCGCGCTCATATCCTACTGTTTGCTACTACTGTTACTATTGCTCCTGTTTTGCTGTTGCTGTTGCTTTGTTGTTGCTACTACAAACTGTTGCTACTGATAAACTTCTATGAGCAAGAACTATTTCCAAGTGCATCTGAATTGACAACTCAGTTGTTAAGGCTTGCAAGTATTCTTTGGCTCCCTTTATGTCGAATCAATAAATTGGGTAATACTACTCGCAAAGACTGTTGTGATCCCCTATACTTGCGGGTCATCAATGAGCCCAACATATTTCTATCAGGAGGCTCGTCATCAAAGTCAGAAATGTCTGCCGTTGGTGTGTGTGGGTGACTGTTGGCATGGGCCGACATGGGTTTTGGCATCTCTTTAAGCGAGTCTTCGTTTGGGTCATCGAAGGTGAAGTCGGAGTCGCTGGCTCGCGGAGGAGTGATGACGATGAAGCTTGGTGGCAACCTCGATGGTGGTCGTTCTTATTCGTGGTGTGTGTTCTCCGTGTGGGTGGCCAGGTCGTCCGATGGTGGTGGTGTCCAATGTGGTCATGTTCCATGACGACATTGGTGCTTTTGTATCGACTTTTGGCCGGTTCCCGTAATGAACTAGTTAATTCTCTCCGGATTTTTTAAATAAAATAAGGCAAAATTGTCCATTTCATTAAAAACACATAAACTCTTAGGGTTCTACACAAATCCCAAGCCTGTCTTGCGAGTTGCTTGGTTAAAAATCTACATATTCTCAAAGCCTATTCTTCCCTGCCAGCTGGGTTACATCGTCTCCTCCCAACTCATCCAATGACTCTCTTTTACCATTCTATGCCAGTACAAAAAGTTCCTGATCAGCCGCTTTACATCAACACATATAGACATACACAACTAGAAAGCACCCATGACAATGGTCGGTTGGGTCTGGCTGACCAGTTTCACGAATACCGCTTTGTCCTGCTAGTTCATTCGCCCCTCTGGCGTGGGTAGACATGTTTGTAAGATATGGGAAACCACACATTGTGGTGTCTTGTATTGCTCATTATATAGGCTTACAAGGCTGGAGTTCGTACCGTATAATAACGGACAGTTATACATAGACTACACATATACAACCATATATCTATACAAATACAATATGGTTATATATTCTAACACTCTCCCTCAGTCGTAAACGGGCGTCGACGAATGTTAAGACTGTCCCAAAAATCTAAAAAAAGAGGCGACGCTGGTCCCTTGGTAAAAATGTCCACAAACTGGGAAGAACTCGGAACATGTAGAACCCAGACCTCGTCGGTGGTGACGCGATATCATACAAAATGCAAGTCGATCTCCACGTTCTTGGTGCTCTGATGATGTACAAAATTCCGTGTCAAGTAAACTGAGCTCACATTTTCACATAAAACCACAGTGGCACCAGTGGTGCCGCGGATGTAGCAAATAACACACTTGACAAGAAGCAAATGATTAGCCCGAGGATCATGCATATGGAGACAAATCTATTGCATGGCATAAGAGATTTTTGGGCGAGTAAACGTAAGGTACTGAAGACTACCTGCAATACTACGGTACTCGTTCGGGTCTGCAACAAGATCACTGGACTTGGCTGAAAGTTTGGAGGCAGTATCAATTAAAGTAGAGATGGATTTGCACTGTAACAGACCAGTTCTATTAAAAAGATCCAATACATACTTCTCCTGTGAGAGGAACAGACTGTCCTTGTGTGTCATAGAGATGCCCAGAAAGTAATGAAGATAGCCCATATCTGTCATACTGAACTCTCTACGAAGAGAGGCAATCAAACTGTGCAACAATGTTGAGGAAGAGGCGGTCAGGATTATGTCATCCACATAGAGCAGGAGATAGTCCATTTCAGCACCACACCGATAGACGAACAATGAACTATCTGATACCGGGATCAGATGCGAAGTGAGAGGAAGCGCTGGTGTCCATCACCCACTCCCTGGGTGCCTGCAGCGCCATGGTCTGGAACTGGTTCATCAGCGCGACCTGATCCCATGAGGTCGTCGAAGATGCCGGAGACGCCAGGGCACCGAGTCCATAGGCGGGATGCGTGAGCGCATACCCGTAGTTGTAGGCGTAGGGGGCGGGGGCGACGTCATACGGGTTCTGAGCATAGAACGCCTATGGCACCTGAGCGTGCCTCGGCATGTAGCTGGGCGACGGGGCGTAGGCGGGTTGTTGCCGACTAAGCATGGCGCCCTGGCTATAGGGACACATCTTGATGGCACCGTTCCAGGGGTGCTGTGGGGACGGCCAAGAAGGAGGGGTGGCTGTCGGCGCAGCTGGGGGCGCGGCGTCCTTGGCAGCGTCGGTGGCGTTCTTCTTCTTGTTCTTTCCCTTGCCGGTGCCCTTGCCAGGGTTGCCAGCGTTGGTGAAGAGGGTCGTGTCGGTGTTACGGGCGCGGAGATTCTTCCGCTTCATATCCGAAAGCGAGAGCAACGAGCGGCACAGCGCGAAACTAATCCCAGGCATGAGGGAGATCAGATCAGCGGCGGACTCATACTGCTCGGAGAGGCTGTTGAGGCAGTGGATCACCATCTCAGCATCATCAACAAGAGAACCAAGATCCGCAAGTCCATAGGAGAGTGAATTGACCTTCTGAAGATAGTCGGTCATGCTCATCTCGCCCATCTTGACATCGCTAGGACGTGAGGTGGAGTTAGTGATTGATGTTGTGGTCGTTGAAGAGGCCGTTGATGCGGGTCCATAGCTCGACAACGAGGGGATTGTCGCCAAGTGTCATGACGGTGTTGATGATGCTGAGCAAGACAGATCCATAGAGCCATGAGACGACCATGGCGTCGAGGAGAGACCACTCCGGGGTCGGCGCAACTGGGGCGTCGGCGTCGAGGTGATCCAGTAGGGCGCACTTGCGGCACGTGGTGCGGAAGAAGGTGCGCCACTGACGATGGACGCCGGTGTCAAGAGCGAGCTCGACGGGGACGTGCCCCTTGATGGAGGAGAGACTGTAACATCCGAAAAATACTAAACTTGGATCATCAAATTCTAATCCTCACATTTAGGGTTAACAAAAACTTTTCTAATAAAATTGTGAATGCATGCATATGTGTATGCATTGATTTTGAATTCTTTTAAACCCACCTTGTTTGTTTGTTTCTTTGCTTGTAAAATGTTTCTTAGGTGAAATAAACATCATCTGAAACATTTCCCACACTTTTCCTAAAGACAAGTAAATCAAAACACATATATGAAATGAATGGTCATTTTGGCCAATTTAACTCCCATGCCTACTTTGGTTGTCTCAAACTTTCAGAACCTATCAGAAACTTTTCTGGATCTTTGCACCCCTTGAATGTACTCATAACAAAGTATCAAGGCCCACTTTGTGATCATCCAGAAACTTTCAAATGCATAGTTTAAATGACAATTCAAAATTGAATCTTTATCATATGGGAAGATCCCACTTTTTCAAAAACCACTCAAACAAGTTCAACTTTCAAAACCCAAGCATCTGCAGACTCACCAGCACCAATCTAGCAAACCCACCAAAAATCTTTTCAAAATTCAAAACTTGATTTCATGCGGCCATTTCATCAAACAGGTTGCAGACACAAATCAAACAAACATCAAACACTATAGTGTGCAGTAAAATTGGCCTAACTTGTTTCCTAGTTAGCTCACACACAGCTCAGTAGATCATCTAGAAAGATTAGCCCAACACTAGCACCCCTGTGAGCTTGCCATTGCCATTAATGGTGAACAGCCGAAGCCAACCTTGTCACCCCATTGTGGACAGCAGGCTAGAGGAAGAACTAGCCGTGCCAACCTTGTCTGGGAGGCAGCCCACCGTCCACTGCCACTACCTGTCCCAGACGCGAGCGTTGCCAAGCCCTGGACCACGCGCACAAGCCGCGCCCAGACCATGCCGAGCATGCGCCAGAGCGTCACCCTCGACCAGCGTCCACAGACCGCGCGCCGCCCTCACCGCGTGCACACACGATCACCACCGACCCAGGAGACCGCCAGACATCCCTGTTTGCCGCCCCGTGCCATACAGCCACCGCCCGTCGTCGAAGACGCCGCCTCTGCCGCGCAGAGCACCGCCCGTTCTAGACCAAACCGAACCGCCCCATGCCTCGAGACCATGTCGTTGAGCATCGCCAGGAGACACCGCACCGTCCCATACCCTTTCCCATGCCTTTAGCCGCATGTAACCTCGCCCCCGATGACCTCACCGTGCGCCCCGACGGTCCCCTCGCTCGACTATAAATAGAGGCCACCCCCGCACGATTTCTTCACACCATCTCACTCCCCTCTCCTCACTGATCGTGCCACACCGTTCTCAGAGCAAGGCGAGCACCACCCCGTCGGAATTTCACCGGAGCCCGCCACCTCTGGAGAAGAAGGGAGCCAGGGATTGGAGCCGCCCCAGGAGAAGCCACCAGTACTAGGAGATTCTCCGTTGTCGACTTCGTCGTTCGCCCGCCTCGCCGACCCTCGCCCGTACCCCGGTGATCCCCCAGCACCCCCCACTGGCCGCACTAGGTTTCGTTCCGCCGGAGTTGTCTCGCGTCGACGATGACCCCCAGCAGTTGGATTAGAACTAGATCGAACGATCCACGTTGCCCCATACCGCTTCGCCCAGCCCCGTGTCACTGGCGAGTGGGGACACCCACTTAAGCAGCCCGTGGGAGCACTACGCTTAGCAGGCCTGCCCAGTAACTTTTCCCGCGCAGCCCATCGATTCAAATTAAACCTTTTTCTTTTTAAATTCAAACACACTTCTGTACCCAACTTCAAAAAGCAACCCAGATCGATTCAGTGCACCAAATTGAATGAAACCAATTTTGTTGGAAATGTCTGTGAATGCTGAATCCAAGCCCGTTGGATTCAAGTCATTTGGATCTGTAGATCACCCATAGTAAAAATAACAAGGCAGAAGCTTTTCTGCATTCAAACTTTTTCAAATTTAAACCATAAAAGCTTTTTAGTTGTTTCCAACTCTCAAAAATCACATTTAACCATACCTTTCAGAATATATAAAAATATATAGGTTTACTTGCAGAAATATTGTTCAAGTAATAAAAGAATGCTACATAAGAATTTCTAGCCACTTTAATTAATTAAAATAAAAGGGTAAAACCTTATTAAATTGTGACACCACTTTAAATCACATTCCCATAGACTACAATATGTGGTGATGACATGTGTCAACATGATCCCATATTTGGTTCGGAGAATATTAAATCTTAAGTAGTTTTTCAATGAGTAGAAATTACTTTTCTAAAAATAAAAAGAATTAAATCAAGCCTTAACCTTGTAAGGTTAGAGATGATGCTAGATCATATATAGGACCCTTGTGTGTGATGATTGCAAGTAGTTAAGTATTGTTTGGTGATTGTGTACCTCGTATTTATTCATAGACGCTAGTACCGACCAAGGCTACAAAGAGGAAGGAGGATACTAAGAAGAAGAAGCCGAGGAGAACTTCAACCACTTCTCTGCACAAGGCAAGCTAAAACTTGCAAGACACTCTACTTTAGCAAGCCAAATACTACTAGTGAATGTGCAAGCTGATACTATAACTATGCAAGCTAACCCTTGCAAGATTACCCATTTGATAAACCAATCCTAGTTTTACTGGCAAGCTCCTTACTTTATTTATTTAGCAAAGCCTCAACTGAGATTTGACTTAAGTAACTTTTAGATACTGGAAAGGTTCTGAAAGTTGCATAAAGAGCATTAAATTGGCCTAAGCTAGAAACCTTGATATCATCCTAAGATATAAGGTTGGACTTAGTTGAAACTCCACAAGTTACTACCCCATCATCAGTACTACCCCCCCCCCTACCTTAGATGCTAGTGCTAAGCAAAAAATTTGATCAACTCTAGATGGGAATACTTGGTGGAAAAATGGTTATGAAAACCTTGGAATGATGGATCATTCTATTGAAATGTTTTGGACATGTGTTTCCGAACACCTGATGATTTTGGTGATAAAAATGTTGAGGCATGAGCCTTAGCCCTTTATAAAACTGATGGTTGTCTGGATGCGATACCATTCCAATTTTAGCGTACAACCACAATACCCGAATATTGGGTAGGGCTTGACTAGAAATTTATATAACTTAGTATTAGTTCCCTCACTGCCAAGGTCTGAGCTGAGGCTACCTTGTGAAGATTGTCCACCTGTGCAGTACCCAAGATGACAGTTGGTCATGGTTGGGAGGCCAAACTCACAGGAGAGGTGCTTATACTAGGGCGTGTAATTGAAAGGTTAGGATTGATTATCCGCATACTGAGTATGGTGAATTCAGGATTTGTTCCTGACGGATGTATCGAATGTTGTGGTGAAAGTGTACAATCTCTTCAGAGTGTCAAACTATTCGAATAGTCGCGTCCGCGATTATGGACAGTTGGAGTGGCCATACTGTTCCCCCGTTAGACTTTTCAAAATGACCCGTGAAATGAATTGAGACTTTGACTTGACCACCACAGAGTTGTGATATGAAATACAAGTTCCCACTTAGGAATTATAAAATTGTGACTAGATTTGGAACCTAGTAGAGATAAATCTGGCTTTTGCAAAACAACCCTAGAGCCTAGTGTCCTATTATCCGAAAACCCCCTTTACCTGTTAGTATTAGTTCGCGAGTACTTAAAGAGTACTCATGGCTTTGTCCCTGGCTATTCCCATGGCCAGACTATGAAGAGGAGTACCTGGAAGATGGACCCCAGGAAGGTTACGACAACTAGGATCATCTCCCATCGTCAGCATTTCATGTGACCCCGAAGATGGAGCTTCGCCTACGCTACCGTTATTATTACGTATTCCGCTGCAGGATGTTGTATTAAGAACTGGATCATGAGATCCTTATTTGTGTAAGAACTTATGTATCGTTTGTAATGGATGAAGTACTATGGTATCCAATTCTGTTATGTCTCGCAAAAATGGTAATCCTGGGATTGCGATGTATGGCATAACAGGCATCTAGGATTGAAAAATCCGGGTGTTGACAAGTTGGTATCAGAGCCATCCTGACCACAGGAGACCCTAGTTAGATTGGACGTTAAACCAAAAACTTAGTTTCCAAACCAAAGAACACAAATATTTACGAAAACTTATTCTCATTCTTACCTCTTTAATTCTTTCATAAAACTTCATGTTCCTCAAAAACTCTTGCAAAATAGATAAAATTTTGACACACTTGATCACTCTGCTAATCTACTCATCCTCTATTTTTATAGATGGACGTGAAGTACATTAAGTTTTACCAACTTGGGAATGGTGGAGACCTTATCTTTGAGAGGGATCTGGATCAGCTTTCGGAACTTCTGGAGCGTCCGCACCCCGAGTTCTTCGGAGCTCAGCTCAATGATCAAGGAGGAGAAGATCTGCAGTGGCTAATTGTTGCAAGTCTCCGAGGAAAGATTGAACCTCCCACTGCGGAGGGAATTCAGTTTACCTTGAGGGAAAACAACTGGCTCGATGGACTTGCCAGAGCAATGCAGGAAGCTCTTTCCCGTCTGTGTGGGCAGAGCATCAATCAGATCAAGGGTACTCGCTTTGAGTTTTGCCCAAGGCGTGATGCAAATGGACAACCACTGGAAGCCCCATACCACCCCGAGCTGAAGACTCAATTGGACCACCTTAGCTTCATGATGTATGATCGTCAGCAGGAATTGGACAACTGCCATGACAATTGCAACCACAAGTCTGCCATCATCAAGATGAAGGACCAGACCATCGCCATGCTAGCAAAGGATCGCAAGTCTCGCCGCCGTCAGCTCGACAAGAAGGAGCGCATTATTGCCCGTCTTCGCCACCGCATCTCATCTCTGGAGGAGACCATCCACGAGAGAGACATGCAGTTAGAGGAAAGGGAGAATGCCGGAGAGGATCTTCGTGGAGACCCTTACTCCTATCTCAGCGATGACGATGATTTTCTGGAGGATCAGGCCATGGACTTCTTCACCGATGAGGATTATTTCGCCTTCATCGATGATGATGAAGATGATGAAGCCACAGATTTCGAGGAGTAGTAGCACTTGAGCACTAGCGTAGTGAGTAGTAGTCGGTCCCACTGTATCGTAGATTCCAGAATGGTTCTTAAAACCATCTGTTTTTCCTTGCTGTGGTGTGCGTTGTATCGTGTGAATGAATGAATGAAAAAGCAAGTTGATAGAAAAATCTGAATCAAATATTTAAAACTTTTCACAGACCCAAAACCTTAGAAATTTCCCTCTTTTCTCATGATCTATATCAATCTTCAGATGCCACGTGGAGGAAGTGGTTCAGCCCCGGACCCGATGTTGCAGATCCTGCAAATGTTGACTTCTGACCGCGAAGCTGAAAGAGCGGAACGTCAAGCCAACCTATCCACTCTGCAACAGATAGCCCAGCTAGCCCACAACAACCAAGGCCACGGAAATCAGGACAACCATGGATCTAAGCTCAAGAATTTCCAGAATACCAACCCACCCGTTTTCACCAAGTCAGAAGAAACCCTAGACGCTGATGATTGGCTGCAAACCATGGAAAATAACTTAGAAGTCGCCGGAGTGGAAGCCAACGAGAAAGTCCTGTTCTCCACCCATTATCTAGCCGGAGATGCCAGTGCATGGTGGAACAGTGTTCGCGCCATGACCGGAGGCCAAATGATGACCTGGGAGGAATTCAAGGTCAAGTTCAGCAGAACCCATGTGCCACCGGGTTTGATCAAGAGAATGAGAGACGAGTTCAGAGAGTTGAAGCAAGGAAGGATGACTGTAGTGGAATACCGTGACAATTTTTTTCATTAGCTAGGTATGCCCTGGACTAGATAGACACCGAAGCCAAGAAGAAAGAAAGGTTCCTGAATGGTCTGCATGACGAGATGCAGACAGTGTTAGTCAATATCCCCTTTGTTGATATTGAAGCCCTTGTCGACTCCGCTATCCAGATGGAAGGAAAGATCAACCAAGCCAATGAGATGCGCAAGCGTCGCATGATGCATCAACCAGGAACCCATCAGACCCCAAAGTATCGCCCCAACCCATCCCCCGGATTTGCCCCAAGAACCAACAGACCCCCTATGACCCGTCCGACCTACCCCAACCGTGGAAACCCTAGACCCGGAGGAAATCACAACAACCCCGGCAACTCTAGCAATTTCACCCGTGCCCCACCCAAGTTCAACACCAACAATGCTACCGCCAACCCCAACACTGCCCCGAGGACTGGAAGCAATGTTGTGCCTGTTGCAGCCAAGGACAAGTCGCAAGTGACCTGTTATGACTGTGGAAATAAAGGCCACTATTCCAACGAGTGCCCCAACAAGAAGAATGCTACAGCCCCCAATGCCAATGCCCCAGCTCAACAGCAGCGTCGTGTCCAGCCAGGGAGGAGATTTGCCCCAGGGAATTCACTCAACCGCAATGGCTGTCTTTTTCTCATGCATGCTGAAGAAGCTCAGGAAGCGCCAGACGTCGTGCTGGGTATGTTTTCTGTTAATTCAGTACTTGCAAGAGTGTTGTTTGACTCTGGTGCATCGCATTCATTTGTCACCGAAGAATTTTCCTGCACTAGTAAAATTCAACCAACCAAATTGAAGCATGTGATGATTGTAAAAATTCCCGGATCAACCACCAAGGCTAGGAAAATTTGCAAGGCCGTCCCTATCTGAATCCATGGCATAGATTTTTATGCTAATCTAATAGTACTCGGAACTAAAGGTTTGGAAGTAGTACTAGGAATAGATTGGATGTCCAAACATAAAGGATTGATTGACTGTGCTAAGAAGGCCATCACCATGACCAGTACCACCGGAATATCAGTCGAGCATATATCTGAAACCTTACCTCGCCAATTCAAATGCAACAAGAGTATAGCCCAACCTACCATTGACCAAGTCCGGATAGTCTGCGAATACCCCGATGTATTTCCAGATGTTTTGCCCGGTATGCCCCCAGATCGGGATATCGAGTTTATCATTGAACTAATCCCTGGAACCGGACCCATAGCCCAGAGACCCTATAGTATGAACCCGTCAGAACTAGAAGAACTGAAGAAGCAACTGGATTCCATGCTGGAAATCGGATTGATTCAACCAAGTGCGTCCCCATGGAGATCACATGTCTTGTTTGTGGACAAGAAGGATGGAGGTAACCGTTTGTGTACGGATTATCGGAAGTTGAATGATGTCACCATCAAGAACAAGTACCCCTTGCCCAAGATAGAAGATTTGTTTGATCAGTTGACCGGTGCCAAAGTGTTTTCTAAGATTGATCTTAGAACTGGCTATCATCAACTCAAAATTTGTGTAGAGGATATTCCAAAGACTGCCTTTACCACCAGATATGGATTGTATGAGTATACCGTCATGTCTTTAGGATTAACCAATGCCCCCACTTATTTCATGAACATCATGAATACGATTTTTATGGACTTCCTGGATAAGTTTGTCGTTGTTTTCATCGATGACATTCTGATTTATTCCAAATCAGAACAAGAAAATGAGCTACATCTAAGGACCATTCTTGGAACCCTTAGAGAGCATCGGTTGTATGCCAAGTTCAGCAAATGTGAATTCTGGTTACAGGAGGTAGGATTCCTCGGTCACATTGTATTAGCCGGAGGAATTGCCGTTGACCCTACCAAGGTGAAAGATGTAGAAGAGTGGCAAGCCCCAACCACTCAAACCCAAGTTCGTGCTTTTCTCGGATTGGCGGGATATTACCGCAAATTTGTAGAAGGATTCTCTAGTATCGCCAGACCCATGACCCAATTGCTGAAGAAGGACAAGAAGTTTGAATGGACCGACAAGTGTGAAGCGAGTTTTCAAGAACTCAAAAGGATATTGATTTCAGCCCCAATCTTGATCATGCCGGATATCACGAAGCCCTTTGATGTGTATTGTGACGCATCCAAGATTGGTCTCGGATGTGTGCTAATGCAAAAAGGCAAAGTTATATCTTATCTATCACGACAATTGAAGCAACATGAACAAAATTACCCAACCCATGACCTCGAACTCACAGCCGTAGTTCTAGCCCTGAAGACATGGAGACATTACCTGATGGGAAACCGTTGTGAGATTTATTCGGATCACAAGAGCCTAAAGTATATATTCACTCAGAAGGAGCTGAATATGAGGCAGAGAAGATGGATTGAGCTAATCAAGGATTACGACCTGGACATTCACTATCACCCTGGTAAAGCCAACGTGGTAGCCGATGCCCTTAGCAGATTGCCATGCCGCTTGAACTCCATGATTTTGAAGGAGCAACCAAGTTTGCACCAAGAGATGAAAGATTTTCGAATGGAGTTAGTAAGTGAAGGATTTTTGGCTACCATAGAACTTCAGCCCACTTTGATCAGTCAGATTAAAGAGGCGCAGAAGGTAAATGCCAGTATCGACGGAATCAAGCATAGTATCGGTACATGCAAAGTACCCGGATTCACCGAGGACGAAGAAGGAGTTTTGTGGTACAAAGGACGCCTTTGTGTACCATCAGACTCTGAATTAAAAGAAGTTATTTTGAAGGAGGCTCATGATACTCTTTATTCTATCCATCCCGGAGGAACTAAGATGTATCAAGATTTGAAAGAGCAATTTTGGTGGCATAAGATGAAGAGAGAAATCGGAAGCTATATCGCCAAGTGTGATATATGCCAGCGAGTCAAGGCAGGACATCAAAGACCCGCTGGATTGTTGCAACCTTTGCAAATTCCGAAATGGAAATGGGATTCTGTAGGAATGGACTTTATCACTGGACTACCTACTTCTAGTAGGGGAAATGACTCTATTTGGGTCATAGTGGACAGATTGTCCAAAGTCGCCCATTTCTTGCCCGTCAAAACCACCTATCAGAGTTCGAAGCTAGCAGAGTTGTACATCGCTAGAATCGTTAGTTTGCATGGAGTCCCCAAGAACATCGTATCGGATCGAGGAAATCAGTTTACCTCGAGATTCTGGAAGAAAGTCCAAGAAGGTTTAGGAACCCGCCTAGATTTCAGTACCGCGTATCACCCTCAGACCGATGGACAAACGGAGCGAGTAAATCAAATACTCGAAGATATGCTGAGAGCATGTGTGTTAGAATATGGATCCAAATGGGAAGACTGTCTGCCGTTTGCAGAATTTTCATACAACAACAGTTACCAAGCCAGTTTGCAAATGGCCCCATTTGAATTTATGTACGGAAGAAAGTGTCGCACCCCTTTAAACTGGTCGGAAGTAGGAGAGAGTCAGATTTTCGGACCCGACATCCTACGAGAAGCAGAAGAGAAGGTTCACAAGATTCGTGAGCACCTCAAGACCGCCCAATCCCGACAGAAGAGTTATGCCGACAAGAGACGCCGAGACCTCGCCTTCAACATAGGAGATTTTGTTTATCTAAAAGTGTCGCCATTGAAGGGAATGCAGCGTTTCCAACTTAAAGGAAAGTTAGCCCCCAGATATATCGGACCTTTCAAAATTCTGAACCGTCGAGGAGAAGTATCGTATCAATTGGAACTACCTGAAGAGATGTCAGTTGTGCATAATGTGTTCCATATCTCGTTACTTCGCAAGTGTCTCGAAGTCCCGGAGAAGACCGAAGTGTTCAAGAATATCGATCATCGGACCATAGAGATCAACGATGACCTGACCTATCCTGAAGTACCCATCTGCATTTTGGAAGAATCTTTTTGAACTACCCGAACCCGAGGCATCAATTTTCTCAAGATTCAGTGGAGCAACCACACAGAAGAGGAAGCTACCTGGGAACGCGAAGATCACATCAGGACGGAGTTTCCCGATCTCTTCAAATCCGAGGTAATCTTTTCGTCCTTTTTCAAATCTCGGGACGAGATTTTGTTTAAGGGGGGAAGGTTTGTAACATCCCAAAAATACTAAACTTGGATCATCAAATTCTAATCCTCACATTTAGGGTTAACAAAAACTTTTCTAATAATATTATGAATGCATGCATATGGGTATGCATTGATTTTGAATTCTTTTAAACCCACCTTGTTTTTTTGTTTCTTTGCTTGTAGAATGTTTCTTAGGTGAAATAAACATCATCTAAAACATTTCCCACACTTTTCCTAAAGACAAGTAAATCAAAACACATATATGAAATGAATGGTCATTTTGGCCAATTTAACTCCCATGCCTACTTTGGCTGTCTCAAACTTTCAGAACCTATCAGAAACTTTTCTGGATCTTTGCACCCCTTGAATCTACTCATAACAAAGTATTAAGGCCCACTTTGTGATCATCCAGAAACTTTCAAATGCATAGATTAAATGACAATTCAAAATTGAATCTTTATCATATGGGAAGATCCCACTTTTTCAAAAACCACTCAAACAAGCTCAACTTTCAAAACCCAAGCATCTGCAGACTCACCAGCACCAATCTAGTAAACCCACCAAAAATCTTTTCAAAATTCAAAACTTGATTTCATGCGGCCATTTCATCCAACAGGTTGCAGACACAAATCAAACAAACATCAAACACTATAGTGTGCAGTAAAATTGGCCTAACTTGTTCCCTAGTTAGCTCACACACAGCTCAGTAGATCATCTAGAAAGATTAGCCCAACACTAGCACCCCTGTGAGCTTGCCATTGCCATTAATGGGGAACAGCCGAAGCCAACCTTGTCACCCCATTGTGGACAGCAGGCTAGATGAATAACTAGCCGTGCCAACCTTGTCTGGGAGGCAGCCCACCGTCCACTGCCACTACCTGTCCCAGACGTGAGCGTTGCCAAGCCCTGGACCACGCGCACAAGCCGCGCCCAGACCATGCCGAGCATGCGCCAGAGCGCCACCCTCGACCAGCGTCCACAGACCGTGCGCCGCCCTCACCGCGTGCACACACGATCACCACCGACTGTAACACCCTCAGAATCGACCCTATGCAAGTTTTAGCGAAACCCGCCAAACCCGCATAGAAACGATTCAAAGGTGCCCACCAGGCACTTTCGTGCGGGTGGAAAACGAAGTAATAACATTACACAACAGTCCTCGATGGAACCCATAGAACAGATATATATACAACATGACTCCATGAGTCAAGAATACAGATATACAGTACAAAGATCCAAATCACCTTGAAAACGATATAGCGTCCAGCTACGGACAAGATGCAAATGGGGCTAAGAGCCCTGAAGAATAACCAATGGCGTCCATAACCCTGCCCAGGCCAAGCCGGAAGGGTAACCCTTCTAACGACGTCGATCTCAAAAACCTGCTTAAACAAAAGGGGTGCCGACAAAGGGAAAAGGAAAAAGAGGAGCGTCAGTACTGAGGCCAGTACACGGCGAGGCTAGAATTCGGCGGTCCTCGCCTACATAGGTATGGTGGACTGAAGCGGCAGCGGCAGCATGCACTAAACACCCTATAGAGACTCGATATAACTGGCGGCAATCAGAGAGGGTGAGAAAGACCTATTTGGAACCAACCTGATACTACCACCAAACAAACCCATCCTGGTGTTTCCCCCTCGAGACCAAACGAGGAAGTCAACCGAGGAACTCACACTGTTGGCAGTTTTATTTATTCAGTTATCGTTGCCGCAATTACTAGTCAGGTACAGATAATCATCCTGATATAATAAGCAGTGGGCAATTTTAGTTAATCATTCCGTTGTAGTTGCGATACTTACTAGTCAAATACAAATAGCATGAGATAACCCAAAACCCAGCAGTTGTTGGTACTTTTATTTAGCCATTCCGTTGTAGTTGCAATACTTACTAGTCAGGTACAATGGTCGCAAGCGACAACTCAAACAAGCAATTGTGGGCAGTTTTATGTAGCCATTCCGTTGTAGTGACGCTGATTACTAGTCATTATAAAGTCAAATTTATAGCACTACTTTAGTTATAGTTGTCTATGATCGAGATACTGTGCTCCAAGTCGTCCATAACCGCGGACATGGCTTTCAGAAAGTTTTACCTGGCCGGGGTGCACAAATAGCAACACACACACGATCGACCTCGGAAAAACCAAATCAAAACCCAACGAGGCTTTCACGACAAAGCAATCACAGGATTCATAAATATTTCAGGGGGGCACCCCTTGGAGTACACCCGCAACGAAGCTAGCTGACTCCGAGACGGACTCAAGGTTTGTGGGGCCGGCTGTAAGCGACTGGGAACCCAAAACTGGGCTTGTCGATACCGCGTAAACGGGTCACAATTCCTAAACAGTACAGTGTGCTCCTTGCACAATCGTAAATAAAGCAGTAGCATGGCATAAGTACAGGATCGTAAATAAAACCTCAAACTAGTTTGTGGCCCCAAGAAATAAGAATGAATCAAGCTCTGGCTAAGGGGGGTCCCATAATTCCCCATATGTGGATAGCGCGAATATTCAAGGAACAGGTATCAAGTACTCGGGGTCCGACGGGACACAAGTGGGCGGTCGGAAACCAAATATTATCTATCACCCACCGATGCCTCTGCTTACTTACTTCAATTTTAGTTGTTAAACAGGAATTAAAGTGAACGATAAATAAAGCCGAGATCATCTCCAACATCAAACATGTGGCAATACTCCAACAACTGTGGTACATGGCGACACGCAACAGCACTTGAGCAAGCGACTACGACGCGCAAGTCCAACTATCTACCAAACAACAGGTAATAGGATGTGTCCAAGGCAATATACGGCTGCAAGGGATATCACGGGTACGAAAACTAGAGCATCGCAACACAGATAGCAATAGATCAACAGGAGGGAATAAATACTATAAAAGTAAGATAGGTAGAAAGGGGGAGATGCTCGCCTGAAAACATTGCCGAAGGTTCAACCGAAGACGGACGACACTCGCATCAACTCAACGGCCTTATCCGCGAAGAAGCAAACACTAGAATAAACACCGGATGCAATATTTAATACTACGGCAAAAGATCGGGCATGATGCATGCATGATGTATGGCATGGCAAAGATGCGATGCAATTAGGCAATATTAAGCGGAACCGGGGTCCCGGCAATTAATTAAATGGTTCAAGTTATTTAGAACCCCCGCAATTTAAATGTTGTTTAACAAGGCAGAATATATCACCGGTTCGCTACACAAATTTAAATGAGGCCAATATAAGACTAGATTTGTCCGCATATGGGCCCCATATTTAATTATATGGTGAATCGGCATAAGGCCCCCAAACCACACAAGATGCATGCGAGATGAACAATTAAGTATGCAACAATTTATATAGTTGACCATTTATAAAATAGGGTTCTCGGATAAGAGGTCACACATTAGGGTCTCGACGGTCTTGGTGTTTCCGGGGTTCGGGGTTCGGTCTCAGGGTTCGACGGAAACGTTCTCGGACTCCGGTATTAGGTCTTCGGATTGGGGGAAGTAGATCTTGTCGCACGAGCGTCAATGCTTCCGGGAAGGAGAACTTGTCGTCCAGGGTCTCGGTGTCCGGGTGAAGTACTCGGCGTCCTTGAGGGAGTACTTGACGCACATGTGGTCTTCGGGTTCCATGACGATGATCTTGTCGTTTCGATGTCGGGGTCTTGAAATCCGTGAAGAAAGCCTTGTCGCCCTTGGGTGGAGAACTTGTCATCCCGAGGGTCCGTGGCTTCGGCGGAACGTTCTATGGACCCAGGGTCGAAGAGCTTGGTGTCCACGAAGGGAACTCGGCGTTTGGATCCGGGGAGAACATCGTCGCGCTCCGTGATGAAGAATCATGGTTGGAGCCACACATCTTCGATGCATCTCGTCCTTCGGTCACGAAGATCTTGTCTTCACACTTTGGTGTTCGGCCATGATCATCAGGGCCAAATGGGTCTGCAGCTAAACTCACACGCACATACACGACATAAACAAAACAGGGCACCGGCGGACGTCGATGAGGTGACCGAGGTAGGCAGCGCAGCTTGCTAGGAGACAGGGGTAGATGGCAGGGCGGCGACCGGTTGTCGCGGACCCACTCGCCAAAGGAGGGACGGCCTGCAGCGACACGGGACAGAGGTTGCCCGCGATGGCGCGTCTCCTGGGCACGCACGGCCAGGCAGGGTGCTGCAGAGAGGCGGAGGGGCGGCCTCGGACGCCGGCGACGGCGAGCTCGGCACGGAGGGGAGCCGACGGGGAGGGGCCGGAAGGAGGAAGGCGACGCGGTCGGGGTCGGGGACGGGCGCGGCGACGGCTCGAGCGGCCGGAGGGCGAGGGGGCGCGACGGGAACGGAGGGTCTCCGGCGGCGTCAGGCAGACGCGGGCGGCGCGGGGTCGACGGAGCTCGCCGGGGAGGCGCGCAGGACGGCGCGGAGCCTGGACGTGGCGGCCGGGGCGACGCCGTGGTGGAGCGGCCCGGGCACGGGCTCGGACGGCCGGGAGAAGGACGGCAGGGCGGCCACGGGGGAAGACGGAGCCGCGGAGGGAAATGGCGGCGAGGCAGCCACGGGCCCTGGCGGCGGAGGGTGAGGTCCTGGCGGTGGCTTGCGGAGGGGGGGGCGCGGGGAGGCGCGGACGACGAGGGAAACGGAGGCGGGGCTCCTGGGAGGCGGAGCGGCGGACGGGCGGTGGCTCCTGAAGGAGAAGCAGCGGTGGAGGTGAGCGAGAGGGGGCAGAGCGGGGGAGGACGCGGTCGCGCGTGAGGCCGAGGGAGGAAGCGTGCGGGGGAGGAGAGAGGGCGTGGGAGTGGCGGGACCCGCGGGTGGGCCAGGAGCGGGTCCAGAGGCGGTTGGGGAGGTTTGACCGGGGAGGCAGGAAGTGGGACGGGGCGCTGCGGGTGGGGCCCGGTTTTCAGGGAGAGGTGAGGGAGGGTGGCTGTGTGTGGGTCGGTCTGGGGGAGGTGGAAGAGGGAGTGGGGTGAGGATGAGGTGGCAGCCAGGGATAGGTTAGGGGAAGGGAGGTGATGAGGTGGCGACCGGCTATTGGTTGGGGTGATGTGGAGGGTTTGGGGTAGACTAGGACTAGGTAAGAAAAGATTTCTGGGTGGCTGATTGATGAGGTGGCGGAGCTGAGGATGAGGTGGAGGGTCGGTGAGGTGGAGGGCACCGGTTGGTGGGTAGGTTAGGACTAGGTAGGAATAGGAATTATGGCGTCTGGTTTAGGTGGACCGATTTGTTCTGGGGGTGGTCGTCCGGGTCGAATCGGCCCGTTCGACTGCCCCCCTAAAATAGTTAAATATTTTATTCATTTTAAACGGACCGTTTGCAAACCGTGGTTAGTCAAAACAAGATATTCCGGAGACCCGGTTTTGGTTTTGAATTAAAGACGGGGCGTTTTAGAAAACACAAAAATAGGTTTTTCTGCAAATAGTTTTATGCAAGCAAATGCAAGATGATGACGATGCTCAAATGCAATGTGGCATGATGACATGAGCATGCGGTCATGATGATGCAATGCACAAAAACAACGCGATTTTCTAGTAGTGGTTTTGCGGGATGCCACAATTCGACACCACTAACAATGGATCTCGCCCTCGAGATCCGCCTCATGGTACAGGGAAGAAGGCCGACGATCTGATCCTTCGCGCTTCGTGTCGATCCTCGCGACACCACTAACAAGAGGTTGTTGTCCGTGATCGTCGAGAGAACACTCCGGGAACAAAAGGTCGAAGGTAGAGATATCCACAAATAAAACCACCCCTAACTTCCGCGGACGGAGTAAAACTGCTGGGTCCACTAATTCGATGTACAAGAGCGAATGATAAGAGTAGTCGGATGGTGATCAGTCCATCGCGCACCCAAACCATTACTCTGCACACGAACAGGCGGATTATGCAACCAACTCTCGGAATTAGACTGAAGATCTCGACAAGCGAGGTTCAGAAACAAAGGGGTGATGCAGACTCTGCATCGGATCTGGCGTAGATGATGTCGTCGTGTCGGAAAACACCGGAAGGCACGAGAAGGAACAAAGAGAAGTCCAACAGCCAAAGGGTTCCTTGGATAGCATGAAGACCAGATGTAGACACACCGTTACCAAAGGAGGAAGCGAAACCCTAAAGATACGACGGAAAACCCAACCACGAGAAATCCTGGACTCGAAGAGAGAGAAGAGAGCGGATTCAAAACGCGCAGAGGTGAGAGGAGAGCAGCAGAGGGGTAAGGAGTAAAAAAATCAGACCTAATCAGAACTATCCAACCGATTTTGCAAAAATAGTTTTGACACTCTACTTCGGCCGTTAGCTAGGGTATCCTATAGGCTGGACTTGTGGGGTATCGCAACTGCTGAGCTCTGATACCACTCTGTAACACCCTCAGAATCGACCCTATGCAAGTTTTAGCGAAACCCGCCAAACCCGCATAGAAACGATTCAAAGGTGCCCACCAGGCACTTTCGTGCGGGTGGAAAACGAAGTAATAACATTACACAACAGTCCTCGATGGAACCCACAGAACAGATATATATACAACACGACTCCATGAGTCAAGAATACAGATATACAGTACAAAGATCCAAATCACCTTGAAAACGATATAGCGTCCAGCTACGGACAAGATGCAAATGGGGCTAAGAGCCCTGAAGAATAACCAATGGCGTCCATAACCCTGCCCAGGCCAAGCCGGAAGGGTAACCCTGCTAACGACGTCGATCTCAAAAACCTGCTTAAACAAAAGGGGTGCCGACAAAGGGCAAAGGAAAAAGAGGAGCGTCAGTACTGAGGCCAGTACACGGCGAGGCTAGAATTCGGCGGTCCTCGCCTACATAGGTATGGTGGACTGAAGCGGCAGCGGCAGCATGCACTAAACACCCTATAGAGACTCGATACAACTGGCGGCAATCAGAGAGGGTGAGAAAGACCTATTCGGAACCAACCTGATACTACCACCAAACAAACCCATCCTGGTGTTTCCCCCTCGAGACCAAACGAGGAAGTCAACCGAGGAACTCACACTGTTGGCAGTTTTATTTATTCAGTTATCGTTGCCGCAATTACTAGTCAGGTACAGATAATCATCCTGATATAATAAGCAGTGGGCAATTTTAGTTAATCATTCCGTTGTAGTTGCGATACTTACTAGTCAAATACAAATAGCATGAGATAACCCAAAACCCAGCAGTTGTTGGTACTTTTATTTAGCCATTCCGTTGTAGTTGCAATACTTACTAGTCAGGTACAATGGTCGCAAGCGACAACTCAAACAAGCAATTGTGGGCAGTTTTATGTAGCCATTCCGTTGTAGTGATGCTGATTACTAGTCATTATAAAGTCAAATTTATAGCACTACTTTAGTTATAGTTGTCTATGATCGAGATACTGTGCTCCAAGTCGTCCATAACCGCGGACACGGCTTTCAGAAAGTTTTACCCGGCCGGGGTGCACAAGTAGCAACACACACACGATCGACCTCGGAAAAACCAAATCAAAACCCAACGAGGATTTCACGACAAAGCAATCACAGGATTCATAAATATTTTAGGGGGCCACCCCTTGGAGTACACCCGCAACGGAGCTAGCTGACTCCGAGACGGACTCAAGGTTTGTGGGGCCGGCTGTAAGCGACTGGGAACCCAAAACTGGGCTTGTCGATACCGCGTAAACGGGTCACAATTCCTAAACAGTACAGTGTGCTCCTCGCACAATCGTAAATAAAGCAGTAGCATGGCATAAGTACAGGATCGTAAATAAAACCTCAAACTAGTTTGTGGCCCCAAGAAATAAGATTGAATCAAGCTCTGGCTAAGGGGGGTCCCATAATTCCCCATATGTGGATAGCGCGAATATTCAAGGAACAGGTATCAAGTACTCGGGGTCCTACGGGACACAAGTGGGCGGTCGGAAACCAAACATTATCTATCACCCACCAATGCCTCTGCTTACTTACTTCAATTTTAGTTGTTAAACAGGAATTAAAGTGAACGATAAATAAAGCCGAGATCATCTCCAACATCAAACATGTGGCAATACTCCAACAACTGTGGTACATGGCGACACGCAACAGCACTTGAGCAAGCGACTACGACGCGCAAGTCCAACTATCTACCAAACAACAGGTAATAGGATGTGTCCAAGGCAATATACGGCTGCAAGGGATATCACGGGTACGAAAACTAGAGCATCGCAACACAGATAGCAATAGATCAACAGGAGGGAATAAATACTATAAAAGTAAGATAGGTAGAAAGGGGGAGATGCTCGCCTGAAAACATTGCCGAAGGTTCAACCGAAGACGGACGACACTCGCATCAACTCAACGGCCTTATCCGCGAAGAAGCAAACACTAGAATAAACACCGGATGCAATATTTAATACTACGGCAAAAGATCGGGCGTGATGCATGCATGATGTATGGCATGGCAAAGATGTGATGCAATTAGGCAATATTAAGCGGAACCGGGGTCCCGACAATTAATTAAACGGTTCAAGTTATTTAGAACCCCCGCAATTTAAATGTTGTTTAACAAGGCAGAATATATCACCGGTTCGCTACACAAATTTAAATGAGGCCAATATAAGACTAGATTTGTCCGCATATGGGCCCATATTTAATTATATGGTGAATCGGCATAAGGCCCCCAAACCACACAAGATGCATGCGAGATGAACAATTAAGTATGCAACAATTTATATAGTTGACCATTTATAAAATAGGGTTCTCGGATAAGAGGTCACACATTAGGGTCTCGACGGTCTTGGTGTTTCCGGGGTTCGGGGTTCGGTCTCAGGGTTCGACGGAAACGTTCTCGGACTCCGGTATTAGGTCTTCGGATTGGGGGAAGTAGATCTTGTCGCACGAGCGTCAATGCTTCCGGGAAGGAGAACTTGTCGTCCAGGGTCTCGGTGTCCGGGTGAAGTACTCGGCGTCCTCGAGGGAGTACTTGACGCACATGTGGTCTTCGGGTTCCATGACGATGATCTTGTCGTTTCGATGTCGGGGTCTTGAAATCCGTGAAGAAAGCCTTGTCGCCCTTGGGTGGAGAACTTGTCATCCCGAGGGTCCGTGGCTTCGGCGGAACATTCTATGGACCCAGGGTCGAAGAGCTTGGTGTCCACGAAGGGAACTCGGCGTTTGGATCCGGGGAGAACATCGTCGCGCTCCGTGATGAAGAATCGTGGTTGGAGCCACACATCTTCGATGCATCTCGTCCTTCGGTCACGAAGATCTTGTCTTCACACTTTGGTGTTCGGCCATGATCATCGGGGCCAAATGGGTCTGCAGCTAAACTCACATGCACATACACGACATAAACAAAACAGGGCACCGGCGGACGTCGATGAGGTGACCGAGGTAGGCAGCGCAGCTTGCTAGGAGACAGGGGTAGATGGCAGGGCGGCGGCCGGTTGTCGCGGACCCACTCGCCAAAGGAGGGACGGCCTGCAGCGACGCGGGACAGAGGTTGCCCGCGATGGCGCGTCTCCTGGGCACGCACGGCCAGGCAGGGTGCTGCATAGAGGCGGAGGGGCGGCCTTGGACGCCGGCGACGGCGAGCTCGGCACGGAGGGGAGCCGACGGGGAGGGGCCGGAAGGAGGAAGGCGACGCGGTCGGGGTCGGGGACGGGCGCAGCGACGGCTCGAGCGGCCGGAGGGCGAGGGGGCGCGACGGGAACGGAGGGTCTCCGGCGGCATCAGGCAGACGCGGGCGGCGCGGGGTCGACGGAGCTCGCCGGGAAGGCGCGCAGGACGGCGGGGAGCCTGGACGCGGCGGCCGGGGCGACGCCGTGGTGGAGCGGCCCGGGCGCGGGCTCGGACGGCCGGGAGAAGGACGGCAGGGCGGCCACGGGGGAAGACGGAGCCGCGGAGGGAAACGGCGGCGAGGCAGCCGCGGGCCCTGGCGGTAGAGGGTGAGGTCCTGGCGGTGGCTTGCGGAGGGGGGGGGGGCGCGGGGAGGCACGGACGACGAGGGAAATGGAGGCGGGGCTCCTGGGAGGCGGAGCGGCGGACGGGCGGTGGCGCCTGAAGGAGAAGCGGCGGCGGAGGTGAGCGAGAGGGGGCAGAGCGGGGGAGGACGCGGTCGCGCGTGAGGCCGAGGGAGGAAGCGTGCGGGGGAGGAGAGAGGGCGTGGGAGTGGCGGGACCCGCGGGTGGGCCAGGAGCGGGTCCAGAGGCGGTTGGGGAGGTTTGACCGGGGAGGCAGGAAGTGGGACGGGGCGCTGCGGGTGGGGCCCGGTTTTCAGGGAGAGGTGAGGGAGGGTGGCTGTGTGTGGGTCGGTCTGGGGGAGGTGGAAGAGGGAGTGGGGTGAGGATGAGGTGGCAGCCAGGGATAGGTTAGGGGAAGGGAGGTGATGAGGTGGCGACCGGCTATTGGTTGGGGTGATGTGGAGGGTTTGGGGTAGACTAGGACTAGGTAAGAAAAGATTTCTGGGTGGCTGATTGATGAGGTGGCGGAGCTGAGGATGAGGTGGAGGGACGGTGAGGTGGAGGGCACCGGTTGGTGGGTAGGTTAGGACTAGGTAGGAATAGGAATTAGGGCGTCTGGTTTAGGTGGACCGATTTGTTCTGGGGGTGGTCGTCCGGGTCGAATCGGCCCGTTCGACTGCCCCCCCTAAAATAGTTAAATATTTTATTCATTTTAAACGGACCGTTTGCAAACCGTGGTTAGTCAAAACAAGATATTCCGGAGACCCGGTTTTGGTTTTGAATTAAAGACGGGGCGTTTTAGAAAACACAAAAATAGGTTTTTCTGCAAATAGTTTTATGCAAGCAAATGCAAGATGATGACGATGCTCAAATGCAATGTGGCATGATGACATGAGCATGCGGTTATGATGATGCAATGCACAAAAACAACGCGATTTTCTAGTAGTGGTTTTGCGGGATGCCACACCGACCCAGGAGACAGCCAGACATCCCCGTTTTCCGCCCCGTGCCATACATCCACCGCCCGCCGTCGAAGATGCCGCCTCTGCCGCGCAGAGCACCGCCCATTACAGACCAAACCGCACCGCCCCATGCCTCGAGACCATGTCGTTGAGCATCGCCAGGAGACACCGCACCGTCCCCTACCCTTGCCCATGCCTTTAGCCGCCTGTAACCTCGCCCCCGACGAGCTCACCGTGCGCCCCGACGGTCCCCTCGCTCGACTATAAATAGAGGCCACCCCCGCACGATTTCTTCACACCATCTCACTCCCCTCTCCTCACTGATCGTGCCACACCGTTCTCAGAGCAAGGCGAGCACCACCCCGCCGGAATTTCACCGGAGCCCGCCGCCTCTAGAGAAGAAGGGAGCTAGCGATTGGAGCCGCCCCAGGAGAAGCCACTAGTACCAGGAGATTCGCCGTCGTCGACTTCGTCGTTCGCCCGCCTCGCCGACCCTCGCCCGTACCTCGGTGAGCCCCCAGCACCCCCCACTGGCCGCGCTAGGTTTCGTTCTCGCCGGAGTTGTCTCGCGTCGACGATGACCCCCAGCCGTTGGATTAGAACTAGATTGAACGATCCACGTTGCCCCATACCGCTTCGCCCAGCCCCGCGTCACTGACGAGTGGGGACACCCACTTAAGCAGCCCGTGGGAGCACTGCGCTTAGCAGGCCGGCCCAGTAACTTTTCCCGCGCAGCCCATCGATTCAAATTAAACCTTTTTCTTTTTAAATTCAAACACACTTTTGTACCCAACTTCAAAAATCAACCCAGATCGATTCATTGCACCAAATTGAATGAAACCAATTTTGTTGGAAAGGTCTGTGAATGCTGAATCCAAGCCCGTTGGATTCAAGTCATTTAGATCTGTAGATCACCCATAGTAAAAATAACAAGGCAGAAGCTTTTCTGCATTCAAACATTTTTCAAATTTAAACCATAAAAGCTTTTGAGTTGTTTCCAACTCTCAAAAATCATATTTAACCATACCTTTCAGAATATATAAAAATATATAGGTTTACTTGCAGAAATATTGTTCAAGTAATAAAAAAATGCTACATAAGCATTTCTAGCCACTTTAATTAATTAAAATAAAAGGGTAAAACCTTATTAAATTGTGACACCACTTTAAATCACATTCCCATAGACTACAATATGTGGTGATGACATGTGTCAACATGATCCCATATTTGGTTTGGAGAATATTAAATCTTAAGTAGTTTTTCAATGAGTAGAAATTACTTTTCTAAAAATAAAAAGAATTAAATCAAGCCTTAACCTTGTAAGGTTAGAGATGATGCTAGATCATCTATAGGACCCTTGTGTGTGATGATTGCAAGTAGTTAAGTATTGTTTGGTGATTGTGTACCTCGTATTTATTCATAGACGCTAGTACCGACCAAGGCTACGAGGAGAAAGGAGGATACTACGAAGAAGAAGCCGAGGAGAACATCAACCACTGCTCTGCACAAGGCAAGCTAAAACTTGCAAGACACTCTACTTTAGCAAGCCAAATACTACTAGTGAATGTGCAAGCTGATACTATACCTATGCAAGCTAACCCTTGCAAGATTACCCATTTGATAAACCAATCCTAGTTTTACTGGCAAGCTCCTTACTTTATTTCTTTAGCAAAGCCTCAACTGAGATTTGACTTAAGTAACTTTTAGATACTGGAAAGGTTCTGAAAGTTGCATAAAGAGCATTAAATTGGCCTAAGATAGAAACCTTGATATCATCCTAAGATATAAGGTTGGACTTAGTTGAAACTCCACTAGTTACTACCCCATCATCAGTACTACCCCCCCCCCTACCTTAGATGCTAGTGCTAAGCATAAAATTTGATCAACTCTAGATGGGAATAGTTGGTGGGAAAATGGTTATGAAAACCTTGGAATGATGGATCATTCTATTGAAATGTTTTGGACATGTGTTTCCGAACACCTGATGATTTTGGTGATAAAAATGTTGAGGCATGAGCCTTAGCCCTTTATAAAACTGATGGTTGTCTGGATGCGATACCATTCCAATTTTAGCGTACAACCACAATAACCGAATATTGGGTAGGGCTTGACTGGAAATTTATATAAGTTAGTATTAGTTCCCTCACGGGCAAGGTCTGAGCTGAGGCTACCTTGTGAAGATTGTCCACATGTGCAGTACCCAAGATGACAGTTGGTCATGGTTGGGAGGCCAAACTCACAGGAGAGGTGCTTATACTAGGGCGTGTAATTGAAAGGTTAGGATTGATTATCCGCATACTGAGTATGGTGAATTCCGGATTTGTTCCTGACGGATGTATCGAATGTTGTGGTGAAAGTGTACAATCTCTGCAGAGTGTCAAACTATTCGAATAGCCGCGTCCGCGGTTATGGACAGTTGGAGTGGCCATACTGTTCCCCCGTCAGACTTTTCAAAATGACCCGTGAAATGAATTGAGACTTTGACTTGACCACCACAGAGTTGTGATATGAAATACAAGTTCCCACTTAGGAATTATAAAATTGTGACTAGCTTTGGAACCTAGTAGAGATAAATCTGGCTTTTGCAAAATAACCCTAGAGCCTAGTGTCCTATTATCCGAAAACCCCCTTTACCTGTTAGTATTAGTTTGCGAGTACTTAAAGAGTACTCATGACTTTGTCCCTGGCTATTCCCATGGCCTGACTATGAAAAGGAGTACCTGGAAGATGGACCCCAGGAAGGTTACGACAACTAGGATCATCTCCCATCGTCAGCATTGCCTGTGACCCCGAAGATGGAGCTTCGCCTACACTACCGTTATTATTACGTATTCCGCTGCTGGATGTTGTATTAAGAACTGGATCCTGAGATCCTTATTTGTGTAAGAACTTATGTATCGTTTGTAATAGATGAAGTACTATGGTATCCAATTCTGTTATGTCTCGCAAAAATGGTAATCCTGGGATTGTGATGTATGGCATAACAGGCATCTAGGATTGAAAAATCCGGGTGTTGACAGAGACCGACGGCCTGGGTGTGCAGTGAGGTCAGGGAGAAAGACCCCGCGCTCAACCCGGAGCCGGATCCGTTGGCGGTGGAGAGGAGGGCGAGCTTGGTTTTCTCGGCCGCGGTGGCCTTCTCGGCGTCGGTGGCGTCCTCGGTCCCCTTGGCCGCAGCGAGGGCCTTGGAAGCCTGATCACCATCGGAGAGGGACATTGGAGGGGTACGCGGGCGGTGACGGCGCTCGGGGGTGCTGGCCGCGGCGGCACACGGTGGTGGCTTCGGCGGCGGCGGAAGGAGGGGGACGGCGCATGTCTAGGTTTAGGTTTTTGCGTCTGATACCATGTAAGAAGGGGAAACCACATATTGTGGTGCCTTGTATTGCTCATTATATAGATTTACAAGGCTGGAGTTCGTACCATACAATACACGAACAGTTATAGACGGACTACACATATAGAACCATATATCTATACCAATACAATATGGTTATATATTAGTTGACCAAAAAACTTGTTGCTTGATGTGCAAAGTCTGTCTGATCGTGTTAACCATCTATGTGAGTTTTCTTTGCTAGGGCACGTACAATACAAGGTGGCTATGAATATGCTCAGAAAATTGAACTGTTAAGCATTACTGAACTAGTGTCTATTTATAGAAGATATAAGCCTAATTAGGCACCTTCCCTATAGAAATAAGCATATGTGCTTATGAAAAATCTTGGTTTATTTTTGTAAGCACCTTATAAGAAAGTTAATAAAATTCAAACAACCGGTGCATAATACACGACCTTATAAGAAACTAAATAATGATGGATCATTTGGCCCAGAAGGGGCTGCAGGGGCTGGCATGATCGTTCATGATCATAGAGGAAAATCATCCTATCATCTTGTCGCCAACTATTTTCTTGCAGGATGCCTTGGCATCTGAGCTCTCGGATGTGTTGGAGGGCCTCTCGTTATCCTTACATTGATGTGACAAGCCGCTATATATAAATAGTGAATTCTTGGAGCTAGTCAAGATGCCGGGAAGTTCAGAGATAGATCACTTTCTACTCCACCTTAACTAAGGAGATTAAGTCCCTGTCGATGGTCCGTCTAACTTGTATTACCCACATTAAGAATGTAAGAATGGTAGTAGTCATTTCCTAGCACACTTTAATAGAACTGAAGTAGTGTGGCTCGCCTGGGGTCCTAAGGGTTTACGTACTGAGCACATGGCATAGAGATTGTATTCCCCAAGTTTTGAGTAATACAAGTTTATTTGCAAAAAAATGTATACACTAGTCGAATGCCCATGCATTACCATGGTCTGATTAAGTTGTTTTTCATGCCACACATGTAAACATGCTACACTTTTTTTTCTCGCAACACCATGTAAATATAGTATACATGAAATTCCACATACGTACACAGAAAGAAACGACCACATGATATTTTGAAATCAGATTATATTTTTCTTAAAATTTAATTTGATAAAAGCTATAATCCAACATCATGTTCTGGTTACAGTTAGCTCAACCATTATCATGAATTCCACACGCATCCTTCAAACGAAATGTGCAAAATGACAACAAAGAACACATTATTCTGGTTACGGTTAGCTCAAGTATATCAATTGACTGAAACATAAAGGAAATCATTGTTCTAGTATAGTTAGTTCAAATACAACGATTAATAAATAAAATATTTTTTCCAAACTCAGAAGACACCGGCGAAATAGGGTTTCCTGCCTCCCGTGGGTGACGTCTGCGTCACCTCATGTGGCTATATCTGGACATCAAACTCGAGATTTGGGCTCAGTATGAGTTTCCTAGGCTCGAGCGAGCTGGGATCAGCATGTTGGTATTAGTAGACCGAGCCGAGGCAGCGTTACTGGACCGCATCAAGATGGAGCAGAGCCTGGCTCGGTTCTGTCCGGCTCGTCTAGCCCATGGATTTTTTTTCCAAATTAACGGAGGGACCGGAGGGAGATGGATTTGATTCTCGAGGCCTGTTAGGCTATTGTTAGGCAGAGAGGGGCAGAGGCGCTGGGATCTCGCTCCAGGCATACAGGCTAGGGAAAGCACTTGCCACCGGGCGCTGCCCCGCCGCTAACACTCGTCGGCCCAGATCCTACCACCCGAGTCGACCATGCTCCGACCTCTCCCCCCTCTCATCTCAGCCACTCCTCTCCATCATGAACACGTCCACTACCACGAGCAGATCAAGAAGCAGCTTGATAACAACAATTTAATCTATCTCCATCGTTCTCATATTTCAAAATAATAATAATTAAATTTTTATATTCTCCTTTCTTAGAATTAAATTTAAATCAATGGATCATCGATTTTAATGGAAATCTAGACAAAACTCTCTCTGTAGCTGATCGATATATACCTAGGTTCCAGCTCGGGAGCCGTCCTGAACATGACGCTGGCTCGAGTTGAGTCCAAGGAGATGGCTCGGCAGCTCCAGCTCGAGTTTTTTCCAGGCTCGGACGAGCCAGCCCGAGTCGGCTTGCGTCTAGGTATACCTATGGCCTTGGGGCTATGGATGCACGGTGGATCCGAATTCTTGTCAGCTGGAGGTCTCCAGTTTTTTGGTTTTTCTTTAATTTGGTTAGGATTTGTATCCTACTCAAAAAGGCGTGGACGAGGGGTGATGTCCATAGGTGATTCCGTCGCTGTTGTTTCCCAAACTGAATCGCACCTCACCTTGATCTACGGGATATATATATATGCAATCAGGGCCTTATTTTTTGCACGGACAGATTTGTAAATGCCCAGCAGGTTGATCTTCTCTGATTTTCTTGTGTGATTTCGTGGGTCACACTCATTAATCGCTGGTGATTTTGTTGCATGCGGTGAAGCGGTGAAGCGATGGTGTGGCAGGCTGATCTGAAGCGGGCCGGGGAAGAGCTTGGGCATGCATGGTCCCGGTCACCTCTACAGCGAGGGTATGGATATATATGTTTCTGTAGCGACAGAAGAACAGAAGCATGCAACGGAGAGATGACATAATCAGCACCATTTTGCGGCCCGCATCGTAGAATAGGAGAAGAATTCAGTTCGCAGAGTGCGGGAGAATATGAACGCGTGCATTATCAACACCCTAGCAATAGCATACAACACGGGGAATAATAGGCCATCTTATAGTTAGCGATAATCCCGGCAATCGACCGTCTGCCCAGTTGCAGACGACGACCTCCTTCTCTCTTACAAAAGACTGACTCGTGTAGACAGTTGATTGTACATCACTATACATGTTTTAGAAAATAGAAAGGTTCACAAGCATCGTCGAGATATAGAAAAATCAACATATAGCAAAAGATATGTATTGCAAAAATACTTTCTAATAACATCTCGACTTAATATCAAATAATAGTCCTCATATGAAAAATACCTGGATTAATCCTCAATCAATGGAAATACTGAGATAAATCTTTAAGACGCTAATAAAGAAGTCTTATTCAGAGAACTAATTAAGGGAGGATCGGAGGTGCTTAGTCATCTAGATTATCAAGATCCGGCCTACCGGCATCATTCGCGCAGTTCATGAGTGTCCGCATCAGGGTCAAGGGGTGGGGTGGAGGCATGGTGTCAATGGGCTCGACGAGCTTCCCACCGTCGTCTTCCGCAAGACAATGCATGTAGATCCCGGGCTTCTTACTGGATTCGCACAGACCGCCATTGTAATAGATGCAATTGGATTGAATGGTAGGAAGGTTACCAGCGTAGACGGAGAGAGAGCGGTGGCCAAGAAAGATGGCCCGGTTTCCAATGGTGTTGATGACGATCTGATGAAGATTGTTGTCGTTGTCGAGATCGACCTTGAAGATCTGCATGATGTCGTGCAACCCTGCAGGTAGACGCACAACCAGCAGCTCGCCTGAGTTGTTGACGAGAAACGAGGGACGCCAAGGCGCCTGCTGCTGCTGCAAGTCGCCGGCGACGACGGTGATGATCCTCCATTGGTCTCCCAGCGCCGCGATTGTTCCCCTACTGTCCATGGCGTATACGCGGCCTTGGCAGGATACCACGGAGGCGAACGAGTCAATGCCTGGTTTGGCCAAGAATGCCGAGAGTTGGCAATTCAGATTCACCGAGGCTCCGTGTTGATTGTCGTCCTTGAAACCGTATAGCACCACGTTCGGCCAGGAGCCCTCCACGACCATACGCCCGTGGGGGGCGTAGACGGGAAACTTCACGGGGAAGCGGATCCCGGCGCGCGTGATGGGGTTTAAGGCATAGTAGTCCTTCTTCTTGTTCTTGTTGGTGGGCCCCAGCAGGACGAGGAGGCCGTCGTTGTCCCTGGCCACGCAGGGGTAGTGGTGGAGCATGTGCAAATCTTTCAAGACGAAGCGGCCGGTGTCTATGTTGAGGAATAGGCTGTGGCGGTAGTCGTCCGCCGCATCGGCGACGCGCGACTCGAGCATGACCCAAGAGCGGGGACGGGGGTCCAGGCCGCTCGGGGCGGCCGTGGCGGCGTGCCAATTGCGGCACACGGCGCGGAGGCTCCCGTAGTCGAGGTCGCCGGTGGAGAGTAAGCAGTCCGCGACGAGGATGAGGAGGTCGGAGGGGAGCGATGACCAGTCCGCCGCCATCGCCATGATGGGTCCGGTGATTACGCTCGGGCTTAATTCGTGGTTATGGCTATGGGATTGGCTACTCCAGCCGGATCGAATATATACGCAGGTAAGGCGCACACACATTTGGAAAGCGAGAAATTTTTTCCGTTGATCACGGCCGGCGACGGTGAATGCCCTAGCCTAGCGTCGGTGGACGCGCCCATTGGTGGGACGCGCCGCGGGTACGTACGTGGCATGCTCGTCGTCTCGTCTTCCTTCCGTAATATACTCGCGCGCCGGGTGATGCGAGGCCCAGGCCCAAGGGAGAAGTGCCGACAGGAGGAACGGTGAGAGAGCGGGCCAAGGACATCGGACGGCGACGCTTCATAAGTTAACCACCACAGCTCCGCCCTCCGTACGTGCGTCTCCATGGTCTGCGACTGAGAGGAGCTTCACTCTGGCGCAGGTTTCGTTGCTGACAGAATCCAAGCTGCTGCTGCATAGCAGCACAGCCTGGCGCCAGCAGGTTTGACGAGCTGCTGTCCGGCGACCGCCGCCGCCAGATCCAATTACACCACAGCCGCTGCTGCAGTCCGACCAAGTCGCCGGCTTCGTAGACGCCGCGAACAGCCAATGTCAGCCTCGTCCAGATGGTTGCTGAACCGGCGCAGTATTGTTCGGTCGTATATTTGCCGTATTCGCACTTTTTTTTCATCCGCCGAGGGCTGAAATGCGCGACGTACGTATCCACGGGCGCACGCCAACGGCCGGCGTACGTGCTCTAAATCTCAAATCAGCAATTTGCTGGGCCAAAAGCTCTTCTTCCACCAGCTTTTCATCTCACAAATATTTGCATGACCATCCTTATTCATTCCTTCGTAGGCTTTTGCGTTCTTCTTCTCTTTCATTTTGTAAACATGGCTTCGGCGCTGGTTGCTTGCAAATTATTTTCTACCGGTTTCTTTTTTTTTTGGGGTGAAAAGAGGTTTTATATTCAGATTAGCAAAAGGGCCCGTGTGTTGCACCGGCTAGACCGATCTAATTCACATCAAGAAATCTTTGTCTTGTCACATGACACCGATCACTTAAGAAGACCACGCGATTCAACAAAAACAATTGATTTCATTGATAGTATACTACTAACCGACTGCATAGCTATTTCTTAACACGTTCCTATATTCTATTTTGTAGCGATTGAATCTAGCAAAGGTTGAGGCGGACAATCACTGCGGAAAAAAATGTCGCTACCGTGTACACACTTTTGCCATGCCAAACAGACCGGAACACGGCAAAGTCTGTCTTTGTCGTGTGTAACTCACAAAGTACACGGCAAAGTACGTGAACACGGCAAATTTCTAAAAAAAAACACGGCAAAGAAATATACACGGCAAAGACCCATAAAAGAACACGGCAAAAAAATATACTTGGCAAAGTCGACAACGACACAGGCATAGGTGTTGTCACGACAACGTGGTAGGACCCGTGACCCCACAGGTCCATTTGATGGGAGGAGCTAACGGCTGCAGACGGTGGTCTATTTGTCGTGTGTCCTCGTCGGTCCTTTGCCGTGTGTATTTTGCAGTACACACGGCAAAGTCTTTTTTTTCTTTTTTTCCCTTTCATCACATTACTCTTAGAAAAATCATAAAAAAATCATTCTAATTCAGAAAAATACAAATAATATATCAAAATTTGCAGAAAAATAAGATCTGTCTATCTACACTCAAATATTAGATATTTAAATTGAATAAGAATTTTCATGCTCGCCGTTTTGACCATAGTTTAAAACATGCATTAAAAATTCAAAAATGATCGAAACAATGTGAAACCTTCGCGTGGTGTTATATTATGTGACATAGTTGGTAGGAAAAATATCAAACTTGGTATATTGATTATGTCTCAAAAATACCTTCACAAAATGACCTATCTCATTCGAGGTTTTCTGGATTTCGGGTCAAATAACCAATGTTATGGCTAGAATCAAGGCATAGTTTGTGATAATGTGTCCATATTGTGCATGCATGTGCATCATGGAATGGCGAACAATGTTGAAGGAGGAAGTTTTCCTTTTTGGCGCACCAAAAAGTATTTTCCATTTTCCGAGCGTAAAAACGGAGGATTTTATGAAGCAACCACCAAATGGCTAATTCAAAATTCTACCACCCTATTTTTCAAAAATATTAGACCACCTTAAATAGACAATGTCCCAACGGAGGGTCTCAAACCTTTCCGTCCACTCCAGGTGAAAAATACAAATTCCTGCCGAATCGGCAGGAAGTGGGTCAGATATGAACTACAGGTACATGATCTGATGGTCATGGTTTTTTACAAAAATAATTTTTAGGTTTCACAATATACTATTTCATCAGAGATCCAATGAAAGTTTAGAGAGGCTCAGCTCCGAGCTAAGAATCTTCATACTCATCGTTCGACAAAGTTTGTCGATATTTTAAAAGAGTCATAAAAAATTCAAAAATGATCGAAACAATGCGAAACCTTCGCGTGGTGTCATATTATGTGACATGGTTGGAAGGAAAAATATCAAACTTGTTATATTGAATATGTCTCAAAAAAAACCTTCACAAAATGACCAATCTCATTCGAGGTTTCGTGGCTTTCGGGTCAAATGACCAATATTATGGCTAGAATCAAGGCATAGTTCGTGATAACGTGCCCATATTGTGTATGCATGTTTATTATAGAATGGCGAACTGTAACATCCCAAAAATACTCAAACTTAGATCATCAAACACTAATCATCAAGATTAGGGTTAACAAAAAGTTTTCTAAATAAACTCATGAATGCATGTATATGTGTATGTATGGATTTTGAATTTCTTTAAAAACCACCTTGTTTGTGTGATCCATTGCTTGTAAAATGTTTCTTAGGTGAAATGAACATCATCTAAAACATTTCCCACACTTTCCTTAAAGACAAGTAAATCAAAACAAATATATTAAGTGAATGGTCATTTTGGCCAATTTAACTACCATGCCTACTTTGGCTGTCTCAAACTTTCAAAACCTAACAGAAACTTTTCTGGATCTTTGCACCCCTTGAATGTACTCATAACAGAGTATCAAGGCCCACTTTGTGATCATCCAGAAACTTTCAAATGCATAGTTTAAATGACAATTCAAAATTGAATCTTCTTCATATGGGAAGATCCCACTTTTTCAAAACCCACTCAAACAAGCTCAACTTTCAAAACCCAAGCATCTGCAGACTCACCAGCACCAATCTAGCAAACCCACCAAAAATCATTTCAAAATTCAAAACTTGATTTCATGCGGCCATTTCATCAAACAGGTTGCAGACACAAATCAAACAAAACATCAAACACTATAGTGTGCAGTGACTCTTGCCTAACTTGTTCCCTAGTTAGCTCACACACAACTCAGTAGATCATCTAGAAAGATTAGCCCAACACTAGCACCCCTGTGAGCTTGTCATTGCCATTAATGGTGAACAGCCGAGCACCCCAATGTCACCCCATTATGGACAACAAGCTAGGAGAAGAACTAGCCGTGCCAACCTTGTCTAGGAGGCAGCCCACCGTACACCGCCACTCACTGTCCTAGCCACAAGCGTTGCCAAGCCCTGGACCACGCGTACAAGCCGCGCCCAGACCATGCCGAGCGTGCGCCAGAGCGCCACCCTCGACCAGCATCCACAGACCGCGCGCCGCCTTCTCCGCGTGCATACACGATCGCCATCAACCCAGGAGACCGCCAGACATCCTCATTTGCCGCCCCGTGCCGCACAGCCACCGCCCGCCGTCGAAGACGCCGCCTCTGCCGCGCAGAGCACCGGCCGTTCCAGACCAAACCACACCGCCCCATGCCTCGCGACCATGTCGTTGAGCATCGCCAGGAGACATAGCACCGTCCCCTACCCTTGCCCATGCCAATAGCCGCCTGTAACGTCGACCCCGACGAGCTCACCGTGCGCCCCGATGGTCCCCTCGCTCGACTATAAATAGAGGCCACCCCCGCTCGAATTCTTCACACCATCTCACTCCCCTCTCCTCACTGATCGTGCCACACCATTCTCAGAGCAAGGAGAGCACCACCTCGTCGAAATTTCACTGGAGCCTGCCGCTGCCGGAGAAGAAAGGAGCCAGCGATTGGAGCCGCCCCAGGAGCTGCCGCGACCATCCCTGAGTTCGCCGTCGTCGACTTCGTCGTTCGCCCGCCTCGCCGACCCTCGCCAGTACCCCGGTGAGCCCCCAGCGACCCTCACTGGCCGCGCTAGGTTTCGTTCTCGCCGGAGTTGTCTCGCGTCGACGATGACTCCCAGCCATTAGATTAGAACTAGATCGAACGATCCACGTTGCCCCATACCGCTTCGCCCAGCCCCGTGTCACTGACGAGTGGGGACACCCACATAAGCAGCCCGCGGGAGCACTGTGCTTAGCAGGACGGCCCGTTGGAATTTCCCGCGCAGCCCAGTTATTCAAATTAATTATTTTTCAATTTCAATTCAAACACACTTCTGTACTCAACTTCAAAAATCAATCCAGATCGATTCAGTGCACCAATTTGAATGAAACCAATTTTGTTGGAAAGGTCTGTGAATGCTGAATCCAAGCCCGTTGGATTCAAGTCATTTGGATCTATAGATCACCCTGGTAAAAATAACAAGGCAGAAGCTTTTCTGCATTCAAACATTTTTTCAAATTTAAACCATAATAGCTTTTGAGTTGATTCCAACTCTCAAAAACCACATTTAACCATACCTTTCAGAATATATAAAAATATATAGGTTTACTTGCAGAAATATTGTTCAAGTAATAAAAGAATGCTCCATAAGCATTTCTAGCCACTTTAATTAATTAAAATAAAAGGGTAAAACCTTATTAAATTGTGACACCACTTTAAATCACATTCCCATGGACTACAATATGTGGTGATGACATGGGTCAACATGATCCCATGTTTAGTTTGGAGAATATTAAATCTTAAGTAATTTTTCAATGAGTAGAAATTACTTTTCTAAAAATAAAAAGATTTAAACCAAACCTTAACCTTGTAATGTTAGAGATGATGCTAGATCATCTATAGGACCCTTGTGTGTGATGATTGCAAGTATCTAAGTATTGTTTGGTGATTGTGTACCTCGTATTTATTCATAGACGCTAGTACCGACCAAGGATACGAGGAGGAAGGAGGATACTACGAAGAGGAAGCCGAGGAGGACTTCAACCACTGCTCTGCACAAGGCAAGCTAACACTTGCAATTTAGCAAGCTTATATTGACATTGATGCAAGCTAGTAACTATGCAAGCTTATACTGATATTGATGCAAGCTAACCCTTGCAAGATACCCTACTGATGCCACAAACCCATACTTGTGATATGACTACTATATGCCTTAAGCATATGTGATCATACCCACTTGATAAACCAAATCCTAGTTTTATGTGCAAGCTTATTACTTTATTTCTTTATCAAAGATTACTTAGAGTCTACCTAAGAGTTTGGTAGATACTAGACAGTTGTGCTGAAGGTTGCATAAAGAGCATAAAATTTGGCCTAAGCTAGATAACCTTGATGTCATCCTAAGGCATGAGTTTGAACCTAGTTAAAACCCCACTAGTTTACCACCCCTCATCAGTGCTTACCCCCACCTGTAGATGCTAGTGCTAAGTATAAAACTTGATCAACTTTAGATGGGATTACTTGGTGGAAAAATGGTTATGAAAGCCTTGGAATGATGGATCATTCTATTGAAATGTTTTGGACATGTGTGTCCAAACACTTGATGATTTTGGTGATGAAAATGTTGAGGCATGAGCCTTAGCCCTTTATAAAACTGATGGTTGTCTGGATGCGATACCATTCCAATTTTATCGTACAACCACAATACCCGAAGATTGGGTAGGGCTTGACTGGAAACTTATATTCCTTAGTATTAGGTCTGAGATGAGGCTACCTTGTGAATATTGTCCACCTGTGCAGTACCCAAGATGACAGTTGGTCATGGTTGGGAGGCCAAACTCACAGGAGAGGTGCTTATACTAGGGCGTGTAATCGAAAGGTTAGGATTGATTATCCGCATACTGAGTATGGTGAATTCAGGATTTGTTCCTGACGGATGTATCGAATGTTGTGGTGAAAGTGTACAATCTCTGCAGAGTGTCAAACTATTCGAATAGCCGCGTCCGCGGTTATGGACAGTTGGAGTGGCCATACTGTTCCCCCGTCAGACTTTTCAAAATGACTTGTGAAACGAATTGAGACTTTGACTTGACCACAACAGAGTTGTGACCTGAATAATAAGATCCCACTTAGGAGTTATAAAATGGTGACTAGCTTTGGAACTGAGTAGAGATAAACCTGGCTTTTTGCAAAACAACCCTAGAGCCTAGTGCCCTATTATCCAAAAAACCCTTACCTGTTAGTATTAGTTTGCGAGTACTTAAAGAGTACTCATGGCTTTGTCCCTGGCTATTCCCATGGCCAGACTATGAAGAGGAGTACCTGGAAGATGGACCCCAGGAAGGTTACGACAACTAGGATCATCTCCCATCGTCATCATTGCCTGTGACCCTGAAGATGGAGCTTCGCCTACGCTACCGTTATTATTACGTATTCCGCTGTTTGAAGTTATATTAAGAACTGGATCATGAGATCCCTATTTGTGTAAGAACTTATGTATCGTTGTAACGGATGATGTACTATGGTATCCAATTCTGTTATGTCTCGCAAAAATGGTAATCCTGGGATTGCGATGTATGGCATAACAGGCATCTAGGATTGAAAAATCCAGGTGTTGACAAGTTGGTATCAGAGCCATCCTGACTATAGGAGACCCTAGTTAGACTGGACGTTGAACCAAAAACTTAGTTTAAAAACCAAAGAAAAACAAATATTTACAAAAACCTATTCTCATTCTTATCTCTTTGATTCTTTCATAAAAATTCATGTTCCTCAAAAACTCTTGCAAAATACATAAAATTTTGACACACTTGATCACTCTGCTAATCTACTCATCCTCTATTTTTATAGATGGACATGAAGTACAACAAGTTTTATCAGTTGGGGAATGGAGGAGACCTTATCTTTGAGAGGGATCTGGATCAGCTTTCGGAACTTCTGGAGCGTCCACACCCCGAGTTCTTCGGAGCTCAGCTCAATGATCAAGGAGGAGAAGATCTGCAATGGTTAATTGTTGCAAGTCTCCGAGGAAAGATTGAACCTCCCACTGCGGAAGGAATTCAATTTACCTTAAGAGAGAACAACTGGCTCGATGGACTTGCCAGAGCAATGCAGGAATCTCTCTCCCGTCTGTGTGGGCAGAGCATCAATCAGATCAAGGGAACCCGCTTTGAGTTTTTCCCAAGGCGTGATGCAAATGGACAACCACTGGAAGCCCCATACCACCCCGAGATGAAGACTCAATTGGACCACCTTAGCTTCATGATGTATGCTCGTCAGCAGGAGTTGGACAACTGCCGTGACTATTGCAACCACAAGTCTGCCATCATCAAGACGAAGGATCAGACCACTGCCATGCTAGCAAAGGATCGCAAGTCTCGTCGCCGTCAACTCGACAAGAAGGAGCGCATTATTGCCCGTCTTCGCCACCGCATCTCATCTCTGGAAGAGACCATCCACGAGAGGGACATGCAGTTGGAGGAAAGGGAGAATGCCGGAGAGGATCTTCGTGGAGACCCTTACTCTTATCTCAGTGATGACGATGATTTTCTGGAGGATCAGGCCATGGACTTCTTCACCGATGAGGATGATTTAGCCTTCATCGATGATAATGAGGATGATGAAGCCACAGACTCCGAGGAGTAGTAGCACTGAGCACTAGCATAGTGAGTAGTAGTCGGCCCCACTGTATCGTAGATTTCAGAATGGTTCTTAAAACCATCTGTTTTTCCTTGTTGTGGTGTGTGTTGTACTGTGTGCTATGAATGAATGAATGAAAAAGCAAGTTGCTAGAAAAATCTGAGTCAAACCTTTAAAACTTTTCAAAGACCCCAAACCTTAGAAAATTTCCCTCTTTTCTCATGATTTATCTAAATCTTCAGATGCCACGTGGAGGAAGTGGTTCAGCCCCGGACCCGATGTTGCAGATTCTGCAAATGTTGACCTCTGACCGCGAAGCTGAAAGAGCGGAACGTCAAGCCAACCTAGCCACTCTGCAACAGATAGCCCAACTAGCCCACAACAACCAAGGCCATGGAAATCAGGACAACCATGGATCTAAGCTCAAGAATTTTCAGAATACCAACCCATCTGTTTTCACCAAGTCAGAAGAACCCCTAGACGCCGATGATTGGCTGCAAACCATGGAAAATAACTTAGAAGTAGCAGGAGTCGAAGCCAACGAGAAAGTTCTATTTGCCACCCACTATCTAGCCGGAGATGCCAGGGCATGGTGGAACAGTGTTCGTGCCATGACCGGAGGCCAGATGATGACCTGGGAGGAATTCAAGGTCAAGTTTAGCAGAACCCATGTGCCACCAGGTTTGATCAAGAGAATGAGAGACGAGTTCAGAGAGCTGAAGCAAGGGAGGATGACTGTAGTGGAATACCGTGACAAATTTTTGTCATTAGCTAGGTATGCCCCGGACGAGATAGACACCGAAGCCAAGAAGAAAGAAAGATTCCTGAATGGTCTACATGACGAGATGCAGACGGTGTTAGTCAATATCCCCTTTGCTGATATTGAAGCCCTTGTCGATTCAGCCATCCAGATGGAAGGAAAGATCAACCAAGCTAATGAGAACCGCAAGCGTCGTATGATGCATCAACCAGGAACCCATCAGACCCCAAAGTATCGCCCCAACCCATCTCCAGGATTTGCCCCAAGAACCAACAGACCCCCTATGACCCGTCCAACCTATCCCAACCGGGGAAACCCTAGAACCGGAGGAAATCACAACAACCCCGGCAACTCTAGCAATTTCACCCGTGCCCCACCCAAGTTCAACACCAACAATGCTACTGCCAACACCAACACTGCCCCGAGGACTGGAAGCAATGCTGTGCCTGTCGCAGCCAAGGACAAGTCACAAGTGACCTGTTATGACTGTGGAAATAAAGGCCACTATTCCAACGAGTGCCCCAACAAGAAGAATGCTACAGACCCTAATACCAATGTCCCAGCTCAACAACAGCGTCGTGTCCTGCCAGGAAGGAGATTTGCCCCAGGAAATTCACTCAACCGCAATGGCCGTCTTTTTTCTCATGCATGCTGAAGAAGCTCAGGAAGCGCCAGATGTCGTGCTGGGTATGTTTTCTGTAAATTCAGTACTTGCAAGAGTGTTGTTTGATTCTGGTGCATCGCATTCATTTGTCACCGAAGAATTTGCCCACACTAGTAAAATTCAACCAACCAAACTGAAGCATGTGATGATTGTGCAAATCTCCGGATCCACCACCAAGGCTAGGCAAATTTGCAAAGCCGTCCCTATCCGAATCCATGGCATATATTTTTATGCTAATCTAATAGTACTCGGAACTAAAGGTTTGGAAGTAGTACTAGGAATGGATTGGATGTCCAAACATAAGGGATTGATTGACTGTGCCAAGAAAGCCATCACCATGACCAGTACCGCCGGAATATCAGCCGAGCATGTATCTGAAACCTTACCTCGCCAATTCAAGTGTAACAAGAGTCTAGCCCAACCTAACATTGACCAAGTCCGGATAGTCTGTGAATACCCTGATGTATTTCCAGATGTTTTGCCCGGTATGCCCCCATATCGGGATATCGAGTTTATCATTGAACTAATCCTCGGAACAGGACCCATAGCCCAGAGACCCTATAGTATGAACCCATCGGAGTTAGAAGAACTGAAGAAGCAACCGGATTCCATGCTAGAAATTGGACTAATTCAACCAAGTGCGTCACCATGGAGATCACCTGTCTTATTTGTGGACAAGAAAGATGGAGGTAACCGTTTATGTACGGATTATCGAAAGTTGAATGATGTAACCATCAAGAACAAGTACCCCTTGCCCAAGATAGAGGATTTGTTTGATCAGTTGACCGGTGCCCAGGTGTTTTCTAAGATTGATCTTAGAACTGGCTATCATCAACTCAAGATTCGTGCAGAGGATATTCCAAAGACTGCCTTTACCACCAGATATGGATTGTACGAGTATACAGTCATGTCTTTTGGATTAACCAATGCCCCCGCTTATTTCATGAATCTCATGAATAAGATTTTTATGGACTTCCTGGATAAGTTTGTCATTGTTTTCATCGATGACATTCTGATTTATTCCAAATCAGAAGAAGAACATGAGCTACACCTAAGGACCATTCTGGGAACCCTTAGAGAGCATCAGTTGTATGCAAAATTTAGCAAATGTGAATTCTGGTTACAGGAGGTAGGATTCCTCGGTCACATTGTATCAGCAGGAGGAATTGCCGTTGACCCTGCCAAAGTGAAAGATGTAGAAGATTGTCAAGCCCCAACCACTCAAACCCAAGTTCGTGCTTTTCTCGGATTGGCGGGATATTACCGCAAATTCGTAGAAGGATTCTCGAGTATAGCCAGACCCATGACCCAATTACTGAAGAAGGACAAGAAGTTTGAATGGACAGATAAGTGTGAAGCGAGTTTTCAAGAACTCAAGAGGAGATTGATATCAGCCCCAATCTTAATCATGTCGGATATCACGAAGCCCTTCGATGTGTATTGTGACGCATCCAAGATTGGTCCCGGATGTGTGCTAATGCAAGAAGGCAAAGTTATATCTTATCTATCTCGACAATTGAAGCAACATGAGCAAAACTACCCAACCCATGACCTCGAACTCGCTGCAGTAGTTCTAGCCCTGAAGACATGGAGACATTACCTGATGGGAAATCGTTGTGAGATTTACTCGGATCACAAGAGCCTAAAGTATATATTCACTTAGAAAGAGCTGAATATGAGGCAGAGAAGATGGATTGAACTAATCAAGGATTATGACCTGGACATTCACTATCACCCTGGTAAAGCCAATGTGGTAGCCGGTGCCCTTAGCAGATTGCCGTGCCGCTTGAACTCCATGATTTTAGAGGAGCAACCAAGTCTGCACAAGGAGATGGAAGATTTTCGAATAGAATTAGTAAGTGAAGGATTTTTGGCTAGCATAGAACTTCAGCCCACTTTGATCAGTCAGATTAAAGAGGCGTGGAAGGGAAATGCTAGTATCGACGGAATCAAGCGTCGTATCGGTACTGGCAAAGTACCCGGATTCACCGAGGACGAAGAAGGAGTTCTGTAGTACAAAGGACGCTTTTGTGTACCAGCAGATTCGGAGTTAAAAGAAGTTATCTTGAAGGAGGCTCATGATACTCTTTATTCTATCCATCCCGGAGGAACGAAGATGTATCAAGATTTGAAAGAGCAATTTTGGTGGCATAAGATGAAGAGAGAAATCAGAAGCTATATCACTAAATGTGATATATGCCAGCGAGTCAAGGCAGGACATCAAAGACCCGCTAGATTGTTGCAACCTTTGCAAATTCCGAAATAAAAATGGGATTCTGTAGGAATGGACTTTATCACTGGACTACCTACTTCTAGTAGGGGAAATGACTCTATCTGGGTCATAGTGGATAGATTGTCCAAAGTCGCCCATTTCTTGCCCGTCAAAACCACCTATCAGAGTTCGAAGCTAGCGGAGTTGTACATCGCTAGAATAGTTAGTTTGCACGGAGTCCCCAAGAACATAGTATCGGATCGAGGAACTCAGTTTACCTCGAGATTCTGGAAGAAAGTCCAAGAAGGTTTAGGAACCCGCCTAGATTTCAGTACCGCGTATCACCCTCAGACCGATGGACAAACGGAGCGAGTAAACCAAATACTCGAAGATATGCTTAGAGCATGTGTGCTAGAATATGGATCCAAGTGGGAAGACTGTCTGCCGTTTGCAGAATTTTCTTACAACAATAGTTACCAAGCCAGTTTGCAAATGGCCCCATTTGAATTCATGTATGGAAGAAAGTGTCGCACCCCTTTGAACTGGTCGGAAGTAGGAGAGAGTCAGATCTTCAGACCAGACATCCTACGAGAAGCAGAAGAGAAGGTTCACAAGATTCGTGAGCACCTCAAGACCGCCCAATCCCGACAGAAGAGTTATGCCGACAAGAGACGTAGAGACCTCGCCTTCAACATCGAAGATTTTGTTTATCTGAAAGTGTCGCCATTGAAGGGAATGCAGCGTTTCCAACTCAAAGGAAAGTTAGCCCCCAGATATATCGGACCTTTCAAAATTTTGAACCGTCGAGGCGAAGTATCTTATCAACTGGAACTACCTTAAGAGATGTCAGCTGTGCACAATGTATTCCATATCTCATTACTTCGCAAATGTCTCGAAGTCCCCGAGAAGACCGAAGTGTTCAAGAATATCGATCACCGGACCATAGAGATCAACGATGACCTGACCTATCCCGAAGTACCCATCCGCATTTTGGAAGAAGCTTTTCGAACTACCCGAACCCGAATCATCAAGTTTCTCAAGATTCAGTGGAGCAACCACACAGAAGAGGAAGCTACCTGGGAACGCGAAGATCACATCAGGACGGAGTTTCCCGATCTCTTCAAATCCTAGGTAATCTTTTCTTCCTTTTTCAAATCTCGGGACGAGATTTTGTTTAAGGGGGGAAGGTTTGTCATCCCAAAAATACCCAAACTTAGATCATCAAACACTAATCATCAAGATTAGGGTTAACAAAAACTTCTCTAAATAAACTCATGAATGCATGTATATGTGTATGCATGGATTTTGAATTTCTTTAAAAACCACCTTGTTTGTGTGATCCATTGCTTGTAAAATGTTTCTTAGGTGAAATGAACATCATCTAAAACATTTCCCACACTTTCCTTAAAGACAAGTAAATCAAAACAAATATATTAAGTGAATGGTCATTTTGGCCAATTTAACTACCATGCCTACTTTGGCTGTCTCAAACTTTCAGAACCTAACAGAAACTTTTCTAGATCTTTGCACCCCTTGAATGTACTCATAACAGAGTATCAAGGCCCACTTTGTGATCATCCAGAAACTTTCAAATGCATAGTTTAAATGACAATTCAAAATTGAATCTTCTTCATATGGGAAGATCCCACTTTTTCAAAACCCACTCAAACAAGCTCAACTTTCAAAACCCAAGCATCTGCAGACTCACCAGCACCAATCTAGCAAACCCACCAAAAATCATTTCAAAATTCAAAACTTGATTTCATGCGGCCATTTCATCAAACAGGTTGCAGACACAAATCAAACAAAACATCAAACACTATAGTGTGCAGTGACTCTTGCCTAACTTGTTCCCTAGTTAGCTCACACACAACTCAGTAGATCATCTAGAAAGATTAGCCCAACACTAGCACCCCTGTGAGCTTGCCATTGCCATTAATGGTGAACAGCCGAGCACCCCAATGTCACCCCATTATGGACAACAAGCTAGGAGAAGAACTAGCCGTGCCAACCTTGTCTAGGAGGCAGCCCACCGTACACCGCCACTCACTGTCCTAGACACAAGCGTTGCCAAGCCCTGGACCACGCGTACAAGCCGCGCCCAGACCATGCCGAGCGTGCGCCAGAGCGTCACCCTCGACCAGCATCCACAGACCGCGCGCCGCCTTCGCCGCGTGCATACACGATCGCCATCAACCCAGGAGACCGCCAGACATCCTCATTTGCCGCCCCGTGCCGCACAGCCACCGCCCGCCGTCGAAGACGCCGCCTCTGCCGCGCAGAGCACCGGCCGTTCCAGACCAAACCACACCGCCCCATGCCTCGCGACCATGTCGTTGAGCATCGCCAGGAGACACATCACCGTCCCCTACCCTTGCCCATGCCAATAGCCGCCTGTAACGTCGCCCCCGACGAGCTCACCGTGCACCCCGACGGTCCCCTCGCTCGACTATAAATAGAGGCCACCCCCGCTCGAATTCTTCACACCATCTCACTCCCCTCTCCTCACTGATCGTGCCACACCATTCTCAGAGCAAGGAGAGCACCACCTTGTCGGAATTTCACTGGAGCCTGCCGCTGCCGGAGAAGAAAGGAGCCAGCGATTGGAGCCGCCCCAGGAGCTGCCGCGACCACCCCTGAGTTCGCCGTCGTCGACTTTGTCATTCGCCCGCCTCGCCAGTACCCCGGTGAGCCCCCAGCGACCCTCACTGGCCGCGCTAGGTTTCGTTCTCGCCGGAGTTGTCTCGCATCGACGATGACTCCCAGCCATTAGATTAGAACTAGATCGAACGATCCACGTTGCCCCATACCGCTTCGCCCAGCCCCGTGTCACTGACGAGTGGGGACACCCACTTAAGCAGCCCGCGGGAGCACTGCGCTTAGCAGGCCGGCCCGTTAGAATTTCCCGCCCAGCCCAGTTATTCAAATTAAATCTTTTTCAATTTCAATTCAAACACACTTCTGTACTCAACTTCAAAAATCAATCCAGATTGATTCGGTGCACCAATTTGAATGAAACCAATTTTGTTGGAAAGGTCTGTGAATGCTGAATCCAAGCCCGTTGGATTCAAGTCATTTGGATCTATAGATCAACCCTGCTAAAAATAACAAGGCATAAGCTTTTCTGCATTCAAATATTTTTTCAAATTTAAAGCATAATAGCTTTTGAGTTGATTCCAACTCTCAAAAATCACATTTTACTATACCTTTCAGAATATATAAAAATATATAGGTTTACTTGCAGAAATATTGTTCAAGTAATAAAAGAATGCTCCATAAGCATTTCTAGCCACTTTAATTAATTAAAATAAAAGGGTAAAACCTTATTAAATTGTGACACCACTTTAAATCACATTACCATGGACTACAATATGTGGTGATGACATGGGTCAACATGATCCCATGTTTAGTTTGGAGAATATTAAATCTTAAGTTAATTTTCAATGAGTAGAAATTACTTTTCTAAAAAGAAAAAGATTTAAACCAAACCTTAACCTTGTAATGTTAGAGATGATGCTAGATCATCTATAGGACCCTTGTGTGTGATGATTACAAGTAGCTAAGTATTGTTTGGTGATTGTGTACCTCGTATTTATTCATAGACGCTAGTACCGACCAAGGATACGAGGAGGAAGGAGGATACTACGAAGAGGAAGCCGAGGAGAACTTCAACCACTTCTCTGCACAAGGCAAGCTAACACTTGCAATTTAGCAAGCTTATATTGACACTGATGCAAGCTAGTAACTATGCAAGCTTATACTGATATTGATGCAAGCTAACCCTTGCAAGATACCCTACTGATGCCACAAACCCATACTTGTGATATGACTACTATATGCCTTAAGCATATGTGATCATACCCACTTGATAAACCAAATCCTAGTTTTATGTGCAAGCTTCTTACTTTATTTCTTTATCAAAGATTACTTAGAGTCTACCTAAGAGTTTGGTAGATACTAGACAGTTGTGCTGAAGGTTGCATAAAGAGCATAAAATTTGGCCTAAGCTAGATAACCTTGATGTCATCCTAAGGCATGAGTTTGAACCTAGTTAAAACCCCACTAGTTTACCACCCCTCATCAGTGCTTACCCCCACCTGTAGATGCTAGTGCTAAGTATAAAACTTGATCAACTTTAGATGGGATTACTTGGTGGAAAAATGGTTATGAAAACCTTGGAATGATGGATCATTCTATTGAAATGTTTTGGACATGTGTGTCCAAACACTTGATGATTTTGGTGATGAAAATGTTGAGGCATGAGCCTTAGCCCTTTATAAAACTGATGGTTGTCTGGATGCGATACCATTCCAATTTTATCGTACAACCATAATACCCGAAGATTGGGTAGGGCTTGACTGGAAACTTATATTCCTTAGTATTAGTTCCCTCACGGCCAAGGTCTGAGCTGAGGCTACCTTGTGAAGATTGTCCACCTGTGCAGTACCCAAGATGAAAGTTGGTCATGGTTGGGAGGCCAAACTCACAGGAGAGGTGCTTATACTAGGGCGTGTAATCGAAAGGTTAGGATTGATTATCCGCATACTGAGTATCGTGAATTCAGGATTTGTTCCTGACGGATGTATCGAATGTTGTGGTGAAAGTGTAAAATCTCTGCAGAGTGTCAAACTATTCGAATAGCCGCATCCGTGGTTATGGACAGTTGGAGTGGCCATACTGTTCCCCCGTCAGACTTTTCAAAATGACTTGTGAAACGAATTGAGACTTTGACTTGACCACAACAGAGTTGTGACCTGAATAATAAGATCCCACTTAGGAGTTATAAAATGGTGACTAGCTTTGGAACTGAGTAGAGATAAACCTAGCTTTTTTGCAAAACAACCCTCGAGCCTAGTGCCCTATTATCCAAAAACCCCTTACCTGTTAGTATTAGTTTGCAAGTACTTAAAGAGTACTCATGGCTTTGTCCCTGGCTATTCCCATGGCCAGACTATGAAGAGGAGTACCTGGAAGATGGACCCCAGAAAGGTTACGACAACTAGGATCATCTCCCATCGTCAGCATTGCCTGTGACCCTAAAGATGGAGCTTCGCCTACGCTACCGTTATTATTACGTATTCCGCTGTTTGAAGTTATATTAAGAACTGGATCATGAGATCCCTATTTGTGTAAGAACTTATGTATCATTGTAACGGATGATGTACTATGGTATCCAATTCTGTTATGTCTCGCAAAAATGGTAATCCTGGGATTGCGATGTATGGCATAACAGGCATCTAGGATTGAAAAATCCGGGTGTTGACACGAACAATGTTGCAGGAGAAAGTTTTCCTTTTCGTCGCACCAAAAAGACATTTTCCATTTTCCGAGCATAAAAAACGGGGGATTTTATGAAGCAACCACCAAATGTCTAATTAAAAATGCCACCATCCCATTTTTCAACAATACTAGACCACCTTAAATGGACAATGTACCAAATGGGGATCTCAAACTTTTCCGTCCACTCCGGGTGAAAAAGACAAATTCTTGCCGAATCGACAGGAAGTGTGTAAGATATGAACTACATGTACATCATCTGACGGGCATGATTTTTTACAAAAATCATTTTTAGGTTCAAAATATGCTATTTCATCAGAGATCCAATGAAATTTTAGAGAAGCTCAGCTCCGAGCTAAGAATATTCATACCCGTCGTTCGACAAAGTTTGCCGATAGTTTAAAAGAGTCATAAAAAATTCAAAAATAATCAAAACAATGCGAAACCTTCACGTGGTGTCATATTATGTGACCTGGTTGCAAGGAAAAATATCAAACTTGTTATATTGAATATGTATCAAAAAAACCTTCATAAAATGACCTATCTCATTCGAGGTTTCCTGACTTTCGGGTCAAATGACAAATGTTATGGCTAGAATTAAGGTATAGTTTATGATAATATGTCCATATTATGCATTAATGTGCATCATGGAATGGCGAACAATGTTACAGGAGGAAGTTTTCCTTTTTTGTTGCACCAAAAGTCTATTTTCCATTTACCGAGCATAAAAAACAGGGGATTTTATGAAGAAACCACCAAATGGCTAATTTAAAATTCTATCACCCTATTTTTCAAAAATACTATACCACCTTAAATGGACAATGTCCCAACGGAGGGATCTCAAACCTTTCCGTCCACTCCAGGTGAAAAAAGACAAATTCCTACCGAATCGATAGGAAGTGTGTCAGATATGAACTACAGGTACATGATCTGATGGGAATGATTTAAAAAAAATCATTTTTAGGTTCAGAATATGCTATTTCATCAGATATCCAATGAAATTTTAGAGAGGCTTGGCTCCGAGCAAAGAATCTTCATACCCGTCGTTCGACAAAGTTTGTCGATAGTTTAAAAGAGTCATAAAAAATTCAAAGACGATCGAAACAATGTGAAACCTTCACGTGGTGTCATATTATGTGACATATTTGGAAGGAAAAATATCAAACTTGTTATATTGAATATGTCTCAAAGAACCTTCACAAAATGACCTATCTCATTCGAGATTTCCTCGCTTTCGGATCAAATGACCAATATTATGGCTAGAATCAAGGCATAGTTTGTGATAATGTGCCCATATTATGCATGCATGTGTATCATGGAATGGTGAAAAATGTTATAGGAGGAAGTTTTCCTTTTCGTCGCACCAAAAAGCCATTTTCCATTTTCTGAGCACAAAAAACGGGGGGTTTTATGAAGCAACCACCAAATGGATAATTTAAAATAATACCACCCCATTTTCGCAAGATTATATGGATGTCATATTTGGATTCCTCACATTTGTTTGATCGATTTAGACACTTTATTTGCCGAATTCCGATTTACGGATTTAAATATATGAATTATTCCATATTAAATAGAAAAAGGAAATAAAATAAAATCATTTTATTTTTTATTTGGATTCAAGATTATTATTACTTATTCATTATTGTTTACTTAAATAATTATTTGAAATCTAAAACTGAGATGTGTGACATCATGGTCCAAGAGTTAATAGTATTGATATGAAAGTATTATCAACAAGTTATGATTTCTTTCTCGGAAGCTCATTCGGAAGGAATGAAGAAGTTCGTGCTAGAGTTAGAGTAGTGTTAGGATGGGTGACCAAAGGGGAAGTTTGACTATGAGTGCAATTTGACCTAATATTAAACATATAAAGGGTTAAAATATTCTGTATGTGATTATCAAGTAAATAATATTCAAAAAGGTTTGAAACAAGATTTTTTTTGAAAAGGCAGTCTCTTTGCCCTGTACTTTTACCACGAGACACACGGCAAAGACAGCTTATTTGCCGTTTTCGAGGAGACACACGGCAAAGACAGCTTCTTTGCCGTGTACTTTTTGAAAAGACATACGACAAAGAATAGACACCGTTATCTCTACGGGAACCGTTATCTTACTTTACTTTGCCGTGTCTACGCGTAAGGCACACGGCAAAGTCTTTGCCATGTCTTATTTAGAAAACACACGGCAAAGGGCCTTTGCCGTGGTGAACGTTGCCGTGTGGCATTTGCCGTATGTATACACACGACAAAGCCTTTGCCGTGTTTCGAAAGGCCTTTGTCGTGTATTTTACCCACACGGCAAAGAGCCTGTATGCCGTAGTGAATGCCATGGATCGTGCCTGATGTTAAAAGAAGTTTGATTGAAAATGTCAACATGACTCAAATTTTACCTCAAAGTTGATCCACATGTAACCATGCCACCCTGAATTAGCAACAATAGCAGGAGAGAGGAGGAAATGAAGTGCACCAGAGTACATTCGAATTCACCACTAATTTTCTAACCAAAAAATGTACATGGCAGACGAGACACCAATTCACACAACGGACTCTACTTTAGCAATTCAACATCCAATGAGATTGAAATTATATGCTGTATTTTGGCAGAAGACAACAATCGGAAGCACAATGTACATATGCAAGCAATCTTATTGTTCTAGATTAACCCCTAGATGGAGGCTATCATGCGTAGGTGTCGCTCACGAACTTTATTTTTGGTGGCAAGGACCACGCCTGGCAGCAGTATCCCTATGGGTTGAATCGAGGCTGCCTACTAGCTCAGAAATGAAGGGATATGGTATACTGCCTATGAAAAAGGCGCAGGGATGAATAATCGGTTCGATCTGACAGTGCAGCAAGCACCTCCGGTCGCAAGGCACGGCGTGACGCTCGGAACAAATTGGTATAGGGGCATAGTACGTAGTATGTGCAGCGGTCTCTGAAAAAATAAACCCGTATTTCAGTTATCGGTGGCATTGTGGGTAATTTGGTGTCTTGTCATAAGGCAAAAACCGTTCCAAAAAGTGTAGGAACGACAAAAAACACTCTTTCCTTTATTGGTCTGAAAAAATAAACCGGTATTTTAGTTACCGGTGGCATCATGGGTAATTTGGTATCTTTTCAGAAGGCAAAACCATCTTGAAAAAATGTAGGAAGAACAAGAACCACTTTTTCCTTTATTAGATATAGATACGATAGAGTTATACAATCACTGGTTCTGGGCCTATGGCCTCCTGGATATCAGAAATTCTCTCTTGGTTTCTCTCTAGCAGGCGACGCCATCGACCTAGCTCATTTTTGGCGTGTTGTTTAACTTGCTGAGTGCTCCCCATTTTCCGCAAGTGGCCTAGCTAGCAAAAAAATAAATAAATAAAGACAGTCTATTCTTTTCCTTTCAGCATTAGTCATTTTTTTTTGCCAAAAAACAAAATCTACATGCAACCCCTAAGATCAGTTCGGGCAACAACGTCATCATTGTCGTCGTATTTCTTCTTAAAGATGTTGTTTGGTACACAGCGGCTCAAAGTCATAGGAGCGTGGTGGGACAACTTCGTAGGAGGCAACTGTGGAGGATCATCTTTGCTTTGTCGATGTGCGGTTGTTGGCATTTATTTCTTTGTTCTTTCTTATTTCCTTTTTGGGCTGGTTTGTGTTGCTTGCCCCAGCAAATGTATTGTATGATTGTTATATTAATATAGCGGAATGAAAAGCAAGAAGATGGTATAAGTTTTATTATTATTGTGTGACCCTTGAAACTAATAAAATTTTAATTTTTTAGGTTTAAGACTTGAGAGCTGTTCGAACGTCTCATATATACTCGTATTACTCAGGCCCATTCGAGAAAAAAGTTTTCAATAAGGAAAGCGTGGAATTTTAGGACGTGGCTTTTTTTTGCTCCCGTATCATGCATATGCACCCTTTATTTGAATTTGATTTTTGTCAAAATTTGAAATGCTAAAAAAATTCAAAAAAAATATGTGTACATAGAACTTCAAGTTTTAGGTGCGCGTAAAGTCATTTCACAAAAAATAAACATTTTGGATGGCTTGTACAAAAAAGACAAAAAAAAATTTCAGGTGTGAAAAGAGGTTTTATATGCAAATATGATAGTTATACAATCACTGGTTATGGGCCTGTGGCCACCTGCATATCGGAAATTCTTTGTTGGTTTTGCTCCAGCAGGCGACGCCATCGACCTGGCTCGATTTTGGTGTGTTGCTAAACTACGAGTGCTCCTCATTTTCCACAAGTGGCCTAACTTGCAAAAAAAAAAAAAAAAAATGACAATCTATTCTTTTCCTTTGGGCATAAGTCGGATTTTTTGACGAAAAACAAAGTCTACATGCAACCCCTAGGATCAGTTCAGACAACAACATCATTATTGTCGTCGTATTTTTTCTTAAAGGTGTTGCTTGATACACGGCAGTTCGAAGTGATATGAGCATGGTGAGACAACTCCGGAGAGAACAACTGTGGAGGGTCATCTTTGTTTTGTCGATATGCGGCTGTTGGCATTTATTTCTTTATTCTTTCTTTTTATTTCCTTTTGGATCGATTTGTGTTGTTTGCCCGACACTAGTGAAAACAGGGCCTCCAGTTCCGGACCGTAAGGGCCTCTAGTCTTCGTTTTAGAACCGGGACTAACCAAGCGGGATTAGAGGCTCACCCACTAGTCTCGGCGCAGTCAGCAACCGGGACTAATGGCTGTCCACATGGCCACCGCAGCGTGCTCCAGGTGCATCCGCACTAGTCCCGGTTAGTGTTAAGGACAAGGACTAGTGGGTCTTTGCCACAGCAACATTTTATGTCTTTTCTCTGCCACGTCAGAGCATTACCTCGGACTAGTGGTTCTCTGCCGCGGCAGATCATATTCATTATGTATTGTTTATTTATTTCTTTTTCATTTCAACATAGTTTTTAAATATTTTTACGCCACCACATATCGTACACGTTTGTGTATATATAAGATAACTTGTACGATATCGAGCATACAGATATATACAATTTTGATAGTTACATGAAGATCACAATTACCGGGACTAGAGCCCGTCTGTTCGATTACATGGAGATCAGAAGCGCCTATTCACACTAAATTCTCCAGCATCATCTACGATCTCTTTGAAAATAAACCCCGCCAGCTCCTCGGCAATTCCTAGTACGTGTTGCTCTGGTAGGAGTTGATCCCGCATTCTCTCGAACTATATATAAGAAAAAAGAGATCAATATAAATATCAATTATGATAACAAAAAGTGACGATAATAAAATGATGGTGTGAATGCATTGCTTACGTCGACTCTATAATCATTGTGCTCAGTGGTAAACATGTGAATGAACTCGCAGCCATAGAATCCACATAGATTCGACCCCTATGGCTGTCTTGCGCACTTTACAATAATAGAATTCAATTAAATAATAATCTAGCATCATTATTGTATTGAAACTAGAAGTAAAGAGATGCACGGACATATCACATGCTACTTATCAAGAACGCCTTAAATGTCAGATTCTCACTAAATACACCTGTAACCTCGCGCTTGAACTGGATCCAAACCCTGCCCGGCGAAGAAAATGAATGAATGAGTTATTCATTACCTTATATCTCAGGAAATCAACGAAAGAGACCGATATAGCGCGAAACTTACTTCTGAAGCATGTCCTGCATGCTGCAGAAATCTTCCAGTTTTCTCTTTGATGGGTCCATGACATCAACTCTTCCCTTATCAAGTTGAATGTCTAGCAGAACCCAGTGGAAACTGCAAACATTTATATATACATCAGTAACTCATCAATTACACTTAGCACCGACTAATCAAAAGTGAATGTGTACAACAGAGTAAGAATCTCACTCGAAATTGTAAGGAAACAGTATGTGGTCAGAGAAATTTTGCTCCATTAGAAACCTTAGAATATTTTCCTCCGTCTCCTCGGGGTTTGACGTTAGCGTGTTTATATGTAATTTATCTGGGTCAATGAACCCAACACTATAGATTCTTCTTCATTTACATCCCAGGATCTTCATTCTGCATAATAAGGATAATTACATGTACTGAACTAAACAACTGAAAAACTGAACATGTAGACAATGAATTCAACAACTTACAGACAATAGCAGCAGAGGATGGATTTGTCCAGGGCGTCGAGATGGTATAACTGGAACAGTTCTGGAAACTCAATATGGACCTCTTAGGGTCTGAAGTAGTACTCACGTGGGACTTTGGCTACGATCATTATTCTCCCCTGCTTTATGACCGCCTAGTACCATTGATGGAGATTCCACATTTGTGTTGGCAGTTCTTTCAGCCTCTCTTTGCTGACCAAATTCTCACCTTCGACATATCTACGGAGTACACCAGCCTTGGGTAGAAGGTCGAGTTGGGGGCCTAATAGTTCAGCAATACTAATTTCCATACTGCCAGCCAACTCCGCAGCTGCTTCCATATCTAGTGGCTGTTGTGCAAGAAGGGGAACGTTTTCTGAAAACACCTTGAGGGGTGCGATCATTTGTTTGTCCTGTTATCTGAGAAGGGGAACATCTGATTTTTTACTGATGGCTGTTTTGCTCCCGCTTGCACCTGTACTTGCTGAGTTTTTACGGCTTGCACTTGATTTGCTTGATTTGCTCTTCGTCACTTCTTTCTGAAGTGTGGGTAGATAGTCATCTGGCTTATGGTGCAACTCATATTGTGATTTTGTGTTCAGAAAATCAACTGCATATGCCTTTTGCTTCTCGGTGTATACCGGAGCAGGCTCGGGTTTCTTCTTCTCAAAATGCGTCGCCACTTCGGCCTTTGCTATCGCTGCAGTTTCCACATCAGTATGATCGTAAGGTCTGATGGGAAGATTCTTATGAGGCACTGTTGGGAGGGGCGACATTTTCCGTTTTGGGCTGCCGCATCTTTTAGTACTCACTGACGGAGCACGCTTCCTCTTATTGTCCTTAGCGGGCGGCGAAGACTGCTGAACTTGCAGCGGAGATCGAGATGGACTCGCGCTGTGGTGGTCGTAGTCATCATGGGCTGGGCTTCTTGGAGGTGATGGAGGTGAAGGAGACATGCGATGACTCGGAGGCGGTGTTGGCCTTGGGGCCGAGCCTAGAAACTTGATGTTGTTCTTGTCCCATAGAATGATACCACCCAGTACTTCTCCGAGTGTGCTCTCACCTTCAGGTCCAAGGATATCAAGCTCCATTGACTTCCACTCCTTTACGATTTGATCCACCCCGACTTTAGCATAGCCAGGTGGAATCTCACATCCAGTCCAACGTGCGTCAGGCGGACAAGGTAAAGCAGATCTGGCCGCCACCTTCACAGATATGTTCTTCAACTTATGATGGAGCTCACAAGATATCTGCACCTTAATTCCATCCACGGGGTAGCCGGGACCGCCATCTTTATAGAGTGCATCGTCAGAAGGGACCTCTGATTCAGCCACGCTGCTTCTCCGCTAAGATGGGTTGGCGGTAATATCGAGTGGAGGATCTTGCAAGCGCACTACTCCTCTAAGTTCATCGATCTTCTACTGCTGCTTGTCAAGTCTTGCTAGAAGTTGGTTGAGCTTGTCTCCCTCCTCCTCCTCCCATCGCTTCTTTGCTCTTGCTCGGCTTCTATAAGTACCTTGGTCCTTAGGAAACCCAGTCTCCCATGTGAAACTAGAGTCAAGGCCTCGAACTCGTCCTCCGTGTTTGGGATTCCCGAGGACCAAGGTCAGCAAGTCTTTCTCTCTATCGGGATGAAACTTTTTTATCCCATCTTTAATCTCTTGCACCACTTTTAGTCATGCACTTCTGGGTACCTTTATCCCGTCACTGCAAACAAGGTCCCCTGTAAGTTCGTCATACTTACTGATACGTCGTAAACGTATCGATAATGTTTGATGCTCCATGCTTGTTTTGTGCCAACTATCTTATGTTTTGTCTACACTTTGAGGTATTTGTATACATTTTATAGGACTAACCTATTGACAAGATGCCATAGTGCGAGTTGCCTGTTTTCTGCTGTTTTTGGTTTCAGAAAAGCAAAAAAAAATGAATATTCTTAGAATTGGACAGGACAAAAGCCAAAGTTACTATTTTTCCCGGAACGATACGAAAAATCAAAGAAGAGACGGAGTAGGGCACCAGGGTGGCCACATCCTAGGGTGGCGCGGGCCCACCCTGTGAGCGCCACCAGGGGGTGTGGGCCTTCTGGGCCTCCACCGACCTTCCCTCCTTCGCCTATAAGAAGCTCCCGACTCAGAAACCCTAAATCATCTGGGAGAAATCGATGAAAACCTCCGCAGCATCGCCGCCACTAAAGGGGAGATTCGGGAGACAGAAGTCTCTGTTTCGGCACCCTGCCGGGATGGGGAAGTGCCCCCGGAGCCATCTCCATCGATCTCCACCACCATCTTCATCATCGTTGCTAATTCCCATGATGAGGAGGGAGTAGTTCTTCCTCGAGGCTAAGGGCTCTACCGGTAGCTATGTGTTCATCTCTCTCTCTATGCGTGATCATATTGTGATCATGAGCTTTGTAATCAAGTAGATCTACTCTGTTACTCAAGTGATTCAATAGATCTCCGGCTCTTCCCACGTGTGTGAAAGTGACAGCGTGCGCACCATGTGGCACTTAGGCTAGAGAATACATAAATACTTGTCATGAGTATATTTGGAGTTGGATGTCTCTATGAAATTGTCATGTTTATTGGTACCATCTAGCGCTCAAGGTGATAGTGTGGGGTTATCTAGATGGGGAAGGCGGACTTTGAGGAGTGCTGTTATAGCCCTACCATGGATTAGAGTGTTCAACCGAAGAGTAGTTCAGGGTAGAATCATGAAGAGAATATATTTATATGAGAGAGTGTTCACTAGTGAAAGTATGATCCCTAGGCCTTGTTTCTAAGCATTGAAACCCCATTTGCATCTAGATCTATTGCATGTTTGCTTGCTTCCATCTTTTTTCCTTTAGTCTTTTCCTCCCAGTCAGAAGCTCTTTTCTGGCACTATTACCACTTATAATCATCCATACCACTTGTATTTCACTATCTCTTCGCCGAACTAGTGCACCTATACACCTAACAAGTGTATTGGGTGTGTTGGGGACACAAGAGACTTCTTGTATGTTGATTCCATGGTTGCTTGAGAGGGATACCTTTGACCACTTCCTCCCTGAGTTGGATAAACTTTGGATAATCCACTTAAGAGAAACTTGCTGCTGTTCTACAAACCTCTGCACTTGGAGGCCCAATAACTGTCTACAAGAATAGAAGTGCGTAGACATCAAGCTCTTTTCTGGCGCCGTTGTCGGGGAGGTAAGGTAAAAGGTACTCACATCCTCCGGTATGAGTGCTCGAAGTTATTTCCTTTAGATTCTACAATTTTGTCTTTTTGTTTCTTGTTTTCACTAGTTAGGATTAATGGAAAACAACAACAAAAATAGAGAGATTTATAGTATTTATTTTGAGTTAGGACATGGAGTGTTTGAAGAGATAATTAAAAAACCTATGGAACTTTATTTGAATGCTAATAGCAATGTTATTAGTATGAATTTTTTGAACACCATTGTTACTAATGCCATGGAAACATCTAAGCTTGGGGAAGCTAGTTTTTATGAAAGATATCTTTTTAGTTCCCTAGCTTTAGGGAAGTAAATTTGCTCTGATGATACCTTATCTCCCATATGTGGTAATTTTAATGATGCTTGTGATATTTTAAACCACATACTGGAAGTGTCCCTTTTAAAATACCTACAAAAATTGTTGATCGTGTTATGGATTACTATTATTTTGGGTATGGAACTATCCATCCTAGTGATCACTTGCTTTTTATCCATGAATTATGCGAGTTGTTCAAGTGTGCATGTATTTCAATGGACCAATTTAAGAGGAAGCTATTCTCTTTATCACTTAGGGACAAAGCAAGGGAGTGGTATGATGTGGCATCCCGCAAAACCACTACTAGAAAATCGCGTTGAATTTGTGCATTGCATCGTCATCATCATATGTTGGTTGTCAAAAACTATTTTCGCAAAGCCCGATTTGTTTTCCAAACGCCCCATCTTAATTCAAATGCAAAGCCCGGTTCTCCGGAGTAATTATTTTGGCCGCTATCGGTTTGCACACGGCCCGTTTAAATCAAATAAAAAAGTTTAATTGTTTTAGCGGGGGCAGTCGAACGGGCCGTATCGACCCGAACGACCACCCCCATTTTCCAAATCGGCCCACCCCATTAATCCTAACGCTACCAGATAACCTACCCACACCCCCTCCACCTCACCTCACCCAATCATCTCATGCCACCTCACTCTCACCCTCCCCCTAACCAATCTAACTCTGCCACTTGGCTCACCCCTCTCTCCCTTCCCCCCACTCTCTCTCCTGCCACCCACACACCAAACAGCACACACCCACCCCGCCACGCTGCCAAGCACGCGCCTGGGACCCACCCGACCAACACGCTCCCCGAGCACCGCAGCGCGCTGCCTTCCCTCTCCCCGTGGCTCCTCTCTCTGGCAGCCCTCGCCCCGCATCGCCGTCCGCCTCCTCGGCCCCGGCCCGACCTCGCCGGCCCCGCAAGGACCTCGCGTCGGCCGTGCCCTTCTCCGGCCGCCGCCATGTCCACCTCCGCATCCCCCGTCCGCCCCGCAGCGCCCCGCCACCGTCACCGGCGAGCCGCCCTGCCTCCCGCCCCGTCACGCTCGTCCCGCCCCCCCCGGTCGCCTCCCGCCGGCCCCAGCGAGCGCCAGCGCCGGCCTCCTTCTCCCCGGCCTCCGTCGCGCGCCGCCCCGCCTGGAGCCTCCCCGACCTCGCCGGCCCCGGCCTCGACCGCCCCCCAGCGAGCACGCTGCCGTCCGCCGTGCGTGCCGCCCCTTCGGCTCGGCGACCCCCTGCCTCGTCGAGACGCTCTGTCGCGCTCCTGCCGTCCCTCGTCATCGCGTGCGCCACCGCCACCTGCTCTGGCCGCTCGGCGCCGAGGCCGCGCCCTGCGAGCAGCACTGGGCCCGCCTCCTCCTGGAGCCGTGTGCCTCCCTGGATACACCAAGGAGGTTGGTTGGGTTGCTCAATCGTGTCTCAGGCACAAGTTTTGGCCGATGTCGTCTGTTGGTTGTTGACACCTGGAGCGTCCGATGCCTTTGTCGAGGCAAGGACAAAGAGGACCTAAGAGCCCTGACAAGATCTTCTTCGGCACCGAGGACGCGAGAAGTTCGGAACGCCAAGATCTTCTCGGGACATCGAGTTCGCCATCACGGATGACAAGCACGCCTTCATGGAACCGCAGACACGGAAACCGCAAGACCTTCTTCCCGGATACTGCAAGTACGCCCTCCCGAAACGCCAAGGTCCCCGCAAGAGACGACAAGACCGACAACATGAACCGAAGACCACGGAACGCCAAGATCTACCCCGATATCTGAGAACGATCCTGGACGCCGAGACCCCGATGCGACAAGCACTTCATCCCGGACACCGAGACCCTGTGCGACAAGTGCTTCATCCCGAACCACAAGATCGACCCCAGTAATCCAAGAACGCTTCCGTCGAGACCGTTCCGTCGAACCCTGAACCCCGAGACCGACCCCGAACCCCGGAACCCCAAGGTCGTCGAGAACCCTAATGTGTGAACCCCTTCCCGAAAACCCTATTTTATAACATAATAACAAATTGTTGCATATATAATTGTCATCTCGCATGCATATTTGTGTGGTTTGGGGGCCGTATGCCGATTCACCTCTAATTAAATATGGGGCCCATATGCAGGCAAATCTAGTCTTATATTGGCCTCATTTAAATTTGTGCATCGAACCGTTGTCATATCTTGTCTTGTTAAAACAACATTTAAAATGCGGGGTATCTAAACTACTAGAACCATATAATTAATTGTCGGGACCCCGGTTCCGCTTAATCTTGCCTAATTGCATTGCACCTTTGCCATGTCATGCATCATACATGCATCATGCCGATCTTCTACCGTTGTATTAAATATTGCATCCGGTGTTTGTTCTAGTGTTTGCTTCTTCGCGGGTAAGGCCGTTGAGTGGATGTGAGCTTCGCCCCGATCGTCAGTTGAACCTTCGACAATGTTTTCAGGCGAGCATCTCCCCCTTTCTACCACTTTTCTAGTATTTATTCCCTCCTGTTGATCTTTGCTATCTGTGTTGCGATGCTCTAGTTTCGTACCCGTGATATCCCTTGCAGCCATCCATAGCCTTGGACACATCCTATTACCTGTTGTTTGGTAGATAGTTGGACCCGCGTGTCGTAGTCGCTTGCTCAAGTGCTGTTGCATGTCGCCGAGTACCACAATTGTTGGAGAATTGCCACATGTTGATGTTGAAGATGATCATCGTTTTAATTATTGTTTCACTTTAATTCCTGTTTAATAACTAAAATTGAAGTAAGCAGAGGCATCGGTGGGTGATAGATAACATTTGGTTTCCGACCGCCCACTTGTGTCTCGTAGGACCCCGAGTTCTTGACACCTGTTCCGAGATCGAGCGCGCTAACCACAGGTGGGGAGATATGGGCCCCCCATTGATTATTACCTGAGTTCAAAGTATTGTACTGGGGGCCACAAACTAGTTTGAGGTTTTATGCCATGCTTTATTGCTTTATTTAAATTGTGCGACATATAGCACCTGTACTGTTTAGGATCGGGACACGTTTTCGCGGTGTCGACAGTCCCCGTTTGGGGATTTGCTGTCGCTCACTGCCGTCTACCCAAACCCTAAGTCCGTCTCGGAGACCGGCCGACTTCGTTACGGGTGTCGACTTGGTGGGGTGGCCCCCATGTACTTGCTTTGGGTCTGGGAACGTCGTGACTTAGGCCCCGCCGACATACCGATGGGTGTATGTTAACTGATCTGGCAAAAAGGGTCGAAGTGCCTGTGGATACTTTGGTGCACCCCTGCAGGGTTAAATCTTTTCGAGAAGCCGTGTCCGCGGTTATGGACGACTTGGAGCACAGTGCTTGATCATAGACAACTATCACTAAAGTTTACTGTTATAAATTGATTTGTATCTGATTTGACTAGTAATCAGCTCCATTACAACGGAATGGCTAAATAAAAGTACCAACAACTGCTGGGTTTTGGGGTTATCTCATGCTATCTGTATCTGACTAGTAAGTGTTGCCACTATAACGGAATGGTTAACTAAAAGTGCCCACTGCTTACTTTATCAGGATGATTATCTAAACCTGACTAGTAAAGTGCCGTAACTATAACTGAATAAGTAAAACTGCCAACTGTGTGAGTTCCTCGGTTGACTTCCTCGCTTGGTCTCGAGGGGGAAACGCCAGGATGGGTTCGGTTGATGCTAGTATCAGGTTGGATCCGAATAGGTCTTTCTCACCCCTCTATGATAGCCGCCAGTTGTATCGAGTCTCTATAGGTTGTTAAGTGCATGCTGCCGCTGCCGCTTCAGTCCACCATACCTATGTAGGCGAGGACCGCCGAATTCTAGCCTCGCCGTGTACTGGCCTCAGTACTGACGCTCCTTCTTTTTCCTTTGCCCTTTGCCGGCACCCCTTTTGTTTAAGCAGGTTCTGAGATCGACGCCGTTAGCAGGGTTACCCTTCCGGCTTGGCCTGGGCAGGGTTATGGACGCCATTGGTTATTCTTCAGGGCTCTTAGCCCCATTTGCATCTTGTCCGTAGTCGGACGCCCTATTAATTTCAAGGTGATTTGGATCTTTGTATATTATATCTGTATTCTTGACTCTTTGAATCGCTGTTGTATATATCTGTTCTGTGGGTCCCATCGAGGACTGTTGTGCAATGTTATTACTTCGTTTTCCACCCGCACGAAAGTGCCTGGTGGGCACCTTCGGATCGTTTCTATGCGAGTTTGGCGAGTTTTGCTAAAACTTGCATAGGTCCGATTCTGAGGGTGTTACAGAGTGGTATCAGAGCTCAGCAGTTGCGATACCCCACAAGTCCAGCCTGTAGGATAACCTAGCTAACGGCCGAAGTAGAGTGTCAAAACTATTTTGGAAAATCGGTTGGATAGTTCTGATTAGGTCTGATTTTACTCCTTACCCCTTTGCTATTCCTCTCCTACCTCTACGTGTTTTGAATCCGCTCTCCTCTTCCTCTTCGAGTCCAGGATTTCTCGTGGTTGGGTTCCGTCGTACCTTCAGGGTTTCGCTTCCTTCATTGATAACTGTGTTCTACCATCCGGTGTCTATGCTGCCTGAGTGATCCTTTCTCTGTGGTACCATTCTTTATTCCTTGTTTGTGCCTTCCGGTGTTTTCCGACGCGACGACATCCTCTACGCCAGATCCGATGCAGAGTCTGCATCACTCCTTTGTTCCGAACCTCGCTTGTCGAGATCTTCAGTCTGAATCCTGAGAGTTGGTTGCATAATCTGTCTATTCGTGTACATAGTAATGCTTTGAGTGCGGGATGGAGTCGCGACCATACCACTACTCTTATCATTCGCTTATGTACATTGAATGGTGGATCGATGCAATTTTACTCCTTCCACGGAAGCTAGAGGTGGCTTAATTTGCTGATACCTCTACCTTCGACCTTTTTGTTTCCGGAGTGCTCTCTCGACGATCACGGACAACGACCCTTGTTAGTGGTGTCGCGAAGATCTACACGACGCGAGAAGACGCAGATCGCCGACCTTCCTTCCGGTACCATGAGGCGGATCTCGAGGGCGAGATCCCTTGTTAGTGGTGTCGAATTGTGGCATCCCGCAAAACCACTACTAGAATATCGCGTTGAATTTGTGCATTGCATCGTCATCATCATATGTTGGTTGTCAAAAACTATTTTTGCAAAGCCCGATTTGTTTTCCAAACGCCCCATCTTAATTCAAATGCAAAGCCCGGTTCTCCGGAGTAATTATTTTGGCCGCTATCGGTTTGCACACGGCCCGTTTAAATCAAATAAAAAAGTTTAATTGTTTTAGCGGGGGCAGTCGAACGGGCCGTATCGACCCGAACGACCACCCCCATTTTCCAAATCGGCCCACCCCATTAATCCTAACGCTACCAGATAACCTACCCACACCCCCCTCCACCTCACCTCACCCAATCATCTCATGCCACCTCACTCTCACCCTCCCCCTAACCAATCTAACTCTGCCACTTGGCTCACCCCTCTCTCCCTTCCCCCCACTCTCTCTCCTGCCACCCACACACCAAACAGCACACACCCACCCCGCCACGCTGCCAAGCACGCGCCTGGGACCCACCCGACCAACACGCTCCCCGAGCACCGCAGCGCGCTGCCCTCCCTCTCCCTGTGGCTCCTCTCTCTGGCAGCCCTCGCCCCGCATCGCCGTCCGCCTCCTCGGCCCCGGCCCGACCTCACCGGCCCCGCAAGGACCTCGCGTCGGCCGCGCCCTTCTCCGGCCGCCGCCATGTCCACCTCCGCATCCCCCGTCCGCCCCGCAGCGCCCCGCCACCGTCGCCGGCGAGCCGCCCTGCCTCCCGCCCCGTCGCGCTCGTCCCGCCCCCCCCGGTCGCCTCCCGCCGGCCCCAGCAAGCGCCAGCGCCGGCCTCCTTCTCCCCGGCCTCCGTCGCGCGCCGCCCCGCCTGGAGCCTCCCCGACCTCGCCGGCCCCGGCCTCTACCGCCCCCCAGCGAGCACGCTGTCGTCCGCCGTGCGTGCCGCCCCTTCGGCTCGGCGACCCCCTGCCTCGTCGAGACGCTCTGTCGCGCTCCTGCCGTCCCTCGTCATCGCGTGCGCCACCGCCACCTGCTCTGGCCGCTCGGCGCTGAGGCCGCGCCCTGCGAGCAGCGCTGGGCCCGCCTCCTCCTGGAGCCGTGTGCCTCCCTGGATACACCAAGGAGGTTGGTTGGGCTGCTCAATCGTGTCTCAGGCACAAGTTTTGGCCGATGTCGTCTGTTGGTTGTTGACACCTGGAGAGTCCGATGCCTTTGTCGAGGCAAGGACAAAGAGGACCTAAGAGCCCTGACAAGATCTTCTTCGGCACCGAGGACGCGAGAAGTTCGGAACGCCAAGATCTTCTCGGGACATCGAGTTCGCCATCACGGATGACAAGCACGCCTTCATGGAACCGCAGACACGGAAACCGCAAGACCTTCTTCCCGGATACTGCAAGTACGCCCTCCCGAAACGCCAAGGTCCCCGCAAGAGACGACAAGACCGACAACATGAACCGAAGACCACGGAACGCCAAGATCTACCCCGATATCTGAGAACGATCCTGGACGCCGAGACCCTGATGCGACAAGCACTTCATCCCGGACACCGAGACCCTGTGCGACAAGTGCTTCATCCCGAACCACAAGATCGACCCCAGTAATCCAAGAACGCTTCCGTCGAGACCGTTCCGTCGAACCCTGAACCCCGAGACCGACCCCGAACCCCGGAACCCCAAGATCGTCGAGAACCCTAATGTGTGAACCCCTTCCCGAAAACCCTATTTTATAACATAATAACAAATTGTTGCATATATAATTGTCATCTCGCATGCATATTTGTGTGGTTTGGGGGCTGTATGCCGATTCACCTCTAATTAAATATGGGGCCCATATGCAGGCAAATCTAGTCTTATATTGGCCTCATTTAAATTTGTGCATCGAACCGTTGTCATATCTTGTCTTGTTAAAACAACATTTAAAATGCGGGGTATCTAAACTACTAGAACCATATAATTAATTGTCGGGACCCCGGTTCCGCTTAATCTTGCCTAATTGCATTGCACCTTTGCCATGTCATGCATCATACATGCATCATGCCGATCTTCTACCGTTGTATTAAATATTGCATCCGGTGTTTGTTCTAGTGTTTGCTTCTTCGCGGGTAAGGCCGTTGAGTGGATGTGAGCTTCGCCCCGATCGTCGGTTGAACCTTCGACAATGTTTTCAGGCGAGCATCTCCCCCTTTCTACCTATCTTACTTTTCTAGTATTTATTCCCTCCTGTTGATCTTTGCTATCTGTGTTGCGATGCTCTAGTTTCGTACCCGTGATATCCCTTGCAGCCATCCATAGCCTTGGACACATCCTATTACATGTTGTTTGGTAGATAGTTGGACCCGCGTGTCGTAGTCGCTTGCTCAAGTGCTGTTGCATGTCGCCGAGTACCACAATTGTTGGAGAATTCCCACATGTTGATGTTGAAGATGATCATCGTTTTAATTATTGTTTCACTTTAATTCCTATTTAATAACTAAAATTGAAGTAAGCAGAGGCATCGGTGGGTGATAGATAACATTTGGTTTCCGACCGCCCACTTGTGTCCCGTAGGACCCCGAGTTCTTGACACCTGTTCCGAGATCGAGCGCGCTAACCACAGGTGGGGAGATATGGGCCCCCCATTGATTATTACCTGAGTTCAAAGTATTGTACTGGGGGCCACAAACTAGTTTGAGGTTTTATGCCATGCTTTATTGCTTTATTTAAATTGTGCGACATATAGCACCTGTACTGTTTAGGATCGGGACACGTTTTCGCGGTGTCGACAGTCCCCGTTTGGGGATTTGCTGTCGCTCACTGCCGTCTACCCAAACCCTAAGTCCGTCTCGGAGACCGGCCGACTTCGTTACGGGTGTCGACTTGGTGGGGTGGCCCCCATGTACTTGCTTTGGGTCTGGGAACATCGTGACTTAGGCCCCGCCGACATACCGATGGGTGTATGTTAACTGATCTGGCAAAAAGGGTCGAAGTGCCTGTGGATACTTTGGTGCACCCCTGCAGGGTTAAATCTTTTCGAGAAGCCGTGTCCGCGGTTATGGACGACTTGGAGCACAGTGCTTGATCATAGACAACTATCACTAAAGTTTACTGTTATAAATTGATTTGTATCCGATTTGACTAGTAATCAGCTCCACTACAACGGAATGGCTAAATAAAAGTACCAACAACTGCTGGGTTTTGGGGTTATCTCATGCTATCTGTATCTGACTAGTAAGTGTTGCCACTATAACGGAATGGTTAACTAAAAGTGCTCACTGCTTACTTTATCAGGATGATTATCTAAACCTGACTAGTAAAGTGCCGTAACTATAACTGAATAAGTAAAACTGCCAACTGTGTGAGTTCCGCGGTTGACTTCCTCGCTTGGTCTCGAGGGGGAAACGCCAGGATGGGTTCGGTTGATGCTAGTATCAGGTTGGATCCGAATAGGTCTTTCTCACCCCTCTATGATAGCCGCCAGTTGTATCGAGTCTCTATAGGTTGTTAAGTGCATGCTGCCGCTGCCGCTTCAGCCCACCATACCTATGTAGGCGAGGACCGCCGAATTCTAGCCTCGCCGTGTAGTGGCCTCAGTACTGACGCTCCTTCTTTTTCCTTTGCCCTTTGCCGGCACCCCTTTTGTTTAAGCAGGTTCTGAGATCGACGCCGTTAGCAGGGTTACCCTTCCGGCTTGGCCTGGGCAGGGTTATGGACGCCATTGGTTATTCTTCAGGGCTCTTAGCCCCATTTGCATCTTGTCCGTAGTCGGACGCCCTATTAATTTCAAGGTGATTTGGATCTTTGTATATTATATCTGTATTCTTGACTCTTTGAATCGCTGTTGTATATATCTGTTCTGTGGGTCCCATCGAGGACTGTTGTGCAATGTTATTACTTCGTTTTCCACCCGCACGAAAGTGCCTGGTGGGCACCTTCGGATCGTTTCTATGCGAGTTTGGCGAGTTTCGCTAAAACTTGCATAGGGCCGATTCTGAGGGTGTTACAGAGTGGTATCAGAGCTCAGCAGTTGCGATACCCCACAAGTCCAGCCTGTAGGATAACCTAGCTAACGGCCGAAGTAGAGTGTCAAAACTATTTTGGAAAATCGGTTGGATAGTTCTGATTAGGTCTGATTTTACTCCTTACCCCTTTGCTATTCCTCTCCTACCTCTACGTGTTTTGAATCCGCTCTGCTCTTCCTCTTCGAGTCCAGGATTTCTCGTGGTTGGGTTCCGTCGTACCTTCAGGGTTTCGCTTCCTTCATTGATAACGGTGTTCTACCATCCGGTGTCTATGCTGCCTGAGTGATCCTTTCTCTGTGGTACCATTCTTTATTCCTTGTTTGTGCCTTCCGGTGTTTTCCGACGCGACGACATCCTCTACGCCAGATCCGATGCAGAGTCTGCATCACTCCTTTGTTCCGAACCTCGCTTGTCGAGATCTTCAGTCTGAATCCTGAGAGTTGGTTGCATAATCTGTCTATTCGTGTACATAGTAATGCTTTGAGTGCGGGATGGAGTCGCGACCATACCACTACTCTTATCATTCGCTTATGTACATTGAATGGTGGATCGATGCAATTTTACTCCTTCCACGGAAGCTAGAGGTGGCTTAATTTGCTGATACCTCTACCTTCGACCTTTTTGTTTCCGGAGTGCTCTCTCGACGATCACGGACAACGACCCTTGTTAGTGGTGTCGCGAAGATCTACACGATGCGAGAAGATGCAGATCGCCGACCTTCCTTCCGGTACCATGAGGCGGATCTCGAGGGCGAGATCCCTTGTTAGTGGTGTCGAATTGTGGCATCCCGCAAAACCACTACTAGAATATCGCGTTGAATTTGTGCATTGCATCGTCATCATCATATGTTGGTTGTCAAAAACTATTTTCGCAAAGCCCGATTTGTTTTCCAAACGCCCCATCTTAATTCAAATGCAAAGCCCGGTTCTCCGGAGTAATTATTTTGGCCGCTATCGGTTTGCACACGGCCCGTTTAAATCAAATAAAAAAGTTTAATTGTTTTAGCGGGGGCAGTCGAACGGGCCGTATCGACCCGAACGACCACCCCCATTTTCCAAATCGGCCCACCCCATTAATCCTAACGCTACCAGATAACCTACCCACACCCCCCTCCACCTCACCTCACCCAATCATCTCATGCCACCTCACTCTCACCCTCCCCCTAACCAATCTAACTCTGCCACTTGGCTCACCCCTCTCTCCCTTCCCCCCACTCTCTCTCCTGCCACCCACACACCAAACAGCACACACCCACCCCGCCACGCTGCCAAGCACGCGCCTGGGACCCACCCGACCAACACGCTCCCCGAGCACCGCAGCGCGCTGCCCTCCCTCTCCCTGTGGCTCCTCTCTCTGGCAGCCCTCGCCCCGCATCGCCGTCCGCCTCCTCGGCCCCGGCCCGACCTCGCCGGCCCCGCAAGGACCTCGCGTCGGCCGCGCCCTTCTCCGGCCGCCGCCATGTCCACCTCCGCATCCCCCGTCCGCCCCGCAGCGCCCCGCCACCGTCGCCGGCGAGCCGCCCTGCCTCCCGCCCCGTCACGCTCGTCCCGCCCCCCCCGGTCGCCTCCCGCCGGCCCCAGCGAGCGCCAGCGCCGGCCTCCTTCTCCCCGGCCTCCGTCGCGCGCCGCCCCGCCTGGAGCCTCCCCGACCTCGCCGGCCCCGGCCTCGACCGCCCCCCAGCGAGCACGCTGCCGTCCGCCGTGCGTGCCGCCCCTTCAGCTCGGCGACCCCCTGCCTCGTCGAGACGCTCTGTCGCGCTCCTGCCGTCCCTCGTCATCGCGTGCGCCACCGCCACCTGCTCTGGCCGCTCGGCGCCGAGGCCGCGCCCTGCGAGCAGCGCTGGGCCCGCCTCCTCCTGGAGCCGTGTGCCTCCCTGGATACACCAAGGAGGTTGGTTGGGCTGCTCAATCGTGTCTCAGGCACAAGTTTTGGCCGATGTCGTCTGTTGGTTGTTGACACCTGGAGCGTCCGATGCCTTTTTCGAGGCAAGGACAAAGAGGACCTAAGAGCCCTGACAAGATCTTCTTCGGCACCGAGGACGCGAGAAGTTCGGAACGCCAAGATCTTCTCGGGACATCGAGTTCGCCATCACGGATGACAAGCACGCCTTCATGGAACCGCAAACACGGAAACCGCAAGACCTTCTTCCCGGATACTGCAAGTACGCCCTCCCGAAACGCCAAGGTCCCCGCAAGAGACGACAAGACCGACAACATGAACCGAAGACCACGGAACGCCAAGATCTACCCCGATATCTGAGAACGATCCTGGACGCCGAGAACCCGATGCGACAAGCACTTCATCCCGGACACCGAGACCCTGTGCGACAAGTGCTTCATCCCGAACCACAAGATCGACCCCAGTAATCCAAGAACGCTTCCGTCGAGACCGTTCCGTCGAACCCTGAACCCCGAGACCGACCCCGAACCCCGGAACCCCAAGATCGTCGAGAACCCTAATGTGTGAACCCCTTCCCGAAAACCCTATTTTATAACATAATAACAAATTGTTGCATATATAATTGTCATCTCGCATGCATATTTGTGTGGTTTGGGGGCCGTATGCCGATTCACCTCTAATTAAATATGGGGCCCATATGCAGGCAAATCTAGTCTTATATTGGCCTCATTTAAATTTGTGCATCGAACCGTTGTCATATCTTGTCTTGTTAAAACAACATTTAAAATGCGGGGTATCTAAACTACTAGAACCATATAATTAATTGTCGGGACCCCGGTTCCGCTTAATCTTGCCTAATTGCATTGCACCTTTGCCATGTCATGCATCATACATGCATCATGCCGATCTTCTACCGTTGTATTAAATATTGCATCCGGTGTTTGTTCTAGTGTTTGCTTCTTCGCGGGTAAGGCCGTTGAGTGGATGTGAGCTTCGCCCCGATCGTCGGTTGAACCTTCGACAATGTTTTCAGGCGAGCATCTCCCCCTTTCTACCTATCTTACTTTTCTAGTATTTATTCCCTCCTGTTGATCTTTGCTATCTGTGTTGCGATGCTCTAGTTTCGTACCTATGATATCCCTTGCAGCCATCCATAGCCTTGGACACATCCTATTACATGTTGTTTGGTAGATAGTTGGACCCGCGTGTCGTAGTCGCTTGCTCAAGTGTTGTTGCATGTCGCCGAGTACCACAATTGTTGGAGAATTGCCACATGTTGATGTTGAAGATGATCATCGTTTTAATTATTGTTTCACTTTAATTCCTGTTTAATAACTAAAATTGAAGTAAGCAGAGGCATCGGTGGGTGATAGATAACATTTGGTTTCCGACCGCCCACTTGTGTCCCGTAGGACCCCGAGTTCTTGACACCTGTTCCGAGATCGAGCGCGCTAACCACAGGTGGGGAGATATGGGCCCCCCATTGATTATTACCTGAGTTCAAAGTATTGTACTGGGGGCCACAAACTAGTTTGAGGTTTTATGCCATGCTTTACTGCTTTATTTAAATTGTGCGACATATAGCACCTGTACTGTTTAGGATTGGGACACGTTTTCGCGGTGTCGACAGTCCCCGTTTGGGGATTTGCTGTCGCTCACTGCCGTCTACCCAAACCCTAAGTCCGTCTCGGAGACCGGCCGACTTCGTTACGGGTGTCGACTTGGTGGGGTGGCCCCCATGTACTTGCTTTGGGTCTGGGAACGTCGTGACTTAGGCCCCGCCGACATACCGATGGGTGTATGTTAACTGATCTGGCAAAAAGGGTCGAAGTGCCTGTGGATACTTTGGTGCACCCCTGCAGGGTTAAATCTTTTCGAGAAGCCGTGTCCGCGGTTATGGACGACTTGGAGCACAGTGCTTGATCATAGACAACTATCACTAAAGTTTACTGTTATAAATTGATTTGTATCCGATTTGACTAGTAATCAGCTCCACTACAACGGAATGGCTAAATAAAAGTACCAACAACTGCTGGGTTTTGGGGTTATCTCATGCTATCTGTATCTGACTAGTAAGTGTTGCCACTATAACGGAATGGTTAACTAAAAGTGCCCACTGCTTACTTTATCAGGATGATTATCTAAACCTGACTAGTAAAGTGCCGTAACTATAACTGAATAAGTAAAACTGCCAACTGTGTGAGTTCCTCGGTTGACTTCCTCGCTTGGTCTCGAGGGGGAAACGCCAGGATGGGTTCGGTTGATGCTAGTATCAGGTTGGATCCGAATAGGTCTTTATCACCCCTCTATGATAGCCGCCAGTTGTATCGAGTCTCTATAGGTTGTTAAGTGCATGCTGCCGCTGCCGCTTCAGTCCACCATACCTATGTAGGCGAGGACCGCCGAATTCTAGCCTCGCCGTGTACTGGCCTCAGTACTGACACTCCTTCTTTTTCCTTTGCCCTTTGCCGGCACCCCTTTTGTTTAAGCAGGTTCTGAGATCGACGCCGTTAGCAGGGTTACCCTTCCGGCTTGGCCTGGGCAGGGTTATGGACGCCATTGGTTATTCTTCAGGGCTCTTAGCCCCATTTGCATCTTGTCCGTAGTCGGACGCCCTATTAATTTCAAGGTGATTTGGATCTTTGTATATTATATCTGTATTCTTGACTCTTTGAATCGCTGTTGTATATATCTGTTCTGTGGGTCCCATCGAGGACTGTTGTGCAATGTTATTACTTCGTTTTCCACCCGCACGAAAGTGCCTGGTGGGCACCTTCGGATCATTTCTATGCGAGTTTGGCGAGTTTCGCTAAAACTTGCATAGGGCCGATTCTGAGGGTGTTACATATGAGCTACTAGATGATCCTCATCATTTGGAGTGGAAGGAACTTGAATCTCTCTTTTACTATAAATTTTATCCTCCTCATGAAATTCATAAAGATAGGAATTATATTTATAATTTTCATCCTCATGATGGAGAAAGTATTGCCGAAGAATGGGGGATATTGAAGTCACTAATGCTCAAATGTCCCATTCATGAGCTCCCTAGTAATATTATTATTAATAATTTTTATGCAAGGCTTTCAGGACATTACAAGGACTATCTAGATACCTGTTTAGAGGGATCCTTCACCAGTAAGGAGGTCAAAGCTAAGTGGGATCTTCTTGAAACAATTCAAAGAGATACCGAAGATTGGGATAACGACAAAGGTAAAGAACCAGGTATAAACTATGAGTATGATTGCATTAAGTCTTTTGCTGAAACTGATGATTTTCAAGAGCTTAGTGCTAAGTATGGTCTTGATCCTCAAATTCTTGTTAAATATTATAGAGCCTTTTCTTCCCATATTAATGCTCCTAAAGAAAATTGGGACATGTATCATGAACCTTTTAAAGACACTTGCATGAAAAATGAAACTGTCATTAATGATTGCAATAAACATGCTCAAACTTCTGAAAGTACTATTTCTTATAAGCATGTTGATTTTTGTGGAATGCATAGACCTTGTGAAAAGAATCAAAATGAATAATATTATTGTATCACCCACTAGAATGAAAAAACTAGAATGTGGTATAAGGCTCTAAATGATCTTGGTAAAAAAGTTTGTGCCCTCTATACTTTTATTTGTGAACTCTTCTATGAAGTGGGTCATTTCCATTTTCAATGCTCAGGCCATAATAATAACATTTCTAATCCAATTAGTACTACAAGTTTGTATTGTGATAACGCAATCACTGATAATCAACTTGATGAACTTACATTGTTTTTGGGGTGTGAAAAGTTATCAAGAAAAACTTCTTTGCTATACATGAGTGCTTTTGGTATGAATAGCGTCCTGCATGGGTTTCATATTTATTGTGTTGATAACTGCCACACAAATACTTACATACAAAATCTTAAAAAATATGATATTTTACCAAAATATGATAGGTCTGATATAAGTTTTGTTCTTATTAATGAAAAGGAGTAATCCTCCAAAGTTTCTTCTATTGTCTCTAACAATAAACCAGGGTATGTGGAGAAGCTTCCTTTCAAGCGTCTCCCTCCTAAAGAGGAGAAGAAGAAGAGGAAGAAGAGGAGTAAAAGGAGAGAGGAAACAGTATCTTCCCCTAAGCATGTTTCTCCTATCATAGTTTTTGCTGATTAGTCTAAACTAGATGATGTTACTATGCCTGTTACCTATAGTAATGATCATGATTGGGAAAATCACACTACTTTTGATATTGAAAATCTCTTTGGTACCAATTCTGAAAATGATGATATTAATAATTGTTGTGCTAGTAGTGCTATCCATGTTCCTTCCAATGATGATATGTTTACAAATGAACACACTTGGGAAGATAGCTATTCTATTGCTTATGATGATACTATACCTCCAATGTATGATGATTGCAATGATGAATATGATATTTTTAGTCCACCTACTATTGAGGAGGAAATTAATTTTGATTAGAATATGCCTCCTATATTTGATGATTATGGTGATGAGAATAATAATGATATATATTTTGTTGAATTTTCTCCCACTATAATTAATAAGAATGACCATGCTTATGTGGAGAGTAATAATCATTTTATGCATGTGGCTCATGATAAGAATGTTTTATGTGATAGTAATATTGTTAATTTTATTCATGATGCTACTAGAAGTTATTATGATAGAGGGAAACATGGTTTTATGCATCTCAACAATATTAAGTTTCCTCTCTTTATGTTGAAATTTTTGAGGTTGCACTTGTTTTGCTTTCCTATGCTTGTTTCTTTGTGCTTTCATGACTTGTTTATTTACAAGATTATTATGCATAGGAAGTGCGTTAGACTTAAATGTGTTTTGAATTTGCTTCTTGATGCTCTCTTTTACTTCAATTGGTATTTCTAATGTGAGCATCTTCTCAAACTATTATGCCTAACTTAAAGGCGTTAAAGAAAAGTACTTATTCGGAGATAACCCAATAGTTTTCTTGATTCTTGGAAGTTATTACATAAGTAATAACCTCTCTTTATCATTTTTGTTTGATTTTTGTGCCAAGAATAACCTCTAATGAGAGAGAAGTAAGATTTGGGGAAGTTGCTGTCCTGAAACATATTTTTGTGCTTCACTGTAAAAATTCATGAAAAATCTCTGTATGTCGGATTGAGCTGTACTTTTCTGAATAAATCCCCCAGGTTGTTAGATAACTTTCATTAGTTCAACACTTTTTGATTTGAGCAACATAAGGTCTTCTAAAAAATCGGTTTTTACCTGCTGGCCTGTTTTGACAGATTTCTGCCATTATTTGCATTTGCCTCTTTATTGATTTCTTTTTGAGTTCTCTTTGGGAAATTGAGCTTTTTAAGAGAATTTCTACAGTAGCTTGTGTTTTTAATGAAAGTTTTTCTGTTTTGAAACTAAACCCAAAGGTCTATTACTTTTGAATGCACTAATTTTGCTAATGAAGATTGTGCGAAGTTTTGTATGAAGGGAAATTTTCAAGTTGTTGGAATTATGCCCTAGAGGCAATAATAAAGATGTTATTATTATAATTCTTGTTCATGATAATGTTTATATTCCATGCTAGAATTGTATTAAGCGGAAACTTTAATACTTGTGTGGTTTGTGAACAACACTGTGTCCCTAGTACGCCTCTATGGACTAGCTCATTGATTAATGATGGTTAAGGTTTCCTAACCATAGACATGAGTTGTCAATTAATAATGAGATCATATCATTGGGAGAATGATATGGTGGACAGACCCAAACTAAGTAGAGCAATTAGATCATGTCATCATGTTCATCTTTGTGAAGCTTTTCTTATGTCATATATTGTATTCCTTAGACCATGAGATAATACAACTCCCTGGTATCGGAAGAAAGCTTTGAGGTCATCAAACGTCATCCTATGAGAGGGTGATCATAAAGGTGTCTCTCAGGTGATTGGAAAGTATCTGTTGGGTTGTATGTATCGAGATGGGATTTGTCCCTCCCAAGTCGGAGAGATATACTTCGGGCCCACTCGGTAATCGATATCAACACCGCTTGCAAGCATGTGGTTAAGGAGTTAATCACAAAGTGATATCGGATTACGGAACGAGTAAAGTACTTGCTGTGAACGAGATTGAACTAGGTATGACGGTACCGACGATCAAATCTCGGGCAAGTAAAATATCGCGAGACGAAGGGAATATAAATATGGGATTGATTGAATCCTGGCATCGTGGTTCATCCGATATGATCATCGATGAATGTGTGGGAGTCAATATGGGTTTCCAGACCCGGCTGTTGATTATTGATAGAAGATCATGTCTGCATGTTCTCGAACCCGAAGGGTCACACACTTAACGTGTCTCGACGCTAGGATAGATTGGATAATTAGTTTATGAGTTTTTTGTTCGGAGTCTCGGATGGGATCCGGGACATCACGAGAGGTTCTGGAATGGTGCGGAGAATAAGATTCATATAAGGCAATGCAGTTTTTGGAGTTCGGAATTGTTTCGGGTTAATCGGTATTGTACCGGAAGCTTCTAGAACCTTCCTGAAGGGGACCAACGTGGCCCCACCTGCCGGGAGGGGGCATGGGCCTATGAGGGAGTGCCCTGGCCGCATTGGGCCAGGGGCACAAGGCCCCATAGGGCCCAGCCGGCCAAACCAAGGGGAAACCCTAGGGGAGCTTCTAGAAGGGGGGGGAACTTGCCCCCCACTCCTCCCTCCTTTGGCCGCCGGCCTAGGGCTTGGGGGAGGGGCTAGGGCTGGCGCCCACCCCTCTATATATAGAGGGCTGGGGTGCACCACCCCCCCCCCCACACCTCCTCCACAACCCTAGCCGCCCTGCTGCCCTCCTCTCTCTCTCTCTCTCCCTCCCGACTGCGTGTAGGCGAAGCCCTCCTGCAGAAACTCTCCACCACTTGCACCGCGCCGTCGCGTTGTAGATCCAATCCGTCTCTCCACCATACTTGCTAGACCGAGGAAGGAGGAGACATCGAGGTGCCGCACGTGTGCATCTCTCGGAGGCATCGCCACTTGCGGTGTTAGATCGGAGCGGATCGCGAGGAGGAGAAGCGAGTACGACTACATCACCCACATGCCGACGAACGTTCCGCTGTGCGAATCTTCAAGGGTATGAAGATCTCATCTAATCTCTCTCGTTGTTTGCATCTCCTATATTAGATCTTGGATTTCCCGTTCGCATCCGTAGAATTTTTTTGATTTACTATGCTGCGAAACTCTTCAGTGGTATCAGAGCTAGATCTATGCGTAGATGTGTTTCACGAGTAGAACGCAACATGGTTGTTGCGGGCGTTGATGTTTTCTGTTGAAAGCATCTTGTTTGTGTTCTTCTTATGACGCAGGATAGTGAGATTGAAGCGGTCCAGGACAACCTTACGCGACGTCGTTCGCGAGACCGGCTCCGCACTTGACGTGTGGCTTGTTCCACACATGCGGCTGGTGGATGCTAGTTTCTCTGACTATACTTGTCATGGGATTTACACCGGAGTTTGGCAACCATAATATCACCGTTGTGGCTTTCCGTAGGTAAGAATCGTTCTTAGCTTGCTACTCCCATAAGCCACGTAAAACATGCAACAACAAAGTAGAGGCGTCTAACTTATTTTTGCAGGGAGTGTTTTCTGTGATATGGTATGGCCCAAGATGTGATGTGTATATTGTATGCGATGATCATGTTTTGTAATGTTTCACGACTTGCATGTCGATGAGTACACAACCGACAGGAGCCATATGGTTGTCTTTATAATTGTGTATGACCTGTGAGTCAACTTCTTATACGCCATATAATAGCTTTACTTTATCGCTAAGTAGTTAGCAATAGTTATAGTTGCTATTCGTGGTGGAGGCAATCATGGTGGAGTGATGGAGATCATGCCGGCACGCACAAGATGGAGATCATTGCGCGAAGATTGGCTATACCATGTCACATAAAGTTATATGCATGTGATGTTTATCCTTTTATGTACCGTATTATGCTTAGATCGCGACGGTAGCATTATAAGATGATTCCTCACTTAAAGATCAAGATAAAACTGTGTTCTCCCCATGTATGCACCATTGCGAAAGTTCGTCATGTCCAAGCATCACGTGATGATCGGGTGCTATAGACTCTACGTTCACATACAACGGGTGCAAGCCAGTTTTGCACACGCGGAAATACTTGGGTTTTACTTGACGAGCCTAGCATGTACAGACATGGCCTCGGAACACATGAACCGAAAGGTTAATCATGAGTCATATGAATGATATGATCGACACTTCGTTGTCCACCATTGAAACCACATCTCTTATCGTGAAGATCGGATTAGGTGTGGTGAATTTGGATCATGTTCACTAAACAACTTGAGGGATGTTGAATTTAGTGGGAGTTCATCTAGTAATTTGATTAAAAGTTGAACTAGTTATCATGAACATAGTCTAATTTGTACTTGCAAATACTGTAGATCAAATGGCTAAGTCCAAATTCAACTTCAACGTTTTTGCTGAGAAGGAAAAGCTTAGAAACAATGGGTCTAACTTCACCAATTGGTTCCGCAATCTGAGAATCATTCTCTCTGGCGGTCAAAAGGACTATGTCCTTGAAAATGCGCTAGGTGACGCCCCTGCTGTAGATACGCCGGCTGATGAGAAAGCTGTCTATCAGACGCACAAAGATGATTATGGTGTGATTAAGAGCACCATGTTGTTTGCTATGGAATCGGACCTTAAAAATCGTTTTGAAGACTATCCCGGGCCCTTTGAGATTCTCGAGGAGCTGAAAACCATGTTTCAGACTCAGGCCCGTTCTGAGAGATATGAGATCTCTGAGAAATTCTTTAACTACAAGATGGAGGAAGGGAGTTCCGCTAGTGAGCACGCCATTAAGATGTCGGGCTACACTCAACGCCTTGAGCAACTGGACTGCAAGATTCCAGAAGAGCTCAAGATTGACAGGGTTCTGCAATCACTCCCTCCCAGCTACAAAAGTTTTGTAGTGACTCATAATCAGATTGGTTCCACTGATACAATCACCGAGCTCTTCGCAAAGCTGAAGGCTGCGGAGGTGGACATCAAGAAGGATATTCATGTGTTGATGTTCAACAAGCCCCCCACCTTCAAGAAATGTAAGGGTGCAAAGAAGCCCTTCAAGAAAGGCGGCAGCAAGCGCGTTGCCCCTGCCGAGAAGAAGCTCAAGTCTGGACCCAAGCCGGACACTGAGTGCTTCTATTGCAAGGACAAGGGTCACTGGAAGCGCAACTGTCCGAAGTACTTAGCGGACAAGAAGGCTGGCACCATCAAAGGTATATTTCATATACATGTTATTGATGTTTTCCTTACTAGCCCTCGTTGTAGTGCCTGGGTATTTGATACTGGTTCAGTTGCTAATGTTTGTAACTCGAAACAGGAGCTACAGAATAGACGGCGGCTTGCGAGGGATGAGGTGACGATGCGCGTTGGCAACGGATCAAGAGTTGATGTGATGGCCGTCGGCACGCTCTCCTTAGTTTTACCTTCGGGATTAGTTTTAAACCTCAATAAATGTTATTATGTGCCTGCGTTGAGCATGAACATCATTTCTGGATCATGTTTATTGCAAGACGGTTATTCATTTAAATCGGAGAATAATGGTTGTTCTATTTATATGAGTAACATCTTTTATGGTCATGCACATGTTGTGAATGGTTTATTTCTTCTAAATCTCGAAAGGGATGAAACACACATCCATAACATTGAGGCTAAGAGATGCAAAGTAGATAGTGATAATACTACTTATTTGTGGCACTGTCGTCTAGGTCATATTGGTGTAAAGCGCATGAAGAAACTCCATTATGATGGACTTTTGGAGTCTCTTGATTTTGAATCATTTGACACATGCGAACCATGCCTCATGGGCAAGATGACCAAAACTCCGTTCTCCGGTATGATGGAGCGAGCAACGGACTTGTTGGAAATCATACATACCGATAGCACAAAGGAGGAGATACAACCATCTAGCTACTACATGGACCCATAGTACAAGGTGGAACTACTCACGCATCATACCCGAGAGAAGGCCTCAGGGATGATCTCCCCTCCGGCAGGGTGCCGGGAAGAACTTCAGACCCCCCGATCTAGGGACGATGGTGGCGGTGGCTACATACGGTTTCTTGGAGATTTGATCGGGTGCTTAGGGTTTCTGCATCGGGGGCTTCTTATATGCGAAGGGGGAGGCCGAGGCGGCGACCAGGGGGGTCAAACCCTAGACAGGCGTGGGGTAGGGACCACCCACGCCTAGGGGGGTTTATCCGCCCTGGCACGCCTCCTCATCTCCCCTCTGGACTTCTTGTTCCCCACGGAAAGTAATTGACTTTGATGTTTGTCCCGTCCAATTCCGAGAATATTTCTTTACTAACTTTTTTGAAACCAAAAATAGCAGAAAACAGGCATCTGGCACTGTTGCAACTTGTTAGTAGGTTAGTACCAGAAAACATGTAAAAAGCACCTCAAAGTGTTGACTAGTATAGCAAAGTAGATACTAAACAAGCATGGAGCATAAAAAATTATAGATATGTTTCCAACGTATCAAAGCCTTAGTGGATTCAGCAATCCAGATGGAAGGCAATATCAACCAAGCCAATGAGAATCGCAAGCGTCGAATGATGCATCAACCAGGAAACCACCATACCCCAAAGTATCGTCCCAACCCGTCTGCAGGATATGCCCCAAGAAACAATAGACCCCCGGTGATCCGTCTGAACTATCCCAACCGTGGAGAAGGAAACCCAAGGACCGGAGGAAACCACAACAACAACCCCGAGAACTCCAACAATTTAAACCATGCACCGCCCAAGTTCAACAACAACAACAAAAACAACAACAACAACACCAACAACACCAATACTGCCCCAAGAACTGGAAGCAATGTTGTGCCTGCTGTAGGAAAAGACAAGTCTCAGGTTACTTGTGATGAATGCGGAACCAAGGGTCACTACTCCAATGAGTGCCCCAAGAAGCTTGCCGCAGCCCCCAATGTGAATGCACCAGCTCAGCAGCAGCGCCGTGTTTATCCTGGAAGGAGATTTGCCCCAGGGAACTCACTCAACCGCAATGGCTGTCTGTTTCACATGAATGCTGAAGAAGCCCAGGAAGCGCTAGATTTTGTGCTGGGTATGTTTTCTGTTAACTCAATAATTGCCAGAGTATTGTTTGATTCTGGAGCATCGCACTCGTTTGTTACAGAAAATTTTTCATGCACTAGTAAGATTCAACCAACAAAATTGAAGCATGTTATGATAGTTCAAATACCTTGTTCAACCACCAAAGCTAGACAAATTTGCAAGGTCGTACCTATCAAAATCCATGGCATAGATTTTATGCTAATCTAATAGTACTTGGAACCAAAGATTTGGAAGTATTACTAGGAATGGATTGGATGTCGAAACATAAAGTATTAATCGACTGTGCCAAGAAAGCCATAACCATGACTAGTACCGCTGGAGTATCAGTAGAGCATGTATCTGAAACCTTGCCCCGCCAATTCAAGTGCAACAAGATTCTAGCCCAACCAACCATTGACCAAGTCAGAGTAGTCTGTGAATACCCCGACGTATTCCCAGATGTGTTGTCCGGTATGCTCCCAGATCGGGATATCGAGTTTATCATTGAACTAATCCCTGGAACTGGACCCATAGCTCAGAGACCTTATAGTATGAACCCGTCAGAATTAGAGGAGCTAAAGAAGCAATTGGATGCTATGCTAGAGAGAGGATTGATTCAACCAAGTGTGCCGCCATGGAGATCACCTGTTTTGTTTGTGGATAAGAAAAATGGAGGTAACCGTTTGTGCACGGATTATTGGAAGTTAAATGATGTCACCATTAAGAACAAGTACCCACTGCCAAAGATAGAAGACCTGTTTGACCAGTTGACACGGTGCCAAAGTGTTTTCTAAGATTAATCTTAGAACTGGTTATCATCAACTCAAGATTCTCGCAGAGGATATTCCAAAGACTGCCTTTACCACCAGATATGGATTGTATGAGTACACTGTCATGTATTTTGGGATTAACCAATGCCCCCGCTTATTTCATGAACCTCATGAATAAGATTGTTATGAACTTCCTGGATAAGTTTGTCGTTGTTTTCATCGATGACATTCTGATCTATTCCAAATCAGAAGAAGAACATGAGCTACACCTAAGGACCATCCTTGAAACCCTTAGGGAGCATCAGTTGTATGCCAAGTTTAGAAAATGTGAGTTATGGTTAAAGGAAGTAGGATTCCTCGGACATATCGTGTTGGCAGGAGGAATTTCTGTTGATCCTGCCAAGGTTAAGGATGTCGAAGAATGGCAAGCCCCAACCACTCAAACCCAAGTTCGTGCATTTCTCGGATTAGCGGGATATTACCGCAAGTTCATAGAAGGATTCTCGAGCATCGCAAGACCAATGAATCAATTGTTGACAAAAGATAAGAAGTTTGAATGGACGGATAAATGTGAAGCAAGTTTTCAAGAACTCAAGAAGAGATTGATCTCAGCCCCAATCTTGATCATGTCGGATATCATGAAGCCTTTTGATGTGTATTGTGACGCATCCAAGATTGGTCTCGGATGTGTGCTAATGCAAGAAGGCAAAGTCATATCCTATCTATCCCGACAACTGAAGCAACATGAGCAGAATTACCCTACCCATGGCCTTGAACTAGCAGCCATAGTATTAGCCTTGAAGACATGGCGGCATTATCTCATGGATAACCTCTGTGAGATTTATTCGGATCACAAGAGCCTGAAGTATATTTTCACCTAGAAGGATCTAAATATGAGGCAAAGGAGATGGATAGAGCTAATCAAGGACTATGATCTTGACATTCACTATCACCCCGGCAAAGCCAATGTGGTAGCAGATGCTCTTAGCAGATTGTCGTGTCGATTGAACACCATGATTCTGAAGGAGCAACCAAGTTTGCATAAGGAGTTGGAAGATTTCAGAATGGAACTGGTAAGTGAAGGATTTTTGGCTAGCATAGAATTTCAACCCTCTTTGATTAGTCAGATTAAGGAGGCGCAGAAAGGAAATGCTAGTATCGACGGAATCAAACATCGTATCGGTACAGGGAAAATACCCGGATTCACCGAAGATGAAGAAGGAGTTTTGTGGTACAAAGGACGTATCTGTGTACCAACAGATTCAGAATTGAAGCAAGCTATTTTGAAAGAAGCCCATGATACTGTTTATTCTATCCACCCTGGAGGAACGAAGATATATAAGGATTTGAAGGAGCAATTTTGGTGGCATAAGATGAAGAGATAAATCACAAGCTATATAGCCAAATGTGATATCTGTTAGAGAGTCAAAGCGGGACATCAGAGACCCACATGACTTTTGCAACCATTGTAGATTCCAGAATGGAAATGGGATTCTGTAGGAACGGATTTTATCACCGGTTTGCCTACATCTAGTAGGGGAAATGACTCTATCTGGGTCATAGTGGATATACTATCTAAAGTCGCTCATTTCTTACCAGTCAAGACCTCTTATCAGAGTTCGACGCTAGCAGAGTTGTACATTGCTAGAATAGTCAGTTTGCATGGAGTCTCCAAGAACATTGTGTCGGATCGAGAAACCCAGTTTACCTCGAGATTTTGGAAGAATGTTCAAGAAGGATTAGGAACCAGACTGGATTTCAGCACATCTTTTCACCCTCAGACCGATGGACAAACGTAGCGAGTAAACCAGATACTCGAAGATATGTTGAGAGCTTGTGTGTTGGAATATGGATCAAAATGGGAAGACTGTCTACCTTTTGCAGAATTTTCGTACAACAACAGTTATCAAGCCAGTTTTTAAATGGCCCCTTTGAGTTTATGTATGGAAGAAAGTGCCGTACCCCTTTGAATTGGTCGGAAGTAGGAGAGAGTCAGATTTTCGGACCCGACATCCTACGAGAAGCTGAAGAGAAAGTTCACAAGATTTGTGAGAACCTTAAGACCGCACAATCCAGACATAAGAGTTATGCCGACAAGATACGTCGAGACCTAGCCTTCAATATCGGAGATTTTTTGTATCTCAAAGTATCGCCCTTGAAAGGAATGCAACGTTTCCAACTCAAAAGGAAAGTTAGCCCCTAGATATATCGGACCCTTCAAGATTTTGAATCGCTGAGGAGAAGTGTCATATCAACTGGAACTGCCGGAGGAGATGTCAGACGTACATAATGTGTTTCATATCTCGTTACTTCGCAAATTCCTAGAAGTCCCAGAGAAGACCGAAGTTTTCAAGAATATTGATCATAGAACCATAGAGATCAACGAGGACCTGACATATCCCGAATTACCCATTGTATTTTGGAATAAGCCTTCAGAACCACCAGGACTCAGAGTATCAAGTTTCTCAAGATCTAGTGGAGTAACCATACTGAAGAAGAAGCTACCTGGGAGCGAGAAGATTACATTAGGACTGAGTTCCTAGATCTCTTTAAATCCTAGTTTTCATTTTCTCAAATCTTGGGATGAGATTTTGTTTAAGGGGGGAAGGTTTGTAACATCCCAAAAATATTAATCAAGATTATCAAGTTCTAATCACCCAAGTTTAGGGCTAACAAAAACTTTTGTTATTAAAATCAATATGAATGCATGTGTGTGTGATGAATGCATGAATGCTTGTATTGCCATGTTTGATTGATATAAATGGCAATGATTGGTTTAAAGATGAAAACAACATCATCTAAATCATTTTCCAAGAAGAATCAAATCAAGAGGAAGTAAAAAATAAACCATATGAGCTAATGGTCATTTTGACCAAAGTTAACCACTAGACCACTTTGAGTGTTTCTAGTCCAAGTTTTCTAACTGAAACAAATCCAATTCTTTTCACCCCTTGCTAGACCAAGTAAAAGTGAATCCAAACCCACTTTGCAAACCAACAGAAACATTTTGCAAATATACTCAAATGACAAATCAAGATTGAATCAACTGTACGTACTAAGATCACCATTTCTCAAAAACCACTCAAAACACTTCACCTTGCCAAACCCAAGCAACCATATACTACCAAGTATGTGACCAGTACACTCACCAAAATTCATCCAAAAATTTCATACTAAATTTCTTTAGGCCATTTCATCAAACAGTTGGTGAGCATAGTAAACACTGCCTAACTTCTACTGTTTGTGATCAAAGCCTTGTCCAATTCTTGTCTCCCATTTCTCACCCTTGTCTCCCCCAGTGAGCACACAAGAATTTAACAAGCTAGAACTCTACCCTGGCACCAGTGTCGAGCCACCAGAGCACCCCCATTGCCGGTCGACCATGGCTAGCTAACAGGAGCCAGCGTTGCGCCCGTTCACCATGTCTAGGAGGCAGTTGACTGTCCACCGCCACCCCCTGTCCAGCCCTCGCACGCAGCCAGGCCCTGGACCACCCCAGCACAGCCGTGCCCTTTGTCTCTGCGCCATATCGAGAGAACGCCATAGCGCCATGCCCGACATGCACGTACATGCTGCTCCTCACCTTCGCTGCACGTGCCTGCAATCATCGCAACACCAGCAACCCCCCAGACATCCCCGTTCGCCGCCGCACGACCCGTAGCACCCGTGTATCGTCAAAACCACCATCGGTGCCGCGCAGAGCATGGACCGTTCCCGACCAACCTCGAACGCCCCTTGCCGCGCCATTACATCCTTGAGCATCGCCAGGAGACCACGCACCGGCCTACACCCTCCGCCATGTCGTTAGCTCGCTGTACCTTCGACCCCGACGAGCTCTGCCCATGCCGCACTATCTATCTCGCTTGGCTATAAAATGAGGCCTCCCCAGCCTCAAATCTCCACACCATCTCACTTTCCACCTCTCATTGAACCTCCCACACCTCTCCCCGTAGCAAGGCGAGCTCCTCATCGCCGAAATTTCACCAGAGCCCGCCGCTGCAGAAGGAGAAGAGAGCCATCAATTGGAGTCGCTCTAGGAGCCGCCACGACCACCGTCCGAACCTCCGTCGTCGACAACGTTGTTCGCCCCCAACGCCGACCCTAGATGGAGCCCTGATGAGCCTCAGACGACCCCCACCACCACGTTAGGGTCTAAACCTCGCCAGAGCTATTCGTCATCGACGATGAGCCTCAGCCATTAGATTAGATTCTAATCACACGGTCCAGATTGCCACTTACCGCTTCGCGTAGCCAGAGTCGCCGACGCATGGGGCCATCACTTAAGTCAGCCCGCACGCTGCGCTATGCACAGTGGGTCGGCCCAGTTAGTTCCCGCGTGACCCAGTAGATTCAAATTTAGATTTTTCTATTTAATTCAAACTCTAGTTCTTTCAGTTGATTAAAAAATCAATTTAGAGAGTTTTACTGAACCAAATTGCATGAAACTAATTTTGTCCATGCCAGAGAAATGGTGACGAATATAATAGAAATTGCTTTGTTACATGAAAAGTATCAGTGACAAGTATAATTATTCTGTTGCGGTAGCTTTACTGTGAAATGGTGCTGCTACTGTGAATGAAATGGTGCTGGTACATTATGCATGCTGTGCTGCAACTATGAATATACCTCTCTTGTTATGTATTTGTTACTACTGTGTGAATGATGTATCTATTATATACTTCCGTGTGAATGATTGATGATGGATGATGGAAATGGAGGTGGCGATGATGGATGGGGCTATTTTCTTTGTGTGTGAATGATCGATGGGGTCAGCCAATGGGGCTGTTTTTTCTTGCAGGGATTTCAATTGAGTTGCCCGTTTCTCCTGAAGTATCGATTCACTTCTGTTTTGGTTGAGAAATAGGCACTCGTAGGTCCAAAAATTAGCAAAGGTCATGCCAAATATTTTGGTAATTATTTGTGCTATCTTTTTCCCTCTTTTTTTAATAAAGTGCAAACATGTCGGCCAACGTCGAGGACGGCCCTTCTAAGCACATGATCGTCGAGGATCAAGCCTGAGAGGCCAACAAGTCATTCTGGGGGCGTCCCAAGAGCATGAGGAGGCGGAGGAGAAGATGAGAATGACACCACCACCAGCAACCGCCGTCGGAGGTGCTGGGGTCAACGAGGGAGATCCAGATTACGAGGGGGACGATGAAGACTACGATGGAACTAGTGAAGGCGGGGAGGTGACACCACCACCGATGGAGGCGAGCGCATGGATGGCGGTAGCGGCAACCCGGCCGCTATATAGAAGAAGAAGGATATTAAGGATCGGAAGTCGCAAGTTCTCGCCAACGTCTTTGATGAGTTCACTGAGGTCACAAAAAGTGTCCAACCGATTTCAAATGCATCGATTGCCAGAGGGTACGGCATGCAACTCGGGTGCATCATCCGGGAAATCATGTCGATCAACACGAAGTACATCTGAAGCGCTGCCAATTGGGCTTTGGTAGAGAACCTCCTTAAGAAGCTTCACAAATGATACACATTCCCAGAGCAGTTCAGAAACCTGGAGAGAAATAACCTGGTGAACAAACTAGCACTGACAAAGATGAGCAATGCCTTGAGCAACTGGAAAATCCAGGTAAAGAACAAAATTGATGAAGGTGAAAGCTGGGAGATTATAAGTAGGAAAAATCTGATGCTCGACGAAGAAGAGTTCAAGATATTCAAGACAGAGTTAGCTACCACAGACTATAAAGCATGGACTACGTGGGGAAAGAATATGCGAGAGCAGAACATAGGTAACCACCGGCTTGGAAGCGGCGGATACAGAGGGAAACATCCCATTTGGGAAAAGGAGGACGCCAAGCTTGAACGCCTGGGTAACGAGAACCCATAACATAAAATCACGGACCTGCAGATAAGGAACTTTGTCCTGGCCTGCTACTACCTCGACCCGAATACAGGGGAGTTCATCACCGACGATCCGGAGGTGAAGTCCTTTGAGGACGAGCTGGTAAGGAATTTACCGCATATATCTCAGGAGTTTCTAATTAAAATAATAAAGCCAAGAATCTAAATGCATGGGTTCGCCTCTCGTTGTCTCTATGTAGGAGAAGGAACTGAACGCTACTGGTGACTTGTCATCCCAGGATTCGACGGCGGAGCCGTGGGACATGGTTTTCAACAGGGCGACGAACGCTTAGAAGAAGAGGGACAAGAAATTGCCGTCGTCCTCAGCTGGCCATGTGTCCTGCTTCGGTACGGGAATGAAGTTTGACGAGTACTACAAAGAGGACGCAAAGAAGAGAAGGGAGAGGAAGAACCAGTCGGCATCTCAAGATAAAGTCGAGGTTGAAGAGCTGAAGTTGAAGGTGAAGACATTAGAGGAAAAATTGGACGAGAAAATGTTTGAAAGGTGTAACACGCTCAGAATCGTCCCTATGCAAGTTTCAGTGATTCCCGCCAAACCCACATAGAAACGATTCAAAGGTTCCCACCAGGCACTTTCGTGCGGGTGGAAAACGAAGTAATACCATTACACAATAGTCCACGATGGAACCCACAGAACAGATATATACAACAATGACTCAATGAGTCAAGAATACAGATATACAATACAAAGATCCAAATCACCTTTAAAACGATATAGCGTTCGAGTACGGACAAGATACAAATTGAGCTAAGAGCCCTGAAGAATAACCAATGGCGTCCATAACCCTGCCCAGACCAAGCCAGAAGGGTAACCCTGCTAACGACGTCGATGTCAAACCCTTCTTAAACAAAAGCGGTGCCGACAAAGGGCAAAGGAAAAAGAGAGCGGTCAGTACTAAGGCTAGTACACGGAAAGACTAGAATTAGGTGGTCCTCGCCTACATAGTATGGTGGACTGAAGCGGCCGCGCAACATGCACTAAACAACCTATAGAGACTCAATACAACTGGGGGCTATCAGATAGTGATAAGAAAGACCTATTCGGATCCAACCTGAAACTATCACCAAGCATACCCATCCTGGTATTTCCCCCTCGAGACCAAACGAGGAAGTCAACCGAGGAACTCACACGGTTGGCAGTTTTATTCATTCTGTTATAGTTGCAGCAATTACTAGTCAGATATAGATAGCATGAGTCATCCTGATATTATAAACAGTGGGCAGTTTTAGTTAACCATTCTGTTGTAGTTGCAATACTTACTAGTCAGATACATATAGCATGAGGCATCCCAAAACCAGCAGTTGTTGGTACTTTTATTTAGCCATTCCGTTGTAGTGAAGCTGATTACTAGTCATTATAAGGTCAAATTTATAGCACTACTTTAGTTATAGTTGTCTATGATCGAGATACTGTGCTCCAAGTCGTCCATAACCGCGGACACGGCTTTCAGAAAGTTTTACCCTGCAAGGGGGCACAAATAGCAACACACGCACGAACAACCTCGGAAAAAACCAAATGAAAACCCAACGAGACATCACGACAGAGCAATTACAAGATTAATATAATATTTCAGGGGGCCAACCCACCAAGCTACCCGCGACGAAGTTGGCCGGCTCCGAAATGGACCTAGAGGTTTGCGTCAATGGATGTAAACGACTGGGAACCCAAAAGTGTGACTGGGCTTGTCGATACCGCGAAAACACTCCGCTTACCTAAACAGTATAGGCGCTCCATGCGCAATCGTAAATAAAGCAGCAAAGCATGGCATCAGTACAGGATAGTAATAAAGCCCCAAACTACTTTGTGGCCCCAAGAAATAATATATGACACAAGCTCTGGCTAAGGGGATTCATGGTTCCACATGCGGATAGTGCGAATATTCAAAGAACAGGTATCAAGTACTCGGAGTCCTACAGGACACAAGTGGACGGTTAAAAACCAAATAACATCTATTGCCCACCTGTGCCTCTACATTATTTACCTACTTTCAATTTTCGTTATTAAACTGTAATTAAAGCCATGATCATCTCTAACATAAAGCATAAGGTATTTCTCCAACAACTGTGGTACTTGACGACACGCAACAACACTTGAGCAAGCGACTACGACATGCAAGTCCAACTATCTATCAAACAATAGGCGATAGGATTTGTCCAAGGCAATATAAGGCTGCAAGGGATATCACGGGTACGAAAACTAGAGCATCGCAACACAGATAGCAATAGATCAACATGAGGAAATAAAGACTGTAAAAGTAAAATACGTAGAAAGGGGGAGAATGCTCGCCTGAAAACATTGGCGAAGGTTCATCCGAAGATCGGGTCGACACTGGCATCAACTCATCGGCCTAATCCGTGAAGAAGCAAAACACTAGCAGAAATACCGGATGCAATATTTAATACGACGGTAGAAGATCGGGCATGATGCATGTATGATGTATGACATGGCAAAGATGCGATGCAATTCGACAATATTAAGCGGAACCGGGGTCTCGACAATTAATCAATAGGTTCATCTTGTTTAGATACCCCGCAATTTAAATGTTGGTTGATATGGTAAAAACATGATATTGATGGTCTACACAAAATTAAATGGAATAGGGGAAATATTTATTTAATATCCCCAAGATTATTCATTAGGTGATTATGTGCAATTAACAAGTCTACAAGATAAACATGGCAAAATGCAAATGGATGGCATATTCATGATCTGTATATTTTTCTGACAACCTTTCCTATAGAACACATTTCGAATAGAGAGATGCAGATTAGAAGATACAAATTTAGTAGATAGACAAAAAAGATTGTGCCTATTTAGCATGAACAAGGATTTGATCTCAGATCGCTTGGTGAAAAGCACAAAGAAGCAGACAAGACACCTGATTTAGTTTATCCATTCATGAAAGGAACAAAGCGTATATGTGTTAAGTTGGTGGATCAAAACAAGCTAGCTAAATAGAATGAGTATATGTGGTGCAGTAAGTTCAGGCGTGCGTGTGTGTGCACTCCAACTGAATTTTTGGTGCTTCGGTTCGAGTTCAGGAAATACAGATAATTCAGATTTAGACATGGACTAGCGAAATTCAGATAAAAATGGATTAGTACTGCCAAGTTGGGGAGTCGATCTTGTGAGGCTGACATTTAAGAGCACATGCACACAAACTAGGTTGATTAGCTTTGTTGTAAATTATCGAACGCAACTATATTTGAATGGACCAATACAGCAAGCAGCTGAATCAAAACGATTGGAAGCAGAACCAGCTAGCTGAATCAACACTTTGTCGTGCAGCGCCAAGCGCCACGCGGTGCAGATCATGGTCCTGCAGTGCTCAGCTCCAGAGCAAGATGCAGCAGGTGGGCGCTGCTTTGTTCCGACGACCATGGTGGATGTGACGACGACCAAGGTGTGGAGTACACGCTCCAGTTGCAGACATGGGGTATACGCTCTCTTATTTAGACACATGACCATGGAGGATGGCATGCAGATATAGAGGACAAAGGAGGAGAGCGGGCAGAAGGCGATGGCTCACCTCGTGCTCAGCAGCAGCGGCGATGGTGGTCTGACTTGCCCGGTAGAAGGGGAAGAAGCTGGGCAGCGACTTGATGGAAACGGCAACCTGGGACTACTCCGACTCCTCCTGCAGCTTCCCAGAAGTCGGTGGCGGCTTGGTGAAGTGACTCCCAGCCTCAGCGCTCGGCGGTGACCAAGGCATCGACACGATCAACTTCTGTAGCCCCGCCCATGGTGGCGCTCATAGGATTTGCAGATATGGAGGGGGAATAGAGGGCGGAGGTTGAGAAGGGGAATGTAGAGGAAAGGGGCTAACTAGGGTTGTGGGGTTGGCCTCGGTCTGATCCAGTTCGAAGGAGGGGAGGGGAATATGTGGAGGAGCGTTGAGTGGTCGGGCGACAAGAGCAGGTAGAGCTCGTGCTCTGTCTGTCGAAGAAGAAAAACAGGACAGGGGAGCTGGCCGGGCCTTGGGCCACAAGAGGGAAAAGGAAGGGATTCGGCTAGGCTAGTGGAAGGCTTCTCTCTCCTTCTATTTTAGTTTTCTTTTAATAATTTCCCTTTTATTTCTTTTAGGATTGTTTCATTACAAAAAAAAAGTTGGACACATTTGAATTCTTTTGAAAGTTTTTGCGAGAATTAAAACAGAAGATTGTGGCATTGAAATTGAGGCAAGGATGGAATAGCATGGATAGCAAAGGTGATGCCCATATTTAATTTCATTTGGGCATTTTACTAGATAGTAGAATTTGTATTAAAACCAAACAAGAGATGAGATTAAAAAATAGTGTTCCTTCCATATAACAAGAGGAAATCAAACTTGTAAAATAAAAATAGGGGATAGATATGGAGGAAGACAAAGACCACATAGTTGTGATAGCAACAAGATGATCAAAAGAACAAGAACAAATGCAATGCAAGCAAAACATACTACACCAATATAGATGATCCATGCAAGGTGGTATGATGAACATGATGGCGATGCATGATGATGTCATGATGATGCAAGAAAGCATAATAACAAGAAATTTTCTAGTTGGTGTTTTTCCGGGGTGCTACAAAAGGTTAGTGGAAGAGAAGCTCCGCGTGATCATCCCCCCTGGGTTGTTCGAGGGGCTAGCTGCTTGGAATGCGGCAGGTCGACAGGGGCTGATACAACTGCCTAGCTTCAGCGTTAGCAACTCGAGCATCAACGTTAACACGTCGCCGAACTTGGTGACTCCGCCGGCCACCATCGCCGCGGCGTAGCTGCAAGAGCTGGTCGCATAGCTGCCCCCTGTAGATCCCGCCAAAAATACCAAGCCGCAGCCAGCGACGACACCACCTGGGAGAATGCTGATGATAGGCCTGCCGCCGACACTAGCCATGTCTCGACATTAGCCGATCTCAACGCCCTCACCAAGGTAACTAATTAGTTACTCCACTTCATATCCTTTATGCGCCTTTGATGACTGCCACCTCATGATGACCATCATATATGTTTTGACTCAGGACAATACTTGCATACTACTCCACAAAGTTGTCGGCGGCGAGTTGAAGTATGTTGCCAAGGGCACTATCATACAACCAGCAAACCGCATGATGCACAACAATCCAATGGACGATGCCGTGATGAGGGTCTGGATTGCTCGGGTGTTGCCAGGGTGCGACGACATTGACCCCCCATTTCAAGCTCAGGGAGCCGACGAACACAAGACCCTTGCAGAATGCCACGGCTGGCCCTTGACATGGCCGAAGACCTAGATTCGTCTTGTGGGGCGCATCGGCGCCACCTCTATCATCCGGCCACCACCTCGGAAGCCATCCGTCATCATCGCCACCACCAGTCGCCACCAACAACTGTTGGGAGCGTGTGGGCCGCCCCAAGGTGAAGCAATCGCACCGCAACCGCCGTCGCCCCCGCCACCACCATCACCACATGGTGGCAACAACGAAGATGATGAAGAATTTATCAACATCGACGACATCATTAACACCGGTGCCGACAAAGGATTGTACATGCCTTCTATGGATGAAGAACCCTTCTTCGCTCGCGATAGTCAAAGTGGATGTCCCACTACATGCATGCAATGCCTGGTCTTTCGTGGTTTTTCTCAAGAGACGCCTCCGGCCGCCGATCCACAGGAGGAACCTGCTGGATTCATCTTTAGCCCTGGCAAACTCCAAAAGGCGACCGTTGAGCACTTAGCATCCCCAGTGGAGGAGCCTGCTCAGAAGATGAAGAAGCACAAGAAGAGAGGTAAGAAATCTAAGAGCTAACCTGCTCCGAAGATGATCCGGGCTAAGGATGACGTCGTACCAGCCCGCGAGGATGGCTTGCCCCGAATGCATGTAGCCGGTGAAGTTATACTGACTCAAGAGCTGCTTCGCCTTGCTCGTGGACATATGCTCGCTTTGAGTGATGGTATCAAGACACTAGAGGGCATGCTTCTTAAAGACATAGATCCAAATTACCCGGTTTTCACTATCAAGGTGCCATCGGACATGGACTTCGTCCATGAAGCCCCCACGGACGTGTTCTTCGTAGCTCACGAGGACGTCTTCAAGATGTTTCTCTCGAAACGTCTCGACTATAACCTGGTCCGCCTATTTGCACTCAATATGGCGATGAAGATCAAGAGAGAGCAAACCCCCTACATCGCGATACATGCATGATAGCCAGTTGAGGGGAGGATCAGAGACGTGTGCCATGGCAGTGACGTACTGTAGGGTTCATAGCATAGAAAATATATATTTTCCTACGATGGGAACTATGTGCACCAAGATCCATCTATCTAGATACAAGCAAAGGGTGGATATACATCCATAGAATACATACCCTCGAAGACCGAAAGATTTTTCGAGTATGAAATCATTGGTGATGTAGTCGATATCTTGTCGATCTCAAGATTGTGATGAAGTCCATTTGGTCCAGCTGGTCCAGCACCATCAAGTCCAGCACCACAAAGAAGTGGTGCATCCGTGATCGCACACATGTTTGGATATCCCGAAAACCTCCGCGCCCTCGCTCGAGTGAAGCAGCGGAAGCAACAAATCCTTCTAGAAAAAGGCACCAAGAATATGTATCTCGTTGATCCGAGACCATGGGGTAATTCTAAAGGAGAGAGAGATACTTAACGAGGAGGTGTAAGTATGAGAGAAGGAGAGGGGGGCTTTATATAGGAGGAGGGGGGCAGCCCAAGGGGTGTGGCCGGCGTGCAAGGAGGCTGCTCCCATCCCTTCCTCTGTTATGTGGTTGGAGCTCCCACTCACAATTTTCCCCTTCATTTCTCCACTCAAAAACCCTCTCATATTCCCATTAAATTTCCACCAAATTTAATGTAATCTCTCTTTAAATAAAACTCCTTTTATTCAGAATTTTGTAAATTACATTAATAAACAAATGTTCACATAAAACCCTTCCTAGTATTATTTTCACATGTAGAAACAATTTCAGCAATTTCACCCGAAATAATTCCGGTGTCTAGTGAAATAAATTCCTGTGCTTTGTAATTCTTTGTCTGGCATCTTATTTGCTCCAAATGGTGCCGGTATCCCTTAAGTGTGTCACCCTACGGTTCGTGAATAATGCAGACATCATCGATACCCCTCTCTGATCAATAATCAGCAGCGGGACCTGGAGATCCGTACTGACTCCCACACATTGAACGATGACTTCTGTGATCGTGTGAACCTTATATGCATGTAACTCAATCCCTTTATCTCGCAATATATTACGTGTCCAAGATTCGATCATCGGTATCTCCATACCTAGTTTGATCTCGTTACTGACATGTACTCTTTTCTTGTCCCCGCGATAAAACATTCTAATGATCTCATCACTTGCTTGCAAGCTAATTAATGTGATATCACCGAGAGGGCCCGGAGTATATATATCTTTCATCGGGATGAAAAAATTCCAATCTTGATCCATGAGCCTCTACATAACACCTTCGTAGTACTGGACCAACCTTTATAGTCACCTTGTTACGGTGTGATGTTTGATGTTATCAAGATACTCTTCTGGTGTTAGTGATTCACAGGATCTCATGGTCTAATTACTAGGATTACTTAGTATGATGTTATAGCAATATAAACACAATGATTTTGATTGTAATGCTATGCTTCAGATGAATGTTCATCACATCAGTCCAACAATGTTGTGACCTTGTTATTAACAACATCCATTGTCCATGATCAGGAAACCTTTGATCATCTTGTTAATCAACGAGCTAGTTTATAAGAGAGGCATAACTAGGAACTTTATATTTGTTTATTAAACACACATGTATTAACATTTCCATATTCATACAATTATAGCATGAAAAATAAACATTTATCATAAACTTGGAATATACATAATAACAACTTTATTATTGACTCTTAGGGCATATTCCCTTTAGTCTCCCACTTGCACTAGAGTCAATAATCTAGTTTGAAAACTTTGCGTATTGTACACCTATGGCTTTTTGGTGTTGCATATACGCAATTTCTTGTGGTTAACATAATCTCCGGATCTGACACTTTCAGGTTCGTTTTTATTTGCATGTCTTTGTGTCTTTGCGCATCACTCATTCTCTAATGAGATGGCATTGTATGAATTTGGTCTGTTGGTGAGACCTTTAGTTTCTTGGGGTTAAAACATGTCGATAATATTGTCATACAATATTTCTTTATAGTGTTAGCCCATTTTGAACCACACCTGTTGGCCACTTAGAGATAAACAAAAACTTTTTACCTCTAATGTGGTGATCCCAAGATCCAGCTGAGGTAGAAGGCCACGAGGTTTACCACTAGACGCGTAGTTGCAGATTATTGATGTAGCACGTCTATTGAATGCAGTGCAGTCCTTATGATCCGATTGTCCTGGTGCTGATCGTACAGCATCTCTGCTGGTATCCACACGTACAATGAGGATCACCGACAGCGAACTTTTAGGTTCGTTATGACAGCAGGACTGCTGTGGAGCTAGGGTTTCCAACTCATGGAATGACCTAACCGATCAATGATTAACCCTTCTGGGTTACTGTGCTTCACTATATATAGGGAGTGAACGTGGGCTCCACTCATGTGGCCCATTCACTAAAGCCCATATAATACCAGTCACTGTGAGTCCGACTCACTTACTCAGTCCAAATCCGTCTTGGGTCCAACCTAACCAGATTTCCAGTTCAGATCCAATCCGAACTTGCTCCCGCTCTTAAGTATGTGACCCCGCAAGCTCTTGGCAACTTGGACACGATTGGAGTCCGACTCTCAATCGATCAGTCGGTAGCGGCTCCTAGCAGAACGTGCCGACTCCCAAGTACCAAAGAGTCATGAAGACTTTCCTTTCCAATGAAACTTACGTCTGAGTCCCTTTTGCCTCACAATATACCTTGTCAGACTATAGGTGGATATTTGTCATCCCTTAAATAGTACGACTCACTTCTCGATCCGAGATAAGTGATTCATCCAACTAACTCTTAGTCGATCGCCTCTGTTAACACTTAACCGAGTCGTGCATGGCCATGCTTTCTGAATCATATCATCCGAGAGGGCCTATATAATATCTCTCCAAGTGGAGGGGCAAAATCCTATCTTGGTTATTCACATCACGCAGCTTGATTCTCAGTCGACCCGAACTCTGCCTTTATAACTGCCCAGTTATGGATCAGCGTTTGATAGAACCTAAGTCGGTGATCCTCAACTCGGAATATGCAATAACCCCAGGTCTAAGGATTACATTGATTGAGATATACAAATGACAATTTTTTCTTTGTACCTCAATATGGGTTAATTCGACAGGCTAAACTCTTTAGCCAAATCTGTTTTAGTCGGAATAGCATCTCCATGCCCATGACAAGTGGAACTGATTCATCAAGACGACTTTCACATTGGTCTAAGTTGTGTGTCCAGCACAACCTCGATGACCAAAGACATTTAGTACAAATAACATGAATGTATAGTTCTACAACCGAATCACATATTCAATGATACACATAAAATGTTTATACAAGGACAACTTAATATCTTTATGAATACAGTGGGAAATATCATCATACATGATTGCCTCTAGGGCATATTCCCAACAACACCTTAGTCTCATAACAAAATACTTGACACAAATTCCCTCCTTTGATGCTACAATAGCAGTAATATACTTAGCCTTTTGTTGTAGTATCCGTCACAATGTCTTAACTTTGGAATTCATCCAAATCCTTCATGGAAACTTCTTTCCATTACATTGTGCCACCCATAGTTTAAAGTTAGATAAACTTAATTTGTATCTTGTGTCAAGACTAGTATCAATGTAATATTTTACAATGAACTATTTTTAATTCTTTGTCACCTCTACATATATATATCTTAGTTCTTCCAAAATATCATAAGAATATCCTCACTATCGTCCAATGATCATCTTATGATTCATTCTAGTATATGTTCATAACATTTAGAGCATAGGACATATCTGGATGTGTACATATCATGGTATGATTTATCAAAACATTTTTGTGATTCACTCACCAAGTGTCAAAGCACTTGAATCCTGTTTCACTTATCAAGTGTCAATACACTTGAATCTTGATTCAATTCTTTTCCATATGGAAAGAACTTTTTATCGCCGTTTCCATATTGAACTCCTTCAATATCTCATATATGTACGTCTGGCACAACCATATTAGCATCATAATCTATCCATATGGACATTCGTGCCTAATATTCGGGTTTTGCCTAAGTCTTTCATCAAAATGAAATTCTAAACCCGTGTCAATAAAAGATACATCATTTCCAATCAACAATATGTCCTCCACATAATGTATTAGAAATGTGTCTCAGCGCTCCCACTTAACTTCTTGCAAATGCAAGCATCTTCATCATCTCCGATGAACTTAAACTTCTTTAACAATTTCATCACGGTGAAGATTCCAACTCCACAATACTTACTTCAACCATTGAAGTTTGCATGCCCTTTTTGGCATCCTTTGAATTAACAAAGCCCTTTGGACCATGCCATGTACACGTCCTTGGTAACCATTCTATTAGAAGAACATTATTTTGTTTGTTCAACTACAATATACCAAATTATATGTAGTGGTAGCTACATTAATCCGTCCAGACTAAATATCGCTATGAAAGTTCAAATCTTGTCATAGTCAAATCCTTGAACATTGTCATAAAAACTTTACAGACATGTCGACTATTTCATATATGTGAAACATCCATGTCTGTTTCTCTATAGATCCAAATATGATCGATAGTCTTTTACACCTTTTCGGAGGGTATTCCAAGTTCAAAAACTTGATTTCTCGTGCCTGGAACTATCACGGACTTTATGGCTTCAAGCCATTTGACGGAGTCGGGGCCCATCATCGCTTATTTGCATGTAGTCGGTTCATCGTTGTCAAACAAGAATGATTTAATCTCAAATCTTAGTATTTGATTATTTTACCCAACTTACTTGGTTCAACAGGAACTTAGATCTCTATGACCACAACCTTTGAGATACTTAAGCCATGAGCATTATGGATGCCTCCGGAACATTTTCCGGCGCTGCGTAACTTAGCACATATAGCTAATGTTCGTTAACCTTATCAAAGTTCTATTATCCTCCCACTTAACTTTTGTGAAAAATTCCTTATCAAGAAACTTCACGTTTCAAGCAACAAACTCTTTTGTCCTCGATGTTATGGATAAATACCCAATGATTATTCAAAATAACCTACAAATACATGCTCATCCGACTTTGGTTGTAATCATCTTACTTATGCGTAGCATACAAAAATTTAAGAAAAGACAACTCGGGTTTTATCCCAAACCATAACCTTTATGGTGTCGTCTCAGCGGATCACGATGGAGCTCTTCCAGTGAAAAAGCGGTAGTCTCTAAAGCTTTAATTCTTTAAAAATATAATGGTAGTTTTATAAATAACACCTTTGATCTAACCATGTCGAACAAGGTTTCATTACAAATCTCGAACACTCCATATTCCTATTGTGTTTCGGGAAATGCAAATATATATGGAACAATTCATTAAATCTTAGGTATTTTTTTAAACATGTAACTCAAATATCATCCTTTATGATCTAATCATAAACTAATTATTTTCTTGTTACAATGATTTTCCACTTCATCTTGAAAGTCTTTGAATATTTTCAAATATTTGATACTTATTCCTTATTAAGTAAATATACAGATATATTCACTTAAATTTCTGAAGAAAGCATATGAAGTTGAAATCCATCGCTCATGACTACACATAATGGACTACATACATTAATATGTATAAATTCCAATAATTTAGTCGTTCATTCTTCTTTGGCCTTTGAACGAAGTTTTAATTATCCCGAGAAAAGTCTCACAAGCATCATTTGATCAAAATCATAGACTCCAAAAATCCATGAACATGGAGTTTCTTCATGTTTTCTTACCAATATAATTTAAAAGGCGATGTCACTTTGTAAGTGATCTTTCAATCATTTGTCTTGAGACATTTTAGCATTAGATTTTATGGACGTGATTTCTCCAACTAGATTTGTAAATCATCCATCTTATATGGAATACATTAATTATTTGAACAATATTTTTTCTCATAATACCTAATTTAAATAAAAATTATTATAACAAATCTTGATGGCAAGCTTCGATGTCAACAAAAAATACAAACAACAGTTTGTGTGTTTTTGATGAACATCATCACATATTCTCTTGCTAGTTACTTAGGCCATTGTAGTTCATGAATTGCTTCGCTCTGTATGATATTTCATACCAACCAATTCGGTATTCAATACCCAAGAACCACATTGTTTAACAAGCAAAGAATACAACCATAACATGTATATCATCTATATACCTTAGCTGGACATTTCCAATATTTTATTGTCTACCAAATATTTTATAGATTCTCTTTCAGCATTTCCTTTCCTTTTAAAAGAATCTATCAACATCAATAGTGGTGCCATATACATGACACATAGTCCAAAGCATGTATAGTCAAATACTAATACCTTTGGACTTGCACTTTGAAGTTCATCACCATCATCAAAATGTTTGGTGTTCTTTCAAAATCCATTCTTTAGTAATCTTTCAGTGTGGTAAAAATTTTACGTACATCTTCTATTCATCCTTATCATGACAACTTTCATGATGAAGCTATTATTTCTTATAAAAGTGATCCGTGAGTATAATTTTACCTTCCAAAAACTTTTTGGAGGATTAGGATGTCTAGCATCTCTAACCTTCGCAAATTCTCATCCAGTATGAGAACATATATTATACTCTATCATATTGCAACCAAAACATTGTTTCAGATATCGTAATATCTGTCACACGTGATGGTCTCTGAAACAATTATTTCAGCTCCTAGATAACCTTGACATTAAAACAACTTTTGGATATCAAGAATCATGGAGGCAAACATGATACTTTAGATACTAACACATGAATTCTCACTCTCGATTTAATACTAATTATTAAATTTCATGGATTTTGCTGAAAGTTTGCAATAGGACCTTCAAACTTTAAACTGACACTTAAAACAATACGATACTAGTTCGTAAAGCAAATATCCAGAATTATATAGTTCTATTATCTCAATTACAACTAAGCATAAGATGGTGAACGGATGCCAATGACTATAATAAATTATGCAAAATCACTTTGATTTCATTTATGATAAACTTAGTTTGACTAATCCAAATTAGAAATAAACTCCCACTCAAAAACAACGTCCCTCGTGTCTTTTTGGTGATTACATGAACCAAATCCACCACATCAAGTCCGATCATCACGTGATTCGGTGTAGCTTCAAAGGCGAGCATCTCTATGGGCACCATATCAAACATATGACTCATGCTTAACCTTTCGGTCCATTTTCTGAGGCCATGTCTGTACATGCTAGGCTCGCCAAGTAAGAACCTTAGTATTTCGCATGTGTAAAAATGTCTTACACCTGAGATATGATCGTGGATTCAAGTACACCCGATCATCACGTGATGTCTTGAAGCAGCGAAACATAGTTACTGCATACTTAAGGGAGAACACATTTTTATCTTGATATCTAAATGAGGGATCATCTTATAATGCTACTAAAGCGCCAAACAAGCAATATAAGATGCAAACAAACATCATATGCTACAGTGATATGATATGGTTCTTGCACTTAATCACTATCTTGTTGGAATGACCTTTATCATTCCTATATGTGTAAGGCCAAGATGTATGGAACTTACACTTTGTCATATTATAATTTTCAATAGTATCAATCCATACTACAAATTATAACACTACCATATTATAGTACTTGCCCGGCAAAACCCAAAAACTAGACGCCTCTAATTTATCTTTTGCATGTTTTACGTGGCAGAGGGCTTTCGAAGATAGAACCGTTCTTACCTACGAACATGGAACCACAACAATGATAATCAAATTATTGAAAACTGGTTGTAAATCAGATATTGACTATAGTAGGAGAGACATACACCCGCAAGCCACTTATGCAAAACTAGTTGCATGTCAAGCGTAGAACAGGTCTCATGTGCGAGGACATGTAAAGTTTGTCTGGACCGCTTCATTCCACTATGCCACCAATATCCAAAATACAAGCAAGAAGCAATAACATGACCATCAGCGCCCACATACTCATATGTGTACTACCCGTGCAAAGCATCTACGTATAAACCCGGCTCTGATACCACTATAGGTTCGTATCATAGAAAACAAAAAAAAATCTATGATGGGAACTATGTGCACCAAGATCCAACTATCTAGATACAAGCAACATGTGGATATACATCCATATAATACATACCCTCGAAGACCAAAAGCATTTTTGAGTATGAACTCGTTGGTGATGTAGTCGATCTCTTGCTGATCTCAAGATCGTGATGAAGTCCATCTGGTCCAGCCGGTCCACCACCATCAAGTCCAGCACCACAAAGCAGTAGTGCATCCATGATCACACACATGTTCAGGGTTTCCTGACAACCTCCACATCCTTGCTCCAGCAGCGGAAGCAACAAATCCTTCTAGAAAAAGCCACCGGGAACATGTATCTCGCTGATCCGAGACCATGGGGAAATTCTAAAGGGGGAGAGAGATCCTTCCTAGGGAGGTGTAAGTATGAGAGAGGGAGAGGGGGGATTTATATAGGAGGAGGGGCACCCCAAGGAGGCTGCCCCATCCCTTCCTCCATTATGTGGGTGGAGCTCCCACTCACAATATGCCCCTTCATTTCTCCACTCAAAAACCCTCTCATATTCCCATTAAATTTCCACCAAATTTAATGTAATCTCTATTTAAATAAAAATCCTTTTATTTATTTATTCATAATTTTTTCAATTACATTAATTAACAAACATTCACATAAAACCCCTTTCTAGTATTCAATTTCACATACAGAAACAATTTTAGCAATTCCACCCGAAACAATTCCGGTGTCTAGTGAAATAAATTCCCGCGCTTTGTAATTCTTTCTCTGGCATCTAATTTGCTCCAAATGGTGTCGGTATCCCTTAAATGTGTCACCCTACGGTTCGCGAATAATGCATACATGATGGAGACCCCTCTCCGATCAATAATTAGCAGCGGGACCTGGAGATCTGTACTGATTCCCACACATTCAACGATGACTTATGTGATCGTGTGAACCTTATACGCATGCAACTCAATCCCTTTGTCTCGCGATATATTACATGTCTGAGATTCGATCAATGGTATCTCCATACCTAGTTTGATCTCATTACCGACATGTCCTATTTTCTCGTTCCTGTGATATAACATTCTAGTGATCTCATCACTTGCTTGCAAGCTAACTAATGTGATATCACCGAGAGGTCCCAGAGTATATATATCTGTAATCGGGGTGGAAAAATTCCACTCTTGATCCATGAGCCTCTACATAACACCATCTTAGTATTGAACCCACCTTTATAGTCACCCTGTTATGGTGTGACGTTTGATGTTATCAAGATACTCTTTCGGTGTTAGCGACTCACATGATCTCATGGTATACAGACTAGGATTACTTCGTATGATGTTATAGCAATATAAAAACAATGACTTTGATCGTAATGCTATACTTCGGATGAATGTTCATCACATAATTCCAACAATGTTGTGGCCTCGTTATTAACAACATCCAATGTCCATGATCAAGAAATCTTTGATCATCTTATTAATCAATGAGCTAGTTTATAAGAGAGGCATAACTAGGAACTTTCTATTTGTTTATTAAACACACATGTTGTTGGGGGGATGACCCTAGGTAGGGTCAAGATAGCAGAGAGAGGGGATGAACCTTTCTTACCCTAGGCCAGGTCTTGAGCTGATTCGGCCGGGTTATGCAAGGATCGATCGAATAAGGCATGGCTTACCCTAAATCGAGCAGTTGATACCTTACTCGGCCGACATATGGGTTAGGTCGGCCGAATGAGGTTGATTAGCTTAAATACAGGTGAAGGTCAAGCCGAGTTACGCGAGGCAAGCCGAGTTACAGGAAGCTTGCAGAAGAAGGAGGTGGTTTCCTAAGTCAAACCCTAGATACTATCTAGGTGGAATCTGCATAGAGCCAAGCGCTAGAGACAAGGAGCAGAGCCACAGAGGAGCAGAGGAGCGTCATGGAGGTGACAGTGGGCAGACCTGAGGCTCACATGTGGGGAGTTCTAGGTCTTTGCCGTCGATAGAAGGGTGACACAGAAAGAGGTCCGCCGAGTTACCGCTTTGGGACAAGCATATTCCGAGGATATGCTTGTCCATGTTAGCCCTAGAGTGAACCAAGGTACTCCTTTATAAGGAGAGTAAGAGCTTCCTAGAGAAGGGATCAATTCATTTTTACTCTGGAGGGCTCATATTGTAACCTTCTTCCTCCTCTCTCTGATACAGCTCAAGGAGCACTTGTAGCTCAATAGAGGTGGAATAAAGATCTGAGTTCTAACTAGCTGTGTGTAGAAATCACTACATCTTTCCTCCCCAGATCCCACTAGAATCCATTGGCCCCCAACTTAAGCCTACCCATGGCATTTTCCATGCCACCACCACAACAGTTGGCTCCCACCATGAGGCCGTCAGCGGTGCTAGATGAGTCAAGATCCGGACGAGAAACTTCATCGACATCGGTGAGCGGGTGGTTTCTGGATTAGTCTAGAGATTTGACATCTGGGACTACGTCAGCGACAACGCTGGCAGTTTCAGAAGGAAGGCACCCCCGCGCAACAGCGTCTTCATCAACCTGGGCGCTCACAAGATCTACGTCGGCACTGACACCTCCTACGTCTATCCGTGCTGAGTCGTCCTCGCAGGAGATCCTCCCCTCAGTACTGCCAGCGGTCAGCGTGACGCTCGCCCCGCGGGCAGTGATGAGGTGATGATGATGGCTCCGGTGCCAGTAGCAGGAGCAGGATCCGGGCCAAGCAAGGACCCGGTGGCAGCCGGTCAGGCGGCAGCTAAGACGACAGCCACGAAGTCAGCAGCAGCAGATCCGCCAGCAGCTGGAGCATCCGAGGTGCAAGAGGTAACGCCAATGGCACCAAGGGTAAGGTGGCCACCTCCAGAGAGGCCAGAGAATATTCTACAAGCAGCCATATATAACTTAACTACACCTGTGGCCTTGATAGTTAACCCGGCAAACGCACATGCAGAATTAGAAGAGACCAGGCTGAAAATGTTAGAGGAGGCGAAGAAAGTGGTAGCACTGCAGGAATCCTTTAATAGGACTCTGCGAGAGTATGCCAGGGAAAACAAGCTAGATACAGACCCTGGTCGGGTAGATGATCTGAGATTGAGAGGAAAGAACCTCATGGATGACATCAACAAAGAGCATGAAGCTTAGCAGGGCGATTCAGCTGACCCAGGCTTGCCGAGATACAGCACCCAGGCAAAGAACCTCAGGGCAGCGAATGCGGCAGCCTTGGAATTGGAAGGACTGACCGGGGAAGCCCAGCAGAAACAGCAAGAAAGAGTAAATGAGCTGGTACGCATCGTGAACCAGCAAAATGTGGAGATACTCAGGGCTAACCCGCTAAAGCCAGGGGCTTCGCACATGATTCCTTCGGTAGGGTCTTCCCCGCGTTATCTGCGGCGGCAGCATCCTCACCCGGAAACGGTGCACGGAAAGATAAAGCAGTAACTTCGGGAAAAAGAAAGAAGCAAATTGTCCCATATGACCCGACAGTGGCCGAAAAAGTCAACGAAAATAGGGGCAATGGAAGCCGAGGTAATAGCAGTGACAGAAACACCGACCGCGGCAACAGAGAGCATGGGAATCTCGGAAGGGGAAACCCGGAGAACAATAACCCGGCAGAAGGAAGGATATACCTTTCGCAAGATCATCAGCCGAGACATGAACCTTGGCAAGACCGAGACGCAAGACAGGTTCCGCATAACCAAGCAAATAAAAGATATCACGATGGTTATCGGGAAATGGAGAATGCAGAGCATGGTGGGCAGAATCGTTATGGAATGCAGGAAATAATTATATATAGAAACTTGCCGTCAACTGACGCAAGATTGAAGCTGGATAGGCTGTATCAGTCCGAGTTATTGGAAGAACAGGGTCCGCCTGGCCCGACGTGTTTTGGACCTCGGATTATGGGCGAACCACCCATGCCAAACTTCCAGTTAGCGAGAGGCAAAAAAACGTACAATGGAAGTATAAAACCACAAGATTGGCTAATTGATTATGCCACGGCAGTAAAGATAGTACGAGGAAATTTGAGATGGGCTATGAGATACGTGTCCCAGTTGTTAGAAGGGCCGACCAGAGTTTATCTGAATAATTTGCCAACAGGCAGTATCAACTGCTGGTTAGATTTTGAGGAAATGTTTGTCAATAACTTCATTAGTACATATAAGAGGCCAAACAAGCCACAACAGCTCGCAATGTGCAAGCAGAAATCGAATGAGATTGATAGAGAGTTCTTAACTCGGTGGTGCAACCTCAGAAATTCATGCGAATGAGTTATAGAATCTCAAGCAATTGCCTGGTTCGCTCAGGGATGCAGATATGGAAGTGTGTTGTGGTAGAGGCTGCAAAGAGATATGCCCACCACATTGGCGGAGACTATTAGGGTAGCAGATTCGTATGCTTTGGGTGATCCGACTGAACCTAAGCTTATGTCGGCAGAGCATCGTGAACAGCAGGACCATTACGCCCGAGATGGCGCGGGTTCATCTCTGCGCAATGAGTACCGAGGTAGAAGAAGAGATGAGAGGCCGGATTACAGATATAGTTCAAATCAAGTTGCAGCAGTCTTACAGGATCAGCCGAATCTTGGGGGCAATTAGAGTCAGAAGAATGGTCCTCAGCAGTGGACACCAAGGAACACCGGGAAGAAACAGTGGATGCCTGAGCAGAAAAAACAATGGCAAGAGAGGCCGAAGTACACGTTTGAGTCGATGCTGGATCAGCCATGTAAATTTCACACGCCTAACCCGGCCAAGCCAGCCAACCACACCACTCGCCAATGCGCCTGGATGAAGAGCACAATGGGAAACCCGGCAGCCATACAAGCACCGCAACATCAAGCGCATCACCAACAGCAGCCACAGCTGATAGGGGGAAATGCGTAGCAACTAATGTTACCTCCACCACCTCCAAGGTATGAGAACCAGGATCGGAGGGATACAGTTCATCAAGTAATAAATTAGAACCAAGATGGTAGGGGAAACCTCGGAAATAATGGATGCAATGATTATAGGGAACATCACCAATCAGACTGTGTGTTCACAACATAACAACAAGATAGATAGAGCGTACATCGTCGAGATATGGAAGTGAATGCAGTTATGCCGGCAGTTCCGAGGTATGTGCCATGGTCGGATCAGGAGATTACCTGGAGCATAAGAGATCACCCAAAAATCATGCCAAACCTAGGATCATATGCTTTAGTGCTGGATCCGATGTTTGTTGGGACTAGCATTAATGTGAAGTTCTAAAAAGTACTGATAGATAATGGGGGCAGCATCAATATTATGTACAAATACACAATGCATAAACTCGGAATAACTCCGAATATGTTGTAGTTAACTAGGATAACATTCCATGGGATAGTGCCAGGACTGTCATGCAAACCCATTGGAAAGGTCCGAGTAGATGTATTATTCGGCATGAGAGAGAATTGCAGAGCTGAACAACTGGAGTTTGAAGTGGTGGATATGAAAAGTTGTTATCATGCCTTACTCAGACGGCCGACATTGGCCAAGTTTATGAGCAGCTGTCACATTAGTTACTTGAAAATGAAGGTGCCAGGACCTCAGGGGGTGATAACTGATGACCCACAAGTATAGGGGGTGTATCGTAGTACTTTCGATAAATAGGAGTGTCGATCCCAACGAGGAGCAGAAGGTGTTGAACAGTGGTATGGAGCAGGAAATTCCTATGAATACTTAGAAAATAGATTTTTAGTGGTTTTCTGACAAGGCAACAAAACAAGGAGCAAGCAACTAAAGTAACGAACAGACGGAGCAAGTGGCCCAATAATTTCTTAACAAAGGACAAGCCGGTGGAAATACTTATAAGGACCAAACGTTCTCGAGGACATACGGGAATTCTGTCAAGTGCTTTCTCTTCAAATAGATGAGTACTCTTCTTTGGTATTGTAAGTGTTGTGTGGGTGAACCTGTGCTAACATACTGCCCTTCCTAGGACTAATACATACTTGTGATTAAACCCCTGCAGACATCCGTAACTACAGGAAAGTAATTAAGATATAAATCTAACCACAGCATTAAACTCTCAGATCCTACACTCCCTTGTGCAAAGGTGTCCTAACGGGGGTTCAGGTTTCTATCACTTCAGCAACCCCACAATTAGTAGCCAAATACACAATGTATCCCCCTAGGCCCATAAATAGTGAAGTATCATTTAGTCGATGTTCACATGACACCACTAGAAGAATAGCACCACAACTTAAATACTAAACCATTGAATAATAACTCATCACAGATTCACTACTAACAATATGACTTCTCCCATGTCCTTAAGAACTAAACGAACTACTCACAAGACATCATATATATCAAGATCAAAGATGATATGGTAATGGATAAAAATCTGAACATAAAAAATAATCCAATGGTTCCACTCACAAGCATCAACTACAATAGTAATTAACACCGGGAAAGTTTCCCCTAAGAACTAAAGCAATATCCAACACAATTGTTACATCAGGACGGAGTGGAGATGATGGTGCTGGTGGAGATGATGGTGTGGATGATGATGATCCCGATGAAGCCTAGATTGACGATGGTGTTGATGGCAACGGTCTCCCCTCTCCGGGAAGGAATTCCGCCGACAGAAATCTGTCTGCCGGAGAGATCTTTCTCTCTCGGTGTTTTCCGCCCCCAGAGGCAGCGGAAATCTATCTGTGGTCGCTCCCCTGGTGTTAGGGTTTCGTATGGAAGATATAGGCGAAGGGGCGTAGTCAGAGGCCGGGCAGGTGGGCCACACCTTCCCTAGGCGCGGGGTCAGGTGGGCCCACGCCTAGGGGGTGTGGGCCCCCTGAGGCCCCACTTTGTCCCTCCTTCTGGCTTCCTTCGTCTTCTGGTAAAATAATATGTTTCCATATTTTTCTGGTATTTTTCTGATCTTCGCGAAATTGCACCCAAACGCCTTCTTTTCCATCAGAATCCAGACTCTGGCAGTTCATCCTCCAGGAATCATCCAACATGCATAAACAGATGAAAATCTATAAGTACTACCTCATAATAAGACAAATATCAATAAATAGAGGTAAATTATGATATAGAATGGTGATGCAGATTGGGAGTTTCAACTCCCCCAAGCTTAGACTTCGCTTGTCCCTAAGCGAAAACTGAGCTCAGTAAACATGTCCACGGGTTTATGGAGTGAAGTGTCGATAAAAGAATACGAACAAGAAGCATCACACTTACCATTGCACAACTCATAGAAGAAAGCAACTCACCTTATATAACTTAGCTTGCAACCAAGTACAACAGTCACAATAGAGATGCATTAAGATAAATCATAATTGGAATTGGCAAACTTGTTCTTGGTTAGAGAACACCTGGCAAACAGTTTCACAAAAGCTTTTTGTAGAAGTTCCAAAACAGGAGCACTCTTTGCTCAAAAAGGGTTTTCACAAGTGAAGGATTTCAAAGTAATACTCAATGATAAGAGTTTTGTGCAAACAAGGAAGATGAAGAACATGATTGAATAAATCACCATATGAAGGCTTGAAACACAACAACTCAAATGCTTGCTAGAGATAGAGAGGAAGTAGGTTTACTCACTCAACTGGTAACTAGGAGAAAGGCCCCTTCATAGAGGGTAGCAGGGATTACAAGTCATAAAGAGCTTCCAAAAGATTACGGTACTTACTAGCTTTGAGCCCTCATTTCCCCTATCATAAGCATCTTGAGATGATTAAGGTTAAAGTGAACAAAGATGGAGTATATGCTTGACGAAATATAAGTTGGCAATCTCATGTCCCTTGAATACGAGGGCCACACCTCATGCATACTCAACTTTGGGCCCAGGTAAGTTCTTGTCATTGTAAGTATTTGCATATCATTGAGAACCGCCAATAGCGTACCCCTTGCACATGGTACATGAGCTTTCCCATAACCAAAATGAGAAGGCAAGCAGACAATGAGCATCTCAGCAATATTTTTATTTACCATATGCATAGCTTTTTATTGAGGATGCTTCATAGATGACTCACTATGGTGATGCTGCAAGTTTCCACCATGATTAAGCATGGATTAGGCTAGCGGCCTAGGCGTTTCTCTAACATAGGATACAAACTCCATGGACTTACAAGTTACCTCTTTATTTCACACCGGTGACATCCATAGACAAAAGAGCACGATATCAACTGTGTAGAGAGTACAAGTGCAATGTTGAAAAGTTCCCCGTGACAGCACGGTTTTGCTAATTCCAACGTATAGATGCAAGCATATACAACTTCGATGTTCACAATGGTTCAAGTCTATTAGGGGCAAGTAAATAAGGTGTGCCATCAAGTTCGTGAGAGCTTTACTAACTAGTTTTCACATAACAAAATAATTTTTAATTTGAAAGGTAGATGAAGCTTGAGAATTTGCTTGGAATAGCAAAAGCTACTAGGTAGATATGGTGGACACAAGTGGCAAAAGTTTTGGGTTCAAAGGATTTGGAAAACATGAGAGATATGCCTTCTCAAAACAGGTTTTTAGCTAGCAAGGTTGGGTAGCAAGCAAGAGAGTTGAAAGAAACAAGCAAACATATAAGTAATAAAGACAAACATGCAATCTTCCTTGAAGACACAAAATAATCTTAAATAAATAATACTAAGCTTATGAGCCAACAAGAAAGAAAACAAATGATACAAAATACATGTAAGCTTTTTCTTTCTTTTTCTCTTTCATAGTAATGCTACTGACCAGAACTTGGTTTGCCAAAACTAATTTAGATCCACTTGATGATCCCAAAGTGGTGCCAATACTGATCAACAAGTTCCATCATATAATAGAGATTGCAAACTAAAATAAGAGGTGCAAAAAGTAAAAGATGAGACTTCTCATTAATATTCCAATAAAGGCACTCACACCAAGGGATACAAAGATAATCAACTAAAGGAGAGATATTTCCACATGCAAACAAAACTATAAGATAACCCCTCTACCACAGATATGAATCCGCTAAAAAGGTAAAAGATAAAAGATAATGGTGGTGATACCGCGGCACTCCCCCAAGCTTGGAACAAGCCAAGGGGATGCCAAACCTGATGACGAATTACTCTCTTGGTGGTGGTGGTGTTCTCTTGATAAGCTCTTCAATAAGTTTCTTGAAATCCTCCATATCGAAGGTCGGAGTACGAATTAACTCCGAATTATGCTCAATGCAGCCCATGATCAACTCGGAACGAGGATCCCAGTCCTTGTTATTCTTTCTCCATTATTCCAAATTAGAGTGTTTCTTCCCTGCACGGTTAGAACAAGGGGTACTAGGAGGAAGTGTGCATGGAGTGAGGATATGACGTGGATTTCTCCCTCCTGTAGAGATCAGTGTTGTCCTCTTAAGCTTGGTAGGTCGTGCCACCAAACCAATCCTTGCGACGGTGGCGCGAGTATCCAGTTGCTTGTCCTCCTCCATGTCTCCTTTATAACCTACCAAAATCTCCTCATCCTTGGGGCCTTGAGGTTCTTCTTCCTCGGGTTTCTTGCCTTTGTCGTTGGTGGAGGCCATGGTGCTCTAAACTTGAAAAGATTTCTTGACAGAAACAGATTGAAACGAAAACACGACGAGAACACGATGCACGAACCTCGGGGGATCCGGGGGATTATATATTATGAAGTTTCAATGCATAAGGAAGGTTTTGACACGGAAACGAGGCGGAGGCGGAGTTCGAGGGGGGAACACCCCCCTCAGGCGTGGCTAGGCTGGGCCCGCGCCTGGGGTGGCGTTTCCTCTTCAATTTCGTCTTGTAACTTCCCTTATGTATTATAAACATCAAAAATATAAAAAGATTGGGGTTTCACGAACCTTCTATTTTCACCACTTTTACCTATTCAAAGACGAACTCTGTAGAATCCTTTTCTCTTTCTCCTAAAATTTTCCTTCTTACAAAACCCTTGCACAAACTCAATGACAAGATTAGTGTAAGCAAAAACAACAAAACTTTGGTACACACTTCAACTGAAAACCCATCAAAATAAAAGCTTCTGTAAGAGGCAAATGCAAATGATGGCAGAAATCTGTCAAAACAGACCAGCAGGTAAAGATTGATTTTTCGAAGACCTTTTGTTGCTCAAATAAAAAATGCAGAACTAATGAAAGTTGGGTAACAACTTGGATAACAAGCACAGAAAAATGCAGCTCCATCCGACGTACTGAGCTTCCTCACGATTTTTTACAATACAGCAGAAAAATCTGTCCCAGGATAGCCACTTTTCACAACTCCTCTACTTCACAAAAGTAGTTGAACTTGACACAAAACCAAAACAAAAAGGATAAGGAGCGGTTATTACAGAGGTAATAACTTCCAAGACTCGACAAATCTCTTGGGTTATCTCCCAACAAGTACTTTTCTTTAATGCCTTTAAGTTAGGCTTGAAACTTCCAAAGATGCTCACAAATGAGATATATATTTGAAGTGAAAGAGAGCATCAAGAAGCAAATAACCAACACACTTGAGTCTAACCCACTTCCTATGCATAGGGGTATCATGAGAAAACGAATTGTTCAAACAAAAAGCTAATAGCATAGGAAGACAAAACAGGTGCAACTTTAAAGCTTTCAACATAAAGCGGGGAAACTTAACATCATTGAGGTGCATAAAACCATGTTTCCATCTCTCAAAATAACTTTCAGTAGCACTTTGAATAAAGTTGACAATATAATTTTCACAGGAAACAACTTTATCATCAGAATAAGCATACTTACAGTCATCAAAAAAAGTTCCATGGTCATAGACTAGATCAATAGAAGCAAGTTGTTCCATCCTGAAATCTTTATTAGGCAAGCTATTTTCACAAGGAGCTTTAGCAAATATAGAAAAGTTAAACTCATAAGAATCTCCATCAAACTTAGTTAAAATGGTTTCCTTCTTACAATCAATAATAGCTCCACATGTGTTCAAGAAAGGTCTACCAAAAATGATAGGACAAGTTTTGCTAGGTGCTGAATTAAGCACTAGAAAATCAGCAAGATATTTAATCTTACCATAGAGAACCTCCACATATCTTACAATTCCAATGGGGCAAATGGTTTCCTTATTAGCAAGGTGAATAACCACATCAATGTCCTCGAGCTCACAAGGACCAATCTCATGCATAATTTCCCTGTAAAGCTCATAAGGAATAGCACTAGAACTAGCACCAATATCACATAAACCATAGTAGAAATGATCACCAATTTTAACAGAAAGCACATAAACACTAGCTTTTATAGCCTTACTAGGATAAGAGATAATATTAGAAGCGTCTTCACAGAAGACAATGTGCTCATCCCCTCTATTCCTAGTGATAGGGTCTTTCACAATAGCTACCACAGGTTCAACATTCAAGTGCTTACCAGGCCCCAAAGTTTTCATTGTACCTTTGTTATTTGCACTAATAATCATAGAATACTCCTTTACCTTAGCTGGGAAAGGAATTTTCTCAACATGAGGTTCAAGCACAATATGATTAGTAGTACAAACTTGAGTACTTCTAACTAGAACATGATTAACAACATCTTTATACGGAGCATGGTACTTATTCCACTTCTTCTTGGGAATTTCTATGTAAGAGGCAAAGGCCTTAAAATAGTTGGCAATACTTTGGGAATCAAGACCAAACTCATTACTAATATCACGGAAGTCATCAGTTCCCATAAAATATTTAATGCATTCATAATCACCTGACTTTCTTCCTTTGTCATTCTCCCAAGCTTCAGTGTTATCTTAAATACGGTCTAGAAGGTCCCATTTAGCTTCTTCCTTCATACGTGTGAATGATCCAGCACAAGAAGCATCTAGTAAATCTTTATCATGAAGAGGAAGCCTAGCATAAAAGTTATTGAGAATAATATTGTTAGGGAGTTCATGAATAGGACATTGAAGCATTAGTAACTTCAATCTCCCCCAATCTTGATCTGTAATCTCTCCATCAAGAGGCCAAAATTTATATATAAGATTTCTATCCTTATGAATTTCACTAGAAGGATAAAATTTTGAGTAAAAGAGAGATGCCATCTCCTACCATTCCATAGATTGTCCATTCTTCAACATCTTATACCATTCTTCAGCTCTCCCTTTCAAGGATATGGAGAGTAAATTCTTCTTCACCTGTTCAGTTGTGATACCTGCACACTTAAACAACCCGCATAATTCATGGATAAAGAGCAAATGATCACCAATATGGACATTTCCACCCCCAAAATAATAATTATCCATAACACGATTAACAATACTTGTAGGTATCTTAAAAGGACCTATCTCAACAGGAGGTGGTTCATCTACTACCCTAGCAGTGGTAGTAGTTTTCCCAAATAAAAAACCATGTGGGTTATCCATATTGGAAACAAAGTAACAAGCAGTAACAAAATAAATACTCACAGTAAAAGTTTCCCTTACCAGTTCCACTCTTCAATAGCGCTTCACTCCCCGGCAACGACGCCAGAAAATAGTCTTGATGACCCACAAGTATAGGGGTGTATCGTAGTACTTTCGATAAATAGGAGTGTCGATCCCAACGAGGATCATAAGGTGCTGAACAGTGGTATAGAGCAGGAAATTCCTTTGAATACTTAGCAAATGGATTTTTAGTGGTTTTCTGACAAGGCAACAAAACAAGGAGCAAGCAACTAAAGTAACGAACAAACGGAGCAAGTGGCCCAATCCTTTATTAGCAAAGGACAAGCCGGTGGAAATACTTATAAGGACCAAACATTCTCAAGGACACATGGGAATTTTGTCAAGTGCTTTCGCTTCAAATAGCTGAGTACTCTTCTTTGGTATTGTAAGTGTTGTGTGGGTGAACCTGTGCTAACATACTGCCCTTCCTAGGACTAAAACATACTTGTGATTAAACCCCCTGCAAACATCCGTAACTATAGGACAATAATTAAGATATAAATCTAGCCACAGCCTTAAACTCTAAGATCCTACACTCCCTTGTGCAAAGGTGTCCTAACGGGGGTTCATGTTTCTGTCACTCCGGCAACCCCACAATTAGTAGACAAATACACAATGCATCCCCCTAGGCCCATAAATGGTGAAGTATCATGTAGTCGATGTTCACATGACACCACTAGAAGAATAGAACCACAACTTAAAAATACTAAACCATTGAATAATAACTCATCACAGATTCACTACTAACAACATGACTTCTCCCATGTCCTCAAGAACTAAACGAACTACTCACAAGACATCATATGGATCAAGATAAAAGATGTTATGGTAATGGATAACAATCTGAACATAAACAATAATCCAATGGTTCCACTCACAAGCATCAAATACAATAGTAATTAACATCGAGAAAGTTTCCCCTAATAACTAAAGCAATATCCAACACAATTGTTATAGTAGGACGGAGTGGTGATGATGGTGCCGGTGGATATGATGGTGTGGATGATGATGATGATCCCGATGAATCCTATCTTGACGATGGTGTTGATGGCAACGGTCTCCCCTCTCCTGGAAGGAATTCCCCCGGCAGAAATCTGTCTGCCGGAGAGATCTTTCTCTCTTGGTGTTTTCCGCCCCTAGAGGCGGCAGAAATCTATCTGTGGTCGCTCCCCTGGTGTTAGGGTTTCGTAGGGAAGATATAGGCGAAGGGGTGGAGTCGGAGGCTGGGCAGGTGTGCCACACCTGCCCTAGGTGCGGGGTCAGGTGGGCCCGCGCCTAGGGAGGTGTGGGCCCCCTGAGGCCCCACGTTGTCCCTCCTTCTGGCTTCCTTCGACTTTTGGTAAAATAATATGTTTCAATATTTTCGGGTATTTTTCTGATCTTCGCGAAATTGCACTGAAACGCCTTCTTTTCCATCAGAATCCAGACTTCGACAGTTCATCCTCCAGGAATCATCCAACATGCATAAACAGATGAAAATCCATAAGTAATACCTCATAATAAGACAAATATCAATGAATAGAGGTAAATTATGATATAGAATGGTGATGCAAATTGGGCTTATCAATAACAATAGAAGGAGATTATAGGAAATCAATGGAATGTGCTTCAGCCGGATCAAACCTGGCCGAGTCTTTGGTAATCGCAAGGGAGAAAAGGAGAATTCAGGAAGTGGCAGCTTTAGCTCAGTCGGGACAGCTTAACATGACGACACTTGCCAACCCACACGGAAGTGTATCATTCCAGCCGACTAAGGAAACAAAGAAGATCCAGATTGATGATCAATTCCCAGAGCACACCATCACTATTGGTGCCGGCCTGAATGACAAATAGGAAAGCGAGCTCACCAACTTCCTCCATGAGAATCGGGGTATCTTTGCATGGTCGACACAGGATCTGCAAGGAGTGCCAAGGGAGTTGGCTGAGCACTCTTTGCATGTAAGGCCAGGAGCAAGACCGGTGAAGCAACCTCTCCGCCGCTTTGCCGAAGACAGCAGAAAAATAATAGGGGATGAGTTAGATCGGCTCCTTGCGGCCGGGTTTATCATGGAAGTACTTCATTCGGATTGGTTGTCAAACCCGGTGTTGGTAGAAAAGAAAAAGGATGATGCAAATGTAGCTGTCGTTTGGTGAATGTAAATCGATTACACGAACCTTAACAAGGCGTGTCCCAAAGATCCTTTTCCTTTACCTAGGATAGACCAAGTCATTGATTCAACCACAGGTTGTGAGCTGTTATCATTTGTAGACACGTACTCTGGTTTCCACCAGATACCGTTGAACCCGGCTGATCAAATAAAGACTGTGTTTATCACCCCGTATGGGTCTTATTGCTATCGCACCATGTCATTCGGCCTGCGTAGTGCAGGATCCACATACCAAATATGAATGCAAAAATGTCTACAGGACCAGATTGGAAAAAAATATGCAAGTGTATGTCGATGATGTGGTCATAAAAACCAAAGAGAGCAACACGCTCCTAGAAGATATCTGGCAGCGGGGCCTCTAGGGAACTACTAACAATTAAGGTGCTCCTTTTAATAGAGCACCGGAGCAAAGCATTAACACTCCGTGAACACATGTGATCCTCACACCGCAGCCATCCCCTCCGGTTGTCCCAATTATTGTCACTTTGGGGCCTTTGGATCTAGACAATGATATGTGTACACAACTTGTAGATAAGATCACAAAAAATACTATCATAATGATTCAATATTAAGTTCAGATCTGAGATCATGGCACTCGGGCCCTAGTGACAAGCATTAAGCACAACAAGTTGCAACAAAGTCAAATAGCACTAATAGAGATACAAGGCACTATGCCCTAACAGATCTTATTCGATTACATGATAGAACTCATCCAATCCCTACCATCCCCAAGCCTACAGCGGGGGATTACTCACTCATGGATGAAGGAAACATAGGTGGTTGATGGAGATGCGTTGGTGATGACGATGGTGATGATTCTCTCCAAATTCCCCGTCCCGGCAGGGTACTAAAACGGAGTTTCTGGATCCGAATCTTGGTTTCTGGTGGTGGCGACGGAGCGGAACTCTTTTTGGAAAACTATCGACCCCCCCTGAATTTTTAGGTCAGAAGGCAACTTCTAGGCGCGGAGGGAGGCCGAGGAGCTGCCTGGGGTGGCCAGACCTCCCCCAGGCGCGGGGTTAGTGGGCCCGCGCCTGGGGTGGGTCTAGGCCCCCTAGGCCTCCCCTCTATCTCCCCTTCTAGCTCCATGGATATTCTGGTGAAATATAATTTTTGGCATATTTTCCGGGATTTTTCCTGATAGTTCATTTTCTACACAAAAACAAGACACCAAGGTAATTCTGTTGAAAACAGCGTCATTCCGTGTTAGTTGTATCCAAATCACAGAAGTTTAGAGAAGAAACAATAGCAAAGTGTTCGAGAAAGTAGATATGTTTTGGACGTATCAACTCCCCCCAAACTTAGCTTATTGCTTGTCCCCAAGCAATTCAGTTGAAAACTGAGTGCGATAAAAGAACTTTCACGAACACTTTGCTTCATATGATGTATATATTCTCAACACAGGACTAGATTCTTAGACAATTCATAATAAGGAGTATGCATCTAGGCCTACTCAATAGTCATTGCAATCTATGAAGAGAAACCAACTCAATAATAAGTAGCATGAAACATAAACATAAGCAACATTGCAATGCTCATAATAAGGTATGATAGAGTGGTATCTCGCTTGCCTTTGTTTGAAGAGCACAATATAAATGTTGAGGCACCTCTGAAGTTCACATGAAGACTAGAGATAAATATATCAAAGATACAAGCATCAAAGTCATGACATAATTAACCAATTTTTGGAACAAACACAAGAATGACAACTATGCTCTCAAGAAGGTGCTCATAGAATGAGTGGTGACTCAACAAAGTTGTGAAAACGGTTTTGTGAAGGTTTGAAAGGCTTCCTAATGCTGAAAGGAAGGTACTCATTAGCTGTGAGCTCTCATTGCCCCTATCATAGGCATCGTCATGTGGTTAAGGTGAAAGTGAGGTCCACTCTGAATTATATGCTTGACAGACCATAGACTGGAAATCCCAAGTCCCTTGAGTATGAGGGCCGCTCCGCATGCTACTCAACTTTGGTCACCTAAAAGTTCTTGTCATTGTAAATACATGCATATCATCGAGAACCGCCAATGGGGTACCCCTTGCATATGGTACAGGAGCTTTCCCATAACCAAAATGACAAGGCAAGCAGTCAATGAGCATCTCAGCAATATTTTTATTTACCATATGCATATCTTTTTATTGAGGAAGCTTCATAGATGCTCATTATGGTGATGCTGCAAGTTTCCACCATGATTAAGCATGGATTAGGCTAGCGGCCTAGGCATTTCTCTAACACAATGTATAAACTCTGTGAACTAACAACTTCCCCTTTTATTTCACATCGTCGACATCCGTAAACAAAAGAGCAAGGAATCAATTGAATGAGATATCCAAAAAGTGTTGAAAGCGTTCCCCGTTTCAAGACGGTTCTGCTAACTCCCAGCATATAATAACCAAGCATATAACTTTCATGGACTAGTCACAATGGTTCAGAATTATTAAGCGCAAGGAATAAAGTGTGCCATCAAGTTCGTGAGAGCTTTACTAACTAACTTTCTCAAAACAGACAAACATTTTATTTTGGAAGAAAACACGGCATATAGAATATGCACTGAAGTAGCAAATGATGCTAATAGGTAGATATGGTGGACACAGCTGGCAATATTGGTTTTGGGAAGTTGGAAGCACAGGTAGAGCACATACTCAGTGCAAGTGAAGGCTAGTAATAGAGAGGGAGCGACAAACAAGAGAGCAATAGCTGTCATAATCATGCTTGCAACAAAACATGACTAATTATGGCATGAAAGTGATACAAGAACTCTGAGGAAAAATAAATCATTGAGGCTTACTGACTATTGATTAGTCATATGCATGCGTGAGCATGTGCCAAGTCAATTCACATGAACAGTCAGAGGAGGATACCACAATATCATACCAAAGTATGAATAAAACAATGCAAGCAAACATTCATATGACATGCTACAAACTATTAGCAAGCTGGAGCCAATCATAGACAATCAAGAACTACTAAGCATCCATAATGACATACACCTTACACAAACAGGCTAAGCATGCTCACAATGATGAGTATATGTACAAAAATGAAACAAATAGAGTTCGTCACCAGCCTCTTACCACACCTCGAGTTGTCTTAATCTTCATTATTGCCTTCACTTGTGTGACTTGAATAATTAACATGAAAACCAATATCCACTGAGAACGGCCGAACCCTGCAAAGAACTCACAAAACCAAAGAAGAACAACAAATATTTTTGGTGTTTTCGATTTTTTAGAAAAAAACAAACAAAGAAAAACCAAACAAAAGCAAAGCAAACCAAACAAATCAAAATCTTTTTGAAATTTTCTTTTAAGACAAACCAAAGCAAAGAAACAAAGGAACAGACCAAGAGAAACAATGAAACTATTTTTTGGTATTTTTGGGTTTTTAGAAAGAAGCAACAAAAACCAAAAACAAAGAGAAAACAATGGATATACGAAGAACCAACCGAACATGATATATAGATGAGTGTGACGTCGGTGTACCTCCCCCCAAGCTTAGGCTTTTGGCCTAAGTGGGGCTCAATAGCGCGGATAGTAACCCCATGCTGGTGGGTCATCATAGGAATGATAATAGTCAGGCACCTATGATGAAGAAGAAGACGCGCCCCAATCAAATGAGGGCTGCTGGTATGAGGACTCTCCCGAGTTGGAGGGCTGAACCGAATTGTCACATCCCAAGATTTTCCAAATCTTGTAATGTGAAAAACAAATGAATAAAATAAAACTTTGATTAATTTTCAGGGTGAGAAGAAACTTTTTGAATCCAATTGGAAAATTGCAAAACCTATTTGGATCAAATAAAATCCTAAAGGGATTAAAAAGATAAACATTTAATAAAGTAAAAATAAAAAATATTTGGAATTACTATTTTGGATCTTTTAAATAAAAAGATTTGGTTTTCAAATGAAATAGAAGTTTTACAAATAAGGATTATTTTGTAAGCCAAATTAAAACTTGGCCAAGCCTTTGAAATAAAATATTTCTATTTGATAAAAATAGTAAAGATTTATTTAAATAAAACAATAAGGATTTAGTATCCAAGTTTATTAAAAATAAAGGATTTACTATTTTAATTAAACATCAAAACTTATTTATTTGTTTTAAACAAGTTTTCCAAGTATTCTTTAATTCCAAATAAAACCTACTGATTTGGTTTTGAAAATATTTAGATTTCAAATGGAGATTTTAAATAAATTAAACCCCATTTTGATTTAATAATTAATGTCCATTTTATTTAATTATAAATGGACCCTAAAATAAAATTATTATTTTGGGACTTAGAATATTGTTGTTAAACAGAACAAAATTCAATTGCAAATTGTGGTGAAAGTTTTAAATAGATTTGAATGCTTGATTGGTTGTTTGAATTTCAAAGCAGAAATTAGAAATGGAAAAAGACAAAACATTTAGAAAGAAAAAATAAAAACAGACCTGACCCAACTGAGCCAGCCCAACAAGGCCCAGTACCAGCCCACTCCCTCTCTCCCGAGGAAAACGGTTCGCACCTGTTAACTAACCCGTGCTGACACTGACCGGTGGCCCCTCTTCCCCTCTCTCTCCCCCACTGACGAAAGGACCCCACCTGCCACCTCAGCTCATCGTCTCCGCGACGACCTCTTCTCCCTCCCCTCGTCGCCGTTTCTGGCTACGATTCCGCGGCTTAAATTCGCCTTAACGCGGCCACCATTATTCGCAGTGATCACGCACGCTTAAACGCCCACGCCCCCTCTCCATTTCCCCTCAGTCGCCCCACCTTGCCACGCCCCCAGGCCGCCATAATTCCTCTCCGAGCACCTCTGTCTCCGACGAGCTTCCTCCTCGATTCCGGCCCAACCTCGCCACCCCTTTCCTTCCTGAGCACACCGTCGAGATCCCCACTCCCAGGCGCACCTGTCTGTGCCCTCCGTTCAACCGCGGGCGCCCCTGAGCATCGACTTCGACAACCACTGACCGCGCCGCCGCGTCTGCTACTTCTCCGGCGAAGTTCCCTGGTAAGAACCGACCACCCCGCACCCTCTCCTTCATGCACGTGTCATCGCCTTCACCTTGCACATCTAACCATGCTCTCTGTTTGCCCCCTTGTGATCGGTAGCGTCGACCCCGACCACGAACAGGACCATCTGATGCCGACGACGACTCCGGCGAGCGATTACTCCCGTCCACGAGCGCCCCTTGCCAAGCCGACCACACGTTGAGCACCACCACGACCACGCGTACACGGTGATACCCTCCCCTGTCTTCTTTGCTTCCTAGAACCGCCGCTAGCCCACCGTCCGAGCGTGCACCACCGTCTGTTGCCGCTAGCGCCGCCAGTTACTGGTTGAGCTGCTGTGAGCCGTGCGATGCAAATCGTCTAGCTAAGAATAGAACCTGAGCGAAAGGGTATGAGTCATTCCGTGCCGTTCAATTAAGTGAAATCCAATGCCCCGCAGAGCACGATCCGACCGAACCGGTATCGACCAGTAACATCGCGACGCGTGGCCAGTCTTCGATTTAAAAACAGATTTGAAATCAGATTTGTTTACAGATTTGAAAACCTTGTAACTTTTGATCCACATGTCCAAAAATTGCAAACTTTATATCAATGGAATCAGTGGAACAAGCCCTAGCCAACCATGCAATTTTTTTGTAAAAATCCTCTGGTAAAATAATTGTTTTTACAGAAACATTTGTATGCTTGTTTAGGTGATAAAAATTATTCCAAAATGTTTTTAGGGTTAAAATCTTTGCAAAATGGTTTGTGGTGAACCTACTGACCTTAGGAACCAACCCATGGTTTTAAAAATGGATTTGGTGAAGAATCGGATGGATTAATTGAATTAGCCCATTTCTAGTCAAATAAAAATATTGCTTGTGTTATGAAAATGATTTTGGAATGAAAACTTTGGGAAAATGATTTGAATCAAACCTACTGACCCTAAACACCAAGTTTTGAGAATTAACAACTTATTTGGTGAATAACATAAAGTTTTTGATTTGATAAAAATATTTTCCACCACATGAAATAATGAATGGATTTAAAAATGGTTTATAGACAAAACCCTTTTGCAAATGACTTTGCCACTTTGGAAAATGACCACTTTGAACCTTACAAAGCTTAGAGCCTAGTGGAAACTACCTTTGCAAATAAAACTATCTTTTGCATGCTTGCATGCAAGACTTAATTTCTATTATTTTATGTGTGTTTGATTGTTTGAATATTGGTTGGAATGCTAGTTGATTTTGTGTTTGCTTGATTGATTTGTACTGAAGTTAGAAAAGTGTGAAACTAGCAAGATCAAGAAGTGAACCACCATTCCCTACCAAAAAGGCAAGTTACACTATCATCCAAAGTCCTACTACTTTCATTATACTTAGTGGATTTTGGAACATGCATGAAAAGAATTTCTATACTTATGCTATGCTAAATCCTAATAGGATACCCCTACATATTCCTTAGTGAAAACATTGTAGTTGTAGTATGCTTAGCCCAGCTATATATTGGGATGGGATACATGTTAAGATTATATGAAGTATTGAAAAGACTTATGTTTTATATAACAAAACAAGTACTCAATGAACCACCTGGGTGGACAAGGATACTCAAGCTTTTGGACAAGGTGGCAACAAAAGGAACCATGTTTATATGGCAATCTCTTTTTTGTTGTGCACTAGAAGAAAACCACCCAGGGACTTAGAGATTGAACATGTTTCTCGTACAGTGGCTTCCGTGTACAGCCACATGCTAAATGGGCTCTGGCTTAGTCAACTACACAGTGGAAGACCCATGCATTGGCATCTTCAGGTTAACTAGATTTGTGTAAGGGAGCTTGAAACCCTACATTGGTGCCTGGTAGACAAGCTAGCATTTTGTATTGGGAGGACTCCTATGGAAAGACTTTGTCATATTCTCAATCTTCCCATACTCCATCTTGGTGAGTACTTATCCAGTGGCCACTGGTGGCATCAAGATGAGAATGTGTCATGTGGGTAAAGTGTACAACTTCTGCAGAAGATCAAATTCTAAGTACTTAGCCGTGTCCCCGGTTATGGACAATACTGAGCAACTAAGGCCTGAAGCTATGGAAGATCTCGACATTCCAATTTCTCAAAGTTAAAACTTGAGGGTGACAACAAGGGATTTTGAAACACTTGGTGGATTCCAAGGAGTTCAGAAAGATTTGACAAAATATCAAAACTATTTTGAAAAGATAGGATAAAACTATATTGCTTTCTGCAAATGAGCCTAAACCCCACTTAGCCAAATATGCATGTATTGATAGGATCCACTCATATTATACTTAGTAGTGAAACTTGCCAATACAATTCAAATGTATTAACCCTTGTGGCTGCAACTTGTTATGTTGCAGGTTTGATTGATATTAGTGAAGTTGATTGATTAGGATTACAAGTCTACAACCAACATGTTTGCCTGTGGCACTTTGAAGATGAAGGACCCCATGCTTATAGATATTCTGCTGCAATGTAATGTAATAGCCAACTGAGCTATGTAAGATGTAATAAAATTATGTTATTCCTGGTTATAAAGTTGTATTATGACCTTTGTTTCTTGATATTACATCTTAACTGTGGATGCTAGCTATTGATCCAGGGACTAGCATTGTAAACAAAGGGGACTCTACCTTATTAAAGGTTGGGACCCTTACAGATGGTATCAGAGCACTGTGTTGCCTGTAGGATTGTAACCCTAGGATTGGACAAAACCCATTAGATAAATAGGAGTTGTGTTTGTTCCAAAACTTATTTACAAACAATCTTGTAAACTCTTTCCTCAACCATTTTGGTTTTTGACTCTACATCTCTTCTATTTCAACTTGATGGATAGAGCCTACCCCATGGCCAAAGACCTTACCATGAGCTAAGAACATCTTCAACTCTAATGACTTCAACATCTTCAACTCTAATGACTTCAACATCTTCAACATTTCCACCAAGGACTCAACCTTAGATATCACTAAGGACTACTAGTGAAAACCAAGAGACATTAGATTGCCTACCAAAGACATTTATATCAAGTTAGAGTATGGATCATATTGTCCTATGAGGTATGATTATACTAAGTTATTGTTTTCAAGAAAACTTGTTGTTTCCTTCAACTCATGAGTTAAGCTCATAAGTTGTTAAGTGGTTAGTTGCTTGTTGATTGTTGATGGTTTGATTGTTTGATTGAACTTGGTTGTTTTTGGGTTGTGTGTTAAAACTTCTTAGAAACCTATTCACCAATACTTATCCCTATCAAACCAACAGATGCCTCCCCGTCGTGCCAACCCTAACCAAAACAACAACAACATCACCCTTGAGATGCAACAGATGATGGCATCTCAGACACAGTTGATGCAACAGATGACCACATATATACATAATCAGAACAACAACAACAACAACAACAACAACAACAACAACAATAATCAGAATAACCCTCCAGCACTTGACATGCTCACCAAGTTTATGAAACTTAGGCCTGCAAGATTCTCTGGAACAACTGATCCAATGGAAGCTGATGATTGGTTACGTTCAGTGAACAAAGACCTAGTGACTGTTGGCTGCACTGATGAAGAAAAAGTAAGGTTTGCAGCATTTCTGCTTGAAGGACCAGCAGCAACATGGTGGGACAACTTTCAAATCACCACTCCCCTTGAAGATGTGACTTGGGCTATTTTTGAAGATGGATTCAGAACCACTCACATCTCACCTGGAGTAATGTACTTGAAGAAAAAGGAGTTTCACAATATGAAACAACGTCACCTTAGTGTGGCTGAGTATATTGAAGAATTCAACAATCTGGCACGCTATGCACCGGATGAAGTTGATACAGATGCTAAGAGAAAGGATAAATTTCTCGAAGGACTTAATGATGAGTTGAACCTGCAGCTAGCCGTTGCCTATGTCCCAACTTATCAATCACTCTGTGACAAAGCCACAATATTGGAAAACAAGATGAATCAAGTTGAGAACAGAAAGAGGAAACATAAAATCAAGAACTATTCAGGATCATCAAAGAAAAAGCATTCATACAAAAAGAGCAATGAAGATTTTGAACCACATCAGTATCACCACAACAGCAATGGAAGTGAGATTAATGGAAATGATACTGACAATGGAGATGACCTTGGTCAGAACCAACATGACACTTACAGGAAGAAGGACATTTGCCAGTTTCAATGCTATAATTGTAAGGAACTTGGGCACTATGCATCAGACTGTCCAGAGAAGAAAAAGAAAAAGGATGCTAGAAGAGCCAATGGAAATGACTCCAATGTGACCCAGAAAGGACATGTGAACCACATTGACATGAATGGAAACTTTGAAGAGATAGAAGAAGTGGATGTCAGGATTTAGAAAACTCAGTTGAGTCAAATAAGGATTCCTTGTCTGGATATCAAATGTTGAACCCATAGTCAAGTGAACCATCAACGTAACCATATGAGACTTTATTTTTAAGGGTGGTAGTACCCTAGTTATTTTAAGCCTACTTATAACCTTTAGCCTTCCCAAATCTCGGGACGAGATTTATTTTAAGGGTGGTAGCCTGTCACATCCCAAGATTTTCCAAATCTTGAAACGTGAAAAACAAATGAATAAAATAAAACTTTGATTAATTTTCAGGGTGAGAAGAAACTTTTTGAATCCAATTGGAAAATTGCAAAACCTATTTGGATCAAATAAAATCCTAAAGGGATTAAAAAGATAAATATTTAATAAAGGAAAATAAAAAATATTTGGAATTACTATTTTGGATCTTTTAAATAAAAAGATTTGGTTTTCAAATGAAATAGAAGTTTTACAAATAAGGATTATTTTGTAAGCCAAATTAAAACTTGGCCAAGCCTTTGAAATAAAATATTTCTATTTGATAAAAATAGTAAAGATTTATTTAAATAAAACAATAAGGATTTAGTATCCAAGTTTATTAAAAATAAAGCATTTACTATTTTAATTAAAAATCAAAACCTATTTATTTGTTTTAAACAAGTTTTGCAGGTATTCTGTAATTCCAAATAAAACCTACTGATTTGGTTTTGAAAATATTTAGATTTCAAATGGAGATTTTAAATAAATTAAACCCCATTTTGATTTAATAATTAATGTCCATTTTATTTAATTATAAATGGACCCTAAAATAAAATTATTATTTTGGGACTAAGAATATTGTTGTTAAACAGAACCAAATTCAATTGCAAAGTGTGGTGAAAGTTTTGAATAGATTTGAATGCTTGATTGGTTGTTTGAATTTCAAAACAGAAATTAGAAATGGAAAACGACAAAACATTCAGAAAGAAAAAAATAAAAACAGACCTGACCCAACTGAGCCAGCCCAACAAGGCCCAGTACCAGCCCACTCCCTCTCTCCCGAGGAAAACGGTTCGCACCTGTTAACTAACCCGTGCTGACACTGACCGGTGGCCCCTCTTCCCCTCTCTCTCCCCCACTGACGAAAGGACCCCACCTGCCACCTCAGCTCATCGTCTCCGCGACGACCTCTTCTCCCTCCCCTCGTCGTTGTTTCTGGCTATGATTCCGCGGCTTAAATTCGCCTTAACGCGGCCACCATTACTCGAAGTGATCACGCACGCTTAAACGCCCACGCCCCCTCTCCATTTCCTCTCAGTCGCCCCACCTTGCCATGCCCCCAGGCCGCCATAATTCCTCTCCGAGCACCTCTGTATCCGACGAGCTTCCTCCTCGATTCCGGCCCAACCTCGCCACCCCTTGCCTTCCTGAGCACACCGTCGAGATCCCCACTCCCAGGCGCACCTGTCTGTGCCCTCCGTTCAACCGCGGGCGCCCCTGAGCATCGACTTCGACAACCACTGACCGCGCCGCCGCGTCTGCTACTTCTCCGGCGAAGTTCCCTGGTAAGAACCGACCACCCCGCACCCTCTCCTTCATGCACGCGTCATCACCTTGAACTTGCGCATCTAACCATGCTCTCTGTTTGCCCCCTTGTGATTGGTAGCGTCGACCCCGACCATGAACAGGACCATCTGACGCCGACGACGACTCCGGCGAGCGATTACTCCCGTCCACGAGCGCCCCTTGCCAAGCCGACCACACGTTGAGCACCACCACGACCACGCGTACACGGTGAGACCCTCCCCTGTCTTCTTTGCTTCCTAGAACCGCCGATAGCCCACCGTCCGAGCGTGCACCGCCGTCTGCCGCCGCTAGCGCCGCCAGTTACTGGTTGAGCTGCTGTGAGCCGTGCGATGCAAATCGTCTGGCTAAGAATAGAACCTGAGCGAAAGGGAATGAGTCATTCCGCGCCGTGCGGTTAAGTTAAATCCAACGCCCCGCAGAGCATGATCCGACCGAACCAGTATCGACCAGTAACATCGCGACGTGTGGCCAGTCTTCGATTTAAAAACAGATTTGAAATCAGATTTGTTTGCAGATTTGAAAACCTTGTAACTTTTGATCCACACATCCAAAAATTGCAAACTTTATATCAATGGAATCAGTGGAACAAGCCCTAGCCAACCATGCAATTTTTTAGTAAAAAGCCTCTGGTAAAATAATTGTTTTTGCAGAAACATTTGTATGCTTGTTTAGGTGATAAAAATTATTCCAAAATGTTTTTAGGGTTAAAATCTTTGCAAAATGGTTTGTGGTGAACCTACTGACCTTAGGAACCAAACCATCGTTTTAAAAATGGATTTGGTGAAGAATAGGATGGATTAATTGAATTAGCCCATTTCTAGTCAAATAAAAATATTGCTTGTGTTATGAAAATGATTTTGGAATGAAAACTTTGGGAAAATGATTTGAATCAAACCTACTGACCCTAAACACCAAGTTTTGAGAATTAACAACTTATTTGGTGAACAACATAAAGTTTTTGATTTGATAAAAATATTTTCCACCACATGAAATAATGAATGGATTTAAAAATGGTTTATAGACAAAACCCTTTTGCAAATGACTTTGCCACTTTGGAAAATGACCACTTTGAACCTTAAAAAGCTTAGAGCCTAGTGGAAACTACCTTTGCAAATAAAACTATCTTTTGCATGCTTGCATGCGAGACTTAATTTCTATTATTTTATGTGTGTTTGATTGTTTGAATATTGGTTGGAATGCTAGTTGATTTTGTTTTTTATTGATTGATTTGTAGTGAAGTTAGAAAAGTGTGAAACTAGCAAGATCAAGAAGTGAACCACCATTCCCTACCAAAAAGGCAAGTTACACTATCATCCAAAGTCCTACTATTTTCATTATACTTAGTGGATTTTGGAACATGCATGAAAAGAATTTCTATACTTATGCTATGCTAAATCCTAATAGGATACCCCTACATATTCCTTAGTGAAAACATTGTAGTTGTAGTATGCTTAGCCCAGCTATATATTGGGATGGGATACATGTTAAGATTATATGAAGTATTGAAAAGACTTATGTTTTATATAACAAAACAAGTACTCAATGAACCACCTGGGTGGACAAGGATACTCAAGCTTTTGGACAAGGTGGAAACAAAAGGAACCATGTTTATATGGCAATCTCTTTTTTGTTGTGCACTAGAAGAAAACCACCCAGGGACTTAGAGATTGAACATGTTTCTCGTACAGTGGCTTCCGTGTACAGCCACATGCTAAATGGGCTCTGGCTTAGTCAACTACATAGTGGAAGACCCATGCATTGGCATCTTCAGGTTAACTAGATTTGTGTAAGGGAGCTTTAAACCCTACATTGGTGCCTGTAGACAAGCTAGCATTTTGTATTGGGAGGACTCCTATGGAAAGACTTTGTCACATTCTCAATCTGCCAGTACTCCATCTTGGTGAGTACTTATCCAGTGTCCACTAGTGACATCAAGATGAGATTGTGTCATGTGGGTAAAGTGTACAACTTCTGCAGAAGATCAAATTCTAAGTACTTAGTCGTGTCCCCGGTTATGGACAATACTGATCAACTAAGGCCTGAAGCTATGGAAGATCTCGACATTCCAATTTCTCAAAGTTAAAACTTGAGGGTGACAACAAGGGATTTTGAAACACTTGGTGGATTCCAAGGAGTTCAGAAAGATTTGACAAAAGATCAAAACTATTTTGAAAAGATAGGATAAAACTATATTGCTTTCTGCAAATGAGCCTAAACCCCACTTCGCCAAATATGCATGTATTGATAGGATCCACTCATATTATACTTAGTAGTGAAACTTGCCAATACAATTCAAATGTATTGACCCTTGTGGCTGCAACTTGTTATGTTGCAGGTTTGATTGATATTAGTGAAGTTGATTGATTAGGATTACAAGTCTACAACCAAACTGTTTGCCTGTGGCACTTTGAAGATGAAGGACCCCATGCTTATAGATATTCTGCTGCAATGTAATGTAATAGCCAACTGAGCTATGTAAGATGTAATAAAATTATGTTATTCCTGGTTATAAAGTTGTATTATGACCTTTGTTTCTTGATATTACATCTTAACTGTGGATGCTAGCTATTGATCCAGGGACTAGCATTGTAAACACAGGGGACTCTACCTTATTAAAGGTTGGGACCCTTACACGAATTGTCTTCAGCATCCTGTTCAACATTCTCGTCTTGCTGGGAGAGTTCCCCCACATAAGTTTCAACCTCCTCCTCCGTAAGTGACCATCCTTGCCTGTTATCAAAGTTAAACAGAGGAGGTGCAGGCAAATAAACTATTTTCTCACTCCTACCCTTTCTCCGACCTTGCTGGACAAAAGATAGTTCAAATGGCAAACTTCTCACATTAGCCCCCAAAGAAACAAAACCATGTTGAATCATGGATTCAATATCAAGCCTCTCTATGGAAAACTGAAAATCTGAACAATGAGGCTCTAAACCATGGAAAGCTAGCAACCTAGAAGCAATGAGACCTCCACAAATTCCACCCTTCTCACGGTTGGTGGTGAGACGGTGAGCTATCAAAGCACCCAAAGTATAAGAACTATTCCTATTCAAAGCAGCTGCAATAAAAGCTAGATCAAAAGAAGACAACTTTCTAGCAGTCTTTCTAGCAAGAACACACTAGGTAATGAAATAGGAGAAGTATCTAATAGCTGGGAGCTGGATGTTCCAAATTTTACCACTTTCCTTTGAGAAGTCGAAACCTTGGAAAATCTCAGCATACAAATCAACAAGTGACTTGGGCCTCTCCTTGATCTTTTCACAAGATCCCCATAGAGGTACTCTAATTGCTGCACGGAAATCAGCAAAAGGTAGGTTGACAGGCATATTATATACTCCCTCCATTCCATTCTATAGTGCCTATAGTTTCTGGCATGGAAATTAAGAAACACATGTGGAGAGAAAATTAAAATAGTTTTGGCTAGGATTTCTCGTGGCTAATTAACGTGATAAAATAGAGTAGTTTGCAGGAGGCATGAAATGCTATCTACTTATGTAAACTCCATAAAAAAGTTGTCCAAACGAGTTATGTAACACACTATATCTTATATTTTGAAATTTTTCTTGAAAAACTATAGGCACTATAGAAAGGAACGGAGGGAGTATTTTGTAATGGACCATGGGATTAGAAGTAGACCAAGTGAACCGGAAATCCTGCACAAAAGCCATGGTTATCTTAACATATTGGATTGGTTCACCTTCGACAAAGTGCTCCAACCCTTCATTTGTAACCAAGTTTTGAAAATCTTGGAGAATCCTCGAAGCTCTCATAAATTCATAGCATGTATATATGGAAGGAAAAACTGCCTCCTCATGATGAACCTTCATTGGCTCATGCACCATCAAGTCATATTGATTCAGTGGATAAGCACTCATCTTCCTTGCTGAAATTTTTAGACAACCATCAAACCAAGTGATTTCTAAGTTGATAAATGATGAGCAACTACTATAGGAACTTGCTAGAGGACTACACATGCATAAAAACAAAGTTTCTAAGCATAGAACAAGCATGCAAGCTCAAACAACCTGTCACCTATAGTAGCAAAATACTCAAGATACAATCTACCAATCACAAATCTAATTGGACAAGTGGAGGAGGCACATACCAAGGAACAATCCCTCCAAAAATCAGCACTTGAGATGGGCTGAACAAGTAGATCAAAAATCGTGAGCAAGAACAACAAGAACTCGATCTTGAGCAAGTTTTCCGGTGTTTTTCGGGAGAGAGAAAGAAGGTGGCTTTGAGGAGGCAGCCTGGAGGGGCCCAGGTGGGCCAGACCCCCCTAGGCGCCACCACTAGGTAGGCCGCACCTACCATGCGTGTGGGGCCTAGGGGTGGCCCCCTGGGTCATATCAGGTGCCACTCTACACCTTTTTCGAGGAAAAATTTATTTTGAATTTTCTGGGATTTTTCGGGAAACTTTATTTTTGGCCAATTTTCAGGGTATGAAAATTGATTTTCTCGCAGAAACAGTTTTTTCAGAAGAAGCAAAAGCAAACCAAAAGCCAAACTGCAAGAGCTCTAAGAAACTCAAACAAGCAAACAACTAGCAAAACTAAAGATAAAGCAAAGGCTAGGAAGGGAAAAAGAAAGCAAGTATAACCACAGTGGAAACATTATTTTGTTCACAAAAATTCTTTTGTTAACAAGGTTGATCAAGTATTGTTACCAAAACAATCTTATATGAAACAAAACTTTGCATTCCACAAGGTGATATGTTACCTCATACTTGATATCAATGGTCCCAATCATAAGAGTTTCAAAATTTTCTTGTGGAATGGGACAATATATTTCTCCAACCTTGATGCCTACAATATTTTCAATAGAATTCAGGCAATAGCTTCTGACAACCTTCTTGGGGAAATAGACAGTGTGCTCTTTTTCATTAATATTGAATGTTAATTTTCCTTGATTACAATTGATGACAGCACCTGCAGTATTAAGAAAAGGTCTCCCAAGAATAATAGACATATTATCATCTTCAGGCATTTCAAGCACAACAAAATCAGTTAAGACCATCCAATTATGAGCAACTTGAACAGGAACATCCTCACATATACCAACAGGAATAGTAGTTGACTTATCAGCCATTTGCCAAGATATATCAGTTGGTATCAACTTTTCTAGCTAGAGTCTCTTGTAGAGAGAAAAAGGCATAACACTAACTCCAGCTCCCAGATCACATAAAGCAGTTCTAACATAATTATTCTTAATGGAGCAAGGAATAGTTGGTATACCTAGATCACCAAGTTTCTTTGGAACCTTACCATTGAAGGAGTAATTAGCAAGTAGAGTATAAATCTCCTCATTAGGAATCTTCCTTTTATTAGAGACAATATCCTTCATATACTTTGAATAAGGAGGCAACTTAATAACATCAGTCAAAGGAATTTGCAAGAATAAAGGTTTAATCCACTCACAAAACTTGTTGTAGTGTTCTTCCTCCTTTTACTTGTGTTTCTTACCTAGAAAAGGCATAGGTTTCTGCACCCAAGGTTCTCTCTCTTTACCATGTTTATTAGCAATAAAATCTTCCTTTGTGTACCTAGTGTTCTTAGTGTGCTTCTCAGGTTCTTCCTCACCTTCCTCCTTATCAGGAGACTCATTTTTATCATTACCACTCTCAGTTTCAGCATCAGAGACAGATATACTATTAGGATCTACAGTAGGTTCAAGTGGTTCCTCGACATTCTTATGTTTCTTTTTCTTCCTCTTACGAGGACTACCACTATCCTCACCTTGTTGGGAATCCTGCTCTATTCTTTTAGGATGTCCTTCAGGATATAAAGGATCTTGAGTAGCTGCACCACTCCTAGTTCTAATTCCATAAGCATGTTTATTTCCTGAAGCATTAACTAGCATGTCCTTTTGCACCTTAGCAAGTTGATCAAGTTGGGTTTGAACCATTTGAAAGTGTTTACAAAGAATTTTAATATCATTAGAAGTTCTTTCCACAATATCTTTCAACTCATGGATAGCTCTAGAGTTTTCCAATAAATGAATTTGAACTTGTTTATTAAAGTGACCTTGTTTAACAATAAAAATGTCAAGTTCCTCTAAGCATTGATCAGGAGGCTTACGATATGGAATATCACCTTCATCAAAGTGTTGGAGAGAGTGTACCTCAATAGTAGATGAGTAGGGAATTAGCTTACATAATTCTTCTATAGGAGGTAGATTCTTCACATCTTCAGCTCTAATACCTTTCTCCTTTAGACACTTTTTAGATTCCTTCATCACTTTATCATTTAATGCAATAACTCCCCTCTTCTTTGTTGTTGGTGTTAGAACTGGTTCAGGAACAACTGGTTCAGGAGTAATAGGCTCAGGTGTATTCATCTCAGTTGAAGTCCAATCATCATAATTCTTGCTTATCTTGTTCATTAATTCTTCAGCATCTGTAGGAGTCCTTTTCCTGAAAACACAATCAGCAAAGCTATATAGGTAGGTCCTAGAATCATCAGTTAGTCCATTATAATAAATATCAAGAATCTCATTCTGAGGTAATGGACATCCAGGATATGCATGAATCAAGGAACAAAATCTTTTCCATGACTCCAACAATTTCTCTTCTTCTTCCTGTTTAAAATCAAAAAGTCTCTACAAAGCAGCATGTCTAGCACTGGGAGGAAAATATTTATGGAAGAAAGAAGCAATCAAGAAATCAGGGCTATCAATGGAATCAGGAGGTAATCTATTAAACCAAGCCCTAGCTTCTCCTTTTAGTGGAAAAGGGAAGATCTTAGCAACAAAGTACTTGCGCATTTTAAAATCATCAGAGAACAAAGCACTCATAGTAGAAAGCTTATTCAAATGAGCCACAACACTCTCATTTTCAGTACCACAAAAAGGTTCTTTCTCAACAATATCTATATAAGATAAATCAAGAGAGAAATCATAATCTTTATCTTTAATATCTATGGGAGAGGTGGAAAACTTAGGATCGTAGGACTTCTTGGGCATAATAGTACGTCTAGCAAGGAGACTCTTAATAGCACTAGCACCATGTGTGTTTCGGCACTCTTCAACAAATTCATCAGTGAGCTCTATGTAACCATCATTAATATCAAAATTCTCACTAGCAGGTGAGCTAACAGGTATAACAGTGTCTTCACTAGGAGTTTCGGTATTTCCTAGACTAGCCATAGTAGCATCTAGAGAAGGACCTAATGAACCACTCGCATCAAGCACAGTAGAAGTAACATCATGAGTATCAAAAGCAGTTTCAGATTCAGCAGTGATAGCAGTGTGTGTAGCATGAACATGTGGTGGTGGTTTGACAAGCTTACTTATAACAGACGGTGAATCAAGAGAAACAGAGGTGTTTAGGACTGTACCTCTTCTTGTAGTGGATGGTAAAATAGGGAACTTTCCATCACGAGACTTCCCCATGATGAAAGGAGTAGCAGTGAACAATAATAGATCCAAGTGAACTGATAAATAAAGCTATGCTCCCCGGCAACGGCGCCAAAAAATAGTCTTGATGAGTCACAAGTGTAGAGGATCGCAACAGTCTTCGCAGGTAGTATTACCCAATTTATTGATTCGACAAAAGGGGAGCCAAAGAATACTTGCAAGCCTTAACAACTGAGTTGTCAGTTCAGCTGCACCTAGAAATAGTTCTTGCTCACCGAATTTTATCAGTAGCAACAGTTTGTAGTAGCAACAGCAACAACAACAGCAATAGTGAAACAACAACAGTAGTAACAGTAACGGTATCAGTAGGATTCGAGTGCGGTAGGCATAGGGATGAATGACGGGCGTTGTATGGCTGAGTCTAAACATGTAACTTCAAAGAACTAGGGCATTGCCGATAAATAATAACAAGCATCCAAGTACTAAACAATCCTAGGCATGTGTTCCAAATATAGTCATACGTGCTCGCAATGATAACTTGCACAACATCTTCTGTCCAGCCAGCCCGTGGCAGCGGGGCCTCTAGGTAACTACTGGCAATTAAGGTGCTCCTTTTAATAGAGCACCGGAGCAAAGCATTAACACTCCGTGAACACATGTGATCCTCACACCTCAGCCATCCCCTCCGGTTGTCCCAATTATTGTCACTTTGGGGCCTTTGGATCCGGACAATGATATGTGTACACAACTTGTAGATAAGATCACAAACAATACTACCATAATGATTTAATAATAAGTTTAGATCTGAGATCATGGCACTCGGGCCCTAGTGATAAGAATTAAGCACAACAAGTTGCAACAAAGTCAAATAGCACTAATAGAGATACTAGGCACTATGCCCTAACAGATCTTATTCGATTACATGATAGAACTCATCCAATCCCTACCATCCCCAAGCCTACAGCGGGGGATTACTCATTCATGGATGAGGGAAACATCAGTGGTTGATGGAGATGCGTTGGTGATGACGATGGCGATGATCCTCTCCAAATTCCTCGTCCCGGCAGGGTGCCAGAACGGAGTTTCTGGATCCGAATCTTGGTTTCTGGTGGCGGCGGCGGAGCGGAACTCTTTCTGGAAAACTATCGACCCCCTGAGTTTTTAGGTCAGAAGGCAACTTATAGGCGTGGAGGGAGGCCGAGGAGCTGCCTGGGATGGCTAGACCTCCCCCAGGCGCAGGGTCAGTGGGCCCGCGCCTAGGGTGGGTCTGGCCCCCAGGCCTCCCCTCTGTCTCCCCTTCTGGATCCGTGTATCTTCTGATGAAATATAATTTTTGACATATTTTTCGGGATTTTTCCTGATAGTTCATTTTCTGCACAAAAACAAGACACCAAGGTAATTCTGCTGAAAACAGCGTCAGTCCATTTTAGTTGTATCCAAATCACACAAGTTTAGAGAAAAAACAATAGCAAAGTGTTCGAGAAAGTAGATACATTTTGGACGTATCAGTCAGCAAAGAAGCTCAAACATTACTTCGAAGAACACCCCATAAAGGTGATTTGTGAAGCACCAATAGTCGAGATACTGAGCAACAAAGATGCAAGTGGACGAATAGAAAAATGGGCAATTGAGTTATCACCTTATGCCCCGCAATTTGATAGGCGAGATGCAATTAAGTCTCAGACAGTGGCCGACTTTTTTGTAGAGTGGGCCGAGGTGCAGTATGAACCTCCATTTCCAGATCCGAACTATTGGACGATGCACTTTGATGGGTCAAAGTTCAGAAATGGGCTAGGAGTAGGGATAGTGTTAACCTCTCCAAAAAAGTATCATCTGAAATATGTATTGCAAATACATTTCACTGCATCAAACAATGTAGCCGAATATGAGGCACTTGTCCATGGCCTAAAAATGGCAAAAGAGATCGGCATATGTCAGATTCTCTGTTAAGGACATTCGGACCTCGTAGTCCAGCAAGTATCAGTAAATTGGGACGCATTGGATGCGAACATAGCTCTATATCGGTTTCATGTACAGAAAATTAGTGGTTATTTTGACGGATGTGAATTCCATCACATACCTCGGGCAGAAAATGACGCTGCGGATACGCTGTCAAAACTCGGATCAACCAGACAGTCAATTCCGCCTGGTATCGCCCTAGAACACCTAAGAAAGCCGTCAATTGTACCTTCGCCAGAATCCGAGTCAATTCGCATCTCATCAGATCAGATACCCGAGTGCGTCCCAATGGAAATTGACAAAGTACATGAGCCGAATTACTCGGGGACTGATTCGCTTAACCCAAAAATGGATTGGGAAAAGCCGGCGGATGTTATGTCGGCAAAAGTAATGGAAATTGACAAAATAATTTTCCTGGAAAAAGTCATGCCGAAATGGGCACAACCCATATTCTCGTTCCTCAAAAATAAGGTCCTGCCGGATAATGAGGTTATGGCCAGGCAAACAGTAAGAAGAGCAAAATCTTACACGATCATAAATAATGAGCTTTATAAGAGAAGCGTGACAAGTGTGCTGCAACGATGCGTTGACTCGGCAGAGGGACAAGAGATCCTCTTGGATATACATCAAAGAGAGTGTGGGAACCATGCCTCGTCCAGAGCCCTCATGGCCAAAGCATTCAGGCATGGGTTTTACTGGCCAAGTGCGCTGAAGGATGCAAAGGAATTGGTAACAAAGTGTAATGGCGGCCAGAGATATGCCAGCAAAATACATATGCCTTCATCCGAGTTAAAAAACAATACCAATCAATTGGCCATTCTTTGTATGGTGTTTAGATATGGTAGGTCCATTTAAGCCGGCTCGTGGAGGCATAACTCACATTTTGGTCATGGTGGACAAATTCACAAAGTGGATAGAAGTAAAACTAATAAGAAAATGTGACGGGCCCATGGAGGTGAAATTCCTCAAAGATATCATTCTGAGATATGGTTACCCACACAGTAATATCACGGATAATGGCACAAACTTCGCTGGAGGAGCTTTTGCTCGATTCTACCAAGAGAAGCACATAAGACTCAATGTTGCTTCGGTGGCTCACCCGTCATCAAATGGGCAAGTAGAAATATCAAATGGACTAGTACTATCTGGAATAAAACCTCGGCTGATAGAACCACTATAGAGGTCGGCAGGATGCTGGATCGAGGAACTTCCAGTGGTATTGTGGAGCCTGAGGACTACCCCGAATAGATCAACAGGGTATACCCCGTTCTTTCTCGTGTATGGGGTAGAAGCTGTACTTCCAGCTGACATAATGCATGAATCGCCAAGAGTCGCCCAATACACGAGCACCGAAGTAAATGAAATATCTCGGCAAGATGATGTGGATCTGCTAGAAGAAGCAAGAGAATTGGCACTATCAAGATCAACTATTTATCAACAAGACCTCAGGCGATATCATAGCAAGAAAGTAAATCCAAGAGTTTTCAAGGAAGGAGATCTAGTTCTTCGGATGGTGCAATGCACGGCCGGCATGCATAAACTCTCACCCCCATGGGAAGGCCCATTCATCGTGAGCAAAGCATTGCACAATGATGCATACTACCTAATCGATGCTCAAGCGCTAGAAAAGAACAAGGCGGATAAATCCGGAGACGAGTCAAAAAGACCGTGGAATGTGGCGTTACTTCGCCCGTTTTACACTTAGAGGAAGTGTATTGTATCCAACAGTATTATGTATCAAGTTGATGTGTTAAACATGAATTAATGAAACCTCGGTTGCTCGAGCAGTAACTCGGGGACTACCCCGTATTGTTTATCATTTTTGATTATGTATGAAACTTTGGTTGCTCGAGCAGTAACTCGGGGACTACCCCATATTGTTTATCATTTTTGATTATGTATGAAACTTCGGTAGCTCGAGCAGTAACTCGAGGACTACTCCGTATTGTTTATCCTTTTTGATTATGTATGAAACCTCGGTAGCTCGAGCAGTGACTCGGAGACTGCCCCGTATTGTCTATCACCAATTATATGTGTAATCACTCTGGCAACCCGAGCAATAACTCAGGGACTGCCCCATGATTTTTTACTATTATAATCATATGAATGATAACCTCGGCAATTTGAAATACAACTCGGGAAGTACCACATTTATAGTACCATTCGATAACTCGAATGGGTGGTAAGTCTATCCGACTAACTGATATATGGACATAGGAGTCATAGTACGTGATTTGAATTTGTAAAACTAAAGTGTTGCAAATAAGAATGGGTGAAAGGCACAAGATGGATAAAGCAAGAGACGACTGAAAATCAAACACATGGAAGTTTGATTCGAATTTTTGAAATTAAAATTTTGCGAACAAGGATACGCATCACACAAACTCAACCTGAACAATAATAACATAACGATTACAATAGCATAGGATTCCAAAGTTATACGGGTCACATGGTACCAAAAGAGGCAAATTTTCTTAATACAGCGTACACCCGGCATACCAGGGACTTAAACAGATAAAAGTTTCTTCAGCTCAGGCATTAGCAGTTGCCGAATCACCCGCAGGAGCAACAGTAGAAGCAGCGGGACCTTCTAACTTTGGTATCTCGGATACAACCGAAGCTGCCTCGGCCTCGCTAGGAGGAACAACCTTAGGAGCAGGGGCCTCAGAGGTTGCCTGAGCCTCTGCAAAGGCTACTTTGGCATCGACAGAGGTAACCAGAACATCTTGGGCAGGGGTTGTTTGCTGAGAGAGTCCACCTTGGGCTTGAGAAGCTTCAGTTCCCTTGGAGGAGGATCGAGCCTCGGCATCCCCTCCCGAACTGTCACTGGACTCAGCAGAATTATTGGAATTTTCATCCGATTCACCTTCATCACCAGAATCTCTGTCGGATTCATCGTCATTCGCAGCCTCAATGTTATCTTCGGCATCATCAGGAAGGAAACTCGGCCCTTCGTTCCAGCGATGAATGTTAGCATATTCAATAAGCTGGTAAGAACGGGCTTGGCGGCGAGCAACATAATCCGGATTTTCAACCCAAGGAGAGCCAGTGCACAAATTCATCAGGGTATGGAGGGAGATATCCTCGTACCATGACAAAATAGCAGTAACCGCCATATCAGCTCTGTCTCGTCCGGCAGATTCTCTCCAAAGATTCAATCGAGTATGAGACTCCATCAGCCTCGCCACGAGCACTTCTACTTTCTTAATCTTTGGATGATTCGGCCAGAGTACATGGTAGGCCCGAATAGCCGCTTGCACCATATCTTTTCCCATAATCTTCATCGGCTCAATAGCAGCAGCAATGGCAACCAAGAAATCTTCAATGGAATATTCATGATTCGGAGTAACGGGAACACCTTGGCGGCCGCGAGCAGCGATCACAGCCTTAGAACTCACAGATTTGGCTTCTGGAAAATGATCTGTAAGGAAAAACATCAAATAAGTCAAGGGAAGCTACAAGCAAAAACTCACTCGGCTGGAAGCAGAAAAATTACGGTGGATGTATCGCAACATATTTTGGAGATCCATGGCCCAGTTAGCGCCGTTCTTCTCAAAATGAGTCACTTCTTCGATCATCGCCTGATTCTTTAGCTCGGCAGCATCAAGAAGTTCCTTGTCCTTCTGAAACTGAAGGCTTAGTCGATTATTTTCCTCGGAAAACTCTTGATCAACTTTTTCTAACTCTGACTTCTAAGAGAGTTTGAGGGATTCAACCTCGGCACAGAGCCGGGCTATCTCGTCATCCTTTTCCTTAAGTTGCGCCGAGTGAGTGCCAGCTTTCTCTAAAAAATGTACCATCATATCAGGCATAGGTATGCACTCTTGATGCGACGCTGCAAATCTTTGTAACCCTGCTGAGACGAAGATGGGATACCATAAGACACTCGATATTTACTTTGAACGTAAACAGACGAATAAAGTATGGATGGGCAACTAACCTTCAAGAGTGGCAACCTTTTTCATAAGCCAGGTATTTAGATTATTAATGTTAGCTGCACGATAATACACCAGAAATTAGCCGAGAAACTGGATCTTGTACAAATATAGAGGGCACTAAAAGCCGAATAATATACCAGTTTTCTTCACAACAGGAACCATTTTGTCAAATTTATCTTGAAGCTTTTTATGCGAGAAAAGTAACCTCTGTAATTCAGAAGTACGCCGATTATGAGCATCCTGAAATAACACCAAGTTATACAAAGAAAATCACAAAAAAGATCCGAATCAAGAAGAACTTGACTCAGATCTAGGTGGCTGGATATTCAAAACTAAAACATATCCGAATCGAGAAAAAGCTAGACTCGGATCTAGGTAGCCGGATTTTCAAGGCTAGACCAAAAAAAGATCTGAATCAAGTAAAACTTGACTCGGATCTAGGCGGCTAGATAAGTTTTAATTCAAAACATGAACAACAAAAACTATCTATTGCACAAGCAAGTAGCTGTATTGTAAACAATGAAAGCTTCCAAACAAATAACAAGTAATTCGGTTTCAAGCTCGGGGACTAGTGGGCATATAATATCTTCTAAGTAAAAGACGAAGTGTAAATTGAAGCGCATACCTCGTTCATCTTGTCGCTTTAAAGAACAACCTTGGCAGCCATGTGTAAACGACTGCTGATGTCGGATAGCTGGAAGGACTGATTACTCGGATTGCCTTGAAGTTGATCAGCAGAGTTCCAATTATTCGGATAGCTGGAAGGACTGATTACTCTACCAATGATTCGAGGCTGTTCCCGCTTTCTGTGCGTGTCAACACCTTGCCTCTGGCCTCTCGCGCCTATTGCGTGACTGCCTCAGCCGTCGGGCTCTTGTGAAGCACGCGTTGTGTGTCGGCGGTGAGGACAGCCCCAGGCTTATCCGTAGAGGCTCCCTTGCAGAGCATATCAGCAATGCTTGGCTGAGAGGAACCTGCTTTCCCTTTTTGGGATGGCAAGGGTTTGGCAGCAACAATTTTCTTTCTCTTGGCATGAACTTCGTTAGGGGCAATAACCTCGATGCTGGGAGAAACATCCTTTGCAGCAGAAGGGGCGACGGTCTCCAAAGGATCCAAGGTAGCGGCGACCTCGGCAGATGTCTGAACAGAAGCTGGAGCTGCGATAGACGAAGGTTCGGTGGGAGTAACTTCGGGAGTCTTGGGAGGAGCTGCCGAATCAGTCGGGCGATCCGGCATCATGGCATCATCAGAAGCAATAGGGGGAGCTCTGGGGTCATCTCGTCGAGGAGAGCCATTAGTTGGCCCAGGAGGAGAGTCATCACGAGAAGGACTACGAACCCGGACATCTTCTGGAGGCGATGGTGAAAGCGACCGAGTAACATGAGATGTCATACTCGGACCACTAGGTTTGGCAGAAAGAGGAGCACTGCAAAGACAAGAATGCAAATTAATCAGAAATAGAAAGAGAGAAACAAGAAATACAAGTGAAAATGTAAAAGGAAACTTACCTAGAAACTCCAGGCATAACTTTGCGCTTCGGAATATGCTGGGAGGATTTCTTGATTCGTTTCCTGGGAGCAGCACCCGAAGGATCGTTCGAAGCAGCGCGCTTCTTAGAAGGAGCAGGGGCTTCCGAAGCGAGAGGTTTGACCTCGTGCACCTGGCTAGCCGGATTAGCTGGGAAAGAAGGAGATGGAAATGCGTAAGAGATAGGCACCGCGGCAACTACCTCGAGAATTTGGACATCGTCCGAATCACCTTCATCAACACGGGCCAAGGTTTTACTCCGGGTGCGAGCAGGAGCAGCCTCCGACTTAGGAATGAACTCCTCCGGATCAGGTTCTCCGTTGTCCGGAGTATTGCGGTCAGCGGTCCAGGTAAGAGCTAGCACCTCGGCATCCTCCGTAGCCTGCTCGACAAATGTCTGCAAGAAAAGAAAACAAAAGTTAGCGAAATAACTGATGAAACATGATTCGGATAGAACATCTCATGTTCAATTTACCTGGGGAAGAGGATTCTCGCGAGAGAATGGTTTCATTCCCCACACCCATTCCTCGGGCATCTCGGTCTTGAAGATAGCCCGGACACGTTTCTGGATTTGAAAATCGTCAAGCTCTACCGTAGAGACTCGGTTGGGATCCAAAGGACCGCTCATATATAACAGAGCTTATGAGAGCGGAGTTGAAAAGGGCAGATTTGGCTACTGATAAAGGCGGCCATCAAATCCTTGCCGCAAAGCCCAGCCCGAGTCAACTCTTTCAGCCGAAGTTCGAATGCCTCGGCAAGATCATGGGTCCTCTTCGGGTTATAATCCCAATTCTATTTGGAGGGGGGACCGATAGAGAAGGCAGGGAGTCAGATCTTGTCCTCTGTACCAGTGTTTTTGACATAGAAAAACGACCTATGCCATTTATTACAGGACTCTAAGCCAGTGACCCGTGGAAACAAGGAATTCGTCCAAGGTGTGATGGAAGAAGCCCCACACTGGGTGAGAGATTTCTCAGAGGGATGCAGAGACTTATCAGGCACTACATTAGATCGAATCTGAAAAAACTTTGACCAAACATGTACAGACGGCCAAAGGCCAAAATATCCCTCTGAGGCCGAGATAAACGCCGATAGAGAGGCTATGGCGTTAGCCGGCAGATGGTGAGGTTGAAGGCCGAAGAAGTCAAGGAATCTACAGGCAAAGTCGCTGAGAGGGAGGCTGAACCCTCTGGCAAAATGCGACATAAAGACCACGTACTCGCCATCCTTGAGCACGGGGGAAGATTCTTTGCCGAGTAAGTGACACTTTACCTTGGAAGGAATTTAGCGGGTCTTGCACAACCACTCGATCTCTCGGCAAGTGACCGTAGATCCTTGGCACGAGCCACGTTCTGAGCCCGCCATAAGTTCTTCTTCCCCCACGACGGCGCTGCTGAGAGAGCTAGACATAGGCTCGTCGGAGGAGTCAACGGAGGAAGAACTGGTGGCGGAGAGGCCTCGAAACCCAATTCCCTGTTGCAACAGCGGTGAGCACGACGGCGGGGGAGAAGGAAACCACCGCTGAGAACCTAAGACGAGGATGAGGCACAACAAACCAGGACCGAGCGGCAGCGGCACATTTCGTAAGGAGGAGCGCCACGGCGTAACCTCTAGAGCAGATGCGTGGCGGTGCACCGGCGGGAACTAAAGCAGGACGGCGTGGTTGCTAGAGAGGAGGCATAAGAGAGGCAGCACAAGGAGGAAGGAGAAGGAAGTGGGGAAGGAGAAAATTGAATCAACCTATCCCCACTCCCCTATTTGTAACCGCAAACGGCGAGCGGTAGTGGGATCGCAGATTTGGCACAATAACCACATGATGGCATGTACTGGGCATACACGACCAATGACTGGAGCCACAACAGAGGCCACGCGGCGCGAGAGGAGATCAGGATGCCATAGCTATTGTGGTGATCGAAGAGTCACTGCGGTGATGGGACTGGCGCGGTAATTACTGTAGCGTTGTCAGCGTGCACTATAGCAATACAGAAAATGAGACGTAAAATAATGATTGGTACACGTAGGATGAGGCTTATAGAAGAAGCTTAGAGGATACTCTAGACGAAAGAGAACAACTCGGAGAAAGAATCGCACCTCGGTAAGAGAGGATGAACAAAAGTGAGATAGCTCAAGAGGAGCACCGGCTAAGAAATACATTGGGAAGAAAGTTAGAAAGAATGAATGTCTGGAAAATGATGTGGTCCGGCCAAAATAACCGGCAGGACCGCACCAGCTTCAAGGACTAATGTTGGGGGGATGACCCCAGGTAGGGTCAAGATAAGAGAGAGAGGGGAGGAACCTTTCTTACCCTAGGCCGGGTCTTTAGCTGATTCGGCCGGGTTATGCAAGGATCGGCCGAATAAGGCATGGCTTGCCCTGAACCAAGCAGTTGATACCTTACTCGGCCGACATATGGGTTAGGTCGGACGAATGAGGTTGATTATCTTAAATATAGGTGAAGGTCGAGCCGAGTTACACGAGGCAAGGCCGAGTTACAGGAAGCTTGCAGAAGAAGGAGGTGGTTCCTGAAGTCAAACCCTAGCTACTATCTAGGTGGAATCTACACAGAGCCAAGCGCTAGAGACAAGGAGCAGATCCGTAGAGGAGAAGAGGAGCGTCACGGAGGTGATAGTGGGTAGGCCCGAGGCTCACATGTGGGGAGTTCTGGGTCTTTGCCATCGATAGAAGGGCAACACAGAAATAGGTCCTCCGAGTTACCGCTTTGGGACAAGTGTATTCCGCCACGTCAGCCCTAGAGTGAACCAAGGGACTTCTTTATAAGGAGAGGCAAAGCTTCCTAGAGAATGGATCGATTCATTTTTACTCTGGAGGGCTCATATTGTAACCTTCTTCCTCCTCTCTCTGATACAGCTCAAGGAGCACTTGTAGCTCAATAGAGGTGGAATAAAGATCTGAGTTCTAACTATCCGTGTGTAGAAATCACTACATCTTCCCTTCCCAGATCCCACTAGCATCCATTGGCCCCCAACTTAAGCCTACCCATGGCATCTGCCATTCCACCACCACGACACATGTATTAACGTTTCTGTATTAATAAAATTATAGCATGCAAAATAAACATTTATCATAAACTTGGAATATACATAATAACAACTTTATTATTGCCTCTCAGGGCATATTCCGTTCACATACCTCGGGAAGTTCATGGTGGACCACAAGAGGACGAACATGCTTCTTATAGCTTTCTTCCTTTGCCCATTTCAATCGTATTGTGCAGAGACAAATACTGCACACTCATCATCATTTCTACGATATACTCGCTAGCAACGTATTTCAAATCTGGAGTAATAAGAAGAAGACTACACCAGAATAAGGGGTGTTCTGAATGAGGCTCTTGAGGGCTACGCTAGAAAGGGATGCCCCTTCGTCAACAAGGGGGACTGTTTCAACAATGGCAGACACGTGTTCAAGCACGTGCTCGAGTTCCCTGCGTCAAGGAGCCGAATACTGGCAGCACCAAGGAGGCCTTCGACGTCATGCATCATCTTAAGGGGTTTGTCCGGGATTGCCAGGACCTAACTCTGCCATCTAGTCTCCGAGCATGGGCCGAAAATTTGGCGCAATACGACGATGATGATCTTAGAGAAGACTTCCATCGCATCCAGGTTAAGTTGTCAGAAATCGTCGTGGAAGATGTCAACACAAGGGGAGGGGTCCTAAAACATAACAGAGGGTTGACTAAGAGGGAGATCGAAGATATTCTTCATAAGCAGGGTGACAACAGGACATGGATGACGAAGGATGGCTATCTACTATTTCCAAAGCCAAGCGTTACCAGTTCTCAATGATTGATGTGTGCACTTAGCATTATCGATTGTGTGCATAGATGTTTGCGTGTAGTGTTGTGTCACAAACTTTACTACTATGGTCGTATGTCGTAAACTTCACTATTGTGGTCCTTGTTGTCGAACATCTATGATTGTGATCGATGTGCTCTCTTTTATGTTTACGAATATTTTGCTTTAGTTATGTGAACATATATGCATGTGAACCAATTTAGTTCTTTCCGTTGCATGATTTACTAATATGCCTTGTCTATAGAGATTGCGAAGTGGTACGTGGTGTATAAGGGTTGGGTTCTAGGAGTCTACGATGAGTTGGAGGACTGTCAGAAATAGGTGAACAAGTTCAGCCGCAATAGCTACAAAGGATACATGGCTTGAGAGGAGGCGATAGCCAAGTGGAGGAACCACCTGTGGAAGGAGAACCGGATGAATATATTGCTAGTGCTCTTGCTCTTGCTCACCGTTATCACAGTTGTATTCTATTTGATTCTAGTGTAGGCGGTGACCACTTCATTTTTAATATGAGATGGTGAACTTTGTACCAACACTTGTATAAATATTCACCACTTATCACTTCTATTGTAATGTGATGACCACTTGTGTACCTCGATCGGGCTCTAGGTAGTGTGATGACACTATATTCGTGTTTGTATTATGTTTGTTTTCATATACTAAGTGAAATATACTATTTCTACTGCTATGTGTATAATACATGTATAATACGTGTATAATACCTGATTATGGACCAGTAATATTGTTTTAATACCTAAGTTATACACGTGTGGCACATGTAAATATTCTTCTGTGGCGCATACCACTTCTATGGCACATTTGTCAAAATGCGCCACTGAACAACGCCCTGTGGCGCATATACCAGAATGCGCCACATAAGTTCTCATCAGTGGCGATGTATGAGTGGCGCATCCAATATGCGCCACAGAATGCCAAAACCAATGCACCATTGATGAAGGTTTTCCTAGTAGTGAGGGTTAGGCGCCAAGGGCAAGGGGTGCGTGTGTGTGGGGGGGGTGTGCCCCCACCCCTCATTATATAGGTGGGGGCGGCCGACCAAGGGTTCCCATCCCAGGCCGTGTCCCCCCAACTCGGCCAGCAAGGTGAGAGTTGGAACCTTTCCCACCAAGTCTCCCCTCTTACCAAAAACTAGAGTTTGACTTTTCAAACTAGGATTTGACTATTCAAACTAGGGTTTGACCCTTTTACTAGTGTTGGCCGAATTGGTCCTTTAGGGTTTGGTGTGGCTAGCCCCTTGGGCATGTCACTGACCAAGTGACCCCCTCTCGGGGTGGTGGAACCACTGGTGGTCCCTCTAGAACATTCTAGAAGTATCTGGTCAAAATACTGAAACTTTTTCCGAACCCTGAAAAACCACTTTCCTTATATGAATCCTATTCTCCGGACCATTTTAGATATCCTCATGATGTCCTGGATCCAATCCGAGACTCCGAACAACATTCGGTATCTAACTCATATTCCATATCTAAACATCGAATCCTTAAGTGTGTCTCCCTACGGTTCATGAACTATGCAGACCTGATCGAGACACCTCTTCGATTAATAACCAATATAGGGATCTGGAAATCCATATGGCTCCCACATATTTCTACGATGACTTCATGATGGAATGAACCATTTACATTGATACTGATTCCCTTTGTCGTGCCATAATTTACTTATCCGAGATTCGATCGTCGGTATCTCTATACCGTTCAATCTCGTTTCCGATAAGTACTCTTTACTCGTTCTGTGATATGACATCCCTTGTGAGTTAGTCACATGCTTGCAAGACAATTGTATGATATTCCACCGAGAGGGCCGAGAGTATATCTATCCGTCATATGGATGGACAAATCCCACTCATGATCCATGTGCTTCAACACATACTTTCAAAATACCTAATGCCACCTTTATAACCAGTCAGTTGTGTAAGTGGCGTTTGATGTCATCAAAGCACTCATCTGGTGACGGTGGTTAACATGATCTCATGGTCGAAGGATTAGGTTACTATGTATTTGAAAGCTTGTAGCAAACGAACTCTAAATGACCTGATCTTTTGCTGTGCTAACTATAGGAGTATGTCCATCACATCATTCTCTTAATGATATGATCTTGTTAATAATAATATCTAATGTCCATGATCCGGAAACCATGATCATCTATTAATCAACAAGATAGTTTAACAAGAGGCTTACTAGGGACTCTTCAATGTTTACAAAACACACAAGTATTAATGTTTCCGGTTAATATAATTATAGCATGGGATGTAAACATTTATCATAAATACAAAGATATAATAACAACAAGAACGACTAGCGTGAGCGTGCTCTTCAAGAAGCGCATGTTTCGGCTGCAGCGCGCGCGTTTCCGGCCGCTCGGCAGCGTGGCCGCACAGCAGTCCGGCACGTGGCGCGTTTCGGCCGCAGCGCGTGCGTTTCTGGCCGCTCGACAGCGCGTGTATTCCAACCCGCACAGCAGCCCGACCCGCGCTGGCTAGCTTCTCGCTCGCGTGTTCTTTTTTTGATATTTTTCGAGCATGACTAGTGGAAAAAAGAGAAAAAAATGCTAAAAAGAGAAAAAAAATACACCTAAAAACAGTTTACCCAGAGGCAGTGCAACACAGCACAACAAGACAGTACACCGTCTACACAGGCAGTACACTGCCAGGACACTACGCAGTGCACTACGAACTAAGGCAGTGCAACACAACAGAACGAGGCAGTACACCGTCTACACGCGCAGTACACTGCTAGAACACTGCGCAGTGCACTGTGAACTAAGGCAGTGCAATACAACACAACGAGGCAGTACACTGTCTGCACGGGCATCACACTTTTAGGACACTGCGCAATGCACTGCGAGCTAAGGCAGTGCAACATAGCACAACGAGGCAGTACACCATCTGCACAGGCAGCACACTGCCAGGACACCGCGCAGTGCACTGCGAGCTAAAGCAGTGCAACACAGCACAACGAGGCAGTACACCGTCTGCACGGGCAGGACACTGCCAGGACACCACGTAGTGTACTGTAAACTAAGGCAGTGCAACACAGCACTACGAGGTAGTACACCGTCTGCACGGGCAGCACACTACCAAGACACCGCGTAGTGCACTGCAAGCTAAGGCAGTGCAACATAGCACAACGAGGCAGTACACCGTCTGCACGGGCAGCACACTGCTAGGACACCGCGTAGTGCATTGCAAACTAAGGCAGTGTAACACAGCACAACGAGGCAGTACACCGTCTGCACGGGCAGTGCACTGCCAGGACACCATGCAGTGCTTTACAAACTAAGGCAGTACAAAGCAGTACAATGGGGCAGTACACAGCCTGCACGGGCAGTACACCGCCAGGACATCACGCACTGCATTGCGGCCTTAGGCAGTGCAACACAGTACAACAGAGCAGTGCACGGGTGGTGCACTGCTAGGACAATGTGCCGTGCATTGCAACCGAAAGCACCGTGCACTAGACCAAAAGGCAATGCAACCTACGCATCAAAGGCAGTACAAAAAAGTTTATCGAAACATATCAATAATGGATCTAGTTTTGAAAATCTGGACGAGACTAGCAAGGCCGTGAAAACGGATATCGATTTGGACTCTCCATTTGAAAAAATATCGCAGTTTTCGTGTTCAAATCTACAAAAAAAAGGAAAAAGTATACGCGAGCCTCTCCGCATCCACCACGTGTCGCACGGGAGAAGGCCGGGACAGTGCGTGAGACACTTCGTGCCCGCCACGTGTAGCCATCACAAGCGATGCGTGCGCGACCTCCCAGGAGCGCGCCCTTTTTCTAGCCTTTTCGAATAACAACCACTTTATTATTGCCTCTTGGGCCTATCTCCAACATACAAATGTAGCAAAAATAAAATAGAAAAAAACTATTGCCATATCAAAGGTCTAGCATAAAATGGAAACAGCACATTCCTACGCCGCCATGGACGCATTCCCACCTTCTCTAACCTTGCTCCCTCTTAGCAGCAGCAACACCGCCTCATAGGCATAGGAGAGGACGCGGTGGGAGGAGGTACATGGTGTAGGAGGGTGGGCCAACGGCGGAGACGCGTGGAGACACCGACCACAACCACTATGCGAGCGCCCCATGGATCTTTGGGGCCGTGTAGATCTAAGGCGGCGGCCATGGCAGGCGGGGAAACATGCGGAGGAGGGCTGGAGGGGTTCGCTGGCCGCTGACACCGGAGTGGTGGGCGGCGGGGTTGGTCATGCAGGGATGGAGGTGGGCACGGCATGGAGGCGGCGCAGCCACGCACGAGTTCCGCGGAGAAGGATTTGTGGTAAGAGATAAGGAAAAGGGGAAGAGGGTGGGACCCACATCAACAAGTGTTGTTGATTTCTGGAAGAAACTGAATGATGGATCCCCCGGGGGAGCCCCATCATTTTCCTCGAGAAAAACCTATGGATTCACAATTTTTAAGAGTTTAATGCGTGTTGAAGAAGAATCTTTCGCGAGAGGGTTCACAATAGGTAATGTCACGTGTACCCGTTTCTAGGATCATGGTTAGAAGAGACTTCTCTTGCATAATAATACCCTTCCTTCTATAATATGGTGCAACGGAAAAACATTTCTGTTCATACACTTTTATCCCAAATAATTCTAAACATACATATTAGAAGGACACTAACGGGGAATAAATGAGTTGTGTGGTTACACCAATGTCAATGTTTGTTCCTAGTTAAATTTAGGTGATGAACCTGATAGGTTTGTTTGGAAACTCACCCCGTCCGGTATCTTTAAATTATTGTATGGTGATTTTATGAATGTTTATCATAGATTTTTAAAAATATACTTGTAGAAGCTTAAACTCCCTCTCAAGATTCCTCTACCGATGCAAAGGTCCAGGATGTTAATCCCGAATTTCGAGAAAAAAAACTTGAGGTTACTTTCAGGTTGAAGCTACCAGACATGGCATCAAGCCTTTTCTTTTGGGTAGCGCATGGCTGCACGATGCCCTGCTTAAGGTTCAGCTCACTTTTCTTGAATCAGGCTTCCGTCTCGCTTTATAAATAAAGAAATCATACACAACAAGTTACAGTGTTCAGAACGACGGAAATAAAGTCTGCTAGGGCCACAACACAAAGTGACCCGAAAGGAAGCAAATGCCACACTCGCCAAGCGAGAAAACACCGAAACAAGCGTAACTACGCTGGACTATACCAGAGCTGTCGAGCCGCCTCCAGGAGACGTCGAAGAATATCGTCCAGCCACACATTGTCCTGCTGTCTATATAGCGGTTACTAGAGCTGCAAAGATGCCAAGAATTTTAATACCGATTCAGAAGCACATTGAGGTAGGATCTTCTCTATAACTATCTTATTGCGAATGTTTCAAAGTGACCTGGACAATACGCAAACACTAGGCATAATAGGTGGCAGCCCTTTCCTGCACTATTTGTCTGTGTCTTTAGGAATTACCTGAGATCATGGGCTCACCAATCCGATCCCAATGCCTCTCTATTGGAGTTCCATAGAAACTGGGCTGCAGGACAGGTGAACATTATGTGAGTGCATGTCTCAAGGACCGCACATAATGGACATAACCCGTCCCCCGACCCCTGTCTTTTAATCACTTCGACTCCGGAAGGTAATCTGTCACGCAACAGTTGCCACAAAAAAATCTTCATCTTGAGGGGGAGGAGCGCCTTCCAGAGGGGTTTAGGCCATGGAAGGCTTGGCCCTCCAAAGAAGGCCCGGGATGTCGAGATGACCGTGAAGGACCCTGATGGGGTCAGCCACCACGCCACACTGTCGGGCGCATCCGCCAGTGTAACAGGAAGAGCCGTCCTAAGCTCCCTACATGCTTCAGTTTCCACCAGGCCAAAGGTACGACGGAACGAGATGTTCCAAGTCCCTCCTTGGGATGCAGCGGCAACTCGAAGCATTGTCTCGGAGCATATGCCAAACAGGCGTGGGTACACCTCTAGAAGGGGGCGTTCCCATAGCCAGGAGTCTAGAAAAAACATGGTACCCTCCCCATTCCCTATGGAGAAGGTGTAACACCCTCAGATCGGCCCTATGCAAGTCTTAGCGATTCCCGCCAAACCCGCATAGAAAATTCAAAGGCGCCCACCAGGCACTTTCGTGCGGGTGGAAAACGAAGTAATACCATTACACATTAGTCCACGATGGAACCCACAGAATAGATATATACAACAACGACTCCAAGAGTCAAGAATACAGATATACAATACAAAGATCCAAATTACCTTGAAAACGATACAACGTCTGAGTACGGACAAGATGCAAATTGGGCTAAGAGCCCTGAAGAATAACCAATGGCGTCCATAACCCTTTCCAGGCCAGGCCGAAAGGTAACCCTTCTAACGACGTCGATCTCAAATCTGCTAAACAAAATGGGCACCGACAAAGGCAATGAAAAAGTGAGCGGTCAGTACTGAGGCCAGCACATGGCGAGTCTTAGAATTCGGCGGTCCTCGCCTACATAGATATGGTGGAATGAAGCGGCAGCGCAGCATGCACTAAACATTCTATAGAGACTCGATACAACCGTCAGCTATCAGAGAGGGATAAGAAAGACCTATTCGGTTCCAACCTGATACTAACACCAATCATACCCATCCTGATATTTCCCCCTCGAGACCAAACGAGGAAGTCAACCGAGAAACTCACACAGTTGGCAGTTTTATTCATTCTATTATAGTTGCGGCAATTACTAGTCAGATATAGATAGCCTGAGTCATCCTGATATAATAAGCAGTGGGCACTTTTAGTTAACCATTCCGTTGTAGTTGCGATACTTACTAGTCAGATACATATAGCATGAGACACCCCAATTCCAGCAGTTATTGGCACTTTTATTTAGCCATTTCATTGTAGTGAAGCTGATTACTAGTCATTTCAAAGTCAAATTTATAACACTACTTTAGTTATAGTTGTCTATGATCAAGATACTGTGCTCCAAGTCGTCCATAACCTTAGAAAGTTTTACCCTGCAGGGGGGCACAAATAGCAACACACACACGATCAACCTCGGAAAAACCAAATGAAAATCCAAAGAGGCATCACGACAAAGAAATCGCAAGATTCATATAATATTTCAGGGGGCCACCCCACTAAGCTACCCGCGACGAAGTTGGCCGGCTTCGAGACGGAGCCAGAGGTTTGTGTCGACGGCTATAAACGACTAGGAACCCGAAAGTGTGACTAGGCTTATCCATATCGCATAAACGTATCCGAATTCCTAAACAGTATAGGAGCTCCACGCGCAATATTAAATAAAGAAGTAAAGCATGGCATAATCATGGCATAAGTACATGATAGTAATAAAGCCCCAAACTATTTTGTGTCCCCAAGAAATAAGATATGACTCAAGGTCATGTTAAGGGGATTCATGGCCCCACATGCGGATTGTGTGAATATTCAAGGAACAGGTATCGAGTACTCGGGGTCCTACGGGACACAAGTGGATGGTTAAAAACCAAATAACATCTATTTCCCACCTGTGCGTCTGCATTATTTAACTACTTTCAATATTAGTTGTTAAACTGTAATTAAAGTCATGATCATCTCCAATATTAAACATGAGGCATTTCTCTAACAACTGTGGAACATCGACGACACGATGCATCACCTGCGGAAGCAACTACGACTCGCAAGGCCGACTATCTACCAAAAAACAGGTAATAGGATATGTCCATGGCAATATATGGCTGCAGGGAAGTATAAAGGGGTACGGAAGCTATAGCAACACAGATAACAATAGATCAACAGGAGGAAGTAAAGACTAGAAATATAAAATAGGTAGAAAGGGGGAGAGTTCTCGCCTAAAACATTGCTGAAGGTTCATCCGAAGATCGGGTCAATACTCGCATCAACTCATCGGCCTAATCCGTGAAGAAGCAATGCACTAAAAGAAACATCGGATGCTCTATTTAATACTACGGTAGAAGATCGGGTATGATGCATGTATGATGTACGACATGGCAAAGATGCGATGCGACTAGGCAAAATTAAGCGAAACCGGGGTTCCGACAATTAATTAGAGGTTTCATGTTGTTTAGTTATCCCGTAATTTAAATATTGTCTTAACAAGGCAAAACATGGCACCGGTTCGCTACGTAAATTTAAATGGGGACAAACTAAGATTAGAAAAGCCCGCATATGACCTACATATTTAATTTTAAGATGAATCGGCATAAGGCCCCAAACCACATGATATGTGTGCAAGCATGACAAATTTTATATGCAACAATTCAAATATCATTTATAAAAATAGGTGTCTCGAGAAAAGGGTCACACTTAGGTTCGGCGATCTTGAGGTTCCGAGGGGTTCGGTCTTGGTCTCGAGCCTCAGACTCTGGGATCAGTCTTCGTATCCGTATCGGAGGGCTTGGTGTTCCTTGTCGAAATTTGCCGGGGGCGTCGGGAATCAGGGGGCGTCATACGGCACTCGGAAGGTCTTGGCGTCACAGGGTCTTGTTGGTGTACTTGGAGCATCATTGTGGCAGAAGTAGTGGATGTAGTCGTACTCGAGCCACAACAACATCAACACCACCATGTTCACTTCACCTAACACATCCATCACCAAACGGCCTTACACCAAATCGACCACCATCCGAATGGCAACTACAGCGAATTTTGGCATTGGAAGCACGCAAGGGAACGGCCAGAAGCAGCAAGATCATCAACACAACATCAAATCACCACCCTTCACCACACCAGTTAGTCACATGTGCAGAAGTCCACAAGGAACCCAAACCGCACCTGTGGCAGACCAACACGCAGGCCAGGCAGAGAGAAACCATCACCGTTACGGATGGAGTGGGGCCTGCGCGAGACCCAGAGGAGGCAGGGTAGGAGGAGACGCGGGCGTGCAGCGGCCTGCTCGGTTTCTGATGGCGGAGTACGGGTCAGAGCAGGGGCGCAGGGACAGAAGGGAAGGCGCGGCCGCGACGGTCTGACATGGAGGGAGGAGGCGGACGCGGCCGACGGTCATGGCGGTTGTCGGCCGGAGATGAGGTGCAGTGGGGCACCGGATAGGAGGTGAGGCGACGACCGGGGTGCAGGGGCGGAGGTCGCGGAGGCCGGTGACAAACGGAGGCGAGGAGGTGGGCCAGGGAAGAGGGTGGCCTCTGGCAGCGGGGGTACGAGGCGAGAGGGAGGGTGCAATGGCGGCTGGGTGGTTCTCGTAATGGGGAAGGGGACGAGCAGGGATGGCGGCGGTCGCGGGATCGAGATCAGAGGAGGAAGGTGAGGATCGCGAGCGGTGGGTGGCGTGCGGGCGACGCGGGGTGGTGGGGCCAGCGGGTGGGTCGTGGTTTGACCGTGTGCGAGCGGTGCTCGCGGCAGAATGGACGAAAATAACCCAAACAAATAACAATTTCACGAAATGAACTCTGGCCAAAAGAAATTCACGGAACTAACCCTTTTTGCAACGCCATACGGCGCGGCTCCGCACCTTTAAGAGCGGCGCCATTACGCCTGGCGCCGCGCACCTGCCAGCGTGGTGCCCCGCGGGCCCGGTCCCGATAGTGCGGCGCCTTGTAGCGTGGCGCCGCACTGTGTAGTGCGGCGCCGTTGCGCCTGGCGCCGCACTTTAGGTCTTGTACCAGCGCGGCGCCAGCCCTCCCTAGACCCTTCTCATTCCTCTCCCAGGACCGAACACACATGGCGGCTAGGGTTTGTCGCCGCTGGTGATTCTCCTCTCAAGAAATTGACAGATTTGAGCAATTTGGCCAAGGATCTTCCTCCTAATCCCTTCCCCAGGTATCTCCTCTCATTCCCATCCGAAAATCCTTTGCAATTTGTCTCCTTTTAGTCAAATTTCGGTGGAACACTAGTTTCAATTAGATTTGGAGGTTGATTTGAAGCAATGATATGTCTATTTGATATTTAGGTTTAGAAATACTTGTAAGATGGATAGTGGTCTCCTAGGTTGCAATTTCTCTTTATATTATGAAGCATTGCCAATATGTATTACCAATTGTATGGTTACATCTAGGTGTGTTGATTTTTGTTCAAGTAGGATGCCATTTTGGTTCATGGTAGAACTATAGTTAGAACTATTTGCAATATATATTACCAACTCTAGATGCTAGAACTATAGGTAGAGTAGGATGGAATTTTTGTTCATATTACAATTATAGGTAGAGTAGGGTAGGATTTTTTTCATGTTACAATTATAGCTAGAGTAAGATGGAGTATATGTGACAACTATAGTTGGAATAAGATGGACATTTTGTAATTGTTCTTATTCTCTCTATTATTTTGAATATGTAGGATGGCTCTAAACCCCCTTCTAAACAATGCTCACTATGATGTTCAACACCGTGCCTACAAGATGTCGGAGAAGAGACAGGTACTAAAAACTTCAATGCAAGTCGAACAAGATGCCATGTTTGTTTAGATGGAAATCTAACATTTTGCCATTGTATGTTTGCAGGAGCTTCAACCCCTTCGACTTAGGTACCACGAGGTCATGTCCGGTAAGATGCGTTATGATGCGCGGTACACTCCGTACATCCAGCAGCTGGGACTCCTCCCCTTTATCCACATGGTCACTCGGTCCACACCGGCCTTCAACCCTGCTGCGATCACCGCTCTTGTGGACTGATGGAGGCCGGAGACGCACACGTTTCACCTTAGGACCGGTGAGACTACGATCACCTTGCAGGACATGAGCATGATCCTGGCACTCCCAATCGAGGGAAACCCTGTGTGCATGTCCTCAGATTCAGACGGGTGGCGTGAGGAGATGGTCTCCCTTATAGGGAAGGATCCACCCGAGGCTATAAACAAGAAGGGGGAAAACTGAGGGTCGCTGTCGGGGCTACTTTTACTTGGATCATCCAGAATTTCAAGATTTGCCCTGAGGATGCCGATGAGGAGACGATCAAGACATACACTCGTGTGTATGTGTGGTACATTATCACGAGGACTCTGTTTCCTGACAGCAGTGGGGATCGTGCTCAGTGTCATTGGCTCAAGTTGCTGGGTTTTTTTGACTCTACCTTCAGTTGGGGTTCTGCGGCGTTGGCCTGGTTGTACCGTCAGGTAATGAGTTATTTACAAATGTTGTTGTATATTTCTGCACTATCTCAAAAAAAAATTGTTCTTACCAAATGGTTGTTCACTTCATCTGCAGCTGGATGACGCTTGCCTTAGGAGCTCCGCCGATTCAGGGATTGGTGGTTGTTTGCTCCTTCTTTCGGTGTGGAGCTGGGAACGCTTCTCCATTGGACGGCCGAGATTGTTGTCATTCAATCCTTACATTGATAACGGCAACAACTACCTTCTCCCCACGTGGGCTTACAAGTGGGATGTGGTCTCCGAACCGCCAACGGACCCACTGGAGGCGTACAAGAGGTACACCAACGAGTTCGACACGATCACCATGGATCAGGTAATTTCAGCGACGGCGGTCAATTATATGTCATGAACTTGTAATCTTTGACCCTGACATGACTGTGGTATGATGCATGTGCGGCGCCACACGTAACGGCGCCGTACTTTGAAGATGGTGCCACAGCCAGGTTTCAGGGTTTTTATTTCGAGGGAAAATACAAGTTTGTTGACACATACGAAATAACACGAGTTTCTTGCCCTTAAAGTCTAGAACATACAAGTTCATGAAATAACAAGGTTCTCGAGCAAATATTGACACATACAAGTCCATGACTCCCGGTTACATACTCAAAGTCTAGAACATAGGCCCTTTGCCCTTCCTCTTCTTCTCTTCCTCTTCCTCCATGGAACGCCATGCCGCTTGCATCGGACAAGTTAGAGAAACGACATTCCGTGAAAGCGAGGCAACAATCCTGTAGATCATCGGACAAATCCTTGCTCTTGCATGCCCTATAGAAGTTTGAACAAAAGTGTCTCATGCACCAACGATGGTGCAATGGAGCATGGCCGGGAATATCAATCATCACAGCATTGAGAATTCCTTGATGACGGTCAGAGATGACACATGTCTCCCTTTGAGGGGTTAATATCTTGGTTCTCAAAAGATAGAAGAACCACTCCCAATTATCATTGCTTTCTGCCTCCACCAAAGCAAACGCCAAAGGAATCAACCGGTTGTTCGCATCATTGGCTATTGCAATCAAGATAGTGCCTTTGAATTGTCCGGTCATAAAGGTGCCATCAACAGAGATGACCGGTCTACAATGTTCAAAAGCCCGAACACATTGCTCAAAACCCCAAAATGCATGGCCAAATACTCGCACGGTTTTCCCGTTTACAACCCTTGTCTTGTTCCCATAAGGTTCAACCACATGAACCATGCCGGGGTTAGCATTGGCCATCGCTAACAACAACCGGGATTCGGTTATAAGATTCCTCCCAATCACCGTACAACATCTTGAATGCGGCTTGCTTAGCCTTCCATGCCTTCCCGTACTTCACCTCGTAGTGAAAGAGGGCTTTCACAAACTCTATAACCTACTTGATGGTCATTATTGGAAACGACGCGATGTCATTGGAAAGCCTATAAGCGAGGAACTCGGAGGTGAGTTGCCGGTGCTCGTTCTTCGCATCCTTCCCATCCAACACCGGGCCTCGGCACATGTGAGTTGATACGCAACTAGATATGTGCCATTCAGGACCTCCCTTGAATGGTCTTGCACGCACTATCCAAGGACATCCTTCCTCCTCGCACTTCACCGTGTAACGCTTCTTGATGTCCGAGTGCACGACCGTGTATGGACGATGATGCTTCACCGAGAAGTCCTTTATCCATTGCTTAAATTCCAACAAGGTCCTGAACCTTGATCCTTTGCAAAAGCCACTATTCACTTCATTGCCATCCCGGTAAGAACTTGTCCTTGGTCCGAGCACAATGCCTTTGCCACCATCAACCGTGGCTTCATCCGCGAGACTGAGATCACGAAACAAAGGCACCCGATGGTCCCGACCCAATACTGTATGGTGGATTTCGGCCTCTCTAGCCGTGAACCCATCCTCGTCAACTTCTTCTTCGGGACCATCATCATCCGAGTCCGATGCATAGCCTCGAGAATACGGGAGGTCATGGTCCATGTCATCTTGTGTGATATATTTCTCTAAATCTCCAATATTGTTGTCGTGGAGTTCAACATCATCATTGTCATCTTCATCTTCACCCCCACAACCATCATCTTGGTGTCTTGAAATCGGGCTCAATGTTTGGGTCAAGGGAGGTTCACGCCTTAGCTCTTGGACTACGGGTGGAGGACTCATAGTACGCAATGGGGATGCCATACGGTTCAAGTCCAAAGACAATGAACTACCAACTTTCTTGGTGGCAAATAGCTCTAGAGCCTTGTCCAGTGATTCGGCCACCACCTCCTTGTATGCAAGCCAACGGGCCTCGGAGAAGATACGCATGGTCTTCCAACGGACATGCATTCCCAAGCCAACATTATGTCTTCCCTCCAACTCAATATCATCCTTTGGGTCCATCCATTTCAATTCAATCCTCAATTGCTCCAAGACCTCGGCATATGTTGGAGTACGCTCAAACACCAAATCGAGCTCTTCCGGGTCCGGTTCTATGTTACCTCTCAAAAAAGCATCCTTGTCTACATGGTGAACATGAAAAATTCTTGCCATGCCTAACATAATCACAACAACAATACCATGGTCAACACACTCAATAGATACCCATGCTAACATTAACACAATACCAACCCATATGCCAATACAAGAACATTCTACCATGCATCTTACAAAACAAACTAGGGTTTACAAGATATGGAGCAAAAACAAGAAATTAATGGGTTAAATCAAAGATGAAGGGGAAGAATACCTCAAGGCACTTGGGGGGATCGAACTCCACGGAGAGAGGCTTCCAATTTGGACACTAGGAGGGAGAAGGTGGAGGGGGAGAAGAGCCGCCGCCACCGCCGCCGCTGCAGCTCCTATGCGTCTGAGAGGAAATGGAACGGGTCTGGGGTGGGCTGGCGCCGCGCTAGTACATGACCTAAAGTGCGGCGCCAGGCGCAACGGCGCTGCACTACACAGTGCGGCGCCTGGCGCCGCACTGTCGGGACCGGGCCCGCGGCGCTCCACGCTGGCAGGTTCGCGGCGCCAGGCGTAATGGCGCCGCTCTTCAAGGTGCGGCGCCACGCCGTATGGCGTTGCAAAAAGGGTTAGTCCCGTAAATTTCTTCTGGCCGGAGTTCATTTCGTGAAATCGTTATTTTTTTGGGTTATTTTCGTCCATTCTGCCGCTGCTCGCAAGGAGAGTGGGATGGGGCGGTTTTCCTGGCGCGTTGTCAGTAGGGGGTGGGGCCAGATGGGAGTCAAGCGGGGTGGAGAATGCGCGTCCGTGGGTTGGCGACGGCTGGGTGGGGGGAGTAGAGGGGTTTGGGGATAGGGTTAGGGTTTCTTGGCGTTGGGTTTAGATCTCGGGTAGCTAGGGTTTTTCGGTGGGTAGTAGGTAGCCTATGACTAGCCTGTGGGCCTGATCATCTAGATGCCTCCCCAAAAATATATTTAAGGTTTTTATATTTTATTTTAGAAGTCTTTTGTAAATTATTTTTAGACAAACAGATATATCCGGAAACACCGCTTTGTTGATTTGAAATAAAAGGGAGGGATTAATATAGAAAACGAAATAGAGCTTTAAGCAAAATAGTTTATAGACAGACAATATGCATGCAGCCATGATGATGCTCAAATGCAATGTGGCATGATGACATGAGCATGCAGACATGACGATACATAAAACAAATACACAGCGATTTTCTAGTAATGGTTTTTCCGGGGTGCTACAGAAGGTAACCCCTTGATGATGTGTAGCCCAGATCATTGTAGAGCTTCGTTGGGAAACCCCAAGAGGAAGGTATGATGAGCACAGCGGCAAGTTTTCCCTCAGAAAGAAACCAAGGTTATCGAACCAGTATGAGGAAGGAAATGACTCAAAGGTGGTGATAGCAACTTGGAAACCTGCACAACAAAAACTCAAGACTTTGCCCCCAACAAACAGTGAGGTTGTTAATCTCACCGGTTTGCTGAAAACAAAGGATTAACTGTATGGTGTGGAAGGTAATGGTGGATTGCAGAAAGTAAACAATAACAGTGGAAGATGTATCAATGGTAAAGATTGGACCGGGGTCCATAGTTCACTAGAGGTGTTCTCCTAAAGATAAACAACATAACATGCTGGGTAAACAAATTACAGCGGGGCAATTGACAGGACAGAGCAAGGCATAACAATGCAATGCTAGACATTCATGATCCTATGAGATTTGATTGGGCATTACAACAATATACATAGACCACCATCCAATTGCATCTATGACTAGTAATCCACCTTCAGGTTATCATCCGAACCCCCTCCAGTATTAAGTTGCAAGCAACGGATAACTACTTTAAGCAAAGTGTGTAAGGTAAACAATCCACTTGTTTCATGAACAAGAGATCATTGTATTCTCCCTAGTAGCAACAACACATCTACAACCTTAGAGATTTCTGTCACTTTCCCATATTAAATAGAGGCATGAACCCACTATCGAGCATAAATACTCCCTCTTGGAGTCACTAGCATCTACTTGGCCAAGATAGCTACTAGAAACAAAGAGCATGCAAGATCTCAAACAACACAAACATGATAGAATCAATAAGATAGAATCATTAACCAATCTGACATAGTAATCTCAATATCCATCGCATCCCCGCAAACACAACATGCATGATTACAAATAGATGATCTTGATCATGAACGGATCTCACAAGATCTAAACATGGTAGCACAAAGGAGGAGAAACAACCATTTAGCTACTACATGGACCCGTAGTCCAAGGTGGAACTACTCACGCATCATACCAGAGGCTGTCATGGTGATGAAGAAGGCCTCCAAGATGATTTCTCCCCTTCTGTAGGGTGCCGAGAAGAGCTTCAGATCCCCCCGATATAGGGACAATGGTGGCGGTAGCTACGGACTATTTCATGGAAGATTTATCGGGTACTTAGGGTTTAGGTATCGGAGGCTTCTTATAGGCGAAGAGGGAGGCCGAGGGGGTGCCCGAGGCGGCCGCACCCCCCCCCTAGGCGCGGGCCAGGCAAGGCCGCGCGGCCAGGGGGTGTCGCCCCTCGAGGCCCTTCTCCGTCTTGTCTTCTGGTTCCGTGTTCCCCACGGTAAAATATTGACTTTGGCTTTTGTCTCTTCCAATTCCGTGAATATTCATTTTCTGGCTTTTCTGGAACCAAAAACAGAAGAAAACAGACAACTGGCACTGTGGCATCTTGTTAATAGGTTAGTCTCAGAAAACATATAAAAATACCTCAAAGTGTAGACAAAGCAAAGCAAAGTGGATACTAAACAAGCATGGTACATAAAAAATTATGGATACATTTACGACATATCACCCCTCGCTGGATCTCATGCTTGATCTCCTAGATGGAGGGCCAGAACTGGGAGCTGTCCCGGAGGTCACAATCTAGGAGGGAACGTCCTCGCAGGTACTTGGCCTTGATTAACTTTAGCCATAGGACTTCATCGTCTCTCAGGATACGCCAAACCCATTTGAGCACCAAGGACTTATTGAAGTGGCGGGATGCTAGAATACCTATGCCCCCAAGTTTCTTAGGGGCGCAAATATCTGCCAACTTGACCATGTGGTATTTTTGATGTCCTTGGGAACCTGCCATAAAAAGCGTGATAGTTTCTTATCAAAATAACCATGCACGTCTTCCTAAAGGAGGTATATCCCTATCATATACATAGGTAAGCTCGACAGGCAAGAGTCAATCAAGACGTCTTGATGCCTTTCAATGTGATTTTTTCACATTAAGGCTCGAACCTCGAACGAACTCGGCCCACAAGTGGTTCCAGATCCCTGATAAGGATCCTGGTATCCCGGATCAGGTTCATCTCGGTTTTAACCCATGCTTTCCAGAGCGGTGGCAAGATCATAGCACCCTGACTGATATAAGATCGATAATGTTTTTGCCCTATCGGCCTGAGGCTGGTTCAAATGCGATATTCAAAAGAAACCGTTGTTACAACGCTAGTCGGAGGACCTTTTGTAACTTCTCACAAGTATAACAACTGAAACTAGAACAGTTTTTCTTAAACTAAATGGCCTAGCTTTCGACTCTGATCTTCATGAAAAGATGATTGAGAGAGCTGACTACTGCTCATGGTTGTGGAGGCCTCAGCAACACAGAGCTTGCCAGATCTTCATTCAACTTTGCAGGTAGGGGCGGCATCTGCTTCATTATTTCGGGAGCATTGTTAACCCTGTAATTAAAAAAAAAGGATCCAATTGTTACATAACTTCAGTTCCAATGCATATGCAAACATATTTAAAGGACGACTATATTTAAATAAGAGCAAATTTCAGTTATTACCCCCTACTTTCACAATTTTAACGCTAATTACCCATTTTAGCAAATGTTCATCCTAATTACCCTATTTAGCAAAACTTATACCAATTTTTACCCCCTCTAGTTTTTGCCAGCGATTCAACTGGTGAAGCCCTGCCTAAAGTACAGGTGGCTTGCCACGTGTACTGTTTTCATTTTTATGGACACATACATGGTAGAAGTGTTGAAATTTTTGAGCAATTCCATAGGTGAAGACAAGCATTCTTCTTAATAATTTGTTCGCTAGCACACAATTTAATCACACACCCGATTTCTGATTGCCACGCAGGCACATAGCACCTGGCTGCTCTCTTACTCGATTGCTCTGGTACAAAGATTACAGGAGGCACATGAGATATTTAAAGGCTACTAGTAGGTGATCGAAGCCGAGTCGGATTATTCTCTCTAAAAGCGCCCGTGCAATCTGCTTAGTGTTTGGAGAGATAGCATCTGCATGCTTTAGACATTACTTGTGCTGCGTAGCTTGTGTTGCGGCCACACTTACGAACTATGTGAAGTTCGCTAAATTCTCCGACTCTCTACTCATCTCCTTAATTACCTAGAATGGTTGACGAACTTCATCCGATTCAGCTCTAGTTTTGCACAGTACTAAGGCTAAATTTTAAAATTTAACTATATGTGTCTTTCAAATATCAACCTGGTGAGAAACAAAAACATTGTACAGGGCACGCCATGTACCTGGTGTCTACGATCCACCTAGCGAATCACTTTCAGAAATTAGAGGGAGTAAAACTTGGCACAAATTTTACTAAATGGGGTAATTAAGATAAAAATATACTAAATGGGGTAATTAGCGTCAAAAAATTTAAACTAAAGGGTAAAAAACGGAATTTACTCTATAAATAAATAAACTATAGTGTACTTTAAGATGACAGAACAGAAAGGTTTTGTTCTTTAAAGCTCTTTAACAGATAGTATACTTGACAGTTGACACAACAACAATAATAAAAGAACACCCAATTGTAGCCCCAAAGAAGAAAACATATTGATGCTGAAAGTATAACGCATATATTCCTAAGGGAAGGAAAGACCCACATGCCTTGCAGTCAGCATAACTTTAAAACATGTGGATGTTTTCTCATTCACAGCACAACGAGAAAACACTATTATGAGCGGCACCTAGCAATGACAGACTAAATAGGTGATAAGCACTCTCATGTGTTTTCATGCAAACTGCAATGTATTTAATACAGCTATTCACAAGATCTTAGAATAAGCTATAGTTGCAGAACTTACTGCTCCAGGACTGTGAGTATATTATCTCTAGCCTCACATAAAAGAGAGAAGTTCTCCTGTACCTGCAAAAAAGTCAATGGATATTTGAACGTACATAAATAACGTGAAAAATATCAAACGAATATAACATGCATGTATAATTTCATTAACAAAACAAAACAAAACAAAACAATCTAACATGTTCCGTATAACAAATATTCGGAACAACTGGAAGTATAAAAATACTTTCAACTATGTATTCATGTGGATACCGAAGAGGTTTTTCCTCAGCAATGTTCTATTACATACACGTGATTGATCATATCCTACAGCTTTGCTTGATATAGGATGTGTATTCATGTGGAAAATATATTCAGAACTTGAAGGCACAGCTAAAAACATTGTAAAGTGACCCTGAAATTTAAGCCGCAACAAACACACCACAACAGGCATATTTGTCGTTGACCTCGCAATTTAAGCCCCAACGAACACACCAGAACAAGCATATTTGCTATTCACATGATCTTACTTTTTGTTAGAGCTGAATGCCGGACCCTGAAACTTTAACGTAGAAAATAGGAAATACCTGCATGTTTGACATATTTGTATTGATCTGATTTAACAAACGTGCATTGTGCTCCAGAAGCTCCCCTGTTAGACCATCAATTGCTGCAACGATATGATGCTTAATGATAAGAACAGGCAAATTACAAGTCTATCCTAAGCAAACATGAAAGATACTTTCTTAACCAAACTTTAGGATAATGATAGCTTTAACAATGTTTAAAAAGTTGATGATCAGAAAGTTATTCCTGTCTACTATGCCAGTTAAAGTAAAATGCACAACATTGATCACAGACAACAAATTATACAAGAAAAACTTTTAGCAAGCATTCTATGATATTTATTGTTTCCTTCCACATATACTTCGGAGCAACTTAATCTTACGACGACTGAATTAGTACTAAACTGAGAACTGTTAACTATTTTGTTGTGCTGACATGAGACCTGAGGAACATTATTACACCTTAATATAACAGCTAGCAGGAACAATAATTTTGTCGAAGAGCAAAACAATATAGTAGTAGGCTGTACTACAAACTTCGAAGGAAAAAAAACAGACCCCCACAAAAGTATTAAACATAAAGGAGAATTTGCATAATTCCTAGACCAACAAGATACTAACCTTTGTATGATCCATCATCAACATCTATTGTGAGAACAGGAACGGAAAGTGGAGCCACAATGGAGCGTGACAGGTGTGCAGGCCCTTTTGTTGAAGAGTCACTAACTTTTTCCTACAGTTTGATAGCAACATTATGATCATGAAAAGAAAAATCTTGTTGAGAATCCTCAGGCCTTGGCATTGGCAAATTTACGTCAGATTTAATATTTTCCGTGCGATGAATATGAGAACTTGTCTCGATCTATGGTAAACAAAGATGTGCAGGAAGAACTTACGAAGCATTGTCTAGATAGAACATACGGATGAAACAGTCTAGCTATCATTAAGATCCACAAGAAGAAATTCCAAACAAACAACTAGTAGTACTTTACATTCAGATGCCATGGAAGAGAATGGTTGCTTACTTCAGCCGGTACAATCGTTTCCTCCTGCTGGCGAGAACTCATTGTGGACGAAAGAAGGAGAGATCTGGATGAACTACCAAGGGTCAAGGGTAGAGAAGATGCGCGCGTCTGCTGTCAAACTTTCGCCAGGGAGTCGTATGGTAGCCTATTCATAGGGGCAGAGCACGTACCATTAATGCCTAATTTTTCTCGTTTAATTAACCTTCCGAATTTTGTTGCATCTTACATGGAAAGAAATGTCCTCCATAAGGTAGTAAACCAGCGCGAAATCACGATTAGATCGAAGCGTTACAAAAATTAGCTAGCGAGAGGCCGGTGTCATTAGGGCTTCATATATGTTGCTACACGGCTGCGTCGTGTCGTGTCCCCTCTCGCGTCGAGCTATCCAGCTGACGATGGTGGCGTCCATCAATATGATTCGCCGAGGCTTAGCTAGCACCTACGAGAAGTAATGTATATATATAAAAATAGCGCGCCGAAAGAAATAGCATCGGACTCCTTCAAACGCTATGGATGCTATAGCGTGCTATATTTTAAAATAGCATTTTATAAATAGTACAAAATATATTCTAAAAATAAAAAATATATTTCAAAAAAAGTTAGAACCGTACATATACATAACCACATGTAAAATTAGTTTTCTAATTTTATAGAAGCCTAACATCAATATTCGATGAGGTAATAATATAACACTAACGCCTAAAAGCATAACATCAATATTTTAACAAGCTAGAAAAAAATAGGGCTAACGCTATGACTTTTTAGCGCGATAGCATGCTATTTCGCAAATAGTGCTATAACAAGAAAAATTGCTAAAATTTAAGATAGCCTCTCTAAATTTGCTATAGCCGTACTATTAGCGTTGAAATAGGATGCTATTTTTTTCCATGTTGTATATCTGATCCGGATGACGTGAAAGAACATGCACTTCGCCGGCGGCAGGTTCGCTGGATTCTTCTCTATCTAGGACGTTGGCAGGCGGAAGGATTCAGGTTCTCCTGATTCCTAGCTCACTTCCTCCAATCAGCATCAAAATGGTGAAGAAGTGGCCTAATGGACAAGAAGAATCCAACGCAGTGGCCTAATAAGGTACGTTAGCACTCGTTTTGGTTTCCTAGCTAATCATGGCAAATGGTGAAAGACAGTCGGAAAACTTTATTTGGAGGATTATTAATTATCATAAAAAAACAAGGTATCAAGTCAAGATATTATCAGGCTTCCACTATCCACTATGACTCCTTTAAGATTATCTCAAATGAAAAAGCACAGAACATGAAAGTCGAAACAAACAACTTTGGTTTTGAATCATCTTGATCCGAGTTAGTATGCATATTTTTGAGTTCAAATACTGTCTTACGTTTTTCATCCGAAATACTCCTCCGTCCATAAAAGGATGTCGGGGCTGTAGCACAACGTAATATTTACAAAAACGTCCTGAATACATTGATAACCTTTCATATTTGTCCTGCATTTTGAGATTTCAAATTCAAATCTTGTCGTCTCCGTCCTCCGTGTCATCCGTCGATTCCCGGCAGTCCGGCGCCGCTCTGCTCGCGTCGCCCCCATCCTGATCTGGGATCGATCCTGATCTAGCATCGCGTCGCCCGACAGTCCAGCACTCCGGCGATCGGTCTGGATCAGTGTCAAACATAAACAATAATCCAATGGTTCCACTCACAATCATCAACTACAATAATAATCAACACCGGAAAAGTTTCCCCTAAGAACTAAAGCAATATCCAACACAATTGTTACAGCGGGACAGAGTGGTGATGATGGTGCTGGTGGAGATGATGGTGTGGATGATGATGATGATCCCGATGAAGCCTAGCTTGATGATGGTGTTGATTGCGACGGTCTCCCCTCTCCGGGAAGGAATTACCCCGATAGAAATTTGTCTACCGGAGAGATCTTTCTCTCTCGGTGTTTTCCGCCCCCAGAGGCGGCGGAAATCTATATGTGGTCGCTCTCCTGGTGTTAGGGTTACGTAGGGAAGATATAGGCGAAGGGGAGGAGTCGGAGGCTGGGCAGGTGGGCCACACGTTCCCTAGGCGCGGGGTCAGATGGGCCCGCGCCTAGGGGGTGTGGGCCCCCTGAGGCCCATCCGTCCCTCCTTCTGGCTTCCTTCGTCTTCTGGTAAAATAATATGTTTCCATATTTTTCTGGTATTTTTCTGATCTTTGCGAAATTGCACCGAAACGCCTTCTTTTCCATCAGAATCCAGACTCCGGCAGTCCATCCTCCAGGAATCATCCAACATGCATAAACAGATAAAAAGCCATAAGTAATACCTGATAATAAGACAAATATCAATGAATAGAGGTAAATTATGATATAGAATGGTGATGCAAAATTGGGTGTATCATCTGTAATAGTGAAGAGGACAAGGTTAAGATTTAGTATGAACTAGCATACTATATTTTCTCAAGCTTCACAAAATCTAGATACCTAATAAATATGTAGTTGTCTAGAGAGGTGATACATATATGTACAATAAACTACTACTAGATGCTACTAAATATATGACACACTGTCAGAGCACACGTGGCATCATCTCACCTTAAAAAAAAATGAAAACTCATTTGTTACTCCAGGCATTCAACCAATTGTGTAACTCATATGCATTATTCACGTTGCAGAGAAGAAGATACCATCCATTCACGACAATGCTAAAAAATTATAAGGAAATAGTGTTCTCCAATGTGTAAGTTTCAATTGTCCCTGGCCTACAAGGACGAATTAATAATGTCAATAATATTTAATCTTCTCTTTGCACAGCTATATGATAAAACAAATTTAGGATGAAACACAACTGTGTAAGCTTGTTTCCAAGAGGAAGGAGGTACCCCCTAGACCATTGGATGTGTGGAAATATAACAGGATGCGTCAAAATGACATATTCTCTGAATCTTTGATACATGGTAAGTTACTATGCTCGATTCATATCTAGTGTATTCTTGTTCTCAAAACAAACAATGTAATGCTCCCAATCTCGTTCTTTTTAGAGGAATGTGTACTGCCCTGCATAATACCTACAAGATTCCTCTACAAGCTGTCGCTCTCGACTTGAATGAGATCCCTCAAGATTTTGCTGCCCAAGAAGCTGTTGCTGTTGATTTGGATGCCCAAGAAGCTATCGCACTCGACTTGAACGAGATCCCTCAAGATTTTTCTCCCCAATAAGTTGTTGCTATTGATTTGGATGCCGAAGAAGTTGTCTCTCTCGACTTGAATGAGATCCCTCAAGATTTTTCTCCCCAAGAAGCTGTTGCTATTGATTTGGATGCCCAATAAGATATCACTCTTGACTTGAACGAGATCCCTCGAGATTTTGCTGCCCAAGAAGTTGTTGCTCCTGATTTGGATGCCCAAGAATTTGTCGCTCTTGACTTGAACGAGATCCCTCAAGATTTTGCTGCCCAAGAAGATGTTGCTCTTGATTTGGATGCCCAAGAAGCTGTCACTCTTCACTTGAACAAGATCCCTCAAGATTTTGCTACCCGAGAAGATGTTGCTCCCGATTTGCATGCAGAAGAAGAAGATTCTCAAGATGTTGGTCATCCAAAACCAGAACTAACAAATGAGCAAAGGTTTGGTGTATATTTTGCGTTGGAAGTAATGAAGATTAGAGATGGAGGAATAGAAACAACAGACAAGGACCTCATTGCATTTATGCAGAATACAAGTGTCCGAACTGTTGAAAGAATATGGGCCAAAGCCCAGGTAAAGATTGAACGAAACTAAGAAGTTGATGTTTCAAATAAGAATAAGGGCAATGATGGCCGAAAATAGAAAGATCTAGATCTGCCGAGGGTGGCGATAGTACTGATACGTCGTAAATGTATCTATAATTTTTTATGCTCCATGCTTGTTTAGTATCAACTTTGCTATGTTTTGTCTACACTTTGAGGTATTTTTATACACTTTCTGGAACTAACCTATTGACAAGATGTCACAGAGTTGCCTGTTTTCTGCTGTTTTTGGTTCCAGAAAAGCCAGAGACGGAGTAGGGCACAAAAGCCAAAGTTACTATTTTACCAAGAGCGATAAGGAAAATCGAAGAAGAGACGGAGTAGGTCACAAGGGTGGGCACACCCTAGGGTGGCGAGGGCCCACCTAGGCCGCGCCACCAGGGGGTGTGGTCCCCCTGGCTGCCTCCTCGCCTTGCCCCTTCGCCTATAAGAAGCCCCCGGGGAGAAAACCCTAAAATCTTCAATCATCCATCCAAAAAAAGTTCCGCAGCACCGCCGCCACCGAAGGGGAGATTTGGGGGACAGAAGTCTCTATTCCAGCACCCTGCCGGGACGGGGAATTGGCCCCGGAGCCATCTCCATCGATCTCCACCACCATCTTCATCGTCGTTGCTGATTCCCATGATGAAGAGGGGAGTAGTTCTTCCTCGAGGCTAAGGGCTCTACCGGTAGCTATGTGTTCATCTCTCTCTCTATGCATGATCATATTGTGATCATCAGCTTTGTAATCAAGTATATCTGCTCTGCTACTCAAGTGCTTTAATAGATCTCTTCTCTCCCCCACATGTGTGAAAGTGATAGCGTGCATACCGTGGTGGCACTTAGGCTAGAGTCTACATAGATACTCAAGTGCTTCAATAGATCTCTGCTCTCCCCACGTGTGTGAAAGTGATAGCATGCACGCCGTGGTGGCACTTAGGATAGATTTCATAAATCTTTATCATGAGTATATTTTGAGTTGGTTGTCTTTATGAACTTGTGGTGTTTGTTGGAACCATCTAGTGCTCAAGGTGACAATGTGCGGTTATCCAGATGGGGAAGGCGGACTTTAAGGAGTGCTATTATAGCCCTACCATGGATTAGAGTGTCCAACCGGAGAGTAGTTCAGGGTAGCATCATGAAGAGAATATATTTATTAAGAGTGTTCACTAGTTAAAGTATGATCCCTAGGCCTTGTTTCTAAACATTGAAACACCATTCACAACTAGATATGTTGCATGTTTGCTTGCTTCCATCTTTTTGCCTTTAGTCTTTTCCTCCCCGTTAGAAGCTCTTTTTTGGCACCGTTACCACTTATAATCATCCATACCACTTGTATTTCACTATATCTTCGCTGAACTAGTGCACCTATACACTTGACAAGTGTATTGCGTGTGTTGGGGACACAAGATACTTCTTGTATCTTGATTTCAGGGTTGCTTGAGAGGGATACCTTTGACCACTTCCTCCCTGATTTCGATAAACCTTAAGTAATCCACTTGAGGGAAACTTGCTGCTATTCTATAAACCTCTGCACTTGGAGGCCCAACAACTGTCTACAAGAATAGAAGTGCGTAAACATCAAGTACAACTCAACAAAAGGAAGACCATTCGAGGTCTAGCAAGATCATTGGGTGTGAGCCACTCAACTTTACACCTTAGGTTCTAGTTGGGAGACCTAACACGACACATCAGCCAGTTGAAGCCTTTGATTACACCAGCAAACAAGCTCAAGAGACTGAAGTTCTGCGTCTCAATGCTCGACGAGGAATAATTGACAACTCCTCGTCCTTTCTTCAAGAAAATGGACAAAATTGTCCACATTGACGAAAAATGGTTCTACATGACGAAGGAAAATAAAAATTACTACCTTCTTCCCGATGAACCTCGGCCATTCCGCACGGTGCAGAATAAGAACAACATTGGGAAGGTGATGTTCTTGACAGTTGTGGAAAAGCCAAGGTACAATGAAGTTAAAGAGGTCATGTTCGATGGAAAGATTGGTACTTGGGCCTTTGTTCAAGAGACACTGGCTCAAATGAACAGTAAAAACACAGATAAAGGGACACTTGATTTGAAACTGGTGAAATTTACACATGATGTTATGAGGGAGTATCTTTGCCAGAAAGTAATTCCAGCAATACAAGAATGGTAGCCCGATGAGGATGTAGGAAGAACAATCTATATACAACAAGACAACACAAAACCTCATCTCCCTCCTGGTGATGAGGTTTTTCGACAGGTTGTAGCCGAGACAGATCTAGACATCAAGTTGATACAAAAACCTCCAAACAGTCCGGACATGAATGTCCTGGACTTGTGTTTCTTTAGGTCGCTTCAGTCACTCACTGATACCAGAGCACCGACAAGTATCAAAGAATTGATAGAGGATGTAGAGGAAGAGTATCAGAACTATGATGTTGACAAACCGGCAACTATTATGGCTGAGGTTATGAAGGTAGGAGGAGCAATACGCTATGAACCTCCGCACAACAAGGAACACCAACAAGAAGACGGCAGGCTACCATATGCTATATATATCACCGCAGAGCTACTTGCACAAACCAAAACCCTTAAAGAAGAAGGAGATGTAGAGAACACACGTGTAAATATGTCCAGGGAGCAGTGTGTTGAGTATTATCAAGAGCAAAGATGCAATTTACCATGTGCTTGTGTGTCCCTGTGTGTAGATGAGTATTATCAAGAAATCACCGATTTACTGAATGATTTCTGAATGTATTTTATTCTTATAGCAGCATGTTTCATGTAGGAGGGTGGACAGTTGTAGTGTGATGTCTAAGAATGATATGTTCTCAATGATCTCCCCACAAGCTCCATTTAAGATGCAACAAGCCAGCAACATGTAACTTCGGAGAGTTTCTTAACCAATATTACAAGCAGATGATACTTCAGAGAGTTTAACAAGTGCATCCGTAAGCTGAACTCTTCATAACTTGGAAACCCATCCAAGTGATACTCACCAACATAGATCCTTACCTATTTCTGAAGCCCATCGAAAGTGGCTTCCAGGCTTCCATAAGCAAAGAAAAATTTGATCCAGCTGATTTATTTTGAAATTCATGCTGCCTTTTGAGTTTCTTGTACCTCAACAGGGTTAAAGTGATTGCCCGGCATGCAAAAATTTCAAGCATGATAACTGCAATTGAAACAATACAACACTTAGTGAGACGCATTTACTGAAATTCAGCATTTACTTTAAAATTCAGACTATGAAAAGCTAGTGAATCATTTAATTGAGGACCTCCATTCCTACCCCAATTACACTTTTCTGTAGCTACACTAGAACAACGCGATACCAACTAATCAATAGAAATCCTTGTCTCATTGGTGTTTAATTGATCATAATTATTGGTCTATGAAATTACTGGTTCTCTTAATCAAGCAAGTTGCTTTTTAGAAAAGTATACTCAACTACTCCCAGGAAAAGATTTTACTCACAGGCTACTAGCACTAACAGAGCACTAAGAAGGTGGACTTCTCCATAAGCTATCTGTATTTTTTCAGTCTAAACTCATGTTCACTATATATTACCTCCACTATAACTTTAATAATTCAGTAATTCCAGATAAACATGAGCTATAAAGCAATATAGTTTTCATATTCCTAATTTACACAAAATTAGATGCAAAAGGTAGAACATACTCACACACCCCTCTGTAAAAACATGAGACCTGAAAAGCTAAAGTCTAATTTGTTCCACTATAATTCTGTGATCATATTTTGATCAAATTAATAATGCACTGAATCCCATAGAAAACAAAAACAAATGGTGAGTACTTGACAGATTTAATGATTTTCATCCAGGAAATAAACAAAAAATTCTAGAAAGGCATAAGTAAAACGAATAAATTCTAGAAATGCCCAAGTCAATACTATCAGTGGCTACAGGCACAAAACTACACAATAATCTTTGTATGAAGACTATATATATCTGCTCACTGATGTTATCCTTGTATATCTGCTCTCTTGTTTTGCTGGCATGAAACATCAAGAAATCAGGTTCAACAAAGTGCAAATTAGGGAAGATATATTCATTATATCGAATTATCCATGACCCACTAGGTGAATTCAGATAAAATTCAGAAAAGAAGGTAAACTACGTTCATTGCAGATACCGATCACGCAACCTAATCACAGAAAAAATCACTTGTAGGAGTACTACGGGATCGTGCCAATTACCCCAAACCAAGGACACCGAATTTGATCAAGACTCCAACACATAAATAATCTAGTCCTTGATCAAGAGGCTCACTTATAGGGGATGTCGCCGGCGAGCATCCAGTCATTGTCCCTGCCCTCATATTTTGGCACATACCCCATCCCATTCATGGCATCCACTAGCTTCTTTCTGTCGATCCCAAACCTCCCTATGCCCACAGATCCTCGTGGTCAGCTTAGACCATCAAGCAAGCGATACCGAGCAGCGGGAGGCGGTTCAGCTTGCAGAAGACGCTTCTTTTTCTTTGGCAGTAGCGGCTCCCGACGGAAGCAACTAGTTGAGTGTGTGTCGGAGCTACGCACAATGATAGAGGCTAGGTCGCCGGTACGCACGACCTCAGCCGCGTGTCCCTCGGTCTTGTAGCTCCGGCAGTACACTACCACTATGGATCTAGCAGTACCGCTGCATATCCGGTTTCCGGAATGGGGAAAATCCAATCTTGAACTCTGGAGGAAGAGGACTACGCGCGGGAGGAAGACGGAGGCGGCGACGATGTGCGGTGACCCAGCATACCACTTCATGATGTAGTACACTATAGTCGTTAACATAACACCAATGAAACACCGTTCACTAGTATTACATCCCTCAGAGTGGTACAACAGAAATACAGCAGGTCCAAGACATGACTATAGGTTACAACTCAACTCTTTACATAAGATCCAGAGAACACTCTAGGTTAAAGAGAGAAATAAACTTCTTAAAAAGAAGAATCAGAAATAAATAACTTAAAAACTATCATACTATTAAGACTAGTATCTTAACTAATGGTCTGACATTGCTACTATCGCAATATACTACAGACATAGGTTCTATGGCTAGAGATTATAATCCTATCTAATCAGTAACTTCTTCTTCACTTGAGTTGGTGTATATGTTGACCTTCTTGACTTCATTGAAGAGTTTTAACTTTTGATGATGATTCCTGGAGCATAACTTGATGTAGACGTCGTTTTAATGGCTTCAGAATCTAGCAAGGGTTAAGAATATACGTTGAATACAAGCGTACTCAGCAAGTTCACTAGAAAAGGAGTGTTTGATGCACTATATCTACAGCCATAGACCATAGGTCATAGGAAATGCAAGTTTTCATAAACATTTCTTCAAAGGCTGCTTTTATTCTGAAAAGCTATGTCCGTCAGCCTTCACGGGTTTATCAGAACTTTCATGGAGTTCCTTTCTCGCCGCGTTCGCAGCTCCTTCCCGGAACACGGAGTAACAAGTTACAGTTCTTACACTCTGCAGAGGTGCGTCACTTTACCCATGAGAGATCTTATCTTTTTTGCACATCCGAGTTATAGGCTCGTTCACACTTCCTTGGTGCGAGGCCCAGACTAAGATCCAAGCCAATCACTGCCATCTCCGCAACCCCGTATGTCTCCTTGGTGTACGCCAGCCCACCTATTGAATTACGACAATTGGTAGTACAGACCGTTCAGATGCCGGAACTATCGTGGGATATTGAGGGCTCCCACCCATAAGCTGCATATCCTCTACAAATTACCAATTAATATGCATGCTATGAGTGATAACAGCCACGACCCGCACATCCGGCTCCATGCGAGAGGGAAAAGATACAGCTGACTTCTCCGTCCCATTCCAAATCTCATGGTCAAAACGTAATATACGGCGCAAGAATCACTGGCGACATTGGTTGCTAAGTCCTAGGTGATATAGTCTTGTGTAGTGGTATTCCAACTGCCAGACTTAATAGATTAGCTGATCACCCTGGATCAGTAACCAATAATTCACATAATTATTAAAAATAGTGTTTTCTGACCTTTTTGAAATGCAGGTGATGACAATACTGGATTTGCAAAATAATTTACGGAAAATAATCAAAGGATATGAGCAAGTGTGAACTTGCCTTTTGTGATTGCAAGATTATGCACTCACGGTCTTCAAGACAATATAAGATCCAATATCTGAAATCAGCATCATTGGTTCGGTAAGGACTAATGTTTAAAGAAGCAAGATGCTATTATGCATAAGTAATGTAATGCAAGTTGATAAACTCGAATCCCGGGGACAACGTTGATCTAGGGTTTGGAAACTAGAAATGGATTCTTTAGAACGTGTTGTCCTTTAAGATAAGTTTCATACTTGTGCTTCTTATTAAGGCTTGTGAGTGTGTGTGAATAACACGTATTCATAATATCATACAACAATAAGATACACACATATGGAATGCTACTCAAGATTGCTTACACTATAATTGTTTATCTTCAAATTTTACTTTATAAGTAATGTCACTTATAAAGAACTTAAGTGTTATCAATCCTAAGTTTACAAGTAAAGTATAAAGTAATGTGAGTATGATTAATTGTCATATGTTGACTGAAATGGCAAAACGAATAACTTTTGAAGAAAAGATTTCTTTATTAAGGTTTAAACAATTCTGATAGTTTTTAGAATATAGTTGATAGAATGTGATTGATGTTGTTTATGCTTGCTTGAATAGTCTGGACTTGAGATGCTTTATAACTTAATTATAACAGACCAAAGTTAACTATAAAAAACATAACAAAGTCTTTAGCATTATATTTAAAGTATTGTGGACTAAAGTTAACTATAAAGACATAGATGGACTTAAGGTATATTGCTTATGTTATTTGTACCTTGTGTACTTCATAATGTTTCTCTAAGGATACTTTAAGAATGGTAACACTTCTATTTTAATAGTGGTTTCTTAACTTTATACATGTATAAAAGGATTTATCTCCTTATAAGGGTATGGTTATGGCTTGTGAATAAGTAAACAGCATTATTTACTACTACTGAATTATCTATGGATTTAGGCCATTATAAAGTTGTGAGTGAAACAATGGTAAAATATTTTATTTGGTTAAAAATATCATTCTTCAAGATTTTATAATTGTTAAAGATCTTTTTAGAAAATAAATTACACATATGGTTGAATGAGAATTCAAAAAAATTGTATTTAAATTGTGTTGGACCAATTTGACTTTATATTATAAATATTTAAGACTAGTGTTACTTATTAGACCTAAATTGACAATTTTAGGAATATTAACAAATTTTATTTACCCTTATATGAATTAACAACTGAGGAAATAGGTTTAAATTCAAGTTATTAAAGTATTAAATTTTTTTATTAACTCAAAAGTGGAATATTATATTTTTAACATGTAGGTATTATTTTTATGATCATTTTGGTATATTACATTTATTTTCGTGATTTATAAATAATAAGATATGATTTTTATAGGATTTATTACTTTATATATACTTAATAAATAATAAATATTTAATTAGGTGAAATAATAATGCATGATTATATTTTTAAATTATAGTTCTTATTTTTCTATGATTTTTGGTATTTTATTTATATTTTTAACATTTACCATTGTTAAAATATGAATTATCAAAGTTTTATTACTTATAAAATCTTTATTAAATACTAATTATTTAAATTGTTAACATAATAATGTTTAATAATAGTTTTAAGTTATATATTTTATTTTTCTACAAATTTTCATATATAAAACATTTTTTCCTGAATTATAAACCAAAAGATATTAAATTTACAAGATTTAATCATTTTATTTCATTTCTAGAATATTGATATTTGAATTTATATTGTTTGTATCAATTTACTAAATAGGGAATACTTTTCTTACCGAGGCTAAACCTACCCAAGGTCACTGACCCGTGGGGTCAGTACCAGGTCATGCGCCACATGTGCAAAGACTAGGTCAAACCAACTGACTGAGCAGTGGTGACGTGAGCATGAAATCATGCTTACGTCAACAATGGGGAACCTACAGGCGGTGCTCAAATCCGGCGAAAGGATGCATGCACGCCTACAGGGTTAGGATATTCGGACGCGTGAGACTAAGGCGATTCGATTGGTGGCCGCGCCGCCCGTATTTGGTCACCGGAGCACTAGCTCCGATGAGCATCTGCGGTGACGGACAAAGGTGCACGACGCGGGCGCGAAGGAGGAAGAGAGGGAGGCAACGGAGGGGTGACAGAGCACCGCGAGCTCACCAGCGTGTCGTTGATGGACTTTAGAAGATTCGGGGTAGCCGGAATCGAGGTGGACGACGGTGGTCGGACTTTGGGAAGACGAGGTTGCCGCATCGACTCGAGGCACCCCACTTCAATTCCTCCGACAAGGAGGCTAAGGGGAACATGGCGAAGCCGTGTGCTTGATCAATGGAGCACGGCGGAGCTTAGAACGGTGGCAACTCGAAGATAGGGTTTCGACCAGAGGAGAAATTTGGGAGGAACAGAGAGAGCGCGCGAGGAATAATCAAGATGAGGATGAGGGCGTCGTCATGGCCTCCTTATCCACTCCGAGGAACAACGGTGTGAATCTTGATGCGAGCGACGGCGGCGTTGTGAGCCAGCGAGCTGCTTTGGCCATGGTGCGGGAGGTAGACGATGACGATTAGCTTGACAAAACGGTACATGGTCCTGGGCCGCTGTTGGGCTTCGACGGATTGAACAGAGAGGAAAAGTGCGGCGCAGAGTGGTAGTTAGGCAGAGGAAAGCACTGGGCCGGCCTGCTGCTCGGGCCAGGTTCCTTTTTTTTCTTTTTTTCCCTTTTCTGTTTTCTGTTTTGTTTTCAGGTTTGAATATTACACATTTGATTAAAATTTCTTTATAGAATTTATTTTCTAGATAATTACAGTATATAAAAATATATTTCAAATTCTGGTATGAATTTAGTATTTTGATAGCATACTTTATTTATTATTTTCTAACTTTATAATTATAGAGATATTCTTTTATTAAATAGAATAAGTAGGATTTAGGGTTTTTAGGATTTGTTTAAGATCTTAAAAATTAACTATAACATTATTTTCACTTTTATTTGGAGCAATGAAGTTTTAAAATGTTTACTAATAGCCATAGAGTTTATTTATATGAATTTAATCACATACTAAGATATATATTTCATTATAACTAACATAAAAGTTAAAGGTTTGAGACTATAAATGTCTACCATGAATTCTGGGAGTTTTAATATTTTTATATCCTTTTATAATTGTGACTAAAGGTGAATGGCTAATACATATTGTCTTTATGTTTATGATCATGAATGATATCACCATTTAAAAAAATAGAGTTATTTTCTGGAATAACTTATGGGAAGGAATTGATAAAGATAGTTTCTAAGCACATATGATTATAATAGTTGGAAATGACAGAGATGTGCTAAAAAATTGATTTTCTATAGGAAAATATTTCTATAAAGCATTGTGAAAATAAAATGATTTATCCAACAAATGAGATGGATGTTAAGCTTGGTTATAGATTTGGGGTTTAGTGTTTACCAAGAATTCCTATCTTCCATAATTCACAATCCTAGACTTCTAATTAAGAAATTCCTTTCCTAGATATACTACTTCTTCATATCCATCATCATGTGTTAACATGATGAGCTTTACTACAAATACTTTTACTAATAACTTCTCCTTCTAATTCCATTTATAAATCCAATGAGTTTGACACTAAATCTCTTCATAATCTTCTCATATAGATAATTCTCATCTTTAGAATATTTCTTATGAATCTGATTCCCCTTGTATGATTACTCTCTTACTTCCCTAATGATCACCTCTAATCCATTAAGTAGCTACTTCTAAGTCCTTTCATATACTTCCTTTATCCTCATCACCAATATTACTTCAATAGATGTATACATCAAATCCTACTTCACCTCAAGTGCTTAGTATTTCCAAAGAGGACAATACTACTTGTTTAATCCAATGTTGCTCTAACATCATCTTAATCATACAATCTTATATTTACTTCACTCTAGTATCTCATATACAAACTTCACATCATATCATGGTGACTTGTCATGGCTAACCTAGAATAACATATTTATACCAGGGTTCAATCATGTTCTATCCAACAATGTCACTTATACATGATATAAGAATTCAATCTTGATGACTGAAGCACGATCATTATAATCCTTTGATCCTTTATGGTTTAGGTTTCCAGTTGGCTAATCAAGGCTTTCATCCATACAACATTACAGTTGTATTATTATTATCTTTTATTTATCTCTATTGGACTAAGAGACATTATTCACTGACTATACCTACTTGATCTAATAGGTTTACTCCTGGTAACTATCTTCAATATTCATTCTTGTAATCCTCTTTGTTACCATACAAATATATATTCCAGATAACTCTTCTATTCATTCAGGAGTGAGTTAACTCCATCAATTATCATATTGATCTTACTCTCTTCCAACACTCCCATCATATAGATGATATATAAATCTAACATTACCACTATCTCTTCTTACTTCTTTCTCTAAAGGTTTTAGAGTGCATGCTATCATAAGGACAAGAGTTGATAGATCAAGAATTGATAGTTTAAGACTTTGTGAATAAATAGTTGATTACTCAACATTGATGAACAATAGATATTGAGATAGGATTCCATAAGGATTGATATGGAAAGAAAGATATATGGTGAATGATCTTGACTTGGTTTCTTTCCTACTCAATCTCACTAAAGAGTTAAGGTTAGGTATTACCATGATACTCATGGTATAAGTAGATGAGATTAAGATAGACCAAGATTTAGTTGTTCCATTCCTATTACTTAAGTTATGTTTATAATTTGGTATTCATGAGTGTGTAATGAATACTAGGATATGATTACTTAAGGATCAAATATAAAACATTAAGTAATATATTAGGGTTAACTTTTATTACATTTGATCTACCCTTAGATCAAATCTCCCTTACCCAAAATAAGGGTTTAGCAAAGGTCATATTGAAAGTTATCGCAGTCAACTTGATGATCTACTTCAATTCCATCAAGTTAAGAGAAGATTCAATCACTTTGACAAGGTTTATTCAAAAGCGCGAAAATTATTTAGATTTTGTATGCATGAATGCAATTCATACATCTGTGTTCAGCTTATTTCTAAGCTCTATTGCTGGGATGTTACACGATGCGCGAGAGGATCGAAGGCACCAACGTGGTCGGGGGAGCCTGGCAGCGACGGGTGGGGCGAGGGGGCATGGTGCGGCAAGGAAAAGGGTCGCATCGGGTGGCGGGCGGCATCATGCGAGGTGGTGGGAGAGAGCGAGGAAGACTGGAAGAGGGTGGGTTATGTCGTGTGGACTTCGTGGTTTGTCGGATTCTAGCAAGGGGTTTTTGGAAAAATGGCCCGTCCGACATCCTTTGATGGACGGGGGGGGGGGGGGGGGGGGGTAGATGATGCCAATGTTTAATCAAGTGCGTAGATAAGTTTGACAAAAGATCTTCCGCGAGGTGGATATATCTAACTCAGTACGATTGGTAAAAAGGTAACCAAGATAATCTCGGATGAAAAAGTGCTATCCATGAAAGTTCTTTGTTTTTGCGAGATGCATAACCTTTCAATTGGAGATATATTCATTTGAGCAAGTATATTGTCTCCAGAATTAATATACGACCGAACAAAACTAAAATCATTCGGTCAAAATCCTAGTTTGATACGAAAATAAGTAGAAAAGACCACTAAGATCAGGTCAGATGGAAAAGTGGCCAACATCAAATTTGTTTGTTTTCTCGAGACAAACAACTTTTATTTTTCGAGATTTTGATCCGAGCTAGTTTACTATCTAAAAAGTGGTATGAAAGGTACTATCTCAAAAGTGGTCCGGAAGGTGTAGACAAGTTTTTGACCGAACAGTTTTTGCCTATTCGAATCGGACTCAAACTAGGGTTTTGGACGTGAATATAAGTTTCTTTATTACACGAGAAGTCCAGACGGTCCTTATATACATAAGGGGTGAAGGACGTTTAAACCAACACCAATCAAACAAACAAATCTACTACTCTTCTGTGTTCATCTACTATTATCCCGCTCCTTTTGTATTTTTCTTCTCGTTCTTCGTTGTTATTCAAGATTCGAGGCTACGAATCCACCGGTCTCTAGGGGCGGTTAGGCCGACCTAGAGCAGACCATAACCGCCACGATGCCCCGACGGGGTCCCTCCCGGGTGAGCGGGGTTTCGGGTCTACAAAAGCGCCCGCCGGACTGTCTTGCGTACCGCGCTCCCGGCGAGCCTCCCTCGGCACGTGTTGCCGCACATCGCTCGGCGCTGAGGGTACACAGTGACGTGTTCGTGTGTGAAGACACTTTTTGGTGACTCCACTGGGGACGAAGCTTCGAACGGACTCCAACCCATTCTTGCTACAAATAGAGCGTCATCCAGCTGCAATCTACAATGGTATCATGAATCTTCATTCTTCCTACATAGATGCATATTACTCTTATGTTGATGTTGGTAAAATTTTCAATATATGTACTATATTGGCTAGCCCTAGTTTTTACTATGTGCAAAACCGATGCAAAATAACCTACATGCTTCGACTTAGTAACTTGTAACATGTAAATTCGAATTCTCATGCATCGGTGTAACACCCTCGTATCGGTCCTATGCAGTTTTAGTGATTCCCGCCAAACCCGCATAGAAACGATTCAAAGGTGCCCACTAGGCACTTGCGTACGGGTGGAAAACAAAGTAATATCATTACACAATAGTCCGTGATGGAATCCATAGAACATATATAAACAACAACGACTCCATGAGTAAAAAATATAGATATACAGTACAAAGATCCAAATCACCTTTAAAACGGTACAACATCTGAGTACGGATAAGAACAAAATGGGGCTAAGATCCTTCAAAAATAACTAATGGCGTCCATAACCCTTCCTAGGACAAGACGGAAGGGTAACCCTGCTAACAACGTCAATCTCAAACCTGCTAAAATAAAAGGGGCGCCGACAAAGCACAAAGGAAAAAGAGAGGAATCAGTATTGAGGCCAATACACGACGAGACTTAGAATTCAGCGGCTCTCGCCTACATATGTATGGTGGACTAAAGTGGCAGCACAATATGCACTAAACAACCTATAGAGACTCGATACAACTGTCAGCTAGAGAGATAAGAAATCCCTATTCGGATCCAACTTGATACTAACACCAAACATACCCATCCTGGTATTTCCCCCTCGAGACCAAACGAGGAAGTCAATCCGAGAAAACTCACACAGTTGGCAGTTTTATTCATTCTTTCCATGGTGGTTATCCAACTTACTAGTCATATCAGATATAACTCAAATTACAACAGTAAACCATAGTTATAGTTGTCTATGATCGAGAAACTATCCTCTAAGTTGACCATAACCGTGGACACGGCTTTGCAAAAAGATTTAACCCTGTAGGGGTGCACCAAAGTTTCCACACGCACTTAAACCCTTTTTCCAGATCAATTAACATACACCCATCCATAATTTCACGGGGCCTCGGACACGATGCTTTCCTAGACCCAAAGCAAGCACATGAGGGACACCCCACTAAGCTACCCGTAACTAAGTCGTCCAGCTCCGAAGACGGAACCAGAGGTTGCGAGATCGTCTAAGATATTAGAGGCCATAGGTATAATCCTCAACATAACGACCCACATCCTAAACAGTACAGTAGTAAACGCTCATCGAGCAACAAATTGTAGGGATACCGGTAGGCTATACTAGCGCAAATCAAAATTTTCTACCGCGTAAATCAGGAATACTATTGTCATAAATCTTGGTATTACCATTAAACGCGCAGTTGTGGAACTTGATGAAGCACATCGAGGTAGTGTATATGTTCTACGTCTTCTCATCGCCCTTGTCCCACAAGAAGCTCCCCTTGCACGGCTCGTCCAAGTGCTACAGCTGCAGCACCTCCGAGGTATCCAAACATATGGGATGGAAGCGTCGGACGACGGACTTCTAGGTCTGTGCGTGCAACACATGCGTGAAAGGAGTGGCGTCTGGGTGGAATGCTCAACCCTATTCAGATTGCCCCACCCTCTTTTAAATAGGCGTCCCTAGTGGGATTCTACATTAGCAGCCCATTAGTAGCCTACGCTTGGTCTAATTCGGATCCAATCCTCATTAGGCTTCCATCCCCTTATGTGTGTGACCCTATAGGTTCATATACATATAGATATGACACGAATACACTTACTCTGTCAATAGTTGGTAGCGGTATCTAGCAAGACGTGCTAAATCCTAAACGCATACGAAGATCATTCGGACAAACCATCACAAGGTTTAGTACATGTCTTTCCCTTTGCCTCACGATATTTGGTCTAGCTTCAACGTGACCTCCCTTTCTCGATACTGTGATTCGGAATCCGTTTACTTGGTTAACTCTTAACCATATGTAGCACGACCATGCATTTCTGGATCCGATCACTCGAGGGGCCCAGAGATATCTCTCTCAAGTAGAGAGGGGAAATCCCATGATGACTGACCAATGCCTTGCATCATGCTTCAAGACAAACCCGAAAGCTACCTCTATAACTACCCAGTTACGGAGCAGGGTCTGATAGTCGCAAAGTAGGTCGATCCACATCTCAAGTACATGCGACAATCTCAAGTCTAAGGACAAAACATACACGATGTATAGAGAGAGATGCAAGTCTAATTGCCAGTCTCGAGTTTGGTTAGTCCAACCCCATATTCATAACATGTGTCCACATCATTGGTTTGCCATCTCCATGTCTATGACTTGCGAAACATAGTCATCAACCAATCGATGTGCTAGTCTAATATTCATGTGTGTCCTTACATGAACTCCAACTAGGGACAACTAATCGATAACCATACAAGTAAAGAGTTTCACAAACATTTCACATAATTGCCAATCAATACAAGTTGTCTGATATGGATATTCAAGGAACATTACAATAACTCATGGATATACATAAAATATAATCATCTCTATGATTGCCTCTAGGGCATATTTCCTTCACAGATAATAAACATGGCATAACATGGCATTAAAATCCCAAACTAGTTTGTGGCCCCCAGTACATTACTTTGAAATCAGGTACTGACCCGATAGGGGTGTCCATACACTCCACATGTGGTTTGCGCGCCCAGTCTTGGAATAGGTGTCAAGAACTCGGGTGCTAGGATGACGCAGGGGGCGGGATAATAACCAGATTTCAACTATTACCCCGCTATGCCTATGCATTAGTTATCTACTTTCAATATTTATTATTAATTGTAATTAAATCCATGATCATATCCACCATTAAGCATATGCCAACCCTAACATCGGTGGAACATCGACGACGCGAAGCAGCACCTGAGCAAGAAACTATGACTCGCAAGACCGACTATCTACAAAACAACAAGTAATAGGAGGTGTCCAAGGAAATATATGGGCTGCAAGTAATATAACAGGTATACGGAAACTAAAGCATCACAACATGGATGTCGGGGGGATAACCCCTGGTAGGGTCATAAGTGGTAAAACATTGCCCAGCTAGGCTTAGGACGAGTCAAGAAAATACCATCCAAATCTTAACGACCGGGATATGAAGCCTGTGTAAGGCCGACATAGAAAGTATGTCGGCCCGCATAGGACAAGGAAGTTTAACTTGCAGGAAGCGACAAGATGGGTCTCACGAAGGAAGGCCGAGTCAAGAAGGACGTGAGGCCCCTTTTCGAGTAATATCCAGGAGGGACCATGGTAAATCATGGTCAAAAGAGAAGGGCACCGCTGGGTGACAACAAAGGAGCCGGGTGATGCTAAAAGAAAGAAGTGACGTATAAAGCACCGTATGACGACGTAGAGCTGGCGTCTACATATGGAGGGACCTTTGGCAGTATAGATTTGTTGACTGGGTCGGGGGCCTAGGGCTGGCCCATGATCCGGCCTGCATGGTAAGGAAAAAGATCCAAACAGTAAACCCTAGGGCTCAAACTGTAAACTAGCTATTCCCGTTGCCTATATAAGGAGGGGCATAGCTAGGGTTTAAGGGGATCGATCAAGTAGCAACTAGTACCTGAGAGCTATGCTAAAACATGTCAAGGAGCACTTGTCAGTTCCAAGGAGAAATAAACTCACAAGTCTGGAGAGTTCATCGTGTTCATCGTGCATGGCAGGACCATGCTCACCCTTCCCGGATTCCTCAAGCGTCCATTCGGCCCCCTAACTTAAGCCTACCCATGGCACGTGCCGTGACACCACCACGACAGTTGGCACCCACCGTGGGGCAATCAGCAGTGCTTGCTAGAGTCTTCATCTGGACGGGCAACATCCTCGCCTCAACGGGCGAGCGCATCTACTCCGGCCTCATCTAGAGGTTTGGAGCGCTCAACTTCGTCAGTGACAATGCGGGCTGATTCGTGCGGTAACCCATCATACCACTGCATGTGTAGTATACTATAGTCGTTGATATGACATTCACAGAACACCGTTCCGTAAATATCACATCCCTCAGAGTGGTACAACAGAAACATTGCGGGTCCATATTAAAAACATACACACGGTATTATTATTACAATACCGGAAGTTCAAGACTTCCAAAAGATTCAACTTACAAACCAAAATATAAGTGTTTCAGCGGAAGTTTCAAATTTAAAACTTAAACTCCAAATTCAGCTGAGCAACTTATTGCTATATATTGTTCATGATGCTCGGCTCAAGTGGCTACTAGAACTATAGTAATTATTCGGATTCTTGGAATTCTCCTCCGTAGACGATGTCGTAGTCCTCCCCTTCTACGGCTCCATATAGGTTGGGCTCTTCATAGAAGACCTCATGTTGACTCTCAGATGCATACATTGGAGTATCTTCGGGATTCTCAGAGTCTAAGCAAGGATTCAAAGGAAAGGATGAGTAACATCGTTACTGAGAAAATTCATTATATGCAATGTAGGCAGTTTGATGCTATATCTACCACCTCGGACTATCAGTCTTTGGCACTATGCAATTTTCATAAATCTTTCTTCAAAGGTTGATTTTATTATAAAAATCTATGACCATCAACCTTCACAGGTTGTCCAGAACTTTCATGGAGTTCCTTTCCTGCCGCGTTCGTAGCTCCTTCCCGGAACAGGGAGTAACAAGTTACAATTCTTACACTCTGCAGAGGTGTGTTACTTTTCCCATGAAAGATCAACACCTTGTTGCACAACCAGGTGTACTTTCCCGTCCACAATTCCATGATGTGGGGCCCAGTAGTTGGTCCAAGCCAATCACTGCCCTCTCCGCGACCTCATATGTCTGCACGATCCTTCGGGGATGGCTCACCTTCGTCAATCGCCCTTTCGGGCAGGCTAAAACCCTGATGAGTTCCCGAAGACTCTATGACCTAGTGATGCCCGGAATAGTACCATTTACATGGACTATTTCCCTAAACACCATTCATAGATAATATAGACACCAAAAGTGTGGGGCGTATGGGTGCCCACCCATATGTTGGATCCGCACAAGGAATCACAACGTCACGTTAAGGTCGTCTTGCCTCCATACAAGAGGAAAAGGATACAACTGACTTCTCCGTCCCATTTCAAATCTCATGGTTAACGCGTAATATACGATGCTAGAACACTTATGTTATGGGTTATTAATCCCTAATTGATTATCATTAATGCAATTATAACCCTAAGTTCTATTGCTCCATCATATCATCACTTAGGATGATATCTAAGATTTAGTATCTTGAGAAAATATTGTTTTCTTTTTTTCTATAATATAGATGATAACACACAATTCACAAATACTTTGATAAAGACTCTTCAAAGGACATGAGCAAGTGATGAACTTGCCTTTTGATTGCAATGTAGTGAAGTCTGATGCTTGCACTGGACCTTGAGCTTCTATGTCTACAAAAACATCATTATTGCCCGGTAAGGACAATATTTAAAGAAGCAAAATGATTATGCAAAAGTAATGTAATGCATTATTTAACTTTATATATAACCTCCCCCATTATTTAAATTATAGAGAAATCCTTTTTAATTAATTAAGAATTTATAAATATTTTTTTAATATTTATAGAATATTGTATTTACTTATTTTATTTCCTTTTATTTGAATTATTGATTTAATAATTCCTTTAAGAATTATCATTTGAATACCAAAAATGGTTATTAAATATTTGTTTAGTATTTTTCTAAAATACTACAATATGAATATATAATGAAAGTGATTTTTATTTATTTTATCATCTTTCAATAATTTTGTAAAATTCTATAAGGAATATTTAAATTACAGAATTCTTAATAAAATTTATATGTCTAAAATTTTATTTCTTAATTGATTTGGATAGTTTGGATTATTATGAATCCAAATATATTTTATTTATAATTTTTGGACTTTTATTTTACTTTCTAGAATTTATTTAAGTTGAGGGGCATTTTGGTATTTTTCCAATTATTAAAACAGGCTCTAAATGATTTGGGCTGGCTATTTGGTTTTATTGGGCCCTTGTGGCCCAGTAGGGCAAAGGCAAAACAACACCCCGAAGGGTATTGGCCCATTCCAGCCCATCACTCTCTGTCTCTCTCTCTCTCGAGCTCACCTCTTTCCTTCTCCTCCCACGACCCCGTGGTCAGCGGTGTCACCGCCGGCGATTCACACTGCCGTGGACCTCCCTAGAAGCCACCATGGTGCAGGATGAGGTTGTCGGCCCCGTTCGTCCTTCATGTCCAGTTGGATTTGGACCTGGAGCCCTCCTGCGGCCAGATCGATGTCATGCCGAACCCTAGGGTTTGGGTTTGGCGTTGGTGCTGACGCCGCCACTGTTGTCGTGTTCCGTGGGGATGCTCCTCGCCCCCAGGCGTGGATATGGTCGTTGCCATGGCGTTGTGCGGGTTGCAGCGCCCCCTTGGGGGTGCTCCCCATGCCGCCATGTTCGTCGGCCTTCTCTACTTCCTCTTCTAATCTACATCGAGGACTTTTGGTAAGTGGTTCCCCCCCCCCCCTCTCATGCTCTCTGTGCTAGGCCATTTATGCTAGATGTTGGTACTGGCCTTCCTGGTTACTGTCTTGTCCTGATTAAGATGATTGGTTCTGCTTAGGGTTCAAATCCTTCTGTTGATTAAATATTTGATGAATTGGATCATGTGTTGATGATCCTTGAACCTGTTAAGTGGTGACTTGCTATCGATTACTACTGATGGTTAGCTGTGTGATGCTAGTGGTTTGTTAGATGATTCTATGGATTAATTTTTATATGATTAAGATGGTAAAGTTGCTCTAGAAACAATTCTTGGTAAATCTAGTGGTTTAATATCTCACCACTATCATTACTTGGTTGATGACAGTGAGTGTTGTGTGATGAAGTCACTGTCTTAGTACTATTGACTTAAGAATTCATATATAGCTTGAGAACAAAATGGTTTTCTTTAGTGAAGATATATATATGAATATCCTGGTTATGATTCCTGTGATTAAGAACAGGAAAATGATTTATAGTTGGTTGGTTGTAGCTGTCAAGATTGGATACTTAACCTTCTTAGTTTAGAACTGTTCTTGTGACACCATCCTTGTATGGCACACAAGATTAGATTCTATAACTTGGTTTGGTCTTGTTCAAGCTTAAAATTGACTTGGCATTATATATAAGTGGAATTATCTTTCCTTGCATCCCTACAAACAAATGATGTTGTTCTGAGGTTTAGGGATTTAGACCTCTATCTTGTTGATTCACATGGATTGGTTCTAGTAGTGATACCAGTTACTGTTTCTTGAATCAAAGTTGGGGAAAGATGCTTGTAAGCTTGATAAGTTATATAGATCCATAAGATTAAATCCTAAGGTGCTACTCCTATTGAAGAGATGTTCCTAGAGGTTTAGTTCTTGGCTATATTCATTCTTGAATTGAAATATAGCTTGATAGCTTAGATTAATGATGTTGTCCTGAGATCTAAGTTGGATCTTTATAGTTTCCTGGTTGCTTTTAGTATTTAAAACTTCAGTGATGGATTCACCCCATTTGGGTGTTTTCTGAGAATTTGAGTAAAAGAAAAATCATGTATGCTTGTCTAATCTTAGACAGATAGATCATGTGATGATCTATTTACTCACCACTGTCACTTGATGTTGGGGTTTCCTGTGGTTGATCTTTTGCTAACATGATCTAATGCTCTCCTGGTATTTATAGCTCCTGGCTTATCCTTGATCTAGCCCTTCATCTCCTGGTCCTGATGGCTTGATCTTGGTCTTCCTATCCACCTGATCCACCCCTCCTTATGTCACCATTTTGGTGGTGTGATCCAAGATTTTGATTGGTGTGATTTAGCTTGGCTTTGGCCGGGTTTAGCTGCTGGCTGTTGTTCTTGGTGTGTATGAACAAGAAAGTGATGTGGGACTGGCTTCCCACGGCTGTGTGGATGGTTTTGTTTGATTGTGATGTTGTTGTGGTGCTGACAGCACACACCATGCAGTTTGGTGTGTGTGCTGCTTGTGTGCCTGCTGCACAAGTTATGGATATGTTCTGAATTTGCGAGTTACTTTTATCAAGTTACCTTAAAATATTAATCAATGATGAACCTTGATCAGTGCACTTCACTGTCAAGTCTAAGAGTAATATCCTTTTAACCTTAATTTTCTTTCTTTTGTTTATGTTTATTTTGCAGGTACCAGATTTGAAGATCAAGACTTTAGTTTAGGTTTTCCTTTCTCTGTAGAATAGTCACTTGTAATATCTCTTTGATTCAATTGTAATCTTTAATTTATTCTTTTGTACTTTTTATTTTTATTCTTTTGTAATGAAGATTGTACCATTATTCAATAAAGGAATATTATTTTTCTATTCAATTACTATTGTACAAATTGTTACTTATTTACATAAGTTACCTTGGTGTAACTTATTTATGGAATAAATAAATATTCATTTAATTGATTATGTTATTTATTTAAAGTTTGAGTACTAATTATCTTCTCTTGATTAAAATATAATACTCAAATATAACTTTGAAATCTTTTAAACTATAAATTCAACACTCAAGTTTAAATTCAAATTTCATTTCCCAAAACACATAAATCCACAAAGATCATATCAAAGTCTGTAACAATCATCCTTCAAGACTATACCTAATCTCAAAGTATGAAAAAAACCTTGATCACTTTAGGTTTTTATTTGGCGAAAAATTGACCCACATTTTCACAGATGAATGCATGCAATATCTCAAATTCCTAAATCTACCCTTCGTTGGTTCCTAAATCCTGGGATGTTACAGACTTCCCCCCTTAAATTAAACTTCGTCCCGAAGTTTGTTGAGGTGTACCTGAATAGTTCTGGATAGGCTTTTCTTAAATCCTCTTCTTTCTCCCAAGTGGCTTCCCTTTCAGGATGATGTTCTCACTGTACTTTGCAGTACTTGATTGCTCTATTCCTCAACCTTTTCCAGTTTTCTTCCAAAATTTTACAGGGATTTTCAACATAGGTCAAGTCTGCTTGTAGTTCTATCTCTTGATGTGTGATTGCATCATCTAGAACTTTCAAACATTTACGAAGTTGTGACACATGGAAAACATTATGCACTTGAGCCAATCTTGATGGTAACTCTAAAGCATAAGCTATAGTCCTGTTCTGACTCAATATCTTGAATGGTCTGATGTATCTTGGACTCAATTTTCCTTTAACTCTGAACCTTTTCACCTCTTTCATTGGACTTACTTTCAAAAATACCATATCTCCTACTTCTGGATGCCATGATCTTCGACTTTGATCAACGTAACTTTTCTGCCTACTTTGAGCTATTTTCAGTCTATCCCAGATCTTATCAATGATATCTTGTCTTTCCTTGATATAGTCTGGTGCGAACTCCTTTCTGCTTCCAGACTCATACCAACATATTGGTGATCTACACTTTCTTCCATACAGAACCTGATATGGAGCTACCTTCAGACTACTCTGATAGCTATTATTATAAGAAAATTCTTCCAATGGTAGATAATCTTCCCATGTACCTCCAAAATCAAATACACAAGCTCTTAACATATCTTCTAGTATCTGTAACATCCCGATTTTTACTAGTCGATTTTTTTAACCAAGAGATGTTGCAACGAGATTAAATAAATATAAATATTTTGTTTGGAGTTGTTAAATATTATTTCCAAATGTTTTGAAATTAATTTGACATATAAAAAAAGAGAATATTTTCTCACAATACTTCTTCTATTTTTTTTATTTTTTTGAATCTTGTTTTGATTTGCCTAACTTCTTTTTAATTTGATTCTTTCAGAACTTTTCATTTTCAAACTTAGTCCTACTATGTTTGCGCACATGAACGTGCATGCATGTCCCATGCATGAATACACCAACATGTCGTGTCTTTTATATATTTTTTTCTTCTGTACGTATAGTATTCTCTTTCTCACCTCGGATAGTATTCAGCTAGCTAGTTCCATAGCGCTACCGATCAGCCCTGCCGATCGACTTGCAGCGCACACACACCTAGGATGTACACATAGCTAAGCGTGTGCGCGCAGAACTCAATCAGTCGAAGCGTTACCTTCTTCTTCGTCTCCCGGACGAGTCAGCCAAACAGAAACGCCATATTATATAGACATCAACGCCATAATTCAGACTAGAAACGGTTGCCATCCCCGTCCTAATATTAAGCTCCATATACAACACCCTCTGCACCCTCTTGCCATTCTATATCACCACGGAAGCTCTGGGATCATATCTCACCTTTATCTTATAAAGAACCGCTGAACCGTCTCTAGAAACCGTCCGTGTTTCCGGCAGCTCCGGCCGCGAGGGACTCGACGGCGGCAGCCACGAGGGACTCGACGGCTGGTCTACGGAATTGACGCACGAGTTGCCGATCGTCCACCACGTACGATACCATAAGTTCATCTCAGTTCATCATCTTCGCCGGAAATTTACGCCACACTCGGTGAGCTTCGGCACAAATCCTTGCACCCACCTCCTATCGGCACATATGCCTATCTCCTAGACATGTTTTCCCGCCGTAGTTTTATAGTTTACAGCGGTGCCGATGAACCAAATGCCGTCCGATGGCATGAACGGATTAGACCATCACGTACACGTCGGTTGATCTTGGTTCCAACTTAGAAAATGTGACAAATGCGTCTAGGAACCCAGGCAAGGCTTTAGATTGAGAATACTAAGTACGGTTAGTCAAATTATTTTGATACTTATTCATGTTCGTGTCTTGCATCTAGAAATTGGATTGCATAGAAATTGTGCACTGCTCATTCTACTGCTAGCTTGTGTACTGTTTGTACTACTGTTAGTTATTTAGGTCTTTGAATTTTGCTTAGTCTGTTTACGTGCGTCACTTGGAACTATACTTGGAGTTAGTTGGTAGATTGCTAGTGTACTGCTGCTAGTTAGTAGTATCCAGATATGACTAGTAATCATGGTACATACGATTGACTATACATGGTTAGCTTAAATTTTATGGATAGACTAATTTAACATGTATTAGTGTTGCTACTGTTGAAATTAGTTGACTATGCTAGAAGAGTCTCTCATATGGTTATTATACTTTATTTATCCTTGTCTTGCCGATCGTGATTATAAGTGGAGTAAGTATATTGCTTACCTTGTTATTGCACGGTAGCTTGTTTTGCTAGATTTGTGCTAGTATATTGTTGCTTTGGTTACGGTAGTTTTGCTAGATGTTCATTGAGGTCATGTTGCTATACCCATAATTCTATCTTAGCTACTGTGTTTATTTTTGCATATGAAGTTACAGTACCATGTCACTTGATTCATATGCACTGTGTATGACTAGTTAGTTTGTAGTACGTGTCGGACATATTTTATTATGCGACGTGAATATTTTAAAGAAACATATTATTTTCTTAACCCTTTTGAAACTTGTTGAGCTCGCTGAGCTAGCCGTTTTTGCTTCCTCTACTCTATTCTACTCTGGGTTAAACTTACCGTCTAAACACTGGCGCGGGCGAGAGCTGGATCAAAGGAAAAAGCGATTGGCTGCCCTTCACTAGTTGGAGGGGGCAATCCGTCGTCCGTGCCGCATGAGGTCCTAATAAGTGTTGGATTTGAAGATTGTGACCAATCGTACAACCACATGCTATAATGGGCACTGGCTTGGTCAAGTAAGTTAGTCAGCCTTAGGTGTTGATGTCGCCGTACCGCTGATGAGGTGTCTGCCTGCGGGGGAACCTTCGGCACAGATGGGGGGACCGGTTTGGGGACATACTCTCAGTTCCGTGCGCCATACCCGGTGGGCATGTCACATCTTTGGGGGTCTAACTAAAAGACCTTGTCACACTCCATCTGCCGGTACACCAATTGGTGTGTATTAAACCAGCGACGGCTGGTGGGAGTCAAGACAGGATTGTGTCGTGTGGGAAAAATGTACAACCTCTGCAGAGTTTAAACTATTCGAATAGCCGTGTCCATGGTTATGGACGACACATGAATCTTTTTGACATACGAGAACCTGTCTTGCTACTTCCCTCTTTGCCCCTATCCTTATCCCGGAATCTGTGAACTGTGTGAGTTGTCGTGGACAATCACACTATTGAGAAATACCACATTGATGATAAACTTGTTTTTGTCAAAAACTGCTTTCATCAAAACTACTACCATATTGCAAATAAAATTGGCTTTATGCAAAAGAACCATATAACCTCCACATAAAGCCACATGTAGATATTATAGGTTTTGCATAAGGGGTATGTTGAGTACGTCATGTACTCATGGAAATACTTTTGCTGATACTTCAGAGTACTATGGAGAAGGAGAAGACTATGATTACTACGATGACGCTGATGAGTGAGGCCTCGTGGACTACATCGACTGCCTGTGGCTGAGATGGAGTCGCTACGCATTTTATATTTCCGCTGTGTTTCTGGATGTAATAAATGTCACTAGACATTTTACTATGTTGTTATTCAGAATTTGTAATAAATTACTATTTTGTACATCTGCAATGATATACATTTCGCTGTGTCGTCAACGTTGATCTTGGGATTGACGAATAAACACAGGGGGGTCTGGAAGTTAAGTTCCGGTCCTCATAGAAGTGGTATCAGAGCCGACGTCGACCTAGTCACGTGGCCTTAGATAAAATGAAAAGTCTTTAGTATGCGTATATTAACAAAACATATGTTACAAAATAATAGGATTCCTTATTGTTGCTTGTCTATTCATTTAGATTTTACAAAATTTTGTTACTGATATTCTTCTCCTATTCAAATGTGTGTAGATGGCCGTACCTGTGACCCGCCGGATCGAGGAGTTTGGGAACCTTGGTCGAGAGTTTCGTGACATGCTAACGAGGTTGGGTTATGACCGTGACCCTGAAGCGACTGGATACACCTTCCGGAATGTCTGGGACGAGGAGACTATGAGGGTTACCTTGGTGGTATTCCCGAACCTATCACCGCGTGGAAGACGCGCAGGAACAAGAGGACACCAATTCACTGCTGATGGAGAGCACTTTGTGGAAGCCACCATCCATACCATTCACCAGGCAATGCAGAGGATGGCCGGTATATACCAATATGAGTTACGGAACACACAGTTCCGTTACTTTGCCTACCGAGATGAGAGAGGTGCGCTCCGTCAGAACATGAGGTACCAGAATGAGGATGATCCCACACTCACTCGGATGGCCTCACTCAACTTCGGACTAGAGAATCGCTTGGTCGCAGTCACCGGTATGCTGGAGGATGCACGCCACCTTATCCATCACTATCAGGATCGAGCACAGACTTTGGAGGAGAGATTGGTGGAAACTAACACAACCTTAGCTGTCGTCAATGCTGCACGTGAAGCTGCTGAAGCTACTGCTGAAGATGCCATCGCCACAGTGCATATGGCCGAGATCGCTACTGCTGAAGATGCCATCGACAGGGACTGGAGCTACCGCAACCTGAACCCAATGCACAGCGTCGCATGACATTTTACGACAATGCGCGTGGCATCCGGTACCATGCACGTATGCGGGTCACAAGGAAGAAGAAATGTCAGCGTGCAGCGAGGCGTCGTCTTTCTCTCCAGGCCATTGCACCAATGCTCGCACTTTCGACGCCATCACCAGTACAACAGGAGCATGTTGATCAGTCTCAGGGGGAAGAAACAAAGCCTGAAGAAAGGATTCCAGCAACCTCGGATGAAGCAGAGTATAACTTGGCACCTGGTCAGCCGAATGTAGGATCGCATGGGTACCTGGACGAGTAGACTACACTGAACCATGAGAGAGACTTTATTTAATAATATCTGAGACAGACTTTATTTAATAATATCTGAGACGTTAGTTATTTTAAATAATTGCATGTGTGTCTAGTAGACTATACCGATCTATATGTGGTATAGCTACTACTCTGTCTTGAACCATTTTATGTGTGAGATTTTAAGACAAATTTGGTTCTCGTTTGGATTTATTTGATGTTCTAATTGTTTGTCCGTTCAAGTTTGGTTTTGGGGTAGTTTATTTCCCTCTTGTCTATTCTAATCTTGAGCGACAACAGGATGAACGCCAACCGAGGTCGTGGTCGCGGTGGACGCGGACGTGGACGCAGTCGCGGACCGGCGTTCGAGGAGAACTTTGCTGAGGGTGAAGTCCATGACACTGATACCGATACTGAGGATGAGGGACAGCAGCCACCACCACCACCGCCGCCAGTCAACATGGAACAAATAATGTTGATGCAAACACAGTTACTGCAGCAGATGGCCGCCAACATGGCGAATCAGAACCAAAAATCAAAACCCGAATCAGAATCAAGGTCATCATCCTCCATCACAGTCCAAGATAGCAGAGTTCATGAGGACAAAGCCACCTACTTTCGCAGGATCAGCGGATCCTATAGAAGCTGATGATTGGCTGAAGGACATTCGCAGGAAGCTCAATTTGGTCAATGTTGATGCACAAGACCGTGTGAAGTTTGTGGCGCACCAACTCCAGGGTGTAGCTGTAGATTGGTGGGAGAGTTTTTATGATGCACATGATGATGCTGAGGCAATCACCTGGAATGAATTTTCAGAAGATTTTCACACTACACACATTCCTGCTGGTCTCATGGAGCTGAAGAGGGATGAATTTCGAGCTCTTGTCCAAGGAAAGATGTTAGTCTCTGAGTATTGGGACCGTTTTACTCAGTTATCACGCTATGGGAAAGCAGATATTCCTACTGAGGCAGACAAGACTGCTAGATTCCTGAGGGGTTTGAACCCAGGTCTGAAGGATAGATTGGTATCCCATGATTTTCCAAATTTCCAGAGCCTGGTAAACAAGGCTATCCTGCAAGAGAACTCAAATAGAGAATTAGAGGAACACCGAAAGCGCAAAGCACCACAGGGTCAGCATGGAGCTGGAAGCTCACGCCAGAAGAATAATAACCACTCTGGTTATCGTGGGGCAGCTGCCAAGTCAGCAAAGCCTAGTCATAACTTTCAGCACAATTCCTACCGTACTCCGAGAGATGAAGTTGGAGGAACCCATGCCAACACTGCTGGAAAGGCGTGCTACAACTGTGGCGTAGAGGGACACTTTTCTGCTGCATGCCCAAACAAGAACACCGGGCCGACACCAGTGAAGTTCAATTTGGGGTCTGCTGCCAAGACACCAACAGTGGGACGTGGGCGAGGCATACTGCCTACACCAGGAGGCGCATCTAATGCCTCAGGACAGCCGGGTCGTGGTCAAGTCAACCATATCACGGCTGAACAAGACAATGAAGCCTCAGATGTTGTTCTTGGTATGTTCCCAATCAACTCATGTTATGGTTCAGTACTTTTTGATTCTGGAGCTTCTCATTCATTTGTTTCCAAGCAATTTGCTGAAAAACACCATTTGAAAACTGAGGGTATGGGTCAGTCAATGGCAGTATAATCACCTGGGGGAATCCTTATGTCAGGTTTGAAATGCCCTAAAGTGATCATAACGATCGAGGGAATAGAGTTTCTAGCAAATCTCATAGTGATAGACTCTAAAGGTTTAGATGTCATTCTTGGCATGAATTGGTTAGGGAAACACAAAGCTATGATAGATTGTGGCCTTAGGGCCGTATCATTAACCACTACTGAAGGAATTGTGGTGAATTACAAGCCCGAGATAACATCAGAAACCGCAGTAAATAGTTTGTTGAACAGCTTGAAGGAGATGGTTGTGTCAGATGTTAGGGTGGTTAAGGAATACCCAGTTGTTTTTCCAGAGGAGTTGCCAAGTCTTCCACCAGATCGTGAGATAGAGTTTGCCATTGAGTTAGTGCCAGGCACTGCCCCTATTGCAAAGAGACCATATAGAATGTCAGCAAATGAGCTAGCTGAAATGAAGAAGCAAATCCAGGAACTTATCGAGAAGGGATACATTAGACCGAGCACCTCACCTTGGGGAGCACTGGTGTTGTTTGTAAAGAAGAAGGATGGTTCCATGCGTATGTGCATGGACTACCGTGCTCTGAATGAAGTAACCATAAAAAACAAATACCCTTTGCCGAGAATAGATGATTTGTTTGATCAGTTGAAAGGAGCTTCTGTTTTCTCAAAGATAGATCTCAGGTCAGGATACCATCAGTTAAAGATTCGACCACAAGATATACCCAAAACAGCGTTTGTCACTTGTTATGGCCTGTATGAGTTTCTAGTGATGTCATTTGGACTCACGAATGCACCACCTTACTTCATGAATCTCATGAATAAAGTTTTCATGGATTGCTTGGATAAGTTCGTCGTGGTATTCATTGATGATGTGTTGATCTACTCCCGTGATGAGGAAGAGCACGAGAAACATCTACGGGTTGTTCTAGAAAGGCTTAGAGAACATCAACTCTATGCCAAGTTTAGCAAGTGCGAGTTTTGGTTGAAACAGGTTGATTTTCTTGGTCATGTCATTTCAGCCGAAGGGGTAGCAGTGGATCCAGCTAAAGTGGAAGCAGTACTTAGCTGGAAGCAACCGAAGAATGTGGCAGAGATACGCAGCTTCCTCGGACTTGCGGGATATAACCGTCGCTTTATACCAGATTTTTCAAGAATCGCAAGACCAATGACACTGTTGATCAAGAAGGAGAACAAATTTGAATGGACACCAGCGTGTGAGACCAGTTTTCAAGAACTCAAGAGGAGACTGACTTCTACCCCAGTGCTAATTTTGCCAGATATTCGGAAGGATTTTGAAGTTTATTGTGATGCTTCCAAACTGGGTTTGGGTTGTGTTCTCATGCAACAAGGCAAGGTCGTAGCTTATGCATCGAGACAACTACGTCCACATGAAGTGAACTATCCCACACATGATTTGGAATTGGCTGCCGCAGTACATTCTTTGAAGATCTGGAGACACTATCTTATTGGTAATCGATGTGAGATATATACAAGTCATAAGAGCCTGTAAATATATTTTCACCCAACCAGATTTGAATCTTAGACAAAGAAGATGGCTGGAATTAATTAAGGACTACAACATTGGAGTTAATTATCACCCTGGTAAAGCCAATGTCGTAGCTAATGCATTGAGCAGAAAGGTTTACTGCAATAATCTTATGATTCAGGAAGATCAACCAGAACTGCATGAGGAATTCAGGAAATTAAACTTGAACATGAGTCTTGCTGAGAAGGAAGATATGTTAGAAGTCAAGTTTACTCTAGAGGATCAAGTAAGAGAAGCTCAGAAGAACGATAAGGGAATCGAAGAGATTCGATCAAAGATCAAGTTAGGAGAAGCACCTGACTATAAGGAAGATGAAAATGGAAATATTTGGTTCCTAGATCGTTTATTGGTGCCAGACCAAAAGGAACTCAAGGATTTAATCATGAAGGAGGCACATGGGTCATCATACTCCATACATCCGGGAAGTACGAAGATGTATCATGATATTCATGACAGTTTTTGGTGGTCTAGCATGAAACATGAAATTGCAGATTATGTATCTCGATGTGATGTATGTCGAAGAGTCAAGGACAAGCATCAAAAGCCTGCAGGACTACTTCTACCACTTAAAGTTCCTGAGTGGAAATGGGAAGAAATCGGGATGGATTTCATCACAAGGCTTCCGAGGACATCATCAGTATATGACTCTATTTGGGTTATCGTAGATCGATTGACCAAGTCAGCTCACTTTATTCTAGCGAAGACTTCTTATAATGGGGAGAAATTGGCTGAGTTATATATGGCCAGAATTGTTTGCCTACATGGAGTTCTAAAGAAGATTGTCTCTGATCGAGGTACTCAATTCACGTCAAGGTTCTAGAAGAAGATCCATGAAGTCTTAGGCACACAGTTGAATTTTAGTACCGCTTACCATCCACAGACTGATGGACAGACTGAGCGAGTGAACCAAATATTGGAAGACATGCTTCGAGCATGTGCTTTGACATGCAAGCACACTTGGGACAAGAGTCTTCCAAATGTTGAATTCTCTTACAAAAATAGCTTTCAGGCAAGCTTACAAATGTCTCCATTTGAATTCTTGTATGGACGAAAGTGCCGCACCCCACTAAATTGGCATGAAGTGGGAGAAAATCAAGTTTTTGGACCCGACACGCTTGAGGAGACAGATAAGCAAGTAAAGATGATTCAGGAAAGATTGCGGGCTGCCCAATCTAGACAGAAAGTCTAGGCCGGTAGACGTCGTCATGATTTAGCATTTAAGAAGGGGGATGATGTGTACCTGAAGGTATCCCCACTTCGCGGGATGCGACGTTTTGGATTGAAAGGAAAGTTGGCACCCCGATATATTGGACCCTTTACAATCACCGCTAGGCGTGGAGAGGTTGCTTATGAGATGGCGTTACCTGAGAAATTGTCCAAGGTGCACAACGTGTTCCACGTATCTCAACTAAAGAAATGATTTGATAAACCAGAGGAAGAGGCTCGGAAAACTTCTTTAGATGCCATAGAAGTTCAAGATGATTTGACTTATGAGGAATACCTAGTTAAAATTCTCGATGAGCAGTTAAGGACCACTAGAAGAAATGTGATCAAGTTCTGCAAGGTTCAATGGAGTAACCATAGCGAGAAGGAAGCGACATGGGAACGAGAGGATGCCCTTCGTGCGGAGTTTCCGAATCTTTTCTCTTAGGCCGAATCTCGGGGTCGAGATTCCTTATAAGGTGGGTAGAACTGTAACATCCCGATTTTTACTAGTCGATTTTTTTTAACCAAGAGATGTTGCAACGCGATCAAATAAATATAAATATTTTGTTTGGAGTTGTTAAATATTATTTCCAAATGTTTTGAAATTAATTTGACATATAAAAAAAGAGAATATTTTCTCACAATACTTCTTCTATTTTTTTATTTTTTTGAATCTTGTTTTGATTTGCCTAACTTATTTTTAATTTGATTCTTTCAAAACTTTTCATTTTCGAACTTAGTCCTACTATGTTTGCGCACATGAACGTGCATGCATGTCCCATGCATGAATGCACCAACATGCCGTGTCTTTTATATATTTTTTCAGCTAGTTCCATAGCGCTACCGATCAGCCCTGCCGATCGACTTGCAGCGTACACACACACCTAGGATGTACACAGAGCTAAGCGTATGCGCGCAGAACTCAATCAGTCGAAGCGTTACCTTCTTCTTCGTCTCCCGGATGAGTCAGCCAAACAGAAACGCCACAGACATCAACGCCATAATTCAGACTAGAAACGGTTGCCATCCCCGTTCTAATATTAAGCTCCATATACAACGCCCTCTGCACCCTCTTGCCATTCTATACCACCATGGAAGCTCTGGGATCATATCTCACCTTTATCTTAGAGAGAACCGCTGAACCGTCTCTAGACGCCGCCCGTGTTTCCGGCAGCTCCGGCCACGAGGGACTCGACGGCGGCAGCCACTAGGGCCACGAGGAGGAGGAGATCGAGCTGGTCTACGGAATTGACGCACGAGTTGCCGATCGTCCACCACGTACGACACTACAAGTTCATCTCAGTTCATCATCTTCGCCGGAAATTTACGCCACACTCGGTGAGCTTCGGCACAAATCCTTGCACCCACCTCCTATCGGCACATATGCCTACCTCCTAGACATGTTTTCCCTCCGTAGTTTTATAGTTTACAGCGGTGCCGGTGAACCGAATGTCGTCCGAGGGCATGAACGGATTAGACCACCACGTACACGTCGGTTGATCTTGGTTGCAACTTAGAAAATGTGACAAATGCGTCTAGGAACCCAGCCAAGGCTTTAGATTGAGAATACTACGTACGGTTTGTCAAATTATTTTGATACTTATTCATGTTCGTGTCTTGTATCTAGAAATTGGATTGCATAGAAATTGTGCACCGCTCTTTGTACTGCTAGGTTAGAAATTGTGTACTGTTTGTACTACTGTTAGTTATTTAGGTCTTTAAATTTTGCTTAGTCTGGTTTACGTGCGTCACTTGAAACTATACTTGGAGTTAGTTGGTAGATTGCTAGTGTACTGCTGCTAGTTAGTAGTATCCAGATATGACTAGTAATCATGGTACATACGATTGACTATACATGGTTAGCTTAAATTTTATGGATAGACTAATTTAACATGTATTAGTGTTGCTACTGTTGAAATTAGTTGACTATGCTAGAAGAGTCTCTCGTATGGTTATTATACTTTATTTATCCTTGTCTTGCCGATCATGCTTATAAGTGGAGTAAGTATATTGCTTACCTTCTTATTGCACGGTAGCTTGTTTTGCTAGATTTGTGCTAGTATATTGTTGTTTTGGTTACGGTAGTTTTGCTAGATGTTCATTGGGGTCATGTTGCTATACCCATAATTCTATCTTAGCTACTGTGTTTAGTTTTGCATATGAAGTTACAGTAGCATGTCGCTTGATTCATATGCACTGTGTATGACTAGTTAGTTTGTAGTACGTGTATGACATATTTTATTTATGCGACGTGAATATTTTAAAGAAACATATTATTTTCTTAACTTATTTTATTAATTAATAACGGTAGACCGACGCTTATTATACCGAACCGTCCAAACCTCGCAAGCCTATTTGGGTCTTTGTATTTGGATCTTTATATTGGATCTTATTTGTGGTTATTTGAAATGTGTATTGATCGGTGGTTCATCGTTATGACGCGTAGGGAGTGACGGGTTCGAGCCGGATCAAGATTTCGGGGAAGAACACTTTCACGACAACGAAGGGATGCCCCTTACCATGTCTTCTCCCAGCTTTATAAAGTGCATTATATTTTATTGTTTTACAAATATATGCTATTTTGGTTACACACATACCTTGATACACCTGTCGCCATACAATACCCTGAGTAGATACTGTATAGTAGTCTTATTAGAGTAGAATTGCTTAGCTATGCTTAATAATAAGTAGGATCCTTGATTCCCCTCTTCGGAGAAATTGGGTGACCCTCGGGTCACATACACCCCTTTTGAAACTTGTTGAGCTCGCTGAGCTAGCCGTTGTTGCTTCCTCTACTCTATTCTACTCTGGGTGAAACTTACCGTCTAAACACTGGCGCGGGCGATAGCTGGATCAAAGGAAGGAGCGATTGGCTGCCCTTCACTAGTTGGAGGGGGAAATCCATCGTCCGTGCCGCATGAGGTCCTAATAAGTCTTGGATTTGAAGATTGTGACCAACCGTACAACCGCATGCTATAATGGGCACTGGCTTGGTCAAGTAAGTTAGTCAGCCTTAGGTGTTGATGTCGCCGTACCGCTGATGAGGTGTCTGCCTGCGGGGGAACCTTCGGCACAGATGGGGGGACCGGTTTGGGGACATACTCTCAGTTCCGTGCGCCATACCCGGTGGGCATGTCACATCTTTGGGGGTCTAACTAAAAGACATTTTCACAATCCATCTGCCGGTACACCAATTGGTGTGTATTAAACCAGCGACGGCTGGTGGGCGTGAAGACGGGATTGTGTCGTGTGGGAAAAGTGTACAACCTCTGCAGAGTTTAAACTATTCGAATAGCCGTGTCCACGGTTATGGACGACACATGAATCTTTCTTGACATACGGGAACCTGTCTTGCTACTTTACTCTTTGCCCCCATCCTTATCCCGGAATCTGTGAACTGTGTGAGTTGTCGTGGACAATCACACTATTGAGAAATACCACATTGATGATAAACTTGTTTTTGTCAAAAACTGCTTTCATCAAAACTATTACCATATTGCAAATAAAATTGGCTTTATGCAAAAGAACCATATAACCTCCACATAAAGCCACATGTAGATATTATAGGTTTTGCATAAGGGGTATGTTGAGTACGTCATGTACTCATGGCAATACTTTTGTTGATACTTCAGAGTACTATGGAGAAGGAGAAGACTATGATTACTACGATGACGCTGATGAGTGAGGCACCGTGGACTACATCGACTGCCTGTGGCTGAGATGGAGTCGCTACGCATTTTATATTTCCTCTGTGTTTCTGGATGTAATAAATGTCACTAGACATTTTAATATGTTGTTATTCAGAATTTGTAATAAATTACTATTTTGTACGTCTGCAATGATATACATTTCGCCGTGTCTTCAATGTTGATCTTGGGATTGACGAATAAACACAAGGGGGTCTGGAAGTTAAGTTCCGGTCCTCATAGTATCTGATTTGTTCTTTCAGTTTGACCTCTTGTCTCAGGATGATAGGTTGTGCTAAAATCTAACTTTGAACCAAGTGCTTCATGTAATTGCTTCCAAAATGCCGAAGTAAACACTGATCCCCTATCAGTTACGATCTTTTTGGGAACTCCATGCTTACTTACTATCTCTTTGATGTAAACTTCTACTAACTTCTCGGCATTATCTTTCTGATTTACCGGAATAAAATGTGCACTTTTAGTGAGTTTGTCCACAATTACCCATATCGTATCCTTCCGTTTAGGTGTCATGGGAAATCCTGTGATGAAGTCCGTACCTATTTCTTCCCACTCCCATTCGGGAGTTTCCAAGGGTTTTGAGAAGATGTTGATGATTCAAACACTCTCTCCTCAGGATCTTCTTCTTCATCCTGATTATCTATCGACATGGCATTTCTACTACTGTTACTAGGGTTAATTCTTGCACCCATCCAGCTAGATTGTCCAACATTTCTGTCAGAACCATCAGTGGACATCTGGTGTTCCTAAGATCCTTCATATGATCCCCTTCTCCAACCATCAGAATTCTCAATAGGAAGTTCTGAATCAGAACCATCCTCTGAACCCTGTGGTACTGCATACCTCGTATCCATAGTAGGATCATGTATAGGTTCAGGACTTGGTGAATAAGGATATGGTATAAAAGATTCAGGATCTATAGGTATATCCTTAAAGATAGGTGTTGCACTACTACTTGCTTCATTTTCCAACTGGATTGCTAACTTCTTCCTCCTTTCCGGATCAGTTAGATCCTCTAACATGTCATTTTTATCTTCGACAATCACTTGATGTGTCTTATAAAAATACGCAATGAGTGTTCAGTATCTATCCATAAACTTGGAAGCTAACTTAGGATGCTCCTTAACCAAAGTAAGATGATCCGGTATAGGCTCCGAGTCTATAGAATCATGGGGTATCACAGAAAATGTGCTACCTTCTAACTCCTTGGCTTTATGCTCCCGGATATTGGCTATTGCCTCCACAACAGCAACATGATATGCTGCTAAGTGACTCCTACCTTCACCTATAGGTAGATCGTGATATAATACAAGCTCCTCTAGAAGTTGGATACTCACACGATACTTAGATAACATTCGGCCATCATGGTAGGTTATAGTGTTCACTGGAATTCTAGTTGGACAACTAAAAATCTTTAGCAGTTGACGAAGTTGGTCTGTGAATGATCCTTGATAATCATCACGATTCTCTTCTTTCCTTACCAAAGTCTGTTTTGGAAACTTTGGTGCCATAACTCTGGATATCAGGAAAATAATTTTTATTAGTAACCAATAATATCTTGCATCATAACAAATAACTATCACACTAAAACATATAACGGAATATTCTCATTTGAATACCCATTATATTTCTTTTAGAGAATCCTTTATTGTTGCTACACTCTCCTACAGGTTATACCCTTACTAGGTTTCCAACCTAAGGTCAAAGAAATTTGCTCTGATACCAACTATGGTGACCCAGCATACCACTGCATGTGATAATCGTTGACATGACATTCACAGAACACCGTTCCGTAAATATCACATCCCTTAGAGTGGTACAACAGAAACATTGCGGGTCCATATTACAAACATACACACGTTATTATTATTACAATACCGAAAGTTCAAGACTTCCAAAAGATTCAACTTACAAACCAAAATATAAGTGTTTCAGCGGAAGTTTCAAATTTAAAACTTAAACTCCAAATTGATCTCAGCAACTTATTGCTATATATTGTTCATGATGTTCCGCTCAAGTGGCTACTAGAACTATACTAATTATTCAGATTCTTGGAATTATCCTCCATAGACAATGTCGTAGTCCTCCCCTTCTACGGCGCCATATAGGTTGGGCGCTTCATAGAAGACCTCCTCTTGACTCTTAGATGCATACATTGGAGTATCTTCGGGATTCTCAGAGTCTAAGAAAGGATTCAAAGGAAAGGATGAGTAACCGCGTTACTCAGCAAATTCATTATATGCAAGGTAGGAAGTTTGATGCTCTATCTACCACCTCGGACTATCAGTCTTTGGCACTATGCAATTTTTGTAAATCTTTCTTCAAAGGTTGATTTTATTATAAAAATCTATGACAATCAGCCTTCACAGGTTGTCTAGAACTTTCATGGAGTTCCTTTCCTGCCGCGTTCGTAGCTCCTTCCCGGAACAGGGAGTAACAAGTTACAATTCTTACACTCTACAGAGGTGCGTTACTTTTCCCATGAGAGATCAACTCCTTGTTGCACAACCGGGCGTACTTTCCCGTCCACAATTCCATGATGTGGGGCCTAGTAGTTGGTCCAAGCCAATCACTGCCCTCTCTACGACCTCATATGTCTGCACGATCCTCCGGGGCTGGCTCACCTTCGTTAAGCCCCCTTTCGGGCAGGCTAAAACCCTGATGAGTTCTCGAAGACTCTATGACCTAGTGATGGCCGGAATAGTACCATTTACATGGACTATCTCCCTAAACACCATTCATAGACAATCTAGACACCAAAAGTGTGGGGCGTAAGGGTGCCCACCCATATGTTGGATCCACACAAGGAATCACAACGTCACGTTAAGGTCGTCTTGCCTCCATACAAGAGGAAAAGGATACAACTGACTTCTCTGTCCCATTCCAAATCTCATGGTTAACGCATAATATACGGTGCTAGAATCACTGATGTCATGGGTTATTAATCCCTAATTATTTATCATTAATGCAATTAGAACCCTAAGTTCTATTGCTCCATCATATCATCACTTAGGATGATATCTAAGATTTAGTATCTTGAGAAAATATTGTTTTCTTTTTTCTCTAATATAGATGATAACACACAATTCGCAAATACTTTGATAAAGATTCTTCAAAGGACATGAGCAAGTGATGAACTTGCCTTGTGATTGCAAGTTAGTGAAGTCTGATGCTTGCACTGGACCTTGAGCTTCTATGTCTACAAAAACATCATTATTGCCCGGTAAGGACAATATTTAAAGAAGCAAAATGATTATTCAAAAGTAATGTAATGCATTATTTAACTTTATATGTAACCTCCCCCATTATTTAAATTATAGAGAAATCCTTTTTAATTAATTAAGGATTAATAAATATTTTTTTTAATATTTATAGAATATTGTATTTATTTATTTTATTTCCTTTTATTTGAATTATTGATTTAATAATTCCTTTAAGAATTATCATTTGAATACCAAAAATGGTTATTAAATATTTTATTAGTATTTTTCTGAAATACTAAAATATTAATATATAATGAAAGTGATTTTTATTTATTTTCATCATCTTTCAATAATTTTGTAAAATTCTATAAGGAATATTTAAATTACAGAATTCTTAATAAAATTTATATGTCTAAAATTTTATTTCTTCATTGATTTGGATAGTTTGGATTATTGTGAATCCAAAAATATTTTATTTATAATTTTTGGACTTTTATTTTATTTTCTAGAATTTATTTAAGTTCAGGGGCATTTTGGTCCTTTTCCAATTATTAAAACAGGCTCTAAATGATTTGGGCTGGCTATTTGGTTTTATTGGGCCCTTGTGGCCTAGTAGGGAAAAGGCAAAACAACACCCCGAGGGGTGTTGGCCCATTCCAGCCCATCACCCTCTGTCTCTCTCTCAAGCTCACCTCTCTCCTTCTCCTTCCCCAACCCCGTGGTCAGCGGTGTCACCGCAGGCGATTCACGCCGCTGTGGACCTCCCTGGCCACCGCCGTGGTGCAGGATGAGGTTGTCGGCCCCGCTCTTCCTTCCTGTCTAGTTGGATTTGGACCTGGAGCCCTCCTGCGGCCAGATCGATGCCGTGTCGAACCCTAGGGTTTGGGGTTTGCGTTGGTGCTTACACTGCCACTGCTGTCGTGTTCCGTGGGGATGCTCATCGCCCACAGGCGTGGCTATGGTCACCACCATGGCATTGTGTGGGTTGCAGCGCCCCCTTGGTGGTGCTCCCCATGCCACCATGTTCGTCGGCCTTCTCTGCTTCCTCTTCTAATCTACGCGAGGACTTTTGGTAAGTGGTTTCCCCCCTCTCATGCTCTCTATGCTAGGCCATCTTATGCTAGATGTTGGTACTGGCCTTCCTGGTTATTGTCTTGTCCTTATTAAGATGATTGGTTTTGCATAGGGTTCAAATCCTTCTGTTGATTAAATATTTCATGAATTGGATCATGTGTTGATGATCCTTGAACCTGTTAAGTGGTGACTTGCTGTGGATTACTGTTGATGGTTAGCTGTGTGATGCTGGTGGTTTGTCAGATGATTCTATGGCTTAATTTTTATATGATTCAGATGGTAAAGTTGCTCTACAAACAATTCTTGGTAAATCCACTATTCAAGAAATAGGCCGAATCAGCGATTAATAGGCCGATTAATCGCTACTAGGGACCTAACCGTGTCGATTACCACTAATTGTTTGTGTTAATCGTTTAGCCCGATTAATAGTTCTTACACTCCGATTACTAGGTATATTTCTGATTAACCACTACACTTGGTCAAAAAAGTTGAAAAATTAACACATATCGCACATCCATCCGCTAGCCTGCCCCAATGAAGTAGGTTTTGCGAATCTCTCGCTCGATCCCTGCCTCCAGGAGCTTGATTTCCGCCATCACCAACCAGTTCCTTGTCATTGTTGACCAGTTCCTTGTAGTTGCCGACCAGACCTCAGATACAAGAGCTCGAACGCCTTAAGGATCTCATCCGGGATTTTAAGGCTGCCTTTAAAAGGGTAGATGGTTGAGGTGAAAGAGGATTCATATGTGTTTTAGGTGCTAATTTTTGTAGGTTGCACAGATTAATTACCGACCGATTAAATCAGTGAATCGTCCGAATTCCAATTAGTCGCTACTCCCAAGCCAACCGAGCAGTTAACGATTACCGATTTCCTTACCATTGGGTAAATCTAGTGGTTTAATATCTCACCACTGTCATTACTTGGTTGATGATAGTGAGTGTTGTGTGATGAAGTCACTGTCTTAGTACTGTTGACTTAAGAATTCATATATAGCTTGAGAACAAAATGGTTTTCTATAGTGAAGATATATATATGAATATCCTGGTTATGATTCCTGTGATTAATAACAGGAAAATGATTTATAGTTGGTTGGTTGTAGCTGTGAAGATTGGATACTTAACCTGCTTAGTTTAGAACTGTTCTTGTGACACCATCCTTGTATGGCACACAAGATTAGATTATATAACTTGGTTTGGTCTTGTTCAAGCTTAAAATTGACTTGGCATTATAGATAAGTGGAATTCTCTTTCATTGCATCCCTAGAACCAATGATGTTGGTCTGAGGTTTAGGGATTTAGACCTCTATCTTGTTGATTCACATGGATTGGTTCTGGTAGTGATACCAGTTACTGTTTCTTGAATCAAAGTTGGGGAAAGATGCTTGTAAGCTTGATAACTTATATAGATCCATAAGATTAAATCCTAAGGTGCTACTCCTATTGAAGAGATGTGCCTAGAGGTTTAGTTCTTGGCTATATTCATTCTTGAATTGAAATATAGTTTGATAGCTTAGATCAATGATGTTGTCCTGAGATCTAAGTTGGATCTTTATACTTTCCTGGTTGCTTTTAGTGTTTGAAACTTCAGTGATGGATTCACCCCATTTGGGTGTTTTCCGAGAATTTGAGTAAAAGAAAAATCATGTATGCTTGTCTAATCTTAGACATATAGATCATGTGATGATCTATTTACTCACCACTGTCACTTGATGTTGGGGTTTCCTGTGGTTGATCTTGTGCTAACTTGATCTGATGCTCTCCTAGTATTTCTAGCTCCTGGCTTGTCCTTGATCTAGCCCTTCATCTCCTGGTCCTGATGGCTTGATCTTGGTCTTGCTATCCACCTGATCCACCCCATCCTTATGTCACTATTTTGGTGGTGTGATCCAAGGTTTTGATTGGTGTGATTTAGCTTGGCTTTGGCTGGGTTTAGCTACTAGGTGCTGTTCTTGGTGTGTATGAACAAGAAAGTGATGTGGGGCTGGATTCCCACGGCTGTGTGGATGGTTTTGTTTGATTGTGTTGTTGTTGTGGTGCTGACAGCACACACCATGCAGTTTTCTGTGTGTGTTGCTTGTGTGCCTACTGCACAAGTTGTGGATATGTTCTGAATTTGAGAGTTACTTTTATCAAGTTACCTTTTACTTGGCTGGTGAAACTTGCCCCTCCTTGCTGTTTATTTGACTTATGGCTTAAAATTATGAAAGATATATTCTTTCATATTGGTGAAACTTGCCCCTTTTTAAAAGATTACTCAATGATGAACCTTGATCAGTGCACTTCACTGTCAAGTCTGAGAGTAATATCCTTTTAACCTTAATTTTCTTTATTTTGTTTATGTTTATTTTGTAGGTACCAGATTTGAAGATCAAGACTTTAGTTTAGGTTTTCCTTTCTTTGTTGAATAGTCACTTGTAATATCTCTCTGATTCAATTGTAATCTTTAATTTATTCTTTTGTACTTTTTATTTTTATTCTTTTGTAAGAAAGATTGTACCATTATTCAATAAAGGAATATTATTTTTCTATTCAATTACTATTGTACAAATTGTTACTTATTTACATAAGTTACCTTGGTGTAACTTATTTATGGAATAAATAAATATTCATTTAATTGATTATGTTATTTATTTAAAGTTGGAGTACTAATTATCTTCTCTTGATTAAAGTGTAATACTCAAATATAACTTTGAAATCTTTTAAACTATAAATTCAACACTCAAGTTTAAATTCAAATTTCATTTCCCAAAACACATAAATCCACAAAGATCATATCAAAGTCTGTAACAATCATCCTTCAAGACTATACCGAATCTCAAAGTATGAAAAAAACCTTGATCACTTTAGGTTTCTATTTGGCGAAACATTTACCCACATTTTCACAGATGAATGCATGCAATATCTCAAATTCCTAAATCTACCCTTCGTTGGTTCCTAAATGCTGGGATGTTACACTTCGGGACCAAGCCATTCCCAAGGGCAGTAGCTTCATCATGTCCGGCGAGCACCAAGTCTACGTCGCAGTGCGCGTGGAAAGCGCATACCCAGAGCGTGTCGTCTTGGCGCTGGATCCGCCCGCGGTTCACGTTGCGAGAAAGCTTCACCAGGTTGCTTGTGCTGAGGTAATGATGACTGCACCCAATCCTTCACGCCCCCTAGCGCCTCTAGTAGTCCCAGTGGTGAATGAGGTTGTCGAGAAAGAAGACCCGGATGCCACACCAAGGGTAGGAAGAACTGCGAAGGTACTGCTGGAGAAGCCGGAGAACATAGAAACGAGTAAAAGAGCCAAAGAATTGCAGGAAGAAATAGAAAATTGGCAGAACCAGTAGGACCAACGGCTGACCCGGCGCGAGCACGGGCCAAGTTAGAGGAAACCAAAATAAAGTGTTGGAAAGAGCTAAGGAGCTCACCAAGCTACAACAAGATCTGGAGATTACCCTCCGGGAATATAACTCGGCACACCGAGTCAAGGGCGCAAAGACCCGACTCGACGCGACAAGGATAAGAGGAAGGAAAATCAATGAGGATCTGGAGGATGCCACGTCCAAGATAATCCCAGAGTGAAGTCATGAAATAGCCATATGGCCGACATACAGTACTGCAGCGGCCAACCTGAGAGCTGTAGAAGCAGCGATGGGTGAATTACCCCACTTGACGGGTGAGGCAAGAGAAAGCAATAGGAACAAGTAAACAAGCTGGTGAGAGCAGCAGGAAAGCTGAATGAGGCGTACTACAGGGCGAATCCGGGTATAGCTGGCAGATCGCAGCTCGTTCACTCGGCGACGCCAATCCTGGCCAAGTCCGTTGGGCATACAGCCTCCTCGCCAGGGGATGCGCCGAGACAGAGAAAAGAGAAAAGTGTGGACTCAGGAAGAAACAAACAGATGGTAGCCTATGATCCGACTGTAGCTCAAGGAAACCCAGCTCGTGACCAATGCACAAGAAGAAATGTTGGCCAGGGAAACGAAGACGAAGAGAATGTTGGCCAACAAAAGCATGTCAAACAGAGAAATGATAATGGAGGCCAGAACTATGCGCCACAACCTAGGCGCGGAACTCACTCGGCAGGAGGAGGAAACTCTCCTCTGAACCCACCACCAGCATAGCCCGGAAGACGACAACTAAGTGCAGGACGAGCGGTGCAGCAACCCGCAGATCCGAATGCTAACAGGTATAACAATGGTTACTCGGCTATGGTGAATGACGGATATGAAATGTCAGATCATGTGTACAATATGATAGGATCTCGGCTAAGAGGCAGAAATCTCCAGCCAGATGACGCAAGGCTAAAATTTGACAGAATAAAAATGGCAGAGCTTATCGAGTTAGAAGATCTGCATGGTCCTCCATGTTTTGGCCCAAGGATCATGAGAGAGCCGCCGGTGCCAAACTTTCAACTGGCAAGACGAACAAAGACATATGATGGAAGCACCAAACCAGAGGATTTGCTTATCAATTATGGAACTGCAGTAAAAATTGCGCATTGGTCAAGTTCTAGTCCAATAAGGCTCGAATCCCTATATATTTCTAGTCCCTGGATCTAATAGCTAGCACCCACAGTTAAGATGTAATATCAAGAAACAAAGGTCATATTACATCGCAATAAAATAATTCATTACAACTTACATAACTTATATGGCTACCTTATTACAAAGAATTAGATATAAATATAAAGCATGGAGTCCTTCATCTTCATGTTCCACAGTCAAACATGTTGGGTGCAGACTCATAATCCCTACTAATCATACTTCACTGTCATCAAGTAATCCTGCAACATGGTAAGTTACAGTCACAAGGGTTAATACATTTAAATTGTATTGGAAAGTGATACCATATTGATGTAGAGAACCTAACATCTACATGAATATATGGCTAAGTGGAGTTTTGGCTAGCCTTTGCATAAAGTAAGTTTTCCCTATCCTTTGTAAAATAGTTTCTCTCTTTTTCCTCAACACTTCATCAAACTTGGAACTCTGGATACCCTCCAAGTGCTTCCCTTGTTCACATAAGTTTTAACTTAGAGAAATTAGAATGATGAGATTCTTGATTCTGCTTCATTGTCTTGGTGCTCAAAAATTTGTCCATAACTGGGGACACGGCTAAGTACTTAGTTTTACCCTCTCGAGAGGTGGTGCACTTTCCCCACAAGACTCAACATGCATCGATACGAGACTTTTTAGAAGCAATCCCTCAGACCACCACTGACGCGTTCCAACCTATCATCACTACCACCCTATGTCCGTCTGGCTGAGTTCTCACAACATAGTCGGTCAAGACAGAGCCCATATGCCATGTGGCTGCACGGGAAGCTTCGCGACAAGAACGTCTCCAATCTCTTTGTTTCTGGGTGGCCGTCCACAAGTGTGATACCTCATAGTAAACCATAGACATGGGCCCTGGGTAACCACTCCACATAATCCATACAAGTCTCATTTCCACCCAGGTTCTTCATTAACATCAGTTGTCTTCATTAATCCAAAAATACTTATATTTCCATAAGACATCATATCATGATTTCCACCCACGAATCTATATATCAAGATTAAGCATTCTAATATTACGATGTCTCCTATCTTTAGGAAATAGTACCAAGGTAGATACTATTGGATTAGCATAGCATAGTAATATACATAATAGTCCTATCATGCACACTACAAAAACATCACTAAAGCAACATAGAAAAGATAGGTTGATGACCAAAGTATCACTTGCCTCGATAGTAGAATATTTAGGTTCTCTCCTAGATCTTGAAAATATCACACTACTCAAAGTCTACAACAATACAATCAAGCAAAAAGCACACATCAAAACTAGCATCACAAAACAACATATGAATACAACAAAATGCATGCAAGCATGCAACAAGTTCTTTTATTGAACAAGTTTTTACAACAAGGTTCTGAACACTAAAATCACCTACTGGTCCTTTATATAAGTGGAAAGATAATTATAATAATTTTAGTATAAAGAGATTATTTAATACATTTTATAACACTAAAATAAGCCACACTTGACTAACAGGTGCTACACAAATCGTATGTACTGGACTAAAATTTTATTATGATCCTACAGTACAGAGAGTTGAATATACAACCATTTTCAAAAGGTTCACTCAAAAATAATTTACACAACAATTTTTATAGTCAAATTACTCCACAAATGGTTCTGTATAAAATGTGATTTTAACCGACTCACAAAAATTAAATTATGGCTCCACGGTGTTCTACTCGTTTTTCTGAATCCATAGACATATTATTTGCTAAATTTGGATAAATAGAACTAAAGATATGATTTTTGCAAGTTTCTATGTTCTTATGTCTAAAAATCCGAAAATAGATAAAGCAAGACCACATGGCAAAATCTGGTAGGGCGGTACCCCTTCGTTTAAGTGATCTGATTTTGACCATCAGATGAAGATCAGACGGACTAGAAGAGCTCACCAGAATAGCTCGCCAGAGAGGTCATCGGAATGGCGGGCGCGGGCTTGGCGTCGACGTTTCCATTGCTAGAAAAGTCGCCGGAGTCGATGAAGACATGGATGACGCAGATAATGACGAGGCCAATAGGATGGACACCATGGAATCATTGGTAGCATCCAATAGTGGTAGAAATCCTTGGATGGAGCGACGCATGACGTCGGCAGCACGACCAACTCCAACAAGAAGGTGCACCATCATGTCCTGGAGGTAGAAAACATCAAGACTAATCTTCTGGTAGAAGGAATCGAAGAGGGACTCACCGTGAACGACGCATTCTTGCGATGAACTTCGTTTTTAGGCTAATATTGGCATGGTTCATGTGTGTTCTACAGATCTCCTTTCGAAAAAGTTTAGGAACGAAAGTGAAGAAGGAGGACTAGAGGTACGTGTTGGTTCTCTCGGTTCGTCTTGATATGCTCTAGGGAGGGATATCAGGTGATGTATGCCTATGGGTGACGTTCGGAGAACCGCATCAGTTTGAGAGATAAAGGCTATGAGATGGAGTTTTAATTCCCTGAATGGAACGTACATAAAATTTAGAGTAACTTTCGTATTTATGTCGAAGTGAAACGGTCAAATAATTGATGGAAAAATGAAGAGAAAGAAATAGCCATGGTCATGATGGTGACGTACAATCACGTCATGCTGGAGGAGGGAGAGGACTCAGACCAGTATCGGTCTACATGGGCCAGTAAATTGTGGCCCAAGAAGAAAGGTGAAACTAGGAAAGAGAGAGAAAAATATAGAGAGAAAGAGAGTTGTTCGGTTGGGCTGGATTTGGACAGAATTGACTGAGTCGGTCAAGTTGGGTTAGTTTGTTTTTATTATTCTTTTCGTTTTAATTTTCTAGTTTTAATTTTTCTTTTCAAATTGATTCAAAATTTTACCAAATATTTTTAGAAAATTTTATATAAAATATAAGTTGATATTTTACTCCAATTAGAATATTAGTAATAATTTTTTTATAAAGTATAATTCAAAAATTGAGCACGGCACATATACCTATACGGTAGATTTTCTTAATTTTTGCTTATTTTATATCTTTTGATTTAGAGCTCCAAAAATGGTCAAAAAAGTTTTTAAAGTTTTATAAAATAATAATTTATTCTTACATATCATTTAAGTATACTTTTGTTTCGTTCAATTATGGATTTCGTTCATGGCTTAAATTGACTTTGTAATATGTCTTATTTATTTTTCTTCTTGTCTTATGTAAATCATATCTATTGATCGAGGTTCAAACAAATTTATATGGTTGCATTTAATTGTTCATTACTATTACGTATCATTTTAGAATATTTTGGTTCCATTTAAACACAGATTTTTCTACGAGCGTAAATTGACTTTGGAAATATTTTCTTTTTTTATCTTATATTGTTCACAACTTTTTATCTAGGGGCCCAAATAAGGTGAAATCAATTCCTATTGTTTTTTAATATCGTTACTTACCATTATATCACTTAGGAATGACTTTTCTTAAAAATAATTATATGGAACATAGCCATAGATATGAATTGAAATTGATGTGATGATTTTCTTATTAGGCTTTAGGTTTTGGGTATGTTCCTTTTCCATTGGTTTAAAATGCAAGTTCTTAATGATGATGATGCATGACATGCATTTGAATTTTTTTGAAAACTTGTTTGTCACTTTCTCATTCAAAATTATTTTTTTGTTTAAGTAAGGTTTTGATGTTTCCATTTAGAAGAAAAAAGTTTCTTTCCCCCTAAATTTCATCCTTTATTTATTTTATTTGTTTATTTTTCACATTTCAAAATTTGGAGAATTTTGAGATGTGACAGTCTACCATCCTTAAAAGGAATCACGTCCCGAGATTCGGAAAGGCTAGAAACAATAGGTTGGATTTAAGAAAACTAGGATACTACCACCCTTAAAGGAATTTAACTAAATTGCATCTTGAGAATTTACTTTGTCTTCAGTCTTGGTGGATATTGTACCTTCGGTGTTATCATTGGGAGATTGAAAAATTCCATCCTTGACTTTCCATATGCTAAACTACAAGATAGATGTGGCACTGGACAGGGACACGATCAGTTCCTTCACACATGAAACATGTAACCTGAGATGTGGGGCATTCTCTAGATGGATGGATTCAGGCACTGATTAGTATGCTCTTTATAAGTAAGAGATGTCTCCATAGATTTTTCAAGCTTATGGTCTTGTCACAAGATCATCCTAAAGAGGTTTGTTGCTCATGTTGACCATCTGATTGGCCATCAATTGAAATAATTGAGATTGGGATTCCAACACCTTTAGAATATTTGGGTATAACTTAGTGTCGTTGTGGTTGTTGGCTAAAAATTGGGTGTCACTTGATTCAACTTAGTTTGGGTTGTTAGATGTTGCATTGTCGTGGCCATCTCAAGGTTGTTGTTGGAGTTGTGGTCTCTTGGAGAAGTCATATGCTTGGGTTTGATTGGGATTAGAATAGACAAAATACACACATGGAAATAATTCTATTCGTACACAACAAATCACACAAAACAATATACAAGCAATATCAATCATGCATTCCATAACTCAAACAACAAGGTTCAAACATATCTTACGCAAACAAAATATTATTGCCATACCACATAGGTTTGTATGACCAATAAATGATCAGCAAGTCAATTTAAATGAAACACTAGTATGGTGGTCCAACTATAGGGTTCCATTTGAGATTATTCCATCTATCTCCACAGCTACTACATTAGGAATGATATCAAGGCGTCCTTGGAAGAAATTATGTCATCTTGTCACAAAGTTCGAAGGCAATGTCTATAATGTTCCCCTTAAGTTGAGTTTCTTTAGTCTCCAGGTATTGATTCTTCTTCTTCTCTTCATTGAAGCCCTTCTAAGTGTTGTCAAGTTTAAGTCTAAGTCTAAGTCTTTCTCCAAGTTCTTCAATGGTTCTCCATGAATCAGTTCTTGCTGAGTTGAAGAATGATGTATGAAGTTCCGAGTTGGTGAACATCCAAACTCCATTTGTCTTGTGGTCATATTCCTTGATAGATTCATTGATGCTAGCCAAATAAATCAAGATAGTCCCACGAAAAAAGAGCAAATGTAACCTAGTAAAACCATAATGGATAAGTCTATCATCCTAAGGTCTTTACTAACTTCTCTCTCATCTTCTTTTCTACTAAACTTGAACTCCTCTTCTTTCTTGAAATCCTGGTATCATCCTTGAACTTCTCCTCCATTGATCTTGACTTCTCTATTTTATCCTAGAATGCCTTGTCATTCTCCTTGAATTGGGAGTGTAGCTCATCATTTCCTAAGTATTTGGTTGCTCTTATCTTCAACATCTTAAATAAAATTTCTAAGTCCTAGAACTATTGAAGAACAATTCTTCCTTCTCTAACTTCTTCACTTGGATTATTTTGGTAATGGAGATATGTAGATCCAGCATGTTGATCATGTTGATAAGTCCAATTCCAAGTAGGTGGTCTTGAAGTCCTTAGTGATGTCGAAGCTAAAGTCCTTAGTGATGTCGAAGCTGAAGTCCTTAGTGATGATGAAGCCGAAGTCCTTTGTGAAACTGAAGCTGGAGTCCTTTGTGATGTTAAACTCCTTAGTCATGTCGTAGTTAAAGTCCTCGCTCATGTTGAAGTCTTTGGCCATCAAGTTGAAAAAGGTAGAGATATAGAAACAAAACAGAATACTAAGGAAAGGGTTTACAGGATTGTTTGTAAATAAGTTAGAACAAATACAACTCCTATTTTCTAAGGGGTTTTGTCCAATCCTAGGGTTACGAACCTACATGCAACACAATGCTCGGATACCATCTGTAGCGGACCGAACCCAATAAGGCTCCAATCCCTGTGTTTCTAGTGCTAGTCCCTGGATCGAATAGCTAGCACCCACAGTTAAGATGCAATATCAAGAAACAAAGGTCATATTACATCACATATCCAGGAATAAAATAGTTCATTACAACTTACATAGCTCATATGGCTACCTTATTACAAAGCAGCAGATATAACTATAAAGCATGGAGTCCTTCATCTTCATGTGCCACAGGCAAACATGTTGGGGGCAGACTCGTAATCCCTACTCATAAAACTTCACTATCATCAAGTAATCCTGCAACATGATAAGTTACAGCCACACAGGTCAATACATTTGAATTGTATTGGCAAGTGATACCATATTGATGTAGAGAACCTAACATCTACATGAATATATGGCTAAGTGGAGTTTTAGCTGGCCTTTGCATAAAGTAAGTTTTCCCTATCCTTTGTAAAATAGTTTTTCTCTTTTTCCTCAACACTTCATCAAACTTGGCACTCTGGATACCCTCGAGATTCTTCCCTTGTTCACCCAACAAGTTTTAACTTAGATGAATTAGAATGATGAGATTCTTGATTCTGTTTCGTTTTCTTGATGCTCAAAAAGTTGCCATAACCGGGGACACAGCTACGTACTTAGTTTTACCCTTTAGAGATATGGTGCAATTTACCCACAAGACTCGACATGCATCGAGACGAGACTTTTCAGAAGCAATCCCTCAGACCACCATAGATGCGTTCCAACCTATCATCACTACCACCCTCTGCTGTCTGGCTGAGTTCTCCCAACTTAGTCGGTCAAGGAAGAGCCCATATGCCATGTGGCTTCATGATGGCTCAGTTGATGTGGAGCCTGTTGGGAACCCCAAGAGCAAGGTGTGAAGCAACATAGCAGCAAGTATTCCCTTAGTAAGAAACTGAGGTTATCGAACCAGTAGGAGGAAGGAAATGTCACACAGGTGTTGCAAGCAACGCGGAGACCTGCACAACACAAGCTCAAGACTTTGCCCCAACTAACAGTGAGGTTTTCAATATCACTGGTTGTTGTAACAAAGGATTAAACGTATTGTCTAGAAGGTAATGGTTTGTAGAAAGTAAACTAGTAATAGTGGAAGATGTATCAATGGTAAAGATTGGATCGGGGTCCATAGTTTACTAGAGGCGCTCTCCTTAGATAAACAACATGGCATGAAGGGTAAACAAATTACAGCAGGGCAATTTACAGGAACTGAGCAAGGCATAACAATGCAATACCAGACAAAAAGATCCTATGATATTCGATTGGGCAATACAACAATATACATAGACCGCCATCCAACTTCATCTATGACTAGAAGTCTAGCTTCAGGTTATCATCCGAACCCCCTCCAGTATTAAGTTGCAAGCAACAGACAACTGCTTTAAGCAAAGTGTGTAAGATAAACAATCCACTTGTTCCATGAACAAGAGACCGTTGGTTTCTCCCTAGTAGCAACCGCACATCTACAACCAAATAGATTTCTGTCAATTCCCTTGGAAACTAGAGGCATGAACCCACTATCGAGCATAAATACCCCCTCTTGGAGTCACTAGCAACTACTTGGCCAAGATAGCTACTAACAACGGAGAGCATGAAAGATCACAAACAACACAGACATGATAGAATCATAAAGATAAAACCATTAATCAATCTGACATAGTAATCTCAATATCCATCGGATCCCTGCAAACACAACATGCATGATTACAAATAGGTTAGATCTTGATCATGAATGGAGCTCACAAGATCTATACATGAAAGCACAAGGAGGAGATACAAACATCTAGATACTACATGGACCCATAGTCCAAGGTGGAACTACTGACTCTTCATACCGGAGAGAAGGCCTCAAGGATGATTTCCCCTCCGGCAGGGTGCCGGGAAGAACTTTAGATCCCCCCAATCTAGGGATGACGGTGGCAGCGGCTACAGAAGGTTTCGTGGAGTTTTGATCGGGTACTTAGGGTTTCTGCATCGGGGGCTTCTTATAGGCGAAGAGACGAGACCGAGAGGCGACCAGGGGGGCCACACCCTGCCCAGGCGTGGGCCCACCCCTGGCCGCGCCTAGGGGGATTAGCCGCCCTGGTTTGCTTCTCCATCTCGTCTTCTGGGTTCGTGTCCCCCACGGTAAAATATTGACTTTGTCTTTTGTCCCGTCTAATTTCGAGAATATTGATTTTCTGCCTTTCTGGAACCAAAAACAGAAGAAAACAGGAAACTGGCATTGTGGCAACTTGTTAATAGGTTAGTTCTAGAAAAGATATAAAAACACCTCAAAGTGTAGACAAAGCAAAGAAAAGTAGATACAAAACAAGCATGGAGCATAAAAAATTATAGATACGTTTCCGACGTATCAAGCATCAGCAAGCTTAACTCCTGCTCGTCCTCGAGTAGGTAAGTGATAAAAAGAATAATTTTTGAGGTGACATGCACCATCAAAACCAAGATCAAACCATTTCCATGCATTGAACGTTGGGATCAAAGAACTCTAAACATGTGCATGAAGGATGGAGTTCTAACAATAGGACATAGTAACTATGCATGCAACATGAAAGGCTACAAACAAAGATCATGAATAACATGCATTGAAAAACGTTTGTTTGTTTCACATACAGAAAACATAGCATTGTGGCAATCAGCTTGTCCCTCATAGAGTAGAAAATAGATGCATAGGACACCTTCAAAGTTCACAAGGGTGACTAGAAACATGTAGCACAAGAACAAATAATATCACCACATGCATCAATCAATAAGTTTTGGGACACTGTACACAGAATGACAACTATGCTCTCTTAATGGCGCCTAAAGGTAGAAGGCGGAGACTCAAATAATAGTGGAAGAAAGGCCCTTCACAAAGGGAAGCAGGGATTTCAAGTTTCAAAAAGAGCTTCCAAAAATTATGGTACTTGTTAGCTTTCATCCCTCATTGCCCTATCATAAGCATCTTGAAGTGGTTAAAGTTAAAGTGAACAAAGATGGAGTATATGCTGGACAAAGTATAAGTTGGCAATCTCAAGTCCCTTGAATACGATGTCCACACCTCATGCTACTCAACTTCAATCACCTGTAAGTTCTTGTCATTGTAAGTACATGCATATCATAGAGAACCGCCAACGGGGTACCCCTTGCACATGGTACAGGAGCTATCCCATAACCAAAATGACAAGGCAAGCAGACAATGAGCATCTTAGCAATCTTTTTATTTACTATATGCATAGCTTTTTATTGATGATGCTTCATAGATAGCTCACTATGGTGATGCTACAAGTTTCCACCATTATTAGGCATGGCTTAGGCTAGCGGCCCAGGCGTTTCTCGAACACAAAATACATACTCCATGGACTTATAAATTCCCTCTTTATTTCACACTGATGACATCCATAGACAAAACAGCATGATATTAACTGAGTAAAAGTACAAGTGCAATGTTGAAAAATTTCCCCGTGACAGCACGGTTCTGCTAATTCCAACGTATAAGTGCAAGCATATACAACATAAATGACACAATGGTTCAAGTTTATTAGGGGCAAAGAATATAAAGTGTGCCATCAAGTTTGTGACTGCATTAATCACTAAGTTTTCATATAACAAAATAGTTTTTAATTGGAAGATAGCTGAAAACAAGAATATACTTGGAATGGTGTAACACACCATGCATAGGAGTTTATAGTGGACACTTTGGAATAACATGGTTTCTTGGGATTTGGAAGCATGAGTAGAACTTACTCATACAAGTGGAGGCAAGCAAAAGACTGGGAGCAACCAACTAAGAGAGCAATAATGGCCATAATCATGCAGAGCAACAAAGCATTACTAATCAAAGCATAGAGTGGTAGTACAAGTCAAGGACTAAATGATCATAGAGGCTATGGTGACTTGTTCATAGTCATAACATGGTGTGAGCATGTGCCAAGTCAACCCAAACAAAGCATCAAAGTAGAATACCACAATACTATGCTTTTGCATGCTAAAACAACGCATAATTTCTTCAAGGCACACTAAGGCAATCCCAATTGTTTGGAACAAGACATGCTACATCAATAATCACTAAGCATAAGGTCAAAACAAAACCTAGCATGTCATGCTAAAGTCTAAGTCACAGTCAATGCAAGCTCCTCTTGCACTTTCAAACAGGAACTTACTACTCCTTTCCAACACCAAGCAACTTATTTGCAAAACAACACAGCGAGAACGGGGGTCCAAACTACTTTATTCAAGCAAACTAAACAACCTAAGCAAAGCAAATGAAAACTAAGACGCTCCAAGAACAACACAATTGTGCATGAAACAAAAAAACGAAGTGTCTAGACAGACCTGAGCTTTTTATTGATGAAGAAGGGGATGCCTTGGGCATCCCCAAGCTTTGACGCTTGTACCTCTTTCATATTTCTTGGGGTGACACCGGGGTGTAATCCCCAAGCTTGAGCTTTTGTTCATTCTTCATCTCATTACATCATTCTCTCTCTACACCTGAAATTTTTCCTTCATACAAAACTTCACACAATCTTCATTAGCAACATTAGTGTATTCAAAAGATATTAGACCTTAGGCAAATCTTTGGAATAGAAAAAATTTTCACTAAAAACAAAAGATACTGTAGTAACTCCTTCAAAAAGCTCAATTCCCCAAAAGATAACTCAAAAAGGAATCAATAAGAAGCAAATGCAAATAATGGCAGAAATCTGTCAAAACAGACCAGCAGGTAGAAACCGATTTTTCCGAACATCTTCTGTTCTTCAAATCAAAAAGTGTTGAACTAACAAAAGTTATCTAACATACTGGGGGATTTATTCGTAAATTGTGAGCTCAATCCGAGTTACAGAGACTCCCCAGGAATGTTTTTGGTGGAGGACACAAATCTGTTTCACGACAGCAACTCCCCAAATCTTACTTCCCTCTCATTAGAGGTCATTCTTGGCACAAAAATAAAAAAAAAGGATAAGGAGAGTTAATTACTGAAGTAATAACTTCCAATACTCAAGGAAACTCTTGGGTTATCTCCCAACAAGTACTTTTCTTTAACGCGTTTAAGTTAGGCACAAGAAGCAAGAAGAATCAAGTATTTTCAAATGAAGAAGCATTGAGATCCATACTTGAAAAATCTTCAACTATGAGAGGTATCTCATCCAAATGAGTCTTGGAGGATCCCTTATAATTTCTCTTTGGTTTACTACTTTCATCAAAAGGATTTTCAGGAACAATCCAATCAAAATTCTTATCAAAGGCCTCATGCATCCCAACAAGCTTAAAGGGTATGGGTATCTTAAATTCATCTCTAGGCTTGGTTTTATCTGAAGTACCCACAACATCTACACATGAGCCTAGCATATTAAAACGCTCAAAGACCTTTTTGTCTTCCCTAGCAACATCATGGAACACTTTGAGTAAAGTTTCAAGAATAAATTCTCTCTTTTCAGCATTCTTTTCTTCTTTTAGTTTTAGGAACAAAATTTGCATCATGGGGTTAAGGCTAACAAACCTAGCCTCCAGCATATGAACTAAATTAGCTGAAGCAATCTCATAATTAGGAGCAAGCTCTGCTATAGATTTATCCTCAATATCCTCATGCTTGCTAACATAATTAAAAAATTCTTCAATATTATCTTTCCCAATTATGGAGCCACTACCTATAGAGAGGTCCTACAGGGTGAACTTGGGGAGCAACAAGCTAGAACAAGGTGGCAACTAGAGTAGGAACTAATTTTTTTTGTGTTTTTGAATACAGGAAACAAACCAAACTAGACTAATTTTTTGGGTTTTTGAAAAGAGGCAAACAAAACCAAGAAAAAGAAACTAAGCAAACTAAAAACAAAGTAAAGAGAAAGGAAGTGGAGGACTCCCCTTGTGAAGACGTCCTTATCCTCCCCGGCAACGGCGCCAGAAAACTTGTTGATGTCTCAGTTATTGTGGAGCATGTTGGGAACCCCAAGAGAAAGGTGTGAAGAAGCACAGCAGCAAGTCTTCCCTCAGTAAGAAACCGAGGTTATCGAACCAGTAGTAGGAAGGAAACATCACACAGGTGTTGCACAAAACGCGGAGACCTGCACAACACAAACTCAAGACTTTGCCCCAACTAACAGTGAGGTTGTCAATCTCACTGGTTGCTGTAACAAAGTATTAAACGTATTGTGTGGAAGGTAATGGTTTGCATCAAGTAAACTAGTAACAGTGGAAGATGTATCAATGGTAAAGATTGGACCAGGGTCCATAGTTCACTAGTGGCGCTCTCCTTAGATAAACAACATGGCATGAAGGGTAAACAAATTACAGCAGGGCAATTGACAGGAACTGAGCAAGGCATAACAATGCAATACCAGACAAAAAGATCCTATGAGATTCGATTGGGCAATACAATAATATACATAGACCTCCATCCAACTGCATCTATGACTAGAAGTCCACCTTCAGGTTATCATCCGAATCCCCTCCAGTATTAAGTTGCAAGCAACAGACAACTGCTTTAAGCAAAGTGTGTGAGGTAAACAATCCACTTGTTCCATGAACAAGAGACTATTGTTTTCTCCCTAGTAGCAACAACACATCTACAACCGAAGAGATTTATGTCACTTACCTTGGAAACTAGAGGCATGAACCCACTATCAAGCATAAATACCCCCTCTTGGAATCACTAGCAACTACTCAGCCAAGATAGCTACTAACAACGGAGAGCATGCAAGATCACAAACAACACAGACATGATAGAATCATAAAGACAAAACCATTAATCAATCTGACATAGTAATCTCAATATCCATCGGATCCCCGCAAACACAACATGCATGATTACAAATAGATTAGATCTTGATCATGAACGGAGCTCACAAGATCTATACATGAAAGCACAAGGAGGAGATACAACCATCTAGCTACTACATGGACCCATTGTCAAAGGTGGAACTACTCACACTTCATACCTGTGAGAAGGCCTCCAGGATGATTTCCCCTCCGGCAGGGTGCCGGGAAGAACTTCAGATCTCCCCTATCTAGGGATGACGGTGGCGGTGGCTACAGAAGGTTTCGTGGAGTTTTTATCGGGTACTTAGGGTTTCTGCAACGGGGGCTTTTTATAGGCGAAGAGGCTCGACCGGGAGGCGACCAGGGGGGCCACACCCTGCCCAGGTGTGGGCCCACCCCTGGCCACGCCTAGAGGGGGTTTGGCCGCCCCGGTTTGCTTCTCCGTCTCGTCTTCTGGATTCGTGTCCCCCGCGGTAAAATATTGACTTTGGCTTTTGTCCCGTCCAATTTCGAGAATATTGATTTTCTGCCTTTCTGGAACCCAAAACAGAAGAAAACAGGCAACTGACACTGTGGCAACTTGTTAATAGGTTAGTTCCAGAAAAGATATAAAAACATCTCAAAGTATAGACAAAGCAAATCAAAGTAGATACGAAACAAGCATGGAGCATCAAAAATTATAGATATGTTTCTGACGTATCACTTCAATGGAAGCTTCGCGACAACAACATCTCCAATCTCTTTGTTCCTGGGTGGCCATCCACAAGTGTGATACCTCAGGGTAAACAATAGACATGGGCCCTGGGTAACCACTCAACATAATCCATACAAGTCCCATTTCCACCAGGTGTTTCATTAACATCAGTTGTTTTCATTAATCCAAAAATACTTATATTTCCATAAGATATCATATCATGATTTCCACCCATGAATCTATATAGAAAGACTAAGCATTCTAATCTTACGATGTCTCCTATCTTTAGGAAATACTAACAAGGTAGATACTATTGGATTAGCATTGTATAGTAATATACATAATAGTCCTATCATGCACACTACAAAAACATCACTAATGCAACATAGAAAAGATAGGACTTTTGATGACCAAAATATCACTTGCCTTGATAGTAGAATATTTAGGTACTCTCCTTGATCTTGCAAATATCACACTCCTCAAAGTCTACAACATTATAATCAAGCAAAAAGCACACACTCAAAACTAGCATCACAAAACAACACATGAATACAATGAAATGCTTGCAAGCATGCAACAAGTTCTTTTATTGGACAAGTTGTTACAACAAGGTTCTGAACACTACAATCACCTACTGGTCCTTTATATAAGTGGAAAGATAATTATAATAACTTTAGTGCAAAGATATTACTTAAAACATTTTATAACACTAAAATAAGCCACACTTGACTAACAGGTGCTACACAAATCGCATGTACTAAACTAAAATTTTATTATGATCCTATAGTACAGAGGGTTGAATATACAACCATTTTTAAAAGGATTCACTAAAAAATAATTTACACAACAATTTTTATAGTCAAAATACTCCACAAATGGTTCTGTATAAAACATGATTTGAACCGACTAAAAAATATGAAATTGTGGCTCCACGGTGTTCTACTCGTATTTCTGAATCCATAGACATATTATTTGCTAAGTTTGGATAAACAGAACTAAAGATACTATTTTTGCAAGTTTCTATGTTCTTATGTCTAAAAATCTGAAAATAGATAAAGCAACGCCACATGGCAAAATCTGGTAGGTCGGTACCCCTTCGTTTAAGTGATCTGATTTTTTACCATTAGATGAAGATCGAACGGAATAGCTCGCTGGAGAGGTCATCGGAATGGCGGGCGCGGGCTTGGCATCGATGTTCCCGTTGCTAGTAAAGTCACTGGAGTCGATGAAGGCATGGACGACGTAGATAATGTCGAGGTGAATAGGATGGACACCATGGCATCATCGGTAGCATCCAATAGTGGTAGAAATCCTTAGCTGGAGCGACGCGTGACGTCGGCGGCATGGCCAACTACAACAAGAAGGTGCACCATCATGTCCTGAAGGGAGGCAACATCCAGACTATCTTCTGGTAGAAGGAATCGACGAGGGACTCACCGTGGATGACGCAATCTTGCGATAAACTTTGTTTTTAGGCTAATCTTGACATGGTTCGTGTGTATTCTACAGAGCTGCTCTTGAGAAATTTTAGGAACGAAAGTGAAGGAAGAGAACTAGAGGTACACGCTGGTTCTCTCGGTTTGTCTTGATATGCTCTAGGGAGGGATATTGGGTGATGTATGCCGACGGGTGAGGTTCGGAGCACCGCGTCGGTTTGAGAGGTTAAGGCTATGAGATGGAGTTATAAATCCCTGAATGGGACGCACATAAAATTTGGAGTAACTTTCATATTTATGTCGAAATGAAACGGTCACACAATTGATGGAAAGATGAAGAGAAAGAAATAGCCATGATCATGGTGGTAACCTACAACCACATACGTATCGGTCTACATGGGCTAGGAAATAGTGGCCCAAGAAAAAAGGTGAAAGCAGAAAAGAGAGAAAAAATATATATATAGGGAGAAAAAGGGCTGTTCGGTTAGGCTGGATTTGGGACGAATTGACTGTGTCGGCCAAGTTGGGTCAGTTTATTTTTTTATTCCTTTCGTTTTTATATTCTATTTTTAATTTGTCTTCTCAAATTGATTCAAAATTTTACCAAATCTTTTCAGAAAAGTTTATATAAAATATAAGTTGATATTTTACTCCAATTAGAGTATTTGTAATATTTTTTATAAAGTATAATTCTTTTAGAAATTGAGCATGGCACGTAGGCCTATACGGTAGATTTTCTTAATTATTGCTTATTTCATATATTTTGATTTAGAGCTTCAAAAATGGTCAAACAAGTTTGTAAAGTTTTATAAAGTAATAATTTATTATTATATATCATTTAAGTATACTTTTGTTTCGTTTAATTTTGGATTTCGTCCATGGCTTAAATTGATTTTACAATATGTCTTATTTCTTTTTATTCTTGTCTTATATAAATCATATCTATTGATCTAGGTTCAAATAGATTTATATGTTTGCATTTAATTTTTCATTACTATTATGTATCATTTTGGATTAGGGATTTCTATTTTCGTGTCCTTGGTTTGTTAGTTGTACTTAGTTTTCCCCATCCGCTTAACTTGTTCTTACTTTTCCTTCTCCATGTTAAGAAACACTCGCGGGCGCTCGCAGGCGCTCGGACTGGGGGATGCCGTTAGGTCAAAGGCTTGACAATTACATGCTGACTAATGGAACCACGTGGGGATGGGTCGGGCGTTGAGCGTTACGTTACGAGGCCTCGACCTATGCCTGACCGATGGGGCCGCTTTGGTGCGGGTCCTGCCGTGGCCGATACGTGCTAACGGGTGGGGGCCAGGATACACATCGGACCCGCCATCCTTCTCTCGCTGCCTTGTGGGCTGCTTTTTTTCTAATTTTGTGGCCAGTACAGGAAATGACAAATGGGACCGTTCCGTGGGGATCGAAGCCAATGAACGATGGGACCATCATGTGGGGCCATCGAAGCCAATGACTAATGGGCCGTGATGTGGAGCTAGATGGAGGTTTTGAATATTCGCCAAGTTTTACGTTGCAACTTGCATATTTGCCATTTTTGTGTGTCGCTGACATGTGGTGGTCATGTGGCAAATATGCAAATTTAAAATAAAATGTTCGTTCTGTGGGGCCATCGAAGCCAATGAACGATGGAGCCATCATGTGGGGTGGGGGCTCGAAGCCAATGACTGATGGAGCCGTGATGTGGAGCTGGAGAGGGGATTTGCATATTCACCATGTTTTACGTTGCAACTTGCATATTTTCCATTTTGGTGTGTCGCTGACATGTGGTGGTCATGTGGAAAATATGCAAATTTCAAAGAAAATGTTCGTTCTGTGGGGCCATCGAAGCCAATGAACGATGGGGCCTTCATATGGGGTGAGGCCTCGAAGCCAATGACCGATGGGGCCGTGATGTGGAGCTAGAGGGGGGATTTGCATATTCACCACGTTTTACGTTGCAACTTGCATATTTGCCATTTTGTGTGTCGCTGACATGTGGTGGTCATGTTGCAAATATGAAAATTTCAAAGAAAAGGTTCGTTCTGTGGGACCATCGAAGCCAATGAACGATGGGGCCGTCATGTGGGGCGGTCGAAGACAATAACCGATGGGGCCGTGATGTGGGGCTGGAGGGGGATTTTCATATTTGCCACGTTTTAGATTGCAACTTGCATATTTCCCATTTTGTGTGTCGCTGATATGTGGTGGTGATGTTGCAAATATGCAAATTTCAAAAAAAAGGTCCGTTCTTTGAGGTCATCGAAGCCAATGAACAATGGGGCCGTCATGTGGGATCGTCGAAGCTAATGACCAATGGGGCCATGATGTGTGGATGGAGAGGGGATTTTCATATTTGCCATGTTTTAGATTGTAACTTGCATATTTTCCATTTTATGTGTCGCTGACATGTGGTGGTCATGAGGCAAATATGCAAATTTAAAAAAAAGGTTTGTCCTATGGGGCTATCGAAGCCAATGAACGATGGGGCCGTCATGTGGAGCTGTCGAAGCCCATGACCAATGGGGTTGTGATGTGTGGCTGGAGGGGGGTTTGCATATTCTCCACTTTTTAGATTGCAACTTGCATATTTTCCATTTTGTGTGTCGCTGACATGTGGTGGTCATGTGGCAAATATGCAAATTTCAAAGAAAAAGTTTGGCAGATATGCAAAATTGGCAAATGTGCAAAAATACTGGAGCAGCCACTCCCCAAACATTGACAGGTGGGGTCGTGTATGACACACGTGAGGTTGGATCTCTCTCTCATCCACTCCCAGCGCCCAGCCCCGAGCAGCTCCTACCCCATCGGCGGTCAGAGCAGCCATCGTCGGCACGTCGGCGGCTCCATCCTACGGTGGCGTCGGACGGACTGCCGCCCTGCACCTCAACCATGGCTCCAGCACCAGTTTCGTCTGCTCGCATTGTATGTTGAGGAAGTACCAACCACAATCAGGTCCGCCGCCGACGACGACCGGGATTTTGTTCCGGCGCCATAGCTCGACGAACAATCACAGCAATTGCTAGTAGTGCTTGGTAAGACCTTCGCTCCTGCTCCGCCCACCCTAATCGATTCGGTTCCTGTAATTTCCTCGATATTGCAGGGGTAAATTAGTCTTCAATGTCTGGTCATAGCAGGTACACCGGCGAGTGTGGGAATTCGATCATGTCGTGGCCACGTTCTCGTTCTCCTACCATGTCAGAAGTGAAGGTAGCTCCTTCTCTTTGTACTACTGTTGAATTTGAAGTGCTGACATGGATTGTTTGACTGATTTTAATTGGGTTTGTTTTGGGATTGTTATAGTGTGCTATGTAGGCCTATGATCCATGGTACATTGCACACGAATCAACCCAGTGGTCTATACAGAGGATGGATTTGGAGGAGATGGTTACCAATTTAGGTGATGAATTGGCCCATAAAAACCTATTGATATTAGAGCTGAGGCATACTGTCGAGGAATAAAAGAAGAACTCAAAGCTTATTCGCAAAGATAAGTTGACACTTGAGACTGATCTTGCCATATATGATCAAGTGGTATAAAATCTAAAAAATAAAGTTCAAGTGAAGGGGGAGGAGAATAGTAGATTCATATTGGAAGTTTTAGTAGTTGTTATCCCCGTCATAATAGTTACACTATGGGGTTGTGGTGAAGGTGGCACATGTAATGATTAGTTGAATTGATAGCTAATTTAGATAGTAGAATTTTTATCGATGGATGGTTGAGTTCCTGCAAATTTAGTCACTTTGCGGTCCCAAAGTTGTCATGAGAATGCATTGTGGGGCCCGAGTTGCTTGCCATTGGATCTAGCTGCCCATAGTTGGCGTGCCAAATGCCATGGAGACTTGCAGAGTTGACGGCACCATCCATTCCCCATTCCTCCTGACGCCCCATTTTTCTTCTCAAAGAAAGTACTACTCCCTCCGATCCAATTTAGTTGACTCAAATTCGTCAAAATATGGATGAATCTAATACTAATTCATGTCTAGGAACAATCAAATCTAGACAATTCTAAATCAACTAATACAAGCCCACTAAAGATTGTCAAAGCAAGTACTGCTACTTATGAATCAGCATATCCATCGGTATCACGGCTCAAATATACACTCCCTCCGACCCATATTAGCAGTAAAACTTAACTAGATACGTTTCATATCAAGATGAATCCAAGTCAACTAATATGGGTTGGAGGGAGTATCAAATTTATTCAAATCAGTTCACGGGGGCTTGATCTGCACCGTGTCGCTGTGATGTTGTGGATGATGGCTTCAATCGTCGCCGCATCGATGACCACGGTCGGCACCGCCGCCGCCTTGGTGTCTTTAATCAGTGATGGATCTGAGGAGGTAAACGGGAGTGACACGGACAGAGACAGAAACTTCAGACTCTTAGATCCTCATCGCCGCATGTTGTTCCAGCCGCCATGCTTGGATCCGTGCCGCCGCAAGCCATTCCGACCCCCACGCTTAGGTCCGTGCCGCCGCACGCCGATCCGACCGATAGGCTTAGATCCGCGCCGCCGCACGTCGTTCTAACCCCCACGATTAGGTCCGCATCGGCGCACATAGTTTGGAACGCCGGGCTTAGGTCCGTGCCACCGCACGTCGTTCGGACCGCCACGCTTAGAACCGCGCCACCGTACGTCGATAGGAGGGGAGGAAGATGCCGTTCGTATACGTGCAACAGAGAAAGGAAGGGAGAGACATCCAGCCCGTCGGGGTCTCCTCTCCTTACAAGGTATGTGCGCCCATCGGGAGAGAGAGACCTCCAGCCTGTAGGGCTCTCCGCTTCGTACAAGGTAGGTGCGTCCATCAGGAGAGAGAGAGACCTCCAGCCCATCAGATCATGATGTATCCAACGGAGGTTAGCCAAGATCCGTGTGACATACATCTCGACCAATCAGAGCGCAACAACTGTTGTGAGGGTTTGAGTCAGGGGAGAGAGGAGAAAAGTGAGGAACACTTTAGCAGGAGGGGAAAAGTGAGGAAAACTTTAGAGGGAGGGGAAAACTGAGTAGAGCTAACGAAAACAAGGGCACTCAGATAAAAAACGAGTAAGGGAAATTCAAGATTTTGGCATAAAAATGCTAAATGTGTTATTTGAACAAAATAATTTGTCTTGGCCAACATTATATTGTTTTCAACTCAGATATACACAAGTGTTCCAAATTTGGCCTCATTTAGACAAATTATGTTTTGGGATGGGTTATTTTGGAGTTGATCGAGTAGAAAGCCATGCATCTTCATAGCTAGTAGCTCATTCCAACAAGGGTTTAAGAAGTGGTTTAAGGTATAAGTCCATTCCTCTTTATTTCCTTTTCCTTTATTATTCATGCTAGGTTGTAGGCAACATAACAAGACTCCATTTGAAGGTTGCACTATGTTTTGACTTTTTTGAATTAAACTAACCCTAAAACCATTTTTTGAATTTAGTCACTTAGAAAAAGAAAAATGTGGCTGATTACAAGTTAATCCAAAATTTCCAATTTCATATGGTAAATCAATCCAAGATACACAAGTGTGCCAAATTTTGGATCAATTGGTCAACGTTTAAGCCATGAACTAGCTAAACCCCATGTGTTGACCACATGTAGAGGGCAAAACTGAGCAGTGCTAAGAAACTAGGTGCATGACCATAGAAACTTGCAATAAAACATTTATTATGGGATTATCCAACATACAAACTTGGGAGCGTCACACTAGTTCGAATTAAATACAAACACTGATGGTAGTTAAAATTTATCATGCAAATTAAAATTAATAATTCAAATCCATTTTTTTCTTGCTCCTAGTGTTTTTCGCTGGGTTCACCACCTTGCTCCTGGTGATCTGATACATCCAATTTGCATCACCATTCTATATCATAATTTTCCTCTATTCATTGATATATTTCATATTAAGAGGTGTTACTTATGTCTTTTCATCTGTTTTTGCATGTTGGATGATTCTTGGAGGATGAACTGCCGGAGTCGGGATTCTGATGGAAAAAGAGGTGTTTTGATGCAATTTCGTGAAGATCAGAAAAATACCAGAAAAACTAAGGAATATTATATTTTCCTAGAAGACGAAGGAAGCCGGAAGGGGAGGCGGAGTTGGGCCACATGGGGCCCATACCCCCAGGCGCGGGCCACCCTAGGTCGCGCCTACAGGGGGTGTGGCCGCCCTAGCCCACCTCTGGCTCCGCCCTCTCTCCTATATCTTCTCCTCGAAACCCTAATACATAGGGGGGCGAACATAGAAAGATTCCGCCGCCTCTACGGGGAAGAAAACACCGAGAGAGAAAGTGCTCTCCGGTAGACAGATTTCTGCTGGGGAATTCCTTCCCGGAGAGGGGAGATCGTCGCCATCAACACCATCATCAAGCTAGACTTCATCGGGATCATCATCATCCACACGATCATCTCCACCAGCACCATCATCACCACTCCATCCCGCTGTAACAATTGTGTTGAATCTTGCATAGTTCTTAGGGGAAACTTTCCTGGTGTTGATTACTATTGTAGTTGATGCTTGTGAGTGGAACCATTGAATTATTGTTTATGTTCAGATTGTTATCCATCATTATATCATCTCTGATCTTAATCCATATGATGTCTCGTGAGTAGTTCGTTTAATTCTTGAGGACATGGGAGAAGTCATGTTGTTAGTAGTGAATTTGTGTTGAGGTATTATTAAATGGTTTAATATTTAAGTTGTGGTGTTATTCTTCTAGTGGTGCTATGTGAACGTCGACTACATGATAGGGTAGTAGATGAACCACCACCTGATGAGATAGATCCTTTTAAGATACCTACACGTATTGTTGATCGTGTTATGGATAATTATTATTTAGGGGATGGTACTGTCCATCCTGGTGATCACTTTATTTTTATCCATGAATTATGCGGGTTTGTTAAGTGTGCAGGTATCACAACTGAACGGGTGAAGAAGAAGTTACTCTCCATATCCTTGAAAGTTAGAGCTGAAGAATGGTATAAGCTACTGAATAATGGACAATCCATGCAATGGGAGGAGATGGCATTACTCTAAATTTTATCCTCCTAGTGAGATCCATAAGGATAGGAATCTAATATATAACTTTTGGCCTCGTGATGGAGAGAGTACAGCTCAAGCATGGGGAGATTGAAGTTACTAATGCTTAAATGTCATATTCATGAACTTCCTAACAATATTATTATCAATGACTTTTATGCTAGGCTTTCTCTTCATGATAAAGATTTACTAGATGCTTCTTGTGTTGGATCATTCACACATATGAAGGAAGAAGTTAAATGGGATCTTATAGACCGTATTTAAAAGAATGTTGAAGCATGGGAGAATCACAAAGGAAGAAAGTCAGCTATAAATTATCATTATGAATGCATTAAATCTTTTATGGGAAATTGATGACTTCCATGATATTAGTACTGATGGAGATATGCCAAGTGGGGTATACCCAGCAGAACGTTTCCTACTAGATGAAGCTGCCAGCGAGTGGGCCTGCAGGAGGGCGACTGGATCAAGACTTAACAAGGAGCCAGGTGACTGGAAGCTGGAGGCCCAGAAGCGTGGTTAGGCCCAGTCGGATTAGGTCAAGTATCCTCCGAATCCTTAACTAATTCGGTTGTAGATCTATAAACCCAAGCGAGGTGAGCCTATATAAACCTCCCTAGGGTACGCATAGAGGACATGTTCCATCATACACCCCCTGCGACTCGCCGCCTAGCTATCGAGCTCGCCCTTTGTACTCTCTCATCAATACAATCTAGCAGGAGTAGGTCTTTACCCTCCGGGGGGCCGAACCTGGGTCAACCCATGTGTCTATGCCCTCATCTCGCACCGCAGATGGCTAGCCGCCCTTGCCCCTCATTCTACTACTCGCTGCCGATTGCAGCATCTGCCGTGGCCATTCCCACGACAGTTGCGCCCATCGTGGGGCCTAGACGGTTAGGCCGGTGTTCTGCGGCGAGATCCAATCTGCCCATCAACGAGATGATCGCCACCGGCCGTATGATCACGATCGGCAAGATCCTCCAGATCTTGCCGAGTAGCTACGTCACGGTGGCGCGCCCCGTCACGCACAGCGTGATCATGCCAGTCAGCACGATTAGCCTCTTCGTTGGCTTCACCGACACCATCGTCTCGGAGGACTTGGCTCGCATCCGCGAGTCGCCACCGCGCGATCGGATCTTCGAGAGTCAGGTCCGCACCATCCACCACCTTGCCTTCGAGTACGACTCGGCCAACAGCAACGTGGCCGAAACCAGCATGGTCGCGGACGACGCGGCCCTCAACAACGACGCCGACTCGGTGACCCCAACGTCAGTCGCCGGATCCATCGTCACCGTGTCATCCACAAGCTCCATCACCCAGGTCTCCTACGTGGGGGACTTCGAGGACCCCTCCATCCTTGGGATCTTTGATTCCGACTCCGGATCGGAGAACTCCCGCGACTTCAACGCTGGATCCGGTCGCAACATCGCGACCTACGTGGCGAGCAACGCGGATGCCCTACCAGACCCCTTCTCCACGCTGATCCCGCCGACCGCGACGACGACGGAGGTTGAAGAACTCCGCCTGCGACTGGACGAGGTGGTCCGCAAGGAACAAGCCGAGCACGAAAAATTTCGCCTCGAGCAGGTGATGTCGCAGGAGCTCTCGCGCTACCACCAGCTCCGCATCAGGTCGCGCCTGAACCCCACTGTTTAGGGCCGCACCCTGAACTTCGACGATGAGACCGATCCGGCCCGCGCGGTCGATCGCGTGATCTGCGAGAATGTGCCACTAGGAGGAAGCGCTCGACCACCACCAGGTGCGTCAGCGAACGGCGCTCCCCCACCACCGCCCGGCCGAATGCTCCTTCCAAACCAACCGAGGATCATGATCTGCGTGCAGGAGCGAGACGCGAAAGGCCTCCCGCTGTTCTCCTCTCCGATGGACAACATCATTGAGAGTCGAGCCATGGTCAACAACATCAACGTAACCGGGAAAGGCGCCCTGCAGATCCAGTACGCTAGGGCCCTACTCGCCGAGGCTGTCGAGCAGCAAGCTGCGGGAGCAGACTCGCGGGGACGCATGTACTCCCGCTCGTCAGGAAGCAGGGCGACCTCGAGCGGCCGCCCGATGATGGCAAACACCCTCAATTGCCTGCCCCCGAGCCCCTACAGCTCCAACCGCGACCTGCGAACGCGGCACTCTCCACCAACGACATGCGCCCAACAAACAACATGGTCACTGCCAACGGGCAGCCAGTCCACGCGTGGACCCACATCATCAACAACCAGAGCTAGTGCGCATGCCAGCCTGACGACCTGAGGCACACCCTCACCAATTGCCACGACAGCAAGCCCAGGGGGTCGCTCAGCCAAGTCGGTCCCCAGTGCTTCGGACCAATGATCTGAGGCAAAAAGTACCCGGCGAAATTCAAAGTGCCGAATGAGATCGAGAAGTACGACCCCTCGTATGACCCCTCCGTGTGGCTGGACACGTACCTCATGGCGATGGGAATCGCCGGCCACACTGATCTGCTCACCACCAGCTACCTCCCCCTGATGATGGAGGGAGCGTGCCGACAATGAATCAACACCCTCCCCGCAGACATCATTGACTCCTGGGAGGAAATGCGTGATGCCTTCATCAGGCACTTCGAGGGCTCCTACACCCGCGCCACCACCATTGAGGACCTGGAGCGATGCGTCCAGGGACCCCGCGAGTCGAACCACAGCTGGGTCCAGCGGTGGCAGGACATGTGGTACAACGCGGCCGGCATCCACCCAGACACCACGATTCACTGCTTCAAGACCTCGTGCTGCTATGAGCCCTTGGTAGCCAAGCTCAAGCGGGTGTACAAAACACTCAACAACATACTGGACCTCCTTGAGATCACCAAACGGTATGCGGAGGAGGACCCGAACCAAGAAACCGACGACGAGTCAGGAGGAAACCGCCGCATGAGCGGCCAAGACAACGGGAGACGACCCGAGCTACGCTATAGCAACACTCGCCTTACCGGCAAGCACCATGGTGACGGGCGAGTCGACTTCGTCGCCAATGTCGGCTACACTCCGCGCGAGCCCAAGATCTTCCGCCGCGACGGAGGCCAGCATCATGATGGCGGCAATTACAAGGCGAAGCCGAGGTTCGACCCCATGGCTCTCCTCAACCAGACCTGTGTGTTCCACAACAGGGAGGAGAAGCCCGCCACGCACACGACCGCCGACTACCACTCGCTGAGGGAGATCGAGAAGGCACGGTACGCAAGGGAGGACACCAACAACCACCCGCCAAATGGCGGGGCATTGGGCAATGACGTGGGATCGCTCCATACCTTCACCAGGTTCAGCACCAAGCGCGAGAAGAAGGTCATCGCTCGCACCGTCGCCGTCAACGCGGTGTCCCAGGTTGACGTCCCGCGCTTCCTCAACTGGTGCGAGCAGCGGATCACCTGGAGTCGTGAAGATCACTCGCCACTGATCGAATATCCGGGGCGAGTCGCCTTGGTGGTCAACCCCAAGGTGGGAGACTACTGGCTCCCCAAGACGCTGATGGACGGCGGAAGCTCCATCAACATTCTCTACCTGGGCACGTTCTGGCGACTGTGGCTCCCACGTTCGATGATTGAGATGACCTACACCACCTTCCACGACATCGTCCCCGGTTGGAAGGCGTACCCGATCGGCAAGGTGACGCTTTTAGTCATCTTCGACACTCCAGCAAACGTCCGCACCGAGCGGATCGTCTTAGAGTTGGTGCCATTTTATAGCCCCTACCACTACGTCTTGGGGCGACAGGCGTTTGCCAAATTCATGGCGGCGCGCCACTATGCGTACAACGCGATGAAGCTCCTAGGGCCATGCGGCATCATCACCGTCCACGGCGACCCCGACATGGGCGCCGAGTGCGAGCCCAAAGGCGCCGAGCTCGCCGACACCGTCATAGCGGCAGAAGCCAACCACGCGGAGGAGCTCGCCAAGTACACGAGCGGGGTCAACAATGGCAACCCACCAATACTCAAGAAGCCCAATTCGGAGGTCGGCAGCTCCACCGCCTTCGAGGAAACGACGCACACTCGCACTGTCGAGCTGGTCCTAGGCGACTCCAGCCAGACGGTGGTGATCGGGTAGGGCATGAGCCCAGCATAGGAAGGCGCGCTCATCGAGTTCCTAGGTGAGAATAGCGACATCTTCGCATGGAGGCCATCTGACATGCCTGGTGTCCCGAGGTAACTCGCTGAGCACAAACTCAACGCCGACCCCAAAGCACGACCCATCAAACAGTCGCTGCGGCCCTTCAATGAAGAGCGCCACTGAGCAATCTCCTAGGAGGTGCGGCGTCTACTCGCTACAGGCTTCATTCAGCCAATCAAATACTCCAAGTGGCTAGAAAACCCAGTCCTGGTCGAGAAGAAAAATGGGACCTAGAGAATGTGTATCAACTACACAAACCTAAACAGCGCCTGCCCGAAGGAGCAGTTCGTCCTCCCACAGATCGATCAAATCATCGACTCGACTGCGGGCTCGGAGTCATTGTGCTTCCTTGATGCCTACTCTGGTTACAACCAGATCAAAATGGCAGTCGAGGACAAGGAGAAGACAGTGTTCATCACGCCATTCAGAGCATTCTGCTACACCGCTATGACCTTCGGTCTCAAGAACGCCGGGGCGACCTACCAGAGGTGCATGCAGGAGTGCATTGCGGGCCAAATTGGCCGCAACATCCACTCGCCAGGGCAATCTACTCGCCGACCTGGCAAAAACCTTCGCAAACCTACGGAGGTACAAGATCAAACTAAACCCAGGAAAGTGCACGTTCGGTGTACCTACTGGACAGTTTCTGGGGTACGTCGTCTCTAAACGAGGAATCGAGGCAAACCCCACCAAGATTAACATGATCGCCCGACTCGGCAAACCCGTGTGCCTGCGCGACATCCAGAAGTTGGCTGGGCGAGTCGCGGCTCTTAGTCGCTTCATCCCCCGGCTAGGCGAGAAGGTGATGCCCGTCTACCGCCTAATGCGCAAGAATCCCATGTGTCAGTGGGACAAGGAGGCAAACGACACTCTCCACGCACTCAAGGAGGTGCTACTCGCGGCCCCTCTACTCGCCGCCCCTGTCGACAAGCAACACATGCTTGTCTACGTCGCGGCCTCTGAACGAGTCGTCATCGCCGTCATGGTCGTCGAATGGCCAGAAGAGGGCAAGGAGCACCCGATACAGCGACCTGTCTACTACATCAGTGAAGTCCTCATCGAGTCACGCCAGCGCTACCCGCAGTACTAGAAATTGGTGTATGCAGTCTCCAGAGCCCAGTGGCGACGGCCGCACTACTTCCAGGAGCACCCAATCACGGTTTCTCCTCAGCACCGTTGAAGGACAACATCCGCAACCGCGAGGCGACCGGGCGGGTCGCCAAGTGGGACATCGAGATTGCAGTCCACGACATCAGGTAAGAGCCGCGCAAGACAATCAAGTCGCAGGCTCTGGCAGACTTTCTCGACGACTAGGAGGAGGCACAGCAGCCAGAGAAACTATCGTACCTCCACTACTGGTCGCTACACATCGACGGATCCAAGAACGCAGATGGCGCAGGGGAAGGGATCGTCCTCACATCTCCAAAAGGCGACAAGCTGCGCTACGTCATGTACCTCGACTCACCCCCTACACCAACAACATGGCCGAGTACGAGGCGATCCTCCACGGCATGCGAGCCATGGACATCAATCGTCTGCGCTTCTACGACGACTCTGACCTCGTCGCCGGGCAAGTCACCGACACTTGCGATGTAGTATCCCCCACCATGGAGTCATACCACCAAGCCGTGGACTAGCTAGGAGGCCACTTTGCTGGATAATCTATCGAGTGGATCGATCGGCGCAAGAATGAGGAAGCCGATGCCCTCTCCCGCATCAGGTCGGCTCTCCTCGCTCCACCCGTCGGCGTCTTCCTCGACACCATCATGAAGCCTTCCGTCTCTCCCCGCGAGAGATTGACATCGAAATTCCGCTGCAACCAGAAGCAGCCCTGGTCGCCATGCTCGTCGGGCCAAGAGACTGGACCGCGCCATACGTCGCCTACCTGGAGGGAGGAACCCTTCCCACTGACGAGACGGAGGCCTGGATGATAGTACGCCACTTCAAATCCTTCGTCACCATCAACGGCGAGCTCCACAAAAGCAGGGTGACTAGTGTGTTCCAACACTACGTCCAACCCACAGAAGGTCATAAGATCCTCCAAGACATGCATGCTGGCGACTGCAGCCACCACGCTGGTGCTCGCTCCCTGGTCGCCAAGGCCATGTGACACGGCTTATACTAGCTCACCGCACACACCGACGCGGTCGACATCGTCCAATGCTTCGTCGGATGCCAGAAGTACGCCAACCAGACCCACGTCCCGAGCTCGGCGCTCAATACCATCCCCATCACTTGGCCAGTCGCCGTGTGGGGCATGGACATGGTAGGCCCCTTCAAGAAGGCCCCTTCTGGCTTCACCCACCTCCTAGTCGCAGTCGACAAATTCACAAAGTGGGTGGAGGCCAAGCCAGTCCGCAAATGCGATGGGAAGACCGCTACCAAGTTCCTACGCGATCTCATCCATTGCTACGGGTTCCCGTACAACATCATCACGGACAACGGCACCAACTTCGCCAAAGGAGCCATGGCCGAATTCTGCGAGGAGCACCACATACGACTCAACCTCGCCTCAGTCGCCCACCCGGAATCCAACGGCCAGGCGGAACGCGCCAACGAGAGCGTCCTCCATGGCCTGAAGCCGCAACTGCAATTTCCCCTCGACAGAACTCCCGGATGCTGGGTCGAAGAGCTCCCCTCCGTCATCTGGGGCATCCGCACCTCCATGAATAGGTCGACAGGGTTCACCCCCTTCTTCATGGCGTACGGTGTCGAGGCCGTCATGCCAACCGACCTCGAGCACGACTCGCCACGGGTGGTCAACTACGCGGAGGCTATTAACGAGCTCGCACGCCAAGATGGGGTCGACCAACTCAATGAAGCACGCGACCTAGCTTGCTCCCGCACTGCCATCTACCAGCAAGGACTTCGCCGCTACCACAGCCGGCGAGTCCGGACTCGCACCTTCTAGGAAGGAGACCTGGTACTGCGTCTGATCGAGGACATGAAGGGCATGCACAAGCTCTATCCCCCTTGGGAGGGACCATTCGCCATCGGGCGAGTCCTGGGCAACTATGCCTACTACCTCATCGACGTCCGAGGCGACGAAAAACTCGATGTTAAGCGGCCATGGAATGTAAACCTCCTACGGAAGTTCTACTCCTAGAACTCCAGACATGTACCTCCTACCTGCTATGAAATAAAGAAAATTGATTCGCACAAATTGTGTCCACTCTCCATACCTTGTGCCATTCACACTCGTAATAACAGCGCTATGCTACTCGCGGAAGTCAACCCTTGGTCACGCGACCGGCACGGCCAAGTAGTGCGGTACGAGGGCACCGAAAAATGTCGGGCCTTGTGTCGTCCATGGAAAAAGCCAACCCGGAGCCCCATCGGAGTTGCCTCGCTCGACTGGCTTTCCGAGCTAAGACAATCGCATTCGCTTCCCACAGCGACCCGGTCCTCCACATCCTTGGGGCAACGCCTCGAACAGCTAAGTACCACGCTCGGGGACTGACGCCAGTCCAAACTCGAGCGACTAGGGAAAACACCAAGTATGAGAGCGCGCCCTAAACTCGCCACGCGACTGGTCCTATGGATCAGGTGGAGCGAAGCGACTAATACAACGCGCCCCGTCCTCACATACCTCGGGCATGCGACTGGAACAGCCAAGTACCACGCTCGGGGACTCGGCCACCTGACCCCATTTGCGCCTAGGAAAACGGCTAAGCACAGAGCACCCCTCGGACTCTCCATGCGACTGGATTTCCAAGCCATGGCCAGTCGACCGCAACTTACTAACAGTTTAAACAACATGCATATATATATATAAAAACGAGGTAAACCCCATAAAAGGGTGGGAGCGCTCGGGGACTCGCACAACCAACAATCAAATCAAAACATTGACAAAAGCATCTTTGCATTCCTTAAGGCAACAAATTTGTTCGCTTACAAGGGCAGTTACATATCTGTTATAATTAACGCCACTTGGCAAACTAATCTACTCTGCAGGCTTCGACGACGAGGCGCCACCACTCCTGCAGCGACGGATAAAGGGAACCCATGGGTTAGAGGGGTATGTCGTGAGAGCACCCACCATGGCCGCTTGGAACGGTTTCTCCACCTTGAAGTCGCGGTGCACCGGCTCGGGGTTGTTCGGGGCGACGGCCGTCTCCTGGTGCGAAATAAGGTCACCCATCGCCCATACCCGGTCGGAGTACACCGTAGCCTGCTCGGTCAGCTTCAACACTTCGGCGATCTCGACCGCGCCCGTCGACGAAGGGTACCTGCTGGTGACATCGTCAAGGTCGAAGTCATCGGGGAAGTGCGTGAGCCCAAGGCTTAGCGCAGTCGCAGCACCACGATGAAAAGTTGACCGCGACATGAATTCAACAACAGTCGGGGCCTTCTCCAGATAGCGCCAGACTTCGACGAGGTTGCTGGGGATCACCAACATGGGCGATATTTCCTGAAGGTACGCGCAAATGCAGGTCGCTGATAGAGCGGCAGAGTCAACCAGTGTGGTGACGCATTTCCGCCCGTCATACGACTGTGCTTAGGCAACGTCATCAATTATCCTCCCTGCAACACACAAGCAAACAGTAAGGAAGGCTCCAGCAAATCGAAGCGACCCGCACGCTCGGGGACTCGCCAAGGAACAAAGAGCTCACCAATCAACAGGCGACAATGCTCCGTGATGAAATCCTGCAGGCCGGAGAGGTTATCCTGCAGCTCGGCGACGAGTGCATCTGACATCTTCCGCTCCTCAGCAGCAGCAGCAGCAGCAGCAATGGCTGCCTTGGCCCTCTCATCCACCGAGGTCGCCTCCGCCTTTGCCTCCTTGAGATTCCGCTCCAAGTTGGTGATTCACCTCTCCGCGGCGCTCAAGGATGACTGAGCAGCCGCCAGGTCACTCGTCGGGACCATGCCTTGACAAGCCTCCTCCACTGCGGCCGCATGACCCTCTGCATCAGCAAAACCATGAATACGAAGAAAGCAAGAGACACGTCCAACATCAAGCACAACAAACACTTACTGGCAGTCTCCCGAAGCTGCTCGTTCATCCCTTGGACAGAGTGGAGCCCCTTTTCCAGCCGCTCCTTGGCAGCCAATAGCTCCACCGACTCGCGCTGAAGCCCTTGCACAACAAAAACCAATCAGAGAAAAAATCGCAAAGCGCCTAGCCGCTGAAATTCAGTGACTAGCCACTTGGGGACTGGACAGCGAAAAAATTCCTAAGTGCCTAGTCGCTGAAATTCAGCGACTAGCCACTCGGGAATTGGACAGCGAAAAAATTCCTAAGTGCCTAGCTGCTGAAATTCAGCGACTAGCCATTCGGGGACTGGATAGCAAAAAAATTCCTAAGTGCCTAGCCGCTAAAATTCAGCGACTAGACACTTGGGGACTGGACCTCAAAATCAATAAGGATCCAACCACTGAAATTCAATGGCCCGATCCTCGCAGACTGGACATACCGGGATGGCGGCACCTAGCATGCTGTGAAGCTCCATTGCATCATCCGACGAGAGCACAAACGGAGTGCGCCCAAGACGTTTGTTGACCTCCGTGTCGATGACCTCAGGCACCTGGCTCGATGGCGTCGACGCACTCGCCGCAGAGGCCTTCGCTAAAAAGCGAGGTAACATCGCTACTTCAGGCCCCGAGGCACTCGAGGTCGGGCCCGTTGCCCCGACTGACGCCACGGGTTCCACCCACTACGACTCCGCGTCCACCGTGGCCTTCGAGGCCGCATCCGCTCCAGTCGGAGCTTCGCTCTGGGAGACCACCGGTTAGTCTGAAATTGTGATGACCTCATCGCCCTTTGCATTTTTTGCGCCTTCAACAGGCGCCGCGACTTCATCGCTCTTCCTCTTCTTCGAGGGATCGACTTGCACCCCCGGGGCACCCAACGGGACCTTGGCCACTGATGGCTGGCCTATGTTCTTCACACCAGTCCTGTAACATGGCGATGTCAGCGAGTTCGCTGGACAAACATAAGGTGATTGGACATTTCAAAGAGGTACTCACTTGGAGACTGGGATGAAACGGAGGCCGGTGTGAATACTCGCTGGCTTCTCCAGTTCTGGTCCCAGCTTCCGACTGAGACCTGTCTCCAGCACGCTATGGACCTAGGTCATAGAGGGCTTCTTCATGGATGAAGCTATGGCAGGAGGGTCCGCGGCAGCCGCTGCGGCCGCTCCCCTCGGTGGCGAGGAACCCGCGGATGGGGCGGCCCCGAGCCCGATGATGACGGTAAAGGGCGATGGCAGTGATGCTAGCGGCATCTCACCCTCTACCATGGCTGCGCTGGTTGCCGTAGTCGCCTGTGCCGGCGCGCTGGCCCCAGCTTCCTCGGCCGCGCTGGTAGCTTCGGAGCTACTCAGGGACTGAGGCTATGACGCTGGCTTGGTTGGCCCCTTCTTCTTCTTCGGTGGTGGTTTCTTCTTCGATGGCGTAGCCTCACGCTTCGAGGTGAACTCGGGAGGCTCGTCATCATCTTCGTCGTGAGCCTCGAGGCTCTTGCTGGCCTCGAGCTCGCATTGTCGTTGCCCCGGGGTCTTACAGACCATGGGTGCGGCGACCTCCATGGCCCCGTCATCGTCATCATCGTCTTTGTCGTTGCCGCCATCGTCACTTCTGACGCAGCCCTTGTCAGACGAAGACTCACTATCATCCTCGGCGGACTCGTTCGAATTTTCGTCGTCTACGGGCGGAAGTCAACCTTCCACCACTTGGATTATGTAACATCCCAAAAATATCAAACTTGGATCATCAAACTCTAAGCATCAAAATTAGGGTTAACAAAAACTTTTCCAACTAAAAATATGAAAGCATTCATATGTGTGTGTATTAAAATTTGGATTCTTTTGAATTTCCTTGGTTCTGTGTTTCTTTGCTTGTAAAATGATTCTTAGGTGAACTAAACATCATTTAAACAATCCCCAAACTTTTCCCAAAGAAAAACAAGTCAAAACAAACAAATTAGGTGAATGGTCACTTTGGCCAAATTAACTCCCATGCCTACTTTGGCTATCCCTAACTTTCAGAACTTAACAGAAACATGTATGGATCTTTGCACCCCTTGATAGTACTCATAATAAGGTACCAAGGCCCACTTTGTGATCATCCAAAAACATTCAAATGCTTAGTTTAAATGACAGTTTAAAATTGAATCTATTTCATATGGGAAGATCCCACTATTTCAAAAACCACTCAAACAAGCTCAATTTTCAAAACCCAAGAATCCACAGAATCCTCAACACATGCCTAGCACACCCACCAAAAATCTTTTCAAAATTCAAAACTCAAGTTCATGCGGCCATTTCATCAAACAGGTTGCAGATTCAAATCAACAAAATCAAAAACACTATGTTGAGCAGTGTTTTGGGCCAACCTTGTTCCCTCTCTGGTTACAACTAGCCTTAGTAGATCATCTAGAACCCTTAACTAACCTCTAGCACCACTCTGAGCTTGCCAATTCCATCAATGGTGAGCAGGCCGAGAGCACACATGTCACCCCACTGTGGACAGCGAGCTAGGAGAAGAACTAGCCGTGCCCACCTTGTCTAGCATGCAGCCCATGCCTCACCGCCCCCTCTCGACCAGCCCTAGCTCAAAGACAGCAACCAGAACCGCCAGGAACACCACGCCCGCGCCGCTGTCGACCATGCCGACGCGCACCGCAGAGCACGCGCCGTTCCCACGCAACCCAACCACCTCGAGCCCTCGCCGCCCGCTAACATGCACCCCACCGTCCCAGGAGACCACTAGACATGTTCGTTTCACCGCCCGTACCCCGTAGCCACCACTCGCCGCGGAGTTCGCCGCCTCTGCCTTGCAGAGCACCGCGCGTTCCCGACCATTTGACTGGAAACTTATATACTATAGTATGGGTTCCCTCACGGCCAAGGTCTGAGCTGAGGCTACCTTGTGAATATTGTCCACCTATGCAGTACCCAAGATGACAGTTGGTCATGGTTGGGAGGCCAAACTCACAGGAGAGGTGCCTATACTAGGGCGTGTAATTGAAAGGTTAGGATTGATTATCCGCATACTGAGTATGGTGAATTCAGGATTTGTTCCCTGACGGATGTATCGAATGTTGTGGTGAAAGTGTACAATCTCAGCAGAGTGTAAAACTATTCGAATAGCCGCGTCCGCGGTTATGGACAGTTGGAGTGGCCATACTGTTCCCCCGTTAGATGTTTTCAAAATGATTTGTGAAATGAATTGAGAATTTGACTTGACCACAACAGAGTTGTGATATGAAATTCAAGTTCCCACTTAGGTGTTATAAAACTTCAACTAGCATTCTTTGTTTCTGAACTTAGTAGAGGTAAATCTGGCTTTTTGCAAAACAACCCTAGAGCTTAGTGTCCTATTACAAAAACCCCCTTCACTTGTTAGTATTAGTTTGCGAGTACTTAAAGAGTACTCATGGCTTTGTCCCTGGCTATTCCCGTGGCCAGACTATGAAGAGGAGTACTAGGACGAAGGACCCCAGGAAGGTTACGACAACTAGGATCATCTCCCATCGTCAGCATTGCCTGTGACCCCGAAGATGGAGCTTCGCCTACGCTACTTTTATTATTAGGTATTCCGCTGCTTGAGTTGTATTAAGAACTGGATCATGAGATCCTTATTTGTGTAAGACCTTATGTATGGTTTGTAATGGATGATGTACTGTGGAATCCAAATCTGTTATGTCTCGCAAAAATGGTAATCCTGGGATTGCGATGTATGGCATAACAGGCACCTGGGATTAAAAATCTGGGTGTTAACAAGTTGGTAACAGAGCCATCCTAACCAAAGGAGACCCTAGTTAGACTGGACGTTTGAATCAAAAACTTAGTTTCAAAACCAAAGGAAGCAAATATTTACAAAAACTTATTTCCATTCTTATCACTTGGTTTCTTTCATCAAAATTCATGTTCCTAAAAAACTCTTGCAAAATACCTAAAATTTGACACACTGGATAACTCTACTAAATTACTCATCCTATATTCTTATAGATGGACGTGAAGTACAGCAAGTTTTATCAGTTGGGGAATGGAGGAGACCTCATCTATGAGCGGGATTTGGACCAGCTTTCAGAACTTCTGGAGCGTCCGCACCCCGAGTTCTTCGGAGCTCAGCTCAATGATCAAGGAGGAGAAGATCTGCAGTGGCTAATTGTTGCAAGCCTCCAAGGAAAGATTGAACCTCCCACTGCCGAGGGAATTCAGTTCACCTTAAGAGGGAACAACTGGCTCGATGGACTTGCCAGGACCATGAAGGAAGCTCTTGCCCATCTGTGTGGGCAGAGTATCAACCAGATCAAGGGTACCCGCTTTGAGTTTTGTCCAAGGCGTGATGCTATGGGACAGCCACTGGAAGCCCCATACCACCACGAGCTGAAGACTCAGTTGGACCACCTTCGCTTCATGATGTATGATTGTCAGCAGGAATTGGACAATTGTCGTGACTACTCCAACCACAAGTCTGCCATCATCAAGACGAAGGATCAGACCATCGCAATGCTAGCAAAGGATCGCAAGTCTTGCCGCCGTCAGCTTGACAAGAAGGAGCGCATCATTGCCCGTCTTCGCCACCGTATCTTGGATTTGGAGGAGACTATCCACGAGAGAGACATGCAGTTGGAGGAAAGAGAGAATGCCGGAGAGGATTTTCGTGGAGAACCCTACTCCTATCTCAGCGATGACGATGATTTTCTGGAGGATCAGGCTATGGACTTCTTCACCGATGAGGATGATTTCGCCTTCATCGATGACGATGAGGATGATGAGGATGACGACTACACCGACTCCGAGGAGTAGTAGCACTTGAGCACTAGCGTAGTGAGTTGTATTCGGTCCCACTGTATCGTTGTTTCTAGAATGGTTCTTAAAACCATCTGTTTTTCTTGTTTTGTGGTGTGTGTTTGTATCGTGTGCTATGAATGAATGAAAAGCGAGTTGCTAGAAAATCTGAGTCAAACTTTAAAAACTTTTCAAACTCCCTGAACCTTAGAAATTTCCCTATTTTCTCATGATCTATCTCAATCTTTAGATGCCTCGCGGAGGAAGTGGTTCATCCCTAGACCCGATGTTGCAGATCCTGCAAATGTTGGTTTCTAACCGCGAAGCTAAAAGAGCGGAACATCAAGCCAACCTAGCCACCCTTCAGAAGATAGCTCAGCTGGCCCACAACAATCAAGGCCAAGGAAATCAGGACAACCATGGATCTAAGATCAAGAATTTCCAGAATACCAATCCACCTGTTTTCACTAAGTCGGAAGAGCCCCTAGATGCAGATGATTGGCTGCAAACCATGGAGAACAACCTAGAAGTCGCCGGAGTGGAAGCTAACGAGAAAGTTCTGTTCGCCACCCACTATCTAGCCAGAGATGCAAGAGCATGGTGGAACAGTATTCGTGCAATGACCGGAGGACAGATGATGACCTGGGAGGAATTCAAGGTCAAGTTCAGCAGAACCCATGTGCCACCGGGTTTGATCAAGAGAATGAGAGATGAGTTCAGAGAACTGAAGCAAGGAAGGATGACCATAGTGGAATACCGTGACAAATTATTGTCATTAGCTAGGTATGCCCCGGATGAAATCGACACTGAAGCCAAGAAGAAAGAGAGATTCTTGAATGGTCTGCACGATGAGATGCAGACGGTGCTGGTCAATATCCCCTTTGATGATATTGAAGCTCTTGTCGACTCTACCATTCAGATGGAAGGAAAGATCAACCAAGCCAATGAGAACCGCAAGCGTCGCATGATGCATCAGCCAGGAACACATCATACCCCAAAGTATCGCCCCAACCCATCTCCAGGATTTGCCCCGAGAACCAACAAACCCCCTATGAACCGTCCGACCTATCCCAACCGTGGAAACCCAAGGCCCGGAGGAAATCTCAACAACCCCGGCAACTCTAACAATTTCAACCGTGCCCCACCCAAGTTGAACAACAACAATGCTAGCGCCAACATGAACACTGCCCCGAGGACTGGAAGCAATGATGTGCCTGTTGCAGCAAAGGACAAGTCGCAAGTGACTTGTTATGACTGTGGAAATAAGGGTCACAACTCCAATGAGTGCCCCAAGAAGAATACCGCAGCCCCCAATGCAAATGCCCCAGCTCAGCAGCAGCGTCGTGTTCATCCTGGAAGAAGGTTTGCCCCAGGAAATTCGCTCAACCGCAACGGCCGTCTTTTTCTCATGCATGCCGAAGAAGCCCACGAAGCACGAGATGTCGTGCTGGGTATGTTTTATGTTAATTCCGTACTCGCTAGAGTGTTGTTTGATTCTGGTGCATCGCACTCATTTGTCACCGAAGAATTTGCATGCACTAGTAAGATTCAACCAACCAAACTGAAGCGTGTTATGATTGTTCAAATCTCCGGTTCAACCACCAAAGCTAGGCAAATTTGCAAAGCCGTCCCTATCTGAATCCATGGCATAGATTTTTATGCTAATCTGATAGTACTTGGAACTAAAGGTTTGGAAGTAGTACTAGGAATGGATTGGATGTCCAAACATAAAGGATTAATTGATTGTGCCAAGAAATCCATAACCATGACCAGTACAACCGGAATATCAGTCGAGCATGTATCTGAAACCTTACCTCGTCAATTCAAGTGCAACAAGAGTATAGCCCAACCTACCATTGACCAAGTCTGGATAGTCTGTGAATACCCCGATGTATTTCCAGATGTTTTGCCCGGTATGCCCCCAAATCGGGATATTGAGTTTATCATTGAACTAATCCCCGGAACAGGACCCATAGCCCAGAGACCATATAGTATGAACCCGTCTGAACTAGCAGAACTAAAAAAGCAACTGGATGCCATGCTAGAAATTGGATTGATTCAACCAAGTGCGTCACCATGGAGATCACCTGTTTTGTTCGTGGACAAGAAAGATGGAGGTAACCGTTTGTGTACGGATTATCGGAAGTTGAATGATGTCACTATCAAGAACAAGTACCCACTGCCCAAGATAGAAGATCTGTTTGATTAGTTGAACGGTGCCAAAGTGTTTTCTAAGATTGATCTTAGAACAGGCTGTCATCAACTCAAGATTCGCGCAGAGGATATTCCCAAGACTGCCTTTACCACCAGATATGGATTATACGAGTATACTGTCATGTCTTTTGGATTAACCAATGCCCCCGCTTATTTCATGAATCTCATGAATAAGATTTTTATGGACTTCCTGGATAAGTTTGTCGTTGTTTTCTTTGATGACATACTGATTAATTCCAAATCAGAAGAAGAACATGAGCTACATCTAAGGACCATTCTTGGAACCCTTAGAGAGCATCAGTTGTATGCCAAGTTTAGCAAATGTGAATTCTGGTTACAGGAGGTAGGATTCCTCGGCCACATTGTATCAGCCGGAGGAATTGCCGTTGACCCTGCAAAGGTGAAAGATTTCGAAGATTGGCAAGCCCCAACCACTCAAACCCAAGTTCGTGCATTTCTCGGATTGGCGGGATACTAACGCAAGTTCGTAGAAGGATTCTCAAGTATCGCCAGACCCATGACCCAATTGCTGAAGAAGGACAAGAAGTTTGAATGGACGGACAAATGTGAAGCGAGTTTTCAAGAACTCAAGAGAAGATTGATTTCAGCCCCAATCTTAATCATGCCGGATATCACGAAGCCCTTTGACGTGTATTGTGACGCATCCAAGATCGGTCTCGGATGTGTGCTAATGCAAGAAGGCAAAGTTATATCTTATCTATCTCGACAACTGAAACAACATGAGCAGAATTACCCAACCCATGACCTCGAACTCGCAGCCGTAGTTCTAGCCCTGAAGACATGGAGGCATTACCTGATGGGAAACCATTGTGAGATTTATTCAGATCACAAGAGACTGAAGCATATATTCACTCAGAAGGAGCTGAATATGAGACAGAGAAGATGGATTGAGCTAATCAAGGATTACGACCTGGACATTCACTATCACCCCAGTAAAGCCAACGTGGTAGCAGATGCCCTTAGCGGATTTCCGTGCCGCTTGAACTCCATGATTTTGAAGGAGCAACCAAGCTTGCATAAAGAGATGGAAGATTTTCGAATAGAATTAGTGAGTGAAGGATTTTTAGCTAGCATAGAACTTCAACACACTTTGATGAGCTAGATCAAAGAGGCGCAGAAAGTAAATGCTAGTATCGACGGAATCAAGTGTCGTATCGGTACAAGCAAAGTACCCGGATTCACCGAAGACGAAGAAGGAGTTCTGTGGTACAAAGGACGCCTTTGTGTACCAGCAGATTCTGAGTTGAAAGAAGTGATTCTGAAGGAAGCTCATGGTACTATTTATTCTATCCACCCCGGAGGAACGAAGATGTATCAATATTTGAAGGAGCAATTTTCGTGGCATAAGATGAAGAGAGAAATCGGAAGCTATATCGCCAAGTGTGATATATGTTAGAGAGTCAAGGCGGGACATCAAAGACCCACAGGATTGTGGCAACCATTGCAGATTTCGGAAAGGAAATGGGATTCCGTTGGAATGGACTTTATCACCGGATTGCCTACTTCTAGTAGGGGGATGACTCTATCTGGGTCATAGTGGACAGATTGTCCAAAGTCGCCCATTTCTTACCAGTCAAGACCCCATATCAGAGTTTGAAGCTAGCGGAGTTATACATCGCTAGAATCGTCAGTTTGCATGGAGTCCCCAAGTACATCGTATCGGATCGAGGAACTCAGTTTACCTCGAGATTCTGGAAGAAAGTCCAAGAAGGTTTAGGAACCCGGCTAGATTTCAGCATAGCTTTTCACCCTTAGACCGACGAACAAACGGAGCGAGTAAATCAAATACTCGAAGATATGCTGAGAGCATGTGTGTTAGAATATGGATCTAAGTGGGAAGACTGTCTGCCGTTCGCAGAATTTTCATACAACAACAGTTATAAAGCTAGTTTGCAAATGGCCCGATTTGAATTCATGTATGGGAGGAAGTGTCGCACCCGTTTGAATTGGTCGGAAGTAGGAGAAAGACAGATTTTTGGACCCAAGATCCTACGAGAAGTAGAAGAGAAGGTTCACAAGATTCGTGAGCACCTCAAGACCGCCCAATCCAAACAAAAGAGTTACACCAACAAGAGACGTCGAGACCTCACCTTCAACATCGGAGATTTTGTGTATCTGAAAGTGTCGCCATTGAAAGGAATGCAGTGTTTCCAACTGAAAGGAAAGTTAGCCCCCAGATATATAGGCCCCTTCAAGATTCTGAACCGTCGAGGAGAAGTGTCGTATCAATTGGAACTACCCGAAGAGATGTCAGCCGTGCACAATGTGTTCCATATCTCATTACTTCGCAAGTGCCTCGAAGTCCCGGAGAAGACTGAAGTGTTCAAGAATATTGATCACCGGACCATAGAAATCAACGATGACCTGACCTATCCCGAAGTACCCATCCGTATTTTGGAAGAAGCCTTCAGAACTACCAGAACCCGAAGCATCAAGTTTCTCAAGATTCAGTGGAGCAACCACACGGAAGAAGAAGCTACCTGGGAGCGTGAAGATCACATCAGGACGGAGTTTCCCGATCTCTTCAAATCCTAAGTAATCTTTTTCGTACTTTTTCAAATCTCGGGACAAGATTTTGTTTAAGGGGGGAAGGTTTGTAACATCCCAAAAATATTAAAATTGGATCATCAAACTCTAAGAATCAAAATTAGGGTTAACAAAAACTTTTCCAACTAAAAATATGAAAGCATTCATATGTGTGTGTATTAAAATTTGGATTCTTTTGAATTTCCTTGGTTTTGTGTTTATTTGCTTGTAAAATGATTCTTAGGTGAAATAAACATCATCTAAACAATCCCCAAACATTTCCCAAAGACAAACAAGTCAAAACAAACAAATTAGGTGAATGGTCACTTTGGCCAAATTAACTCCCATGCCTACTTCGGCTATCCCTAACTTTTAAAACTTAACAGAAACATGTATGGATCTTTGTACCCCTTGATCTTACTCATAATAAGGTACCAAGGCCAACTTTGTGATCATCCAAAAACATTCAAATGCTTAGTTTAAATGACAGTTTAAAATTGAATCTATTTCATATGGGAAGATCCCACTATTTCAAAAACCACTCAAACAAGGTCAATTTCAAAACCCAAGCATCCACAGAATCCTTAACACATGCATAGCACACCCACCAAAAATTCTTTTCAAAATTCAAAACTCAAGTTCATGCGGCCATTTCATCAAGCAGGTTGCATATTCAAATCAAAAAAATCAAAAACACTATGTTGAGCAGTATTTTGGGCCAACCTTGTTCCCTCTCTGGTTACAACTAGCCTTAGTAGAACATCTAGAACCCTTAACTAACCTCTAGCACCACTCTTAGCTTGCCACTGCCATCAATGGTGAGCAGGCTGAGAGCACACATGTCACCCCAGTGTGGACAGCAAGCTAGGAGAAGAAATAGTCGTGCCCACCTTATCTAGAATGCAGCCCATGACTCACCGCCCCCTCTCGACCAGCCCTAGCTCGAAGACAGCAACCAGAACCGCCAGGAACACCGCGCCCGCGCCGCTGTCGACCATGCCGACGTGCACCACAGAGCACGCGCCGTTCCCACGCAACCCGATCACCTCGAGCCCTCGCCGCCCGCCAGCATGCACCCCACCGTCCCAGGAGACCACCAGACATGTTCGTTTCACCGCCCGTACCCCGTAGCCACCGCTCGTCGCGGAGTTCGCCGCCTCTGCCTCGCAGAGCACCGCACGTTCCCGACCATTTGCCACCGCCCCTACACGCGCATTTAAGCTCTAGAGCATCGCCAGGAGACCGCCTGTCGATCGCCAACCTCAGCCATGCCGCACGCCGCCCATAGCCGTGTCGCCATCGTCGCCTGCCCATCCCACTCGATCTCGCCGTCGAGCCTATAAAAGGAGACGACCCCCGCTTGAATTCTTCACACCATCTCACTCCCCTCACCTCATAGATCCTTCCACCCCTTAGCCGGAGCACGAGGAGCAGCAGCTCGCCGGAATTGCGCCGGAGCAGGCCGCCTCTGGAGAAGAAGGGAAAAGTAGATTTTGACCACCCCCGGAGCTGCCGCGACCATCCCTGAGTTCGTCGTCGACGACTTCATTGTTTTCCCACCTCGCTGTCGTCACTGGAGCCCTGGTATGCCCCTATGCACCCCCACCGAGCCGCTAGGGTTCGAGCTCACCGGTGACATGTTCATCGTAGACGACGACCCTCAGGCGTTGATCTCACTTCTAATCCAACGCACCACATCGCCCCGTACCGCTTTGCGTTTTATGAGCCACTGACCAGTAGACCCCCTGTCAGTTGAGCCCCGCGCTGCGGAGTGACACTGGGCCGGCCCAATAACCCTTCCCGCGCAGCCCAACCGTTTGAATTTAGCTTTTTCTATTTATATTCAAACTCAGTTCTGTACCTAGTTTCCAAAATCAACCCAGCTCGATTCAGTGAACCAAATTGCATGAAACCAATTTTGTTAGAAAGGTATTGAAATGCTTAATCTAAGCCCGTTGGATTCAAGTCATTTGGATCTGTAGATCAACCTTGGTAAAAATAACAAGTCAGAAGCTTTTCTGCATTCAAACATTTTTCAAATTTCAACCATAATAGCTTTTGAGGTGATTCCAACTCTCAAAAATCACATTTTATCATAACTTTCAGAATATATAAAAACATATGGGTTACTTACAGAAATAATGTTCAAGTAATAAAAGAATGCCACATAGGCATTTCTAGACCTTTTATTTTATTTAAAATAAAAGGTTAAACCTTATTAAATTGTGACACCACTTTAAATCACATTCCCATGTACTGAAATATGTGGTGATGACATGTGTCAACATGATCCCATGTTTGAGTTGGAATATTAAATATTAAGTAGTTTTTCAATGAGTAGAAATTACTTTTCTAAAAATAAATAAATAAGACCTTTATTCTTGTGATATTAGTGATGATGCTAGATCATCTATAGAACACCTTTGTGTGATGATTGAAAATAGTTAAGTATTGTTTGGTGATTGTGTACCTCATACTTATTTATAGACGCTAGTACCGACCAAGGATACGAGGAGGAAGGAGGATACTACGAATAAGAAGCCGAGGAGAACTTCAACCACTGCTCTGCACAAGGCAAGCTAACACTTGCAAGATACTCTACTTTAGCAAGCCTAATACTACTAGTTGATTGAGCAAGCTAACACTTGCAATTATGAAAGTTAGATAACCTATGCAATGCACTAAGCATGCTTGGTTAGACATATTTGATGATACCCCCTCGTAGTTTTACTTGCAAGCTTTCTACTTTATTTCTTTATCAAAGCTATTTCTTAGAGTTTACTTAAGTGACTTGTAGATTCTAGTTTTTCAAAGAGCATTAAATTTTTCCTAAGCTAGATAATCTTGATGTCATCCTAAGGCATGAGATTGTACTTAGTTAAACTCCACTTGTTTACCACCCCTCATTAGTACTCACCCCCACTTGTAGATGCTAGTGCTAAGCATAAAACTTGATCAACTTTAGATGGGAATACTTGGTGGAAAATGGTTATGAAAACCTTAGAATGATGAGTCATTCTACTGAGATGTTTTGACATGTGTTTCCGAACACCAGATGATTTTGATGATGAAAATGTTGAGGCATGAGCCTTAGCCCTTTATAAAAATGATGGTTTTCTGGATGCGATACCATTCCAATTTTATAATACAACCACAATACCCGAAAATTGGGTAGGGCTTGACTAGAAACTTATATACTTTAGTATGGGTTCCCTCACGGCCAAGGTCTGAGCTGAGGCTACCTTGTGAAGATTGTCCACCTGTGCAGTACCCAAGATGAAAATTGGTCATGGTTGGGAGGCCAAACTCACAGGAGAGGTGCCTATACTAGGGCGTGTAATTGAAAGGTTAGGATTGATTATCCGCATACTGAGTATGGTGAATTCAGGATTTGTTCCTGACGGATGTATCAAATGTTGTGGTGAAAGTATACAATCTCTGCAGAGTGTCAAACTATTCGAATAGCCGAGTCCGCGGTTATGGACAAATGGAGTGGCCATACTGTTCCCCCGTCAGATGTTTTCAAAATGATTTGTGAAATGAATTGAGAATTTGACTTGACCACAACAGAGTTGTGATATGAAATTCAAATTCCCACTTAGGTGTTATAAAACTTCAACTAGCATTCTTTATTTTTGAACTTAGTAGAGGTAAATCTGGCTTTTTGCAAAACAACCGTAGAGCTTAGTGTCCTATTACAGAAACCCCCTTCACTTGTTAGTATTAGTTTGCGAGTACTTAAAGAGTACTCATGGCTTTGTCCCTGGCTATTCCCATGGCCAGACTATGAAGAGGAGTACCAGGACGAAGGACCCCCGGAAGGTTACGACAACTAGGATCATCTCTCATCGTCAGTATTGCCTGTGACCCCGAAGATGGAGCTTCGCCTATGCTACTTTTATTATTACATATTCCGCTGCTTGAGTTGTATTAAGAACTGGATTATGAGATCCTTATTTGTGTAAGACCTTGTGTATGGTTTTTAATGCATGATGTACTGTGGTATCCAAATCTGTTATGTCTCGCAAAAATGGTAATCCTGGGATTGCGATGTATGGCATAACAGGCATCTGGGATTAAAAATCCGGGTGTTGACAGATTAGCACGAACCGCGGATGCAAATCTCCGACTATAAAATGTACAAGAAAGTAAGGACTTACCGTCGGAGCCTTGTGCCTCGCGGTGTAAGGGGCAACCCCGGCATTCGCGTCGAGGTATTCCACCTTGGTGATCTTCTTCAAGGCCAAGGTGTAATCGTTGAGCCTCCACTCGGCATGGCAGGACTTCGTCGGATCGTCCTTGCCCGTGTACTCGTACATGTAGTGGGTGCAATTGGCCAGGGGCACTAGCCGTCGCCCAAACCAGCAATTGTACAAATTGATGGTCTGGAGGCCCTTCTTCTTCAAGATGCGGATCGTCTGCAGCATTTCGTCGACCACCATCCGCTGGTCGAGCGAGAGCTTAGTGACTTGGAGCTTACGGGGCTCGGGCCGGTCGGCTGAGTACATCGGAAGCGCCACCTCGTCGTCCGACGGCGACTCGGTCACATAGAACCATTTTTTCTTCCACTCGTTTGCCGCCTTCTTCGGCAGCATCAGATCAAAGAAGGACGCCTTTGACTTCAACTGAAAGGTGAGGCCGCCCGCGTCTAGCATCGGGATGCCTGCCTCTTCGCGTCCGATCCTCTCGTGGAACAGATCTTGCCACAGGGGGAAATATGGCCGGCAGCCTAGGTAGCACTCGCAAAATGCCACAAAGATGGCGAGTTGCTCGATGTTGTGTGGTCCTACGTCTGACGGCTGGATGCCATAGTAGGCGCAGAAGCGGCGAAAGAAGAGGGAGGTGGGGAATCCGAGCCCCCTCTCCAGGTGGCTCGTGAAGAAAATGAATTCTCCCTCGCGCGGATCTGGGACCACTTCGCCGGCCGCGGGGATGCTCCATCTCCTGGTGTGGAGGATCCCCACCTCCTCGAATGACCTCAGCAGCACTTCCGTGCACTTGGATCTCCCCCATGGTTCCGTCGGAGGCGCCATCAGTCGAAGGATCTGGAGTCGTGGATCGTTCGGAATCGCTCTGTTTGCTATGGAGGATTGGAAGACTGGGAGGCGCGCGAGATTGGAGGAAATGTGGGGAATGATTGTTCCTTGCCCATCACTCCTTTATATAACGGTTGCTACCCGCCATTTTTGGACGACCGTTACCACGCGGTGATTACGCCGATATTACCGTTGGATTACCCAATGGCTAGTTTGACCAGTGCTGACGGTAAAACTTCGCCTAATCAACTCGCTGGCTTCAACGACTCAACGATTCACCGACTAGATCGCCCTAGATGCAATTCGACTGCTCGCCGACCTGATCACCATAGCAGTAATTAGACTACTCGCTGACCCATTCGTCGTGCTGCGATTCGACCGGTCGCCGTTATTGCGATTAAGATAACAAGTTCCCTCTTTCATTTAGGGAGTCCACCGCCGATTCGACTAGGAATCCAAATTGGATCTGCATACTCCGACTGCCAACAAACACCTACGACGAATCAACGACGTCCTCGGGGACTACTAATGGGGATATGCCGAGTGCGGTATACCCAGCAGGACGTTTCCTACTGGCCCAAGCTGCCAGCGAGTGGGCCTGCAGGACGGCGACTGGATCAAGAATTAACAAGGAGCCAGGAGACTGGAAGCTGGAGGCCCAGAAGCATGGTTAGGCCTAGTCGGATTAGGTCAAGTATCCTCTGAATCCATAACTAATTCGGTTGTAGATCCGTAAACCCTAGCGAGGTGGGCCTATATAAACCTCCCTAGGGTACGCATAGAGGACACGTTCCATCATACACCCCCTGCAACTTGTCGCCTTGCCGTCGAGCTCGCCCTTTCTACTCTCTCATCAATACAATCTAGCAGGAGTAGGTATTTACCCTCCGGGGGCGAACTTGGGTAAACCCTTGTGTCTCCGCCCTCATCTCGCACCGCAGATGGCTGGCCGCCCTTGCCCCTCGTTCTACTACTCGCTGCCGATTGCAGCATCTGTCGTGGCCATTCCCACGACAAGTACTCAGTATGATCTTGATTCTCAAAGTATTTCCAATTGTTTTAAGGCTTTTGCCTCTTATATAGAAATTCCTAAAAAGAAGTGGAATAAGTACCATGCACCTTATAGAGATGTTGTTAATCATGTTCCTGCTAGAAATACTGAAGTTTGTACTATTGATCATATATTGCCTAAACCTTATGTTGAGAAAACACCTTTCCCAACTAAGGTAAAGGAGTATTCTATGATAATTAGTGCGGTTAACAAAGGTACAAACAAAACTATGGAACTTGATGAGCAAATAAACATTGAACCTGTAGTAGCCATTGAGAAAGATCTTGTCGCTAAAAATGTAGAAGTTGGGCACATTGTCTTCTACGAAGACACTTCCAATATTGTCTCTTATCCTAGTAAAGCTAGGAAAACTAGTGTCCATGTGCTTTCTGTTAGAATTGGTGATCATTGCTATTATGGTTTATGTGATATTGGTGCTAGTTCTAGCGCTATTCCTTATGAGCTTTACAAAGAAATTATTCATGAAATTGGTCCTTGTGACCTTGAGGAAATTGATGTGGTTATTCACCTTGCTAATGATGAAACCATTTGCCCTATTGGTATTGTAAGAGATGTGGAGGTTCTTTGTGGTAAGATTAAATATCCTGCTAATTTTCTAGTGCTTGGTTCAGCAGCTAGTAAAACTTGTCCTATCATTTTTGGTAGACCCTTCTTGAACACTTGTGGAGCTATTATAGATTGTAATAAGGAGAAAGTTTTAACTAGGTTTGATGGAGATTCTTATGAGTTTAAATTTTCCAAATTTGCTAAATCTCCTTATGAAAATAGTTTGCCTAATGAAGATTTCAGGGTTAAACAACTTGCTTCTATTGATCCATTTTATGACCGTAGGCCTCTTTTTGATGATTGTAAGTATGCTCATTCTGATGATAAAGTTGTTTCTTGTATTTTCAACTTTATTCAAAGTGCTACTGAAAGTTATTATGAGAGAGGGAAACATGGTTTTATGCATCTCAATAATATTAAGTTTCCCCGTTTTATGTTGAAAGCTTTGAAGTTGCATTTGTTTTGTCTTCCTATGCTAGTGGCCTTTTGTTTCAATAATTTGTTTTCTCATGAGACTCCTTTGCATAGGAAGTGGGTTAGACTCAAATGTGTTGGATATTTTCTTCTTGATGCTCTCTTTCACTTCAAATCCATATCTCCTATGTGAGCATCTTTGAAATTATCAAGCCTAACTTAAAGGCATTAAAGAAAAGTACTTCTTGGGAGATAACCTAATAGTTTTGTTGAGTCTTGGAAGTTATCAACTCAGTAATAACCGCTCCTTATCCTTTTTGTTTTGGTTTTTGTGTCAAGATCAACTACTTTTCAGAAGTAGAGGAGTTATGAGAAGTGGCTGTCCTTGGACAGATTTTTGTGCTGCATTGTAAAAATTCGTGAAGGAGCTCAGTATTTCAGATGGAGTTGTAATTTCCTGTGCTTGTTCTCCAAGTTGTTATACAACTTTCATTAGTTTTGTAATTTTTGATTTGCGCAACAAAAGTTTTTTGAAATAATCAATCTTTACTTGCTGGTCTGTTTTGACAGATTTCTGCCATCATTTGCATTTGCCTCTTATATTGATTCCCTTTCAGATTCTTTTGGGGATTTTGGAAAGGAGTTGCTATAATAGCTTTTGTTTTGGTGGATTTCAGTTGAAATTTGTACCTAGAGGTTTATTGTTTTTTGCATACACTAATGTTGCCAATGAGGTTTGTGTAAAGCCTTGCATGAAAGGAATTTTCACGAGATGGAGAGAAGGAATCTGTAGAGTCCGTCTTTGAATAGGTAAAAGTGCTGCAAACTGAAGGTTTGTGAAAACCTTATCTTTTTATATTTTTGATGTTTTTATTACATACAGAAGGTTACGAGACGAAACATTGGAGGAAACGGAGGCCAGGTGGGCCACACCCACCAGTGGCGCGAGCCCCAGCTGGCCGCGACACAAGGGGGTGTCAGCCCCCTGGAGTTTGTCTCCGCCTCGTTTTTTCACATTACCTTCCTTATGCAGTGAAACTTCGTAATATATAACCCCCCGGATCCCCCGAGGTTCGTATATCGTGTTCTCGTCATGTTTTTGTTTCGATCTATTTCTGTCAAGAAGTACTCTCAAGTTTAGAGGTGCCATTGTCTCCGCCAACGACAAGGGTAAGGAGTCCGTGGAAGAAGAAAGGATTGTTGCTAGGCACGAAGACATGGGTTGGAGCATCGAGGAGAAAGTAAAGGACATGTCAGCATGCATTAAGGGACAAGATGCCACAGGATCAAGGGCAGGGAAACCTACTTTTGTAGGGGCAATGAATACTGGACGTACTTTTTCTCATAATATGCAGGGTATCATGACATTCGTTCCAGACTTCAGATCCTGCCCTGAGGCAGTGGAAGCCCTTCGAACCACTGATGAGTTTTGTGATAAGTACCATGCTCTAAGGATGAAGGTGAATATACTTCAAGAATAGAATACCAGGCTTCGCAAGATGTTGCAGGGTTTTCTGACCCTAAACAATGGAACACCACCACCACCGAAGGAGTAATTCGTCATCAGGTTTGGCATCCCGTTGGCTTGTTCCAAGCTTGGGGGAGTGTCGCGGTATCACATCATTATCTTTTATCTTTTACCTTTCTAGTAGTTTCATATCCTTGGTAGAGAAGTTATCTTATAGGTTGGTTTGCATTGTGTAAGTATCTCTCCTTTAGTTGGTTATCTATGTATCCCTTCGTGTGAGTGCCTTTATGGAATATTAATGAGAAGTATCATATTTTACCTTTTGCACTTATTATTTTAGTTTGCAATCTCTATTATATGATTGATCTTGTTGATCAGTGTTGGTATCACTTTGGGAGCATCAAGTAGATCTAAATTGGTTTTGGCAATTCGAGCTCTGGTTAGTAGCAACACTTTGTGAGATTTGAAAGGAAAAGGGAAAAGCACTTACAGGTATTTTGTATCATATATTTTCTTTCTTGATTGGCTCATAAGCTTAGTATTATTTATTTAAGATCTTTTGTGTCTTCAAGGAAGATATCATGTTTGGCTTTATCACTTGTATGTTCGCTTGTTTCCTTCAACTTTTTTGCTTGCTACTTAGCCTTGCTAGCCAAAAACATGTTTTGAGAGGGCATACTTCTCATGTTTCCAACCTCTTAAACCAAAACCTTTGTCATTTGTGTCCACCATATCTACCTATTAGCATTATTGTTATTCCAAGTAAATTCTCAAGCTTCATCTATCTTTCAAATTAAAAATTATTTTGTTATGTGAAAAATAGTTAGTAAAGCTCTCACAAACTTGATGGCACACCTTATTTTCTTTCCCCTGATAATTTTGAACCATTGTGTCATTGAAGTTGTATATGCTTGCACCTATACGCTGGAATTAGCAGAACCATGTTGTCACGGGGAACGCTTTCAACATTGCACATGTACACTGTACAAAGTTGATATCATGCTCTTTTGTTTGCGGATGTCGTCGGTGTGAAATAAAATGGGAGCTTGTAAGCTCATGGATTTATGTATATGTGTTAGAGAAACGTCTGGACCGCTAGCCTAAGTCATGCCTAATCATGGTGGAAACTTGCAGCATAACCATAGTGAGCAATCTGTGAAGTATCCTCAATAAAAACTATGCAAATAGCAAATAAAAATATCGTTGAGATGCTCACTGTCTACTTGCCTTGTCATTTTGATATGGGATAGCTCATGTATCATGTGAAAGGGGTACCCCGTTGGCGGTTCTTTATGATACACATGTACTTACTATGACAATAACTTACCGGTAACTAAAGTTGAGTAGCATGATGAGCGGCCCTCATACTCAAGGGACATGAGATTTCCAACTTATATTTCATCAAGCATATACTCCATCTTTGTTCACTTTAACCTTAATCACCTCAAGATGCTTATGATAGGGGCAATGAGAGCTCAAAGCTAGTAAGTACCATAATCTTTTGAAATCTCTTTATGAAGGCCCTTTCTTCTACTTCTAAGTTGAGTCAGTAAACCTATTCATCTCTATCTCCAGCAAGCATTTGAGTTGTTGTGTTTCAAGCATTCATATGATGATTTAATCAATCATGTTATTTATCTTCCTTGTTTGCACAAGACTCTTATCTAAATGAGTATTACTTCGAAAGTTATCATTGTGAAAAAACTTTTATGTTTGAGCAAAGAGTACTCTTGTTGTAAACTTCTACGCACTTCTATTCTTGTAGACAGTTGTTGGGCCTCCAAGTGCAGAGGTTTGTAGAACAGCAGCAAGTTTCCCTTAAGTGGATCACCCAAGGTTTATCGAACTTAGGGAGGAAGTGGTCAAATGTATTCCCTCTGAAGCAACCCTGCAATCAAGATACAAGAAGGCTCTTGTGTCCCCAACACACCCAATACACTTGTCAGGTGTATAGGTGCACTAGTTCGGCGAATAGATAGTGAAAAGTGGTAAAGGTGCCAGAAAAGATCTTGACAGTGAGTAAAAGACTAGAAACAAACAGATGGAAGCAAGCAAACATGCAACATATCTATATGCAAACAGTGTTTCAATGTTTATAAACAAGGCCTAGGGATCATACTTTCACTAGTGAACACTCTCAATAAATATATTCTCTTTATGATACTACTCTTAACTACTCTCCGGTTGGTGAACTCTAATCCATGGTAGGGCTACAAAAGCACACCTCAAAGTCCGCCTTTCCCAATCTAGATAACCCCACACTGTCACCTTGAGCACTAGATGGTTCCAACAAACACCAAAATTTCATAGAGACAACCAACTCAAAATATACTCATGATAAATATATATATGTAACCTAGATTAAGTGCTAGACACTGCGTGCACGCTGTCACTTTCACACACGTGGGGAAAATCATAGATCTATTAAATCACCTGAGTAGCAAGATAGATCTACTTGATAACAAAGCTCATGACCACAACAAGATCATGCATAGAGAGAGAGATGAACACATAGCTACCAGTAGAGCCCTTAGCCTCGAGGAAGAACTACTACCTCCTCATCATGGGAATCAGCAACGGTGATGAAGATGGCGATGGAGATTGATGGAGATGGCTCCGGGGGCACTTCCCCGTCCCGATAGGGTGCCGGAACAGAGACTTTCTGTCCTCCGAATCTCCCTTTCGGTGGCGGCGGCGCTGCGGACCTTTTCTTGGCTTTCTGGTCGATTCTCCAGGGTTTCTGAGTCGGCGGCTTCTTATAGGTGAAGGAGACAAGGTCAGTGGAGGTCCAGGGGGCCCACACCCCCTGTGGGCGTGTCCAGGAGTGGACCCACGCCCACCTAGGGTGCGGCCACCCTGGTGTCCTCCTTCGTCTCGTCTTTGATTTTCTGTATCGCTCAGGCAAAATATGAACTTTGGCTTTTGTTCCGTCCAATTCCGTGAATATTCATTTTTTAGCTTTCTGAAACCAAAAAAAGCAGAAAACATGCAACTAGCATTGTGGCATCCTATCAATAGGTTATTTCCAGAAAGTGTATAAAAATAGCTCTAAGTGTAGACAAAACATAGCAAAGTGGATACTAAACAAGCATGGAACATCAAAAATTATAGATACGTTTACGACGTACCAAGCATCCCCAAGCTTAACTCCTGCTTGTCCTCGAGTGGGTAAGTAATAAAAAGAATAATTTTTGAGGTGACATGCACCATCAAAAACAATATCAAACCATTTGCAAGCATTGAAAGTTGGGATCAAAGAACTCTAAACATGAGCATAAAAGATAGATTTCTAACAATAAGACAAAGTAACTATGCATGCAACATGAAAGGTTACAAACAAAGTGATGGGGGAATACCAATCGGGGTATACCCACAAAGTGGACTCGCCAGCTGGATCGGGCCGACTGAAACCTAGCCCTGAGCGGGTCGACTCGCCCAATACAGCGACTGGCGCGTACTGGACTCAGGCGACTCGCCGACTAGAGGACCAAGACGACAATACAATACGGAGCCCACCAAAACCCTTGTAAACCCTAACTGGTTGCATATATAAAGCCACCAGGGGCACCCCCACGGGGCATCTTCTCCCACATTAGATTAGATCTAGTCTCCCTCTCCGTCTACGGAGGCTCCCTTGTAAACCAATCTATAATCATATACTGGATTGACAGCGGGACGTAGCGATCCTCCATCGAGGGGACGTGAACCTGGGTACATCGTGTGCCAATCTTACTCCCAGATTCTCCTACGTCGCCTTGCTCCCTCTACGTAAGATACCCTAGTAGCATCTGCTGTATAATACCACGACAGTTGGCGCCCACCATGGGGCAAGTGGCGCTCGGAGAGTGATAATCTGGGTGAGATCCCTCTCCATCAACAGGATCATCCGTGTCAGCCCGCTGGACTTCTTCATCGACATGAGGCGGCGGTCGATTTTTCCTCAAATTGATTCGGTCCATCGGCCGAAAACCACGCGCGCGTGAAGACCAGCGTACACTGATCGGTCCCTATATTTAGTTTTAAGTCAATCTGTCTCTTGTCGATTGTTCATTGATTATTATATTTAAATCTGATACTTGCATGCAATTTGTTATACGTATGGAGACTGGACGGCTGGGCAATTGATTCCATGGCGACCGACAAGAGCTAGATGAAATCGGTTCGTGTGCGGTAGAGAAAGGCGGACATGCCGTGCCGCCAGCGGCCTTGGCGACAGCCTAGAATCAGGATTCGCTTGGCTCGCGGCTATGGAAAATTGATTTCCGACGAATCCACCCTCTTAAATTGATATTTTTTGTCATCTATTCACCATCTAATCCATGTTTATTGTTACATGTGCAGAAAAGATGAAGAAACCATGTTGACACTGTTTCGATGGACAAAAATCTGGTCCATTCCGTCCGTCACGGTCTCACCCGTCATGGACTCGCCACCGCCGATTCGCCTGTCGCGGGATCACCATCGCGATCTTGCCCTCGCGGCCTCGCCATCGTCGACATCGCCATAGCGCGACTTCCTTCCGCCGCGTCAACTTCTCCATTGCACGACCTCCGTCCGCCGCGTCGACCCCATCTCTGTCGCGTCGACTTCGTCACAGCGCGACCTTCATCCGCCGCGTCGACCTTGTGTCCGCCGCGTCGACTTTGCAATAGCGCGACCTCCGTCCACCGCGTCGACCCCGTGTCCGCCGCGTCGACTTCGCCATAGCATGACCTCCGTCCGCCGTGTCGACTTCGCCATAGTGCGACCTCCGTCCGCCGTGTCGACTCCGTGTCCGCCGCGTCGACTTCGCCATAGCGCGACCTCCGTCCACCGCGTCGACCCCGTATCCGCCGCGTCGACTTCTCCATAGCGCGACCTCCATCCGCCGTGTCGACCCCGCGTCCGCTGCGTCGACTTCGCCATAGCGCGACCATACTTCTGCCGCGTCGACTTCGCCAAAGCGTGACCATACTTTTGCCGCGCCGACTCACTGTCCGCCGCGTCGATTCTTTCAGGCTACGTCAAATGCGTACGCCACGCCTATTAAGGGACATTCATCGTCCGAGTCGCCAGAGAGGGTCGCATGCCATGCTGCATGGACTCACCACTAGGTGTCTCTTCCCCATGGGAAAAATATATCCGCCTTTGTCAAACTTTGAAAGAGCGACTTGTAATGGCCAAGTAGTGCGGACGAGGACTTGCAAACCGAGCCTCGGATCATCCACGAAAAACGCTAACCGAGAGCCATCATTGGAGTCGCCTTGCTCGACTGGCCTTCCGGGCCAAGACAAATGGCAGTGCTACACAAACAGCACCATGTCCTCCTCAACATTAGACAGTGCGACTCGCATGGCCAAGTACTGCGTACGAGGATTCGTAAACCGAGCCTCGGATCGTCCAGGAAGAACGCTAAGCCGAGAGCCATCTTTGGAGTCGCCATGCGACTGGCCCCCCGGGCCAAGACGAGAGACTCGCTAATAAAAACAGCGCAATCAACATAATCACGGACTCGCAATCATCGCGGACTCGCCACTCTCGGGGACTCTCCCTTCGCGGACTTGTAATCATCACGGACTCGCCAGGCTCGGGGAATCTCCCCTCGCGGACTTGCCACGCTCGGGGACTCTCCCCTCACGGACTCGTAATCATCGCGGACTCGCTCACTGCAAACTCTCCCCACGCAGACTCGCTCACCACGAACTCTCCTCTCGCGAACTTGATCAACACGGACTCGCGATGCTCGGCAACAACCACTACTATTTTCAGAATATGCATCTCTAAAGAGCCTCAAGTCGCCTCTACAAGCCAACTCGAGCCTCGGGGACTACTCCTAGGCATACTGCGTGTGCGTGTGTCTCCATGACCACGGCTCGCCCCGCTCGGGGACTCGTCACCGCGGACTCGCCCTCGCGTACTCAGCACGCTCGGGGACTCGACAGCGCGGACTCACCCTCGCATACTCACTACGTTTGGGGACTGGCCACCACGGAGTCGCCCTCGCGTACTCAACACGTTCAGGGACTCGCCACCGCGGACTCGCCCTCGCGTACTGAACACGCTCGGGGACTCACCACCGCGGACTCGCCCTGCTCGGGGACTCGTCACTACGGACTCGCTGTCGCGTACTTAACACGCTCGGGGACTCATCACCGCGGACTCACCCTCGCATACTCAACACGCTCGGGTACTCGCCACTGCGGACTCGCCGTCGCGTACTCAACACGCTCGGGGACTCGTCACCGCGGACTCGCCCTCGCGTACTCAATATGCTCAGGTACTTTCCACCACGGACTCTCCCTCGCGTACTCAACACTCTTGAGGACTCTCCACCGCGGACTCGCCCTCGCGTACTCAGCACGCTCGGGGGCTCGTCACCGCGGACTCGCCCTCGCGTACTCAGCATGCTCGGGGACTCGCCAGCGCGGACTCTCCCTCGCGTACTCAACACGCTCGGGGACTCGCCACCGCGGACTCGCCCTCGCGTACTCAACACGTTCAGGGACTCGCCACCGCGGACTCGCCCTCGCGTACTCAGCACGCTCGGGGACTCACAACCGCAGCTCGCCTCGCTCGGGGACTCGCCACCATGGACTCGCCCTCACATACTCAACACGCTCGGGGACTCTCCACCGTGGACTCGCCCTCGCGTACTCAACGCGCTCGGGGACTCTCCAGCACGGACTCGCCCTCACGTACTCAACGCGCTCGGGGGCTCGGCGCGCTACAGACAGCGCCACTCTCTGGTCACTCGACCTCGACACTCGCTGCGCTCAGGGACTCGGCACGCTCCAGACAGCAGCACTCGCTGGTCGCCCGACCTCGCCACTCGTCGTGCTCGAGGACTCGGCGCGCTACAGACAGCGCCACTCGCCGGTCGCACGGCCTCGCCACTCGCCGTGCTCGGGGACTCTGCACTCGCCGGTCGCCGCGCTCGGGGACTCGGCGCGCTCCAGATTTGGCACTCGCCAGTCGCTCGAACTCGCCACTTGCCACGCTCGGGGACTCGGCATGCTCCACGACCGGGGACTCGCCGCAACTGGCGGCTTCACCGAATCCCTTCATCTTTTTCCAACTGTCCATCACCGACTGGCTCGCACCGACCGCCTCTCGCTTCACGGTTCTTTTCTCTGTTCAGGAGCTCGTCACCGATTCGCCACGACCCATCGTCAAAACTCTCGGCACCCTGCCTCAAGCCTGCGTCGAATCAATGACGCGCTCGGGGACTACTGATGGGGGAATACCAATCGGGGTATACCCATGAAACGGAGTCACCAGCTGGATCGGGCCAACTGAAACCTAACCCTGAGCGGGTCGACTCGCCCAATACAGCGACTAGCGCGTACTGGACTCAGGCGACTCGCCGACTAGAGGACCAAGACGACAATACAATACAGAGCCCACCAAAACCCTTGTAAACCCTAACTGGTTGCATATATAAAGCCACCAGGGGCACCCCCATGGGGCATCTTCTCCCACATTAGGTTAGATCTAGTCTCCATCTCCGTCTACGGAGGCTCCCTTGTAAACCAATCTATAATCATATACTGGATTGATAGCAGGACGTAGCGATCCTCCATCGAGGGGACGTGAACCTGGGTACATCGTGTGCCAATCTCGCTCCCGGATTCTCCTACGCCGCCTTGATCCCTCTACGTAAGCTACCCCCAGTAGCATCTGCCGTGCAATACCACGACACAAAGATTCATGAATAACAATGCATTAAAAGACGTTTGTTTGTTTCACATATAGAAAACATAGCATAGTGTCATTCATCTTGTCCTTCATGGAGTAGCAAATAGATGCATAAGACACCTTCAAAGTTCATAAGTGACTAGATACAAATAGCACAAGAAATAAGTAATATCAACTATATGCATCAATCAATAAGTTTTGGGACAATGCACATAGAACTAAGAATGGCAACTATGCTCTCTTAACTGGTGCCTAAGGATAGAAGGTGGAGAATCAATATAATGGTGGAAGAAAGGCCCTTTATAAAGGAAAGCAGGGATTTCAAGTTTCAAAAAGAGCTTCCAAAAATTATGGTACTTGTTAGCTTTTAGTTCTCATTGCCCCTATCATAAGAATCTTGAAGTGATTAAGGTTAAAGTGAAAAAACTATGGAGTATATGTTTGACAAAGTATAAGTTGGCAATCTCATGTCCCTTGAATACGAGGGCTGCACCTCATGCTACTCAACTTTAGTCACCTATAAGTTCTTGCCATAGTAAGTACATGTGTATCATAGAGAACCGCCAACGGGGTACCCCTTGCACATGGTACATGAGCTATCCCATAACCAAAATGACAAGGCAAGCAGACAATGAGCATCTCAGCAATCTTCTTATTTACCATGGGAAAATGATCCCTTTTTCTCTCTTTCATTTTTTCAATATGTCTCTTTTTTATAAGAAGAAATCTTCATAGATGTCATTATTGTGATGTTGCAAGTTTCCACCATGATTAGGCTAGCGGTTTAGGCATTTCTCTAACACACATAAATAACTCCATGGACTTACAAGCTCCCCTTTTATTTCACACCGACAACATCCGTAGACAAAAGAGCATGATATCAACTATGTACAAAGTACAAGTGCAATGTTGAAAGCGTTCCTCGTGATAGCACGGTTTTACTAATACCAACGTATAAGTGCAAGCGTATACAACATAGATGACACAATGGTTCAAGTTTATTAGGGGCAATAAAAATAAAGTGTGGCATCCAGTTCGTGAGAGCTTTAATCACTAAGTTTTCACATAACAAAATACTTTTAAATTAGAAGATAGATGAAAACAAGAATATATTTGGAATGGTGTAACACACCATGCATAGGAATTTATAGTGGATACTTTGGAATAACTTGGTTTCTTGGGAGTTGGATGCATGAGTAGAGCTTACTCAGTACAAGTGGAGGCTAGCAAAAGACTGGGAGCGACCAACTAAGAGAGCAATAATGGCCATAATCATGCAGAGCGACAAAACATTACTTATCAAAGCATAAAGTGGTACTACAAGTCAAAAACTAAATGATCATAGAGGCTAAGCTGACTGGTTCATAGTCATAACATGATGTGAGCATGTGCCAAGTCAACCGAAACAAAGCATCAAAGGAGAATACCACAATACTATGCTTTTATATGCTAAAATAACGCATGATTCTTTTAAGGCACATTAAGAACTAATTGTTTGGAACAAGTCATGCTACAACAATAATTACTAAGCATAAGGTCAAAGCAACATCTAGCATGACATGATAAAGTCTAAGTCATAGTCAAAACAAGCTCCCTTTTGTACCACTATAAGCATTAAACTTTCTACTCTTTTGCAACACCAATCGACTTATTTGAAACAACTCACAAGATAATCATCAATAAATATCAGTGAGATTGTCTCACAAATCCACAAAAAAGAACTAAAATGTTCTAAACAAAAATCATAAGAAAACTAAGGCTAAACATAGTGCTAGCAAAAGTGAATACTCACAGAACAACAAGAGTGAAAACTAGAGTGTTCTAGGCAATGAAAACAGAATGTGTCTCTCTCCAAAACAAGTGTGCTGAGATCCAACCAACTTATTCAAGCAAACTAAGCAAACAAAAACCAAAAAAAGAAAACTAAGATGCTCCAAGAACAACACAATTGTGCATGAAGCAATAAAAACGAAGTGTCTAGAAAGACCTAAGATTTTTATTGATGAAGAAGGGGATACCTTGGGCTTCCCCAAGCTTTGACGCTTGTAACTCTTGAATATTTCTTGGGGTGAAATGTGGTGGTATCCCCAAGCTTGAGCTTTTGTCCATTCTTCATATCATTACATCATTCTTCCTCTACACCTGCAGATTTTCCTTCATACAAAACTTCACACAATCTTCATTAGCAATATTAGTATATTCAAAAGATAATAGACCTTTGGGTTTAGCTTTTATAATAGAAAAACTTTCAGCAAAAACACAAGCTACTATAGCAATTCCCTCAAAAAGCTCAATTTCCCAAAAAGAACCCAAAAAGGAATCAATAAGAAACAAATGCAAATAATGGCAAATATCTGTCAAAATAGACCAGCAGGTAGAAACCAGTAGGTACAAATGCAAATAATCGGGTTGTCTGCCTCTTCGCGTCCGATCCTCCCGTGGAACAGATCTTGCCACAGGGGGAAATATGGCCGGCGGCCTAGGTAGCACTCGCAAAATGCCACAAAGATGGCGAGTTGCTCGATGTTGTGTGGTCCTAGGTCTGGCGGATGGATGTCGTAGTAGGCGCAGAAGCGACGAAATAAGAGGGAGGTGGGGAATCCGAGCCCCCTCTCCAGGTGGCTCGTGAAGAAAATGAATTCTCCCTCGCGCGGATCTGGCACCACTTCGCCGGCCGCGGGGATGCGCCATCTCCCGGCGTGGAGGATCCCCGCCTCCTCGAATGACCTCAGCAGCACTTTCGTGCACTTGGATCTCCCCCATGGTTCCGTCGGAGGCGCCATCAGTCGAAGGATCTAGAGTCGCGGATCGTTCGGAATCGCTCTTTTTTCTATGGAGGATTGGAAGACTGGGAGGCGCGCGAGATTAGAGGAAATGTGGGGAATGATTGTTCCTCGCCCATCACTCATTTATATAACTGTTGCTACCCGCCATTTTTAGAGGACCGTTACCAAGCGGTGATTACGCCGATATTACCGTTGGATTACCCAATGGCTAGTTTGACCAATGCTGACGGTAAAAATTCGCCTAATCAACTCGCTGGCTTCAACGACTCGACAATTCACCGACCAGATCGCCCTAGCTGCGATTCGACTGCTCGCCGACCTGATCACCATAGCAGTAATTAGACTACTCGCTGACCCATTCGTCGTGCTGCGATTCGACCGGTCGCCGTTATTGCGATTAAGATAACAAGTTCCCTCTTTCATTTAGGGAGTCCACCGCCGATTCGACTAGGAATCCAAATTGGATCTGCATACTCCAACTGCCAACAAACACCTACGACGAATCAACGACGGCCTCGCGGACTACTGATGGGGATATGCCGAGTGCGGTATACCCAGCAGGACGTTTCCAACTGGCCCAAGGTGCCAGCGAGTGGGCCTGCAGGACGGCGACTGGATCAAGAATTAACAAGGATCTAGGCGACTGGAAGCTGGAGGCCCAGAAGCATGGTTAGGCCCAGTCGGATTAGGTCAAGTATCCTCTGAATCCATAACTAATTCGATTGTAGATCCGTAAACCCTAGCGAGGTGGGCCTATATAAACCTCCCTAGGGTACGCATAGAGGACACGTTCCATCATACACCCCCTGCGACTTGCCGCCTTGCCGTCGAGCTCGCCCTTTCTACTCTCTCATCAATACAATCTAGCAGGAGTAGGTATTTAACCTCCGGGGGCGAACTTGGGTAAACCCTTGTGTCTCCTCCCTCATCTCGCACCGCAGATGGCTGGCCGCCCTTGACCCTCGTTCTACTACCCGCTGCCGATTGCAGCATCTGTCGTGGCCATTCCCACGACAAGTACTCAGTATGGTCTTGATTCTCAAAGTATTGCCAACTGTTTTAAGGCTTTTGCCTCTTATATAGAAATTCCTAAAAAGAAGTGGAATAAGTACCATGCACCTTATAGAGATGTTGTTAATCATGTTCCTGCTAGAAATACTGAATTTTGTACTATTGATCATATATTGCCTAAACCTTATGTTGAGAAAACACCTTTCCCAACTAAGGTAAAGGAGTATTCTATGATAATTAGTGCGGTTAACAAAGGTACAAACAAAACTGTGGAACTTGATGAGCAAATAAACATTGAACCTGTAGTAGCCATTGAGAAAGATCTTGTCACTAAAAATGTAGAAGTTTGGCACATTGTCTTCTACGAAGACACTTCCAATATTGTCTCTTATCCTAGTAAAGCTAGGAAAACTAGTGTCCATGTGCTTTCTGTTAGAATTGGTGATCATTGCTATTATGGTTTATGTGATATTGGTGCTAGTTCTAGCGCTATTCCTTATGAGCTTTACAAAGAAATTATTCATGAAATTGTTCCTTGTGACCTTGAGGAAATTGATGTGGTTATTCACCTTACTAATGATGAAACCATTTGCCCTATTGGTATTGTAAGAGATGTGGAGGTTATTTGTGGTAAGATTAAATATCCTGCTAATTTTCTAGTGCTTGGTTCAGCAGCTAGTAAAACTTGTCCTATCGTTTTTGGTAGACCCTTCTTGAACACTTGTGGAGCTATTATAGATTGTAATAAGGAGAAAGTTTTAACTAGGTTTGATGGAGATTCTTATGAGTTTAAATTTTCCAAATTTGCTAAAGCTCCTTATGAAAATAGTTTGCCTAATGAAGATTTTAGGGTTGAACAACTTGCTTCTATTGATCCATTTTATGACCGTAGGCCTCTTTTTGATGATTGTAAGTATGCTCATTCTGATGATAAAGTTGTTTCTTGTATTTTCAACTTAATTCAAAGTGCTATTGAAAGTTATTATGAGAGAGGGAAACATGGTTTTATGCATCTCAATAATATTAAGTTTCCCCATTTTATGTTGAAAGCTTTGAAGTTGCATTTGTTTTGTCTTCCTATGCTAGTGGCCTTTTGTTTCAGTAATATGTTTTCTCATGAGACTCCTTTGCATAGGAAGTGGGTTAGACTCAAATTTGTTGGATATTTTCTTCTTGATGCTCTCTTTCACTTCAAATCCATATCTCCTATGTGAGCATCTTTGAACTTATCAAGCCTAACTTAAAGGCATTAAAGAAAAGTACTTCTTGGGAGATAACCTAATAGTTTTGTTGAGTCTTGGAAGTTATTAACTCAGTAATAACCGCTCCTTATCCTTTTTGTTTTGGTTTTTGTGTCAAGATCAACTACTTTTCAGAAGTAGAGGAGTTGTGAGAAGTGGCTGTCCTTGGACAGATTTTTTTGCTGCATTGTAAAAATTCATGAAGGAGCTCAGTATTTCAGATGGAGTTGTAATTTCCTGTGCTTGTTCTCCAAGTTGTTATCCAACTTTCATTAGATTTGTACTTTTTGATTTGCGCAACAAAAGTTTTTTGAAAAAATCAATCTTTACTTGCTAGTCTGTTTTGACAGATTTCTGCCATCATTTGCATTTGCCTCTTATATTGATTCCCTTTTAGATTCTTTTGGGGATTTTGGAAAGGAGTTGCTACAATAGATTTTGTTTTGGTGGATTTCAGTTGAAATTTGTACCTAGAGGTTTATTGTTTTTTGCATACACTAATGTTGCCAATGAGGTTTGTGTAAAGCCTTGCATGAAAGGAATTTTCAGGAGATGGAGAGAAGGAATCTGTAGAGTCCGTCTTTGAATAGGTAAAAGTGCTGCAAAGTGAAGGTTCGTGAAAACCTTATCTTTTTATATTTTTTATGTTTTTATTACATACAGAAGGTTACGAGACAAAACATTGGAGGAAACGGAGGCCAGGTGGGCCACACCCACCAGTGGCGCGAGCCCCAGCTGGCCGCGACACAAGGGGGTGTCAGCCCCCTGGAGTCTGTCTCCGCCTCGTTTTTTCACAGTACCTTCCTTATGTAGTGAAACTTCGTAATATATAACCCCCCGGATCCCCCGAGGTTCGTATATCGTGTTCTCGTCATGTTTTTGTTTCGATCTATTTCTGTCAAGAAGTACTCTCAAGTTTAGAGGCGCCATTGTCTCCGCCAACGACAAGGGTAAGGAGTCCGTGGAAGAAGAAAGGATTGTTGCTAGGCACGAAGGCATGGGTTGGAGCATCGAGGAGAAAGTAAAGGACATGTCAGCATGCATTAAGGGACAAGCTTCCACAGGATCAAGGGCAAGGAAACCTACTTTTGTAGGGGCAATTAATACTGGACGTACTTTTTCTCATAATATGCAGGGTATCATGACCTTCGTTCTAGACTTCATATCCTGCCCTGAGGCAGTGGAAGCCCTTCGAACCACTGATGAGTTTTGTGATAAGTACCATGCTCTAAGGATGAAGATGGATATACTTCAAGAACAGAATAACAGGCTTCGCAAGATGTTGCAGGGTTTTCTGACCCTAAACAAGGGAACACCACCACCACCGAAGGAGTAATTCGTCATTAGGTTTGGCATCCCCTTGGCTTGTTCCAAGCTTGGGGGAGTGTCGCGGTATCACATCATTATATTTTATCTTTTACCTTTTTAGTAGTTTCATATCCTTGGTAGAGAAGTTATCATATAGGTTGGTTTGCATTGTGTAAGTATCTCTCCTTTAGTTGGTTATCTATGTATCCCTTGGCGTGAGTGCCTTTATGGAATATTAATGAGAAGTATCATATTTTACCTTTTGCACTTATTATTTTAGTTTGCAATCTCTATGATTGATCTTGTTGATCAGTGTTGGTATCACTTTGGGAGCATCAAGTAGATCTAAATTGGTTTTGGCACACCGAGCTCTGATCAGTAGCAACACTTTGTGAGATTTGAAAGGAAAATGGAAAAGCACTTACAGGTATTTTGTATCATATATTTTCTTTCTTGATTGGCTCATAAGCTTAGTATTCTTTATTTAAGATATTTTGTGTCTTCAAGGAAGATATCATGTTTGGCTTTATCACTTGTATGTTCGCTTGTTTCCTTCAACTCTTTTGCTTTCTACTCAGCCTTGCTAGCCAAAAACATGTTTTGAGAGGGCATACTTCTCATGTTTCCAACCCCTTAAACCAAAACCTTTGTCATTTGTGTCCACCATATCTACCTATTGGCATTATTGCTATTCCAAGTAAATTCTCAAGCTTCATCTATCTTTCAAATTAAAAATTATTTTGTTATGTGAAAACTAGTTAGTAAAGATCTCACAAACTTGATGGCACACCTTATTTTCTTTCCCCTGATAATTTTGAACCATTTTGTCATCAAAGTTGTATATGCTTGCACCTATACGTTGGAATTAGCAGAACCGTGTTGTCACGGGGAACGCTTTCAACATTGCACATGTACAATGTACATAGTTGATATCATGCTCTTTTGTTTGCGGATGTCGTCGGTGTGAAATAAAAGGGGAGCTTGTAAGTCCATGGATTTATGTATATGTGTTAGAGAAACGTCTGGACCGCTAGCCTAAGTCATGCCTAATCATGGTGGAAACTTGCAGCATAACCATAGTGAGCAATCTGTGAAGCATCCTCAATAAAAACTATGCAAATAGCAAATAAAAATATCGTTGAGATGCTCACTGTCTACTTGCCTTGTCATTTTGATATGGGATAGATCCTGTATCATCCGCAAGGGGTACCCCGTTGGCGGTTCTTTATGATACACATGTACTTACTATGACAAGAACTTACCGGTAACTAAAGTTGAGTAGCATGATGAGCGGACCTCATACTCAAGGGACATGAGATTTCCAACTTATATTTCATCAAGCATATACTCCATCTTTGTTCACTTTAACCTTAATCACCTCAAGATGCTTATGATAGGGGCAATGAGAGCTCAAAGCTAGAAAGTACCATAATCTTTTGAAATCTCTTTATGAACTTGAAATCCCTGCTTCCCTCTATGAAGTCCCTTTCTTCTACTTCTAAGTTAAGTCAGTAAACCTATTCCTCTCTATCTCCATCAAGCATTTGAGTTGTTGTGTTTCAAGCATTCATATGATGATTTAATAAATCATGTTATTTATCTTCCTTCTTTGCATAAGACTCTTATCTAATTGAGTATTACTTCGAAAGCTATCATTGTGAAAAAACTTTTATGTTTGAGCAAAGAGTAGTCTTGTTGTAAACTTCTACGCACTTCTATTCTTGTAGACAGTTGTTGAGCCTCCAAGTGCAGAGGTTTGTAGAACAGCAGCAAGTTTCCCTTAAGTGGATCACCCAAGGTTTATCGAACTCAGGGAGGAAGTGGTCAAATGTATTCCCTCTCAAGCAACCCTGCAATCAAGATACAAGAAGGCTCTTGTGTCCCCAACACACCCAATACACTTGTCAGGTGTATAGGTGCACTAGTTCGGCGAATAGATAGTGAAATACAAGTGGTAAAGGTGCCAGAAAAGATCTTGACGGTGAGTAAAAGACTAGAAACAAACAGATGGAAGCAAGCAAACATGCAACAGATCTAGATGCAAATGGTGTTTCAATGTTTATAAACAAGGCCTAGGGATCATACTTTCACTAGTGAACACTCTCAATATATATATTCTCTTTATGATACTACTCTTAACTACTCTCCGGTTGGTGAACTCTAATCCATGGTAGGGCTACAAAAGCACACCTCAAAGTCCGCCTTTCCCAATCTAGATAACCCCACACTGTCACCTTGAGCACTAGATGGTTCCAACAACCACCACAATTTCACAGAGACAACCAACTCAAAATATACTCATGATAAATATATATATATATGTAACCTATATTAAGTGCTAGACACGGCGTGCACGCTGTCACTTTCACACACGTGGGGAAAATCATAGATCTATTAAAGCACTTGAGTAGCAAGGTAGATCTACTTGATAACAAAGCTCATGACCACAACAAGATCATGCATAGAGAGAGAGAGAGAGATGAACACATAGCTACCAGTAGAGCCCTTAGCCTCGAGGAAGAACTACTCCCTCCTCATCATGGGAATCAGCAACGGTAATGAAGATGGCAATGGAGTTTGATGGAGATGGCTCCGGGGGCACTTCCCCGTCCCGATAGGGTACCGTAACAGAGACTTTCTGTCCCTGAATCTCCCTTTCGGTGGTGGCAGTGCTGCCAGAACTTTTCTTTGCTTGCTGGTCGATTCTCCAGGGTTTCTGAGTCGGGGGCTTCTTATAGGCGAAGGAGGCAAGGTCAGTGGAGGTCCAGGGGGCCCACACCTCCTGTGGGAGTATCCAGGAGTGGACCCACGCCCACCTAGAGTGCGGCCACCCTGGTGTCCTTCATCTTGTCTTTGATTTTCCATATTGCTCAGGGAAAATATGAACTTTGGCTTTTGTCTCGTCCAATTCCGTGAATATTCATTTTTTAGTTTCTGAAACCAAAAAAAGCAGAAAACATGCAACTAGCACTGTGGCATCCTATCAATAGGTTAGTTCCAGAAAGTGTATAAAAATACCTCTAAGTGTAGACAAAACATAGCAAAGTGGATACTAAATAAGCATGGAACATCAAAAATTATAGATTCGTTTACGACGTATCAAGCATCCCCAAGCTTAACTCCTGCTTGTCCTCGAGTAGGTAAGTGATAAAAAGAATAATTTTTGAGGTGACATGCACCATCAAAAACAATATCAAACCATTTGCAAGCATTGAAAGCTGGGATCAAAGAACTCTAAACATGAGCATAAAAGATAGAGTTCTAACAATAAGACAAAGTAACTATGCATGCAACATGAAAGGTTACAAATAAAGTGATGGGGGAATACCAATCGGGGTATACCCACGAAGCGGACTCGCCAGCTGGATCGGACCGACTGAAACCTATCCCTGAGCGGGTCGACTCGCCCAATACAGCGACTGGCGCGTACTGGACTCAGGCAACTCGACGACTAGAGGCCCAAGACGGCGAAGAAAATACAAAGCCCACCAAATCCCTTGTAAACCCTAACTGGCTACATATATAAAGCCACCAGGGGCACCCTCACGGGGCATCTTCTCCCACATTAGATTAGATCTTGTCTCCCTCTCCGTCTACGGAGGCTCCCTTGTAAACCAATCTATAATCATATACTGTATTGACAGTGGGACGTAGCGATCCTCCATCGAGGGGACGTGAACCTGGGTACATCGTGTGCCAATCTTACTCCCGGATTCTCCTACGTCGCCTTGCTCCCTCTACGTAAGATATCCTAATAGCATCTGCTGTATAATACCACGGCAGTTGGCGCCCACCATGGGCCAAGTGGCGCTCGGAGAGTGATAATCTGGATGAGATCTCTCGCCATCTACAGGATCATCCGTGTCAGCCCGCTGGAATTCTTCATCGACATCAGGCGGCGGTCGATTTTTCCTCAAATTGATTCAGTGCGTCGGCCAAAAACCACGCGCGCGTGAAGACCAGCGTACACTGGTCGGTCCCTATATCTAGTTTTAAGTCAATATGTCTCTTGTCGATTCTTCATTGATTATTATATTTAATTCTGATACTTGCATGCAATTTATTATACGTATGGAGACTGGACATTGATTATTATATTTAAATCTGATACTTGCATGCAATTTGTTATACTTATGGAGACTGGACGGTTGGGCAATTGATTCCATGGCGACCGACAAGAGCTAGATGAAATCGGTTCTTGTGCGGTAGAGAAAGGCGGACATGCCGTGCCGCCAGCGGCCTTGGCGACAGCCTAGAATCAGGAACGCTTGGGTCACGGCTATGGAAAATTGATTTCTAACGAATCCACCCTCTTAAATTGATATTTGTTGTCATCTATTCAGCATCTAATCCATGTTTATTGTTACATGTGCACAAAGACGATGAAGAAAGCATGTTGACACTGTTCCGATGGACAAAAATCTGGTCCATTCTGTTTGTCACGGTCTCACCCGTCATGGACTCGCCATCGCCGATTCGCCTGCCGCGGGATCGCCATCGCGACGTCGCCCTCGCGGCCTCGCCATCGTCGACATCTCTATAGCGCGACTTCCTTCCGCCGCGTCAACTTCGTCATAGCGCGACCTCCATCCGCCGCGTCGACCTTGTGTCCGCCGCGTCGACTTTGCAATAGCGCGACCTCCGTCCACCGCGTCGACCCTGTGTCCGCCGCGTCGACTTAGCCATAGCGCGACCTCCGTCCGCCGTGTCGACTTCGCCATAGTGCGACCTCCGTCCGCCGCGTCGACCCCGTGTCCGCCGCGTCGACTTCGCCATAGCGCGACCTCCGTCCGCCGCATCGACCCCGTATCCGCCGTGTCGACTTCGCCATAGCGCGACCTCCATCCGCCGCGTCGACCCCGTGTCCGCTGCGTCGACTTCGCCATAGCACGACCATACTTCTGCCGCGTCGACTCCATGTCCGTCGCGTCGACTTCGCCAAAGCGCGACCATACTTCTGCCGCGCCGACTCGTTGTCCGCCGCGTCGATTCTTTCAGGCTACGTCAAATGCGTACGCCATGCCTATTAAGGGACATTCATCGTCCGAGTCGCCAGAGAGGGTCGCATGCCACGCTGCATGGACTCACCACTAGGTGTCTCTTCCCCATGAGAAAAATCTATCCGCCTTTGTCAAACTTTGAAAGAGCGACTCGTAATGGCCAAGTAGTGCGGACGAGGACTTGCAAACCGAGCCTCGGATCATCCACGAAAAATGCTAACCGAGAGCCATCATTGGAGTCACCTTGCTCGACTGGCCTTCCGGGCCAAGACAAATGGCAGTGCTACACAAACAGCACCATGTCCTCCTCAACATTAGACAGTGCGACTCGCACGGCCAAGTACTGCGGACGAGGACTCGCAAACCGAGCCTCGGATCGTCCAGGAAGAACGCTAAGCCGAGAGCCATCTTTGGAGTCGCCATGCGACTGGGCCCCCGGGCCAAGACGAGAGACTCGCTAATAAAAACAGCGCAATCAACATAATTGCGGACTCGCAATCATCGCGAACTCGCCATGCTCGGGGACTCTCTCCTCGCAGACTTGCAATCATCGCGGACTTGCCAGGCTCAGGGAATCTCCCCTCGCGGAATTGCCACGCTCGGGGACTCTCCCCTCGCGGACTCGTAATCATCGCGGACTCGCTCACTGCAAACTCACCCCACGCAGACTCGCTCACCACGAACTCTCCTCTCGCGAACTTGCTCAATGCGGAACCTCCATGCTCGGCAACAACCACTACTATTTTCAGAATATGCATCTCTAAAGAGCCTCAAGTCGCCTCTACAAGCCAACTCGAGCCTCGGGGACTACTCCTAGGCATACTGCATGTGCGCGTGTCTCCATGACCGCGGCTCGCCCCGCTCGGGGACTCGTCATCGCGGACTCGCCCTCGCGTACTCAGCACGCTCGGGGACTCGACGGCGCGGACTCACCCTCGCATACTCACTACGCTCGGGGACTCGCCACCACGGACTCGCCCTCGCGTACTCAACACGTTCGGGGACTCGCCACCGTGGACTCGCCCTCGCGTACTCAACACGCTCGGGGACTCACCACCGCGGCTCGCCCTGCTCGGGGACTCGTCACTGCGGACTCGCTGCCGCGTACTCAACACGCTCGGGGACTCATCACCGCAGACTCACCCTCGCATACTCAACACGCTCGGGTACTCGCCACTACGGACTCGCCGTCGCGTACTCAACACGCTCGGGGACTCGTCACCGCGGACTCGCCCTCGCATACTCAACATGCTCAGGTACTTTCCACCACGGACTCGCCCTCGCGTACTCAACACGCTCGGGGACTCTCCACCGCGGACTCGCCCTCGCGTACTCAGCACGCTCGGGGACTCGTCACCGCGGACTCGCCCTCGCGTACTCAGCATGCTCGGGGACTCGCCAGCGCGGACTCTCCCTCGCGTACTCAACACGCTCGGGGACTCGCCACCGCGGACTCGCCCTCGCGTACTCAACACGTTCAGGGACTCGCCACCGCGGACTCGCCCTTGCGTACTCAGCACGCTCAGGGACTCACCACCGCGGCTCGCCCCGCTCAGGGACTCACCACCATGGACTCTCCCTCGCGTACTCAACACGCTCGGGGTCTCTCCACCGTGGACTCGCCCTCGCGTACTCAACGCGCTCGGGGACTCTCCAGCGAGGACTCGCCCTCACGTACTCAACGCGCTCGGGGGTTCGGCGCGCTACAGACAGCGCCACTCTCTGGTCACTCGACCTCGACACTCGCCGCGCTCGGGGACTCGGCACGCTCCAGACAGCGGCACTCGCTGGTCGCCCGACCTCGCCACTCGTCGTGCTCGAGGACTCGGCGCGCTACAGACAGCGCCACTCGCCGGTCACCCGACCTCGCCACTCGCCGCGCTCGGGGACTCGGCACTCGCCGGTCGCCGCGCTCGAGGACTCGGCGCGCTCCAGATTTGGCACTCGCCAGTCGCTCGAACTCGCCACTTGCCACGCTCGGGGACTCGGCATGCTCCACGACCGGGGACTCGCCGCAACTGGCGGCTTCACCGACTCCCTTCCTCTTTTGCCAACTGGCCATCACCGACTGGCTCGGGCCGACCGCCTCTCCCTTCACGGTTCTTTTCTCTGTTCAGGAGCTCGTCACCGATTCGCCACGACCCATCATCAAGACTCTCGGCACCCTGCCTCAAGCATGCGTCGAATCAACAACGCGCTCGGGGACTACTGATGGGGGAATACCAATCGGGGTATACCCATGAAACGGAGTCGCCAGCTGGATCGGGCCAACTGAAACCTAGCCCTGAGCGGGTCGACTCGCCCAATACAGCGACTAGCGCGTACTGGACTCAGGCGACTCACCGACTAGAGGACCAAGACGACAATACAATACAGAGCCCACCAAAACCCTTGTAAACCCTAACTGGCTGCATATATAAAGCCACCAGGGGCACCCCCACGGGGCACCTTCTCCCACATTAGGTTAGATCTAGTCTCCCTCTCCGTCTACGGAGGCTCCCTTGTAAACCAATCTATAATCATATACTGGATTGATAGCAGGACGTAGCGATCCTCCATCGAGGGGACATGAACCTGGGTACATCGTGTGCCAATCTCGCTCTCGGATTCTCCTACGTCGCCTTGATCCCTCTACGTAAGCTACCCCTAGTAGCATCTGCCGTGCAATACCACGACACAAAGATTCATGAATAACAATGCATTAAAAGACGTTTGTTTGTTTCACGTATAGAAACATAGCATAGTGTCATTCATCTTGTCCTTCATGGAGTAGCAAATAGATGCATAGGACACCTTCAAAGTTCATAAGAGTGACTAGATACAAATAGGACAAGAAATAAGTAATATCAACTATATGCATCAATCAATAAGTTTTGGGACAATGCACATAGAACTAAGAATGGCAACTATGCTCTCTTAACTGGTGCCTAAGGATAGAAGGTGGAGAATCAATATAATGGTGGAAGAAAGGCCCTTTATAAAGGAAAGCAGGGATTTCAAGTTTCAAAAAGAGCTTCCAAAAATTATGGTACTTGTTAGCTTTTAGTTCTCATTGCCCCTATCATAAGAATCTTGAAGTTATTAAGGTTAAAGTGAAAAAACTATGGAGTATATGTTTGACAAAGTATAAGTTGGCAATCTCATGTCCCTTGAATACGAGGGCTGCACCTCATGCTACTCAACTTTAGTCACCTATAAGTTCTTGCCATAGTAAGTACATGTGTATCATAGAGAACCGCCAACGGGGTACCCCTTGCACATGGTACATGAGCTATCCCATAACCAAAATGACAAGGCAAGCAGACAATGAGCATCTCAGCAATCTTCTTATTTACCATGGGAAAATGATCCCTTTTTCTCTCTTTCATTTTTTCAATATGTCTCTTTTTTATAAGAAGAAATCTTCATAGATGTCATTATTGTGATGTTGCAAGTTTCCACCATGATTAAGCTAGCGGTTTAGGCATTTCTCTAACACACATAAATAACTCCATGGACTTACAAGCTCCCCTTTTATTTCACACCGACAACATCCGTAGACAAAAGAGCATGATATCAACTATGTACAAAGTACAAGTGCAATGTTGAAAGCGTTCCTCGTGATAGCACGGTTTTACTAATACCAACGTATAAGTGCAAGCGTATACAACATAGATGACACAATGGTTCAAGTTTATTAGGGGCAATAAAAATAAAGTGTGGCATCCAGTTCGTGAGAGCTTTAATCACTAAGTTTTCACATAACAAAATACTTTTAAATTAGAAGATAGATGAAAACAAGAATATATTTGGAATGGTGTAACACACCATGCATAGGAATTTATAGTGGATACTTTGGAATAACTTGGTTTCTTGGGAGTTGGATGCATGAGTAGAGCTTACTCAGTACAAGTGGAGGCTAGCAAAAGACTGGGAGCGACCAACTAAGAGAGCAATAATGGCCATAATCATGCAGAGCGACAAAACATTACTTATCAAAGCATAAAGTGGTACTACAAGTCAAAAACTAAATGATCATAGAGGCTAAGCTGACTGGTTCATAGTCATAACATGATGTGAGCATGTGCCAAGTCAACCGAAACAAAGCATCAAAGGAGAATACCACAATACTATGATTTTATATACTAAAACAACGCATGATTCTTTTAAGGCACATTAAGCAATCCTAATTGTTTGGAACAAGTCATGCTACAACAATAATTACTAAGCATAAGGTCAAAGCAACATCTAGCATGACATGATAAAGTCTAAGTCATAGTCAAAACAAGCTCCCTTTTGTACCACTATAAGCATTAAACTTTCTACTCTTTTGCAACACCAATTGACTTATTTGAAACAACTCACAAAGATAATCATCAATAAATATCAGTGAGATTGTCTCACAAATCCACAAAAAAGAACTAAAATGTTCTAAACAAAAATCATAAGAAAACTAAGGCTAAACATAGTGCTAGCAAAAGTGAATACTCACAGAACAACAAGAGTGAAAACTAGAGTGTTCTAGGCAATGTGTCTCTCTCCAAAACAAGTGTGCTGAGATCCAACCAACTTATTCAAGCAAACTAAGCAAACAAAAACCAAAAAATAAAACTAAGACGCTCCAAGAACAACACAATTGTGCATGAAGCAATAAAAACGAAGTGTCTAGAAAGACCTAAGATTTTTATTGATGAAGAAGGGGATACCTTGGGCATCCCCAAGCTTTGACGCTTGTAACTCTTGAATATTTCTTGGGTTGAAATGTGGTGGTATCCCCAAGATTGAGCTTTTGTCCATTCTTCATCTCATTACATCATTCTTCCTCTACACGTGCAGATTTTCCTTCATACAAAACTTCACATAATCTTCATTAGCAATATTAGTGTATTCAAAAGATAATAGACCTTTGGGTTTAGCTTTTAGAATAGAAAAACTTTCAGAAAAAACACAAGCTACTGTAGCAATTCCCTCAAAAAAGCTCAATTTCCCAAAAAGAACCCAAAAAGGAATCAATAAGAAACAAATGCAAATAATGGCAAATATCTGTAAAAATAGACCAGCGGGTAGAAACCAATTTTTTGAAGACCTTCTGTTGCTCAAATAAAAAATTGTTGAACTAACTAAAGTTAGCTAACAAAATGGGGGATTTATCACCAAAATATTATCTCAATCTGACCTACAGAGATTCCTCACGAATTTTTATGATGGAGCACAAAAATCTGTTTCGGGACAGCAACTCCCCAAATCTTACTTCCTTCTCATTAGAGGTTATTCTTGGCACAAAAAGCAAACAAAATGGATAAAGAGATGTCAATACTGAAATAATAACTTCCAAGACTCAAAAAAACTCTTGTGTTATCTCCCAACAAGTACTTTTCTTTAACGCCTTTAAGTTAGGCTTGATAGTTTGAGAAGATGCTCACATAAGAAATATGAATTGAAGTAAAAGATAGCATCAAGAAGCAAATTCAAAACACATTTAAGTCTAACCCACTCCTATGCATAGGAATCTTAAAAGAAACAAGTCATGAAAGCACAAAGCAACAAGCATAGGAAAACAAAACAAGTGTAACTTCAAGATTTTCAACATAAAGAGGGGAAACTTAATATTGTTGAGATACATTAAACCATGTTTCCCTCTCTCATAATAACTTTCAGTAGCCTCATGAATAAAATTAACAATATATCTAACATATAGAACATTCTTATCATGAGCCATAAGCATAAAATAATTATTACTCTTCACATAAGCATAGTCATTCTTATTAATTGTAGTGGGAGAAAATTCAAGAAAATACCACATTATTATTCTCATCACCATAATCATCAAATATAGGAGGAATATTGTAATCACAATTAATTTTCTCCTCAATAGTAGGTGGACTAAAAATATCATACTCATCATTGTAGTCATCATATATTGGAGGTTTGGTATCATCATAAGAAATAGAATAGCTATATTCCAAAGCTGGGGAACTAAAAAGATCATTTTCATAAAAACTAGCTTCCCTAAGCTTAGACGTTTCCATAGCATTAGCAATAATGGTGTTCAAAGAATTCATACTAATAACATTGCTATTAGCATGCAAATAAAGCTCCATAGGTTTTTTAATTTTCTCTTCAAACACTTCATGTCCTAACTCAAGATAGATACTATAAAGCTCTCTAATTTTTTTGTTGTTTTCCATTAAGCCTAACTAGTGAAAACAAGAAACAAAAAGACAAAATAGCAGAATCTAAAGGAAATAACTTCGAGCACTCACACCGGAGGATGTGAGTACCTTGTACCTTACCTCCCGGCAACGGCGCCAGAAAATAGCTTGATGTCTACGCACTTATATTCTTGTAGACAGTTGTTGGGACTCCAAGTGCAGAGGTTTGTAGAACAGTAGCAAGTTTCCCTTAAGTGGATTACCCAAGGTTTATCGAACTCAGGGAGGAAGTGGTAAAAGGTATTTCCTCTCAAGCAACCCTGCAATCAAGATACAAGAAGTCTCTTATGTCCCCACCACACCCAATACACTTGTCAGGTGTATAGGTGCACTAGTTCGGCGAAGAGATAGTGAAATACAAGTGGTAGCGGAGCGGACGTGCATGAACAATGCAGATCTCTCGAAGTTTGGTAGAAAGGAAAAAAGATCAGTTGAGGTTGAACGATCACTGAACTTACACCCTCTCAAGGCAATTGGTCAACCAACTTTTCTAGTGGAGATCTGCAGTTTCTTCACTGCAGAATAGTTAAGATCAGATTAACTTTGTATAATGGATTTTGTAGAGCAATCGCCTACTTTTATGCAGCTATACCATACTGTAGTATGGAATTAGTTCTGAAGTAACAAAATAGTATCAAGATTTATCTATTTATTTAATTACTATTGGTGGTTGAATTCAGTTAACTGTCATACTTATCCGAGGCAGACAAAATTCAGACAGCATTTATGTACTAATCTTGCATGTTTTATTCATGCACATTCCATGCAAAATCATGCACCAGTTCAAACAAACCTCGGTAAATATTCTTCTCAAGCAATTCAGACACAGCATATTGCATTTCCAATAGAACTAGATCACTCTGAAAACATTGGCTCGCAGGCACGGCCAGATTGAACATGAACTCCCAATGAACTGAGTCTTAATGGCACAGTCCCAATTAGTAAACTAAGGATACAGTTCTATAAAATCCCATTCTAATTTTGTCTTGTGTTGTCTACAAAATGGTCCAGCAGTTCAGCATGGTACATAACCAGTTGAGAATCTTAGAAGGGTCATCATAAAATCTTTGTATGGAAACCAGTAGTATTTATTGTCTTTTAGATCGCTCACTACTTGGCAAACAAATCTATCTACCTGGTACTCGAAGAGGACATGATCTATATTTTCCCGGCAATAGTGATATTGATCGTTTCCAGTCCACCCTCTTTTCAGGAGGTTATCCTTGGTTATTCATACAAATTATAAAGCAGGGTGTTCACTCAAATTCATTAGAAACACATACTACAAATTCAATATACACACATACTACGTATTCATTTTCCACATATACTTCAAATTCATTAGCTACACATTACAAATTCAGTAGTCACACATACTACAATATTTCAAACTATTACATAAGCTAGCTCCACGCGAACTACCTGCTCCACTCTCAAGTCTACAATATTTCAGATTCACTAAACCCTTGTCTTCACTCGAGCAAAATCAGAACCACCATCTTGTTCATGCCCAGTCTCCCATAAAAATTGTGCACTCCATCATGGAACGGTGGTGGTCATGTGCTATCGATCCTTTCGGGCCAACACTGCGAGCGACAAGGATGCTTTCTGTCCGCCTCGTCGGGGTCCTGAATGCCATGTACCGATTCCAGAACCTCCTGCGGGTGGATGATGATCGGGTTCTTCCATCTAAGCTATCATCCTGCCCTGCTTGGAATCTCCGCCTCGTACATCTTATAGGAATGGTGTCTGGATCTTTCAGCCACCCCATTACCTCGATGATCCATCTGTCGCTTGGTGGCACAATCTCCACCAGCTCGCCGCCAAGGCTACTGACGACCTTCTTGAGGGCCTCCGGTTCCCAAGCATCCAAAGGGAGGCCGTCAAAGCCGAGTTTAGAGAAGAAATGACGCTGCTCCAAGCGATCGTCCCACCCATAGGTGCGATGTCAATGCATGAAGCTCATTTTCTCCCCATAGCACTCGAAATAATGGGAAGAATGCAGAATGCACTCGATTTCTGATCTGTGCGCAAACCAGACAAAGAAATCAAATGGAGGCGCGATTACCTCAATATTGGCCACTTTCCGTCTGATCTCAAAACGAGACCTCAAAGCTGACAGCAAGTCTATCGGCGACACGGAGGGACGCGTGCCCAGCATGGTGTCCATGAGAGTGTTATCATCGAACTCCTCTTCTAGGGCTACCATGCCTGGGGTGCGCGACAACACGCAACCGCCCGAGGTTCGAAATACTCGGCTGGACACGCTCCGCCATGCGAGAAGGTCTAGCTAGAGGCAAGAGGCTAGGCTGGGGATGCAAAGCTCTAACACGGCGACTAGGAAAAATGAGGTGACATCGATGATGACAAGCTTTGATTAAGGTGTGGGAGGTTGACTGGCCATGGCGGGGACACAAGGAGAGCAACGGCAAGCTCCGATCTGGAGACCAGCAGCCGGAGGTAAGCAAGGTAATGGAGAGGGGAATAATAGGGGAGAAGAGCAGAGCAGAGTAGAAGATCTGGTCCTCGCAGGGGTAAACCTTTCCATGACCACAAAGGATAACGGGGAATACTAATAGGATGGGGCAAGAGGAGTTGACCTAACGATGGGATTTGAGTTGAACCATTTTTCGACTGGTTCAAATGATCGTTTGGCCGTTAGATTTGTATTCACACCCATTTGGCCCCTCCCGACAATTGGCGAAGCTAGTACAACCCCTCTACGAGATTAAAAGAAACTCGGACCCTGCAATTCCATGGCCTATGAACTTTTGGGCCATAAATTAAAAACCTCCGTGAGTGCGGTGTTGCCACAATTGGGTTGTCTTGCCGTTGTCATGGTAGCTTCCGCCTTGGTATCCGCTGTTCCGGTTTCCATAGTCACGCTTGTCAGCATAGCCAACCGCGACCATATCGACTTCCTCATGGTCCTCGTAGTCGTGCATCCGACATTTCCCCCGGTGGTCACATCTGTTGCCTAGGTCATCCTCGTTATCTGAGCATGCTCGGCTGTATGGCATCATGTCTGTCCGCCCAGCGGTTGGCGATGTCCATTAGATGGTCGATGGTTTTGGGATTGGTACACTCCAGCTCCTCCTTGAGCTCTCGACGGCGTGCTCCAGCATTGAATGCGTCAATTGGCCGCTCCTCAGAGATATCTTCCATGGAGTTCTTGATGGTGGACCACCACTAGATGTAGGAGCAGAGTGATTCACCAGGCTTCTGGGTGCAAGACCTAAGTTCTTAGATTGACGTTGTTCACTGATAGGTGCCTTTAAATTTTTGGATGAAACTATACACCAATTCTTCCAAACTGTGGACTGAGCCAGGGGAGGCTGTTCAGCCAGGTGCGTGAAGCGCCCTTTAGCTGTAGTTGCAGGCATTGCATGGCTGTGTTTTTGCAGCCGCCATGGCACTTGATGGATTGTATGTGGTCATCCAGCCTGATCTTCGTCTCCTAGAGACCGTCGAACTTCCGGTTGTCCAAGGGCATCTTGAAGCCCCTGAGCATCTGAGTTTGTCGTATGGCGCGACTGAAGCATCTGGCAATGCAAAGGTCCGTGTATTCGCCTTAGGACGCAAAGGTCCGTTTGGCGCACGACTTGTCGACCTTGCGCTGCGTGATTTCAGCACGTGCATCATACTTGCGGTCTCACAGTTGTGGGCTTCGACACCGTCAAGGTAGGTCATCCTCATCATACAACATCGAGCAATTCCTCGCAAGTGCCACTGATGTTTTGTTTGGCTCCAGGATGGGCTCCCCTTCGAGCACAAACTCTACCAGTCTGAGTCTGACAATGACGATCGATGGATGGTGGATCATGGATCCCTGGCCAAAGGTTGGTTCGATAGTAGGTACGTGGTGGCAGCGATCACCACAACTTGCAGTGTTTTGGGTATCATGTTACCCCGAGAATACACCAACATGAACGATAAGTCGAGGGTTTTGGTGGCCTCGCGTCTTCCTTCCGTGTCCAGGTGGTCCAGCTGAGAACGTCTCTTGTGTGCCCCGACGATGTTGCCCTTCGAGGAGGATTCGCCGATGGAGGAGATTGCCGCCTGTCGGGCACTAAATTCATCGGATGCCATCTTGTTATCATCAAGTTGAGATTTCATTGTATGTTGGTGGTGGTAATCCTTTATGAGGATCTAGTGGTAACTCATCAGTACATCTCGGGACAGATTTTTCGACAGAGGATTGTCGTTCAGGGCTTCCCTGATCATGTTCCACTCGGCATCCGTAAGGTGGATCTCAAGGCGCCCTAGCACGCTGCCCCCATTGACGTTGTCGTGGGTTGGCGTTGGAGTCGGCATTAGGGTCGATGCGGTTGGAGTTGGCATTGTCACGTTTGCCTTCGTTCCCCGTTTCGCCGTGAGTGTCATCACACCATTGGTATTGATGGCAGCGCACATGTAATGGTTAGCATAGTCGTTCCTTCCGCAGTTTTCTAGATCGGAGTCATAGGCATCCTTTTCAATCAGCGGGTCGCACAAATTAGAGTCGCAACTATTGTTGATGTCTGTGTCGTAGGTTGATGCAGAAGCGTTGAGCTTGCTCAAGATGCCAAGTGGTGGTGGGATCCATGAGGGGGGTGCGATCGACAGTAGCATCGATTGCTCGGGGAAGTGGAGAGTGTTGATCTTGCCGATTTGGAAATGCAGGTTCCCGATCGTCATGTCGGCTCCATCTCTGATGGAGTCAAAGGTCGGGCATGTGGTTGGCAAGTGGATCGTGAAGTCGGAGGATCTGAGTCAGAGGCATACTTTTGATGAGGATGAATCGAAGATTGTGGGCGATGGGGCCGATGAAGCTGTCACATCAGCATGCCGAGTCCCCACAGATGGCGCCAATTGACGTGGGGTTAACATGTCAAATCCCATATTTTATGGACTTCGGTTTTAGGAAGAACAGGAAGCTAGAGGCTTCGTCGGCTAACACACAAGCAACACAGGGACACGGTGGTTTACCCATTTTAGGCCCCGAGAGGGAAAACCCTACTCCTGCTTGTCTACTCTTGATTGATGGAAGAATTGAAGGTTACAAGTGTGCCTTGATGGTGATGGTGCACAAATGAGATCTGGCCGGTGTATGTGCTAGGGTTTGCGATGCCCTTCTCGTTGCTCCCTCATGGCCTTTATATGGGGATGCCAGGTCTCGGGATACAATCGAGTCGGTTACTGGTTTAGGGTTTGTCCCTTAAAATTTCTATCTAGGGATTGTCGTATCCCCCCAAGGAGTCGCATTCTCCATGGGCCAGGGCCACCCGAATCTTCATGGGCTTCGTCATCAGATACGGATCGTCACGTGGGCTTTCGCTGGGCCAAACCAGGTAGGCCAACCCTAGGCATACCTATGTCACTACTAGTGCACCCTTAATTTGATTGAAGCATTCTTGCTTAAAAATGATTTGACTCTCATAAAAGACAGGCGCTGAAAGAATTGATTCGCAAGTCTAACCAATTTTTTGACAATCTCTTCTCAGTTTAAGATTTATCAGCTAGCGAGTTACTGCGGTTGGGAAGCGAACTTAAGTGCAATTGTTCAAATATATTATGCTCATGTTCAGGGTTACAGGATTTGTGATGATGGAATATGATACCACCTTGGACTTGTGAGTTTCTATGCTTAAATATCGCTATTATACTTTATAGCTTTGTCACTCGAGGGAGAGTAACACCTAAGCTTGGGGAAGTTGATAGCTCCAAATATTGAGACTTCTTCTCAAGGATTGTCCATTAGTTTTCACCGAGTTTCATTGTTAATCTTTCAACTAACGCTAATATCGCAACTTAGTGAAACCTTGTTTGTTTGTGATGAATTTCAGGTACTAGAAACTTTTGGAAAGACCCAAGTAAAAATGAAAGTGGGTAACCCTTAGGGTACCCTCTACCCTCTTTAGTACAAAAAATGAACTAAATTTTTACAAATTATAATTTTTTGAGAAATTTAGTTCATTTGTTTGTATTAGACTAAAAAAGAGGGTACCATAAATATTCCAAACTGTCATCTCTACATCCGAGAGTATTTATGTGTTGATCACACCTAAATGAACAAATGTCCAATTGAAGACATTTCCATCCGGGGCCTATTGAGCCCTTAGCGACCTGCAGTACGGCTAGAGGACGTCCATACGGTCTGCTCGTATGACCCTCCATCGCTTATGTTATCAATACAAGCAACTTTCATGAAGGAGAGAGGGTAGAATATGAACACATCCGCCACAAACCATCCCAGAAGAGAGGAGATCGGATCTAAAGAAGATGAACTTCACCTCATCCTTCGAAGCTCTCTAGCCTCCTGATCATCAACTCCACCATAATTAAACACTTATACTGAGAGAGAGAGAGAGAGATTCATAGTCATAAGATTATGGATTGGACCTCTATACCTACTTTCGTTTGTATTTGATTTGATCTTTAACGATATTGTGGTTTTACTACGATATTGTGGTTTTACTACGATAAAGTTGAGATGATTTTCATTTGCAATATGATTATATCTTTGATCTATTCTCCTCTCATGTGTTAGTAAATCCCCATAGGTGTGGGAGATGTAGGGAATTGGTGACATATGATGTGCCTCCTTTATTTCCATCCATTTGTGATTATTATCATGATTATTATATTGTGAGAATGATTATCTATGTTTTACTAATGCTTTTTATCAAATTTAAGGGCCCGGGTAAGATGATCCTAATATCTCATAGGTATGAACTTGTTTACTAGTGAACCGGAGATCCCCAAGTGACATGGCCGATATTAAAGAGGAGCTATTACAACTCAAGGATATCAAGGAACAATCAAGTTTAAAGCCTTGATGTGGTCGAAAGACCTTTACTGATGTGTTTACCATGGCTTTGATAACATGCAGAAGGATCATCGGAATTGATAAGAATATACCAAGAGGACTCTTGGTTGGTATATGGATTGCTTGTCTACTCACATATGAATAAGAAGTATAACAATCAATTATCCCATTTTATTCACCTGGCACATTCATTATCACCATGAACCGTTTCTCTCCATGCCTAACCTTTCATCTGCAGGAAACCTCGAACAACCTCTTTGCTATTTTACTTTTAAGTACCATTCAATAATCAACTCTACTTCCTTTTCACTCAACCATTTCCATCTCAACACTTCCAGTTAATTCACTCAAGACAAGTGACACCTTCAATGCGATAGAAACACCATAGATAAAAAAATCCTAGGTTTCTTATTGGGATCGATATAAAAACTGGAAATAATACATCCATGAAAATATGCTCAGACCCACATGTGCTCTTGCAGGCTATCACGACCCATTTGCGGGGAAACAGATGTGCAGATGCCTCTAGCATGTCCGCCTCTGGCCCACTCGACAGCATCTATTGCCCTCTCTCTCCTTTCCAGATACCGCAAACGGCCTATATCCGCATTTTTTTTGCGGTTTCCCGCACTCCGGCCCATCCGTGCCTCATATATTCAGTGCGGCGGGTCAAAATGGGGTAAATCGCATTCATATTTCCCCACCGCACCCGCGCTGAAAACTCACCACCTCCATGCTTTCACTCCAATTTCGGCCGCCTCCATTGGAACACAAATCGTCGCCATCCACCCCCTCCCAGCCCCCCACCTACCCATGGTCGGCCAACTATGCCGCAATTTGGGCGGACGATTATATGCGTCGCGGCAGGAGATCTGGATCGCAAGCTCACGCACCGCCACCATCAGAGTAGGAGGTCTTCCAGCGCCTCTCCAAGAAGGCATGTGCGCACCCGTGTGACCTTGATGGCATGGGCGAAGCTGCCCATCGAGCCTGCCTCCAACGATGTCGAGGCGGATAGCTCGCATGCCCCGGTGAATGCTTGTCTGATCCTCCATGCACCCACGTCGGTCGTCCACGCACCAACGCCCGCTCCTGCCGACGACAAGAGAGAAGAGCTCGTGGCAAGCGAGGCGAAGTTCAACTCTCTTTGCACCCTCTTCTCTGGCATATGGGAATGCATGAAGCATACCCGCCTCATGCACACCGCAAAGTAGCGTGATCTTTGTCATGCCATGCGTTACTCCGCATGCGAGCACCAGGCGCACCTCCGCTTCTTCGGTGTTGACTACTCCGACAATGACACCCGACTTCGACGACAAGTAGATCTAGTTTGGATGCAGGGCGCGACATCAATTTTTGCATGTACATATGTCGATCTCGATGATCAAAAGCTCCCCTATGTATGAATCTGACGCCAATGTGATGTTTTTTAAATATGCAATTTCGATTTAGTGTATCTATTAATTTTTGTACTGCAGAGCAAACCACATTTGTAGTATGCACGTTTGTCGTATCTGCTAGAGATGCTTTTAGGTCGGACGACTGCGCATCCAGGCCAACCTGCAAATAAACGATCTGGTGTCTGGGGATGCCCTTACTGACTCATCTAGCATGACCTATTCGACACATGGCAAGGGGAGATCGTGGTTAGAGCATCTCCACCCGCATTCCTAGGAGGGCGTTCCCAGGACGATTTTTTCATCTATACGGCAAAAAATCGCCCAGTCGCGTCCCTAGGACGCCGATTTGCGCCGGATTTGGCTCAACTTTCATCCGGCATTCCCAGGCCGAATCCGGGGCGCTATGAACCGCCTGAGAATGCCAAATGCAGTGGAATCGGCAAAAAAAATTACCTGTGACTCTGCCCTGTCAGCACGTGAAGCCAAGTCGTCCTCATCATGGCGCCTCAGCTCCCACGACAGACTGCCGGGAAATGAATTCCCGTCTCGTCGGCCACGTGTTATCGTAATAGCGTGCCACCGCCAGCCCGCCTTCCCACCGTTTCCCCTTTTCCTTCCCACACCGTTACACCCCTCTTCGCCGCCCTTTCCTCTTTCGGATATAAATGTCGTCGCCCTTGCTGTTTCCAAGAGCACACATTGTCACCTCCCATTCACCCAACCAAAAAATCCACCTTCGGCGACGAGAAGAAGATCTCGGTGGCAGCTATGGCGGAGAGGTACCCCGGTGACCCGACGGAGGCGAAAGGCTTCGGTCGGCGGTCCCAGCAGCTGTTGGAGGCGCAGATGCTTTACGATGATGGCTACATGGCGTCGCCGTACTTCCGGTGCTCGCCAACCTAGAGGCTCAGTGCAGCGGTGTGACGGTACCGCTGGTTCCTGAGGGCACCGACATGGTCGACGAGATCCAGGAGGCCATCGCGGCCATGGAGGATCCGAAGCTCGCCAAAGACCCAGGAAACTTCCTATACTGGGAGAATTTCTTTGCCGAGCACTAGAACCAGCAACTGGATTCCCACGTTAGTGTAGGTACGCCGCAGAAGTGGCACAATGCCGCGGCACGCCGCCGGTGGTGGAGTGCTCCAGGCTGGATGCTTGCGGCCGTCCTCGAGCACATCACCACCGAAGAACACCCCAAGCTGTTCTACCCTCCTTGGTCGCCACCATCGGCTGCTTGGCGCAGTTTGTGTTGGGCCACGTAGAGATAAAACAAAACTTTTTTCTCTAACGTGGTGGTCCCAAGATCTAGCTGAGGTAGAAGGCCACGAGGATTACCACTAGACGTGCAGTTGCGGATTACTGATGAAGCGCGTCAGTTGAATGCAGTGCAGTCCTCAAGATCTGATCCGATCACGATTGTCCTGGTGCTGATCGTACAACACATCTGCTGGTATCCACACGTACAAGGAGGAGCACCGGCGGCGAACTACTAGGTTCGATAAGACGCTGGACTGATGTGGAGCTACGGTTTCCAATGCATGAAATGACCTAATCGATCCACCCTCCTAGGTTTTTGTGCCCCACTATATATAGGGAGTGAACGTGGGCTCCAATCACTCATGGACCATTCACTAAAGCCCATATTAATCACCGTGAGTCCGACTCACTAACTCAGTACAAATCCGGCTCGGGTCCAACCCGACTAGATTTTCGGTTCAGATCCAATTCGAACTTGATCCCATTCTTAAGTGTGTGACCCTGCAGGCTCATGGCAACTTGGACTCTATTGGAGTCCGCCTCTCAATCGATCAGTCGGTAGTGGCTCCTAGCAGAACGTGCCGACTCCCAAGTACCAAAGAGTCATGAAAACTTGCCTTTCCAATGCGACTTGCGTCTGAGCCCCTTTTGCCTCACAATATACCTTGTCAAACTATAGGCGAATAATTGCCATCCCTTAAATAGTCCGACTCTCTTCTCGATCCGAGATAAGTGATTCATCCGAATAACTCTTAGTCGAGTGCATCGGTTATACCTTAATCGAGTCGTGCATGACCATGCTTTCCGAATCATATCATCCGAGAGGGCCTAAAGAATATCTCTCCAAGTGGAGGGGCAAAATACCATCTTGGTTATTCACATCACACAGCTTGATTCTCAATCGACCCGAACTCTGCCTTTATAACTGCCCAGTTACGGATCAGCGTTTGACAGAACCTAAGTCGGTGATCCTCAACTCAGACTATGCAACAACCTCGGGTATAAGAATTACATTGATTGAGATATACAAATGACAACTTGTTCGTTGTACCTCAATATGGGTCAATCCGACTCTCTAAACTCTTTAGCCAAATCTGTGTAAGTCAAAATAGCATCTCCATGCCCATGACAAGTGGAACCGAGTCATCTGCCGACTTTCACATTGGTCTAAGTTATGTGTCCAGCATAACCTCGATGACCAAGGATATTTAGTACAAACAACATGAATGTATAGTTTCATAACTGAATTACATATTCAATGATACACATCGGATGTTTATACAAGGACAACTTAATATCTTTATGAATACAATAAAAAATATCATCATATATGATTGCCTCTAGGGCATATTCCCAACAGTTTGGTGGTGAACTGGTTGCCGAGGAGGATGGGCGGCCTCAGTTCCTCGTCCTCCGCCTTGGTGTTGCGCTCGTCTGGCTCGGCACCGGCACAGTGGCCTCATTTCGGCACAGTCGCCACGCCTCCGCTTTGGCCGGTGAAGAGGGAGGTGGCGACGCCAGCCAGGGCAGCTCGTGTCCCCTATAGCCGCCCAGCAACGACGACGGGACCCAGGATAAAGACTACACATGCTTCTACTTTAACTTCGGCACGTGAATGGCGTGCCTGACAGCATCGGCATTAGCATCGCCTAGTAGTGATTACTATGTTTTTTATTTTTCTTTAGCCTAATGCAGTAAAAATTTGGGTATATATCCGAATTTGACATAATGTGTACGAACTCGCCTATGTTTAAATGAAATCGCCTATATTCGCCCAATTTTTCCGAGTTTGTTCAAAATTTAGCCAAAACCGAGAACTCGGCTGGGAACGCGAGTGGAAAACTGGTCTCCCGGGCTAAATGTTACATCAGCCTGATGCTAAATAGCGCTGGAATTGGGCCTGGAAACCCCGAACGAGTGGAGGTGCTCTAAGATAATCTCCATCCATGTTTCCAGAAGGGCGTTCCCAGGGCGTTTTTTTCATCGAATAGCGAAATTTCGCCCAGTCGCGTTCCCAGGACGCCGAATTGCGTTGGATTTGGTCTAACTTTCATCCGGCGTTCCTAAGCCGAACCCGGGTACTGGGAACTCAGGCTGAGAATGGTGCGGCTCAGGATGGTCTTTTTGGTGCGGGCTATGCAATGGGTTCGATTGGTTTGGGTGAAATGGTTGCATGTTGTGTAATGGAGTGGAGCGGTGCGGGCTAGCTAGAAATGCGGTCTGGGATGGTGCAGTTTGGAGTCAAAACAACACGCAGAGAAATGGGCTGAGTCCACGGGTTCAACCCTCATCAGCCTGTGTGGGTCCATGACTCCATGCAGATGACACAGTATAGATGGCAGCCACAGCATGTACACATCAGCCTACACGCAGCGTTCAGGCCAGCAACAACAAATCCACGGGTTCAGCCCGCAGGTTCAAGCTGAAATATCTATGCGGAGTGGTGTGGTGTGGGTGCAAAATTCATTCGGTGCAGATTGGTGTGGATTAGCGAGAAAAAGTATTGGTCTGGACTGGGCTGGGTAATTAGGCATACGGTGTGGGATGGATTAGGTGTGGGTATTGCCCCATTCTCAGCCTGACTGGGAACCGCCTAGGAATGCCGAACGCAGAGAAAAAAGGAAGAGAAACCCTGTTGGTGACTCAAGGCCGAGCTCCCGCCTTTCTTCTCCATTCCCTGCCACATCTCCCACAAGTCCCCCGAGCTCCCGCCCACCTTACCGCCCAAGGGTTTCGTCAAACCTCGATCCACCGTCGGCGTACTAAAGGTGAAAAAGCCGAGGAAGCCGATGTCGAGGCCGAAGGGCTTGACCGACACCGAGTGGCTATACGACGACCGGTGCAGGAAGGTCGAAACAGAGAGCCGCAAGGAAAGGATGACGAGGTTGGAGGAGGCGCAGGCGATCGCAGAGAGTGTAGGCGATGAGGGAAGCATAGGTGGCTTCAGATCTCGCCGTGCATTCGGCGATGTCACCCCGACGCCGATCGTCCCCGCGTAGTATGCCGCGCACTGGGGAGCCAATCATGCGTCGGATCTCCGGTCGGGTTCTCGCCGATCTCGCCGGCCATGTTCCAAGAGAGCCGGCGAACCTGCGCTAGAGGTTCTCATCCTCCTCCGAGTTCGACGGCGGGTTAAACCCAAACGTGCTCTTCGCCTGCCCCACACCTCGCCCTCTGGCCTTCAACGTCGACATCAACGTCCCTATGCCAGCTCTCCCACATATGCTGACACTTCGTCGGCCATGCGCCGTGGCCCTCCCCCATTCGCCAGCAACAGCTCCTCGCCCGTCCACTTCGGCGGCACAGACGCCCACAACGTGTTCGACCATCTCGGTCACCGCTCCTTCGTCGAGCTCTGCCTCCACCTCCTCCAATCCGGCGGCGGGCCCTGTCCTGGCCGAGGAGCCCATCTCGTCACACCAGACACACCGGAGGAGCCCATCCCCGTCGACGGTTTTCATCGACGGATTTTATCCTGTTTTATTGTTTTATAATAATTTGATCGCTGTATCTTTTTTGTTCGTACTTCTATCGAACATGTTTGGCGATTTCTGTTGAACACCTTTGAGCAAGATTTCGTTAGCGAGAACAAAAAAATTCAAATATGTTGTTTGATTTTGTCTCGCGTAGAAACCACGTCTAAAAACGTGAGTCAAAAAGAGCTATTCTTAGGACAAAAGTTAGATCTGTCCATACGATTAATAACGCCGGATTTCGGCATGGAAATGCTTAACGGGTGTGGAGGTGCTCTTGTGCCCGGTTTAGGCGGGCACAATTGCAGCTTTGCAGTCCTTGTCCGTCTCCGTGTCCTCAGCAAGTCTTGATCCTCTGTCCTTACCCGATTCGACTTCGCTTCGCAACTCCAGCTACATAACCCAGGAGGCACCCCACCTGCGGACGCCTCTCCCTTTCCTCCGAGGCAGCGGCGCACGCGGCTAAGGTTGTTGTTCACGTCTTCCGTATGGCAGATCAGTACGACCGGGAGCGGGAGGCCACGGCAGTAGCGGCCGCCAAGATTCTGTGCAGCCTCCGGGGCTGGAAGCTAGTGGAGTGGCCGGATTGGCTCACGCCGCCGTCAACGGGGGAGCCCGAGGAGGAGAGGGTGTCGGTGGTGGAGCCGCAGCCGCCGCTTCCTCTGCTGTGGCCGAAGCGGCAGCGCGCGAACGGGAGATCCAAGGCGGCGAACGCGTGGCCGGTGTCGCTGGAGAGCCTGTTCGCTAACATGGGCCCCGGCGCGTCTTGCGGCGGGGACGACGGGCCGGCGAAGCGGAAGCCGTGCGGCGACGACAACGAGGAGTCCTCGCCGGCGAAACGTGGGCGGGTGGACGGCGACCCAGCCGCCCAGCAGGCTACGTCGACGGATAAACCCGAGGTGAGTTTTACCTCCTCCACGATGGCATGGTTTGGTTCAGTAGAATCTCTACCGGATTCGTATATACATTCCATCTGAAAACTAGCTAGCCAATAATTATTAATTATTAATTCTTAATCTCTGGATGATTTGCAGGAACCAGAGAAGACTCGGAGCGACGATAACCGCGACGAGAATGGGTGCTTGCTGTTTGACCTCAACGAAGACGCGCCGTGTGAAGAAGGCTGATTGGAACGGGGATGGATTTCGCTAACCAACTGATTTGCTTCGTGCTGTCCGGGGGCAAGATAAACCTGGTTGATCGGAACGGGGATGGATTTCACATCTCGGATTACATCAGGTTGGATATATCCTGGAGGATCACCATCCTATGCTAAAACTTGTTTCGGATCATAAGCATACTTAGCTAGTCTGTACGCCACCAGTTTGCATCCCTTGGACATTGTTGGAACAAAACCTCATTCATTGTACTTGCCTTCTCAAAGCATTCAGCAAGGATCTTCTTGTATGGCATTTCGTTGGTATGTTGGTAAGTTTTTCTGAAGTTTCGCTTGCTTTCTCGATTGGTGGTGTCTCGCCGTCTCGGTCTCTTTTATCGGCTTTTAACCTAGTACTCGGAAATTACATGTACAAAATATCAAGAACGCTTTTAAAATACTGTAGCCATGCAAAATATAGATCTAACAAGCACGGCTCCTATGGCTCATACAAGGAGTCAAGGGAGGTACCAAGTTCTCCGAGGTGTATCATTTATCTCAGAGTATCTTCACTCGGTCCCCCACGGACACCCCACAACTTATTTTTGGCTTAATCCGGCAAAATCTTTCCCAGCCACGCTCCTAGAAGCCCAAAATTCGTTGGATTGGGCCGAAAATCTATCCAGCGAACTCAGGCCGAAATCAGCGCACATGGGCTTGCTCGAAGGCGCGAGATGGAGTGAAAAGGTGAGCAAGCCCGGGTTGTCGGCGAGGAAAGTAGATTTCCACACAAAACAGTCGCCCGGTTCCATCCCCACCCACCTGCCGCCTTTCTCGCCGCCGGCACCACCCCCCCTCTACCATGCCGCCGCACGCCTCCATGAAACCTGAAGGGTTTCGCAGCATAGTAAATCAAAAAAAATCTACGGATGCGAACAAGAAAGCCAAGATCTAATCCAGGAGATGCAATCAACGAGAGAAATAGATGAGATCTTCATACCCTTGAAGAAATCGCATAGCGGAAACATTCAACAGAACGTGGGTGATGTAGTCGAACTAGCCTTCTCCTCCTCGCAATCCGATCCGATCCAACGCCGCAAGTGGCGGCGCCTTCGAGAGATGCACACGTGCGGTGCCGCGACGTCTCCTCCTTCCTTGGTCCAGCAAGTGGGGTGGAGAGATGGATTGGATCTGCAGCACGACGGCGTGGTGCTATGGTGGAGAGTTTTTGCGGCAGGGCTTCGCCTACGCGCAGTCGGGAGAGAGAGAGGTGGAGGGGCAGCAGGACGGTGGCTAGGGTTGCAGGAGTAGGGGGAAGGGTGCGCCCCTTCCCTCTTTATATAGGGGGCTGGCCGGCCCCCTTGGCCCCTCCTCCAAGCCCTAGGGCGGCGGCCCCAAGGGTTGGAGTGGGGGACAAGTTTCCTCCCTCCCCTAGGGTTTCCCCTAGGCTGGCCAGCTGGGCCTTTGGGGCCTTGTTCCCCTGGCCCAATGTGGCCAGGGCACTTCCCCTTAGGCCCACGCAGGCCCCCTACAAGTGGGCCCACGTTGGTCTCACTCCGGAACCTTCTAGAACCTTCCGGTACAATACCGAATACTCCAAAACGATTCCGAAATCCAAAAACTGCTTTCTTTTATATGAATCTTATTCTCCAGACCATTCCGGAACCTCTCGTGATGTCCTGGATCTTATTCGAGACTCCGAACAAAAACTCATAAACCAATTATCCATTCTATCCTAGCGTCGAGGCACGTTAAGTGTGTGACCCTACGGGTTCGAGAATATGCAGACATGGTCTTCTATCAATAATCAACAGCGGGATCTGGAAACCCATATTGACTCCCACATATTCATCGATGATCATATCGGAAGAACCACGATGCCAGGATTCAATTAATCCTATATATGTATTCCCTTCGTCATGCGATATTTTACTTGCCCGAGATTCGATCGTTGGTATCGACATACCTAGTTCAATCTCGTTCACAGCAAGTACTTTACTCGTTCCATAATCCGATATCACTTTGTGATTAACTCCTTAACCACGTGCTTGCAAGCGGTGTTAATATCGATTACCGAGTGGGCCCAAAATATATCCCTCTGACTCGGGAGGGACAAATTCCATCTCGATACATACAACCCAACAAGTACTTTCCAATCACCTGAGATACACCTTTATGATCACCCTCACATAGGATGACGTTTGATGACCTCAAAGCTTTCTTCCGATACCAGGGAGTTGTAGTATCTCATGGTCTAAGGAATACAATATTTGACATAGGAAAAATCTTCGCAAAGATGAACACGATGACACGATTTAATTGCTCTGCTTAATTTGGGTATGTCCATCATATCATTCTCCTAATGGCACGATCTCATTATTAATCGACAACTCATGTCTATGGTTAGGAAACCTTTAACCATCATTAATCAATGAGCTAGTCCATAGAGGCGTACTAGGGACAGGTGTTGTTCATAAACCACACAAGTATCAAAGTTTCCGCTTAATACAATTTTAGCATGGAATATAAACTTTATCATGAACAAGAATTATAACAATAACATCTTTATTATTGCCTCTAGGGCATAATTCCAATAGTCTCCCAGTTGCACTAGAGTCAATAATCTAGTTTACATCAGGCAACAATCTAACACCCATGGCATTAAGGTGCTGATCATGTTTTGCTCGTGGAAGAGGTTTAGTCAACGGATCTGCGACATTCAGATCAGTGTGTACTTTGCTAATCTTCAGATCTCCATCTGCTATATAATCTCGAATTATATGAAAACGGCGGTTGATGTGCTTGGTCTTTGGATGATATCTTGGTTTCTTAGCCAGTGCTATGGCGCCAGTGTTGTCGCACAATATCTCTAGTGGGTCCAAGGCACTTGGAACCACACCAAGCTCAGTGATGAAGTTCCTGATCCAAACTCCTTCACTTGACGCTTCTGAAGCAGCCATGCATTCCGCTTCTGTTGTAGATCCCGCGATCACGCTTTGCTTGCAGCTTCTCCAGCTCACAGCTCCACCATTCAAAATATAAACGTATCATGTCTGAGATTTAGAATCATCCGGGTCGGTGTCAAAACTAGCGTTGACGTAACCTTTTACGACGAGCTGCTCATCACCTCCATAGACCAAGAACATTTCTTTAGTCCTATTTAAATACTTTAGGATATTATTTACGGCTGTCCAGTGTTCCACTCCTAGATCACTTTGGTATCTGCTCGCCAAACTAAGAGCATTGGACACATCCGGTCTAGTACACAGCATGGCATACATGATAGAACCTATGGCCGAGGCATATGGCACTTTGCTCATAGTATCTCTATCGTTTACCGTAGTTGGACACTGATCCTTGCTCAGTATCTTACTTGACAACATGGGCAATGAACCTTTCTTTTCTTTGTCCATTCTGAACCTTTTCTCAGAGTCTGGGTTCATCATTGCTTCCTCATAATTCGCAGGTTCATTGTTGCCTAACAACAAGACGGTTGAGACGGGGTTACCGTATCATTCAGGAGTGGCACGTGACCTTGTCGACCTGCGAAGTTCAGTAGTAGCATCGTTCGAAGTTTCATGATCCTCGTCATTAGCTTCCTCCCTTGTTGCTGCAGACGGCACTGGAACAATTTCAGGTGTTGCGCTACTCTCCAACTCGAGAGAAGGTTCAATAACCTCGTCTAGCTCTACCTTCCTCCCACTCACTTCTTTCGAGAGAAACTCGTTCTCAAGAAAGGATCCGTTCTTTGCGACAAACACTTTTCCTTCGGATCTGTGGTAGAAGGTATACCCAATCGTTTCCTTAGGGTATCCTATGAAGACGCATTTCTCTGCTTTGGGTTCGAGCTTGTCCGGCATCAACTTCTTGACGTAAGCTTCACATCCCCAAACTTTAAGAAACGACAACTTAGGTTTAGCACCAAACCATAGTTCATACGGTGTCGTCTCAACGGATTTAGATGGTGCCCTATTTAAAGTGAATGCAGCGGTTTCTAATGCATAACCCCAAAATGATAACGGCAAATCTGTAAGAGACATCATTGATTGCACCATATCTAATAGAGTTCGATTCCGGCGTTCAGACACACCATTGCGCTGTGGTGTTCCGGGTGGCGTGAGTTGCGAAACGATTCCGCTTGCTTTAAGATGCGTGAGAAAATCATAACTCAAATATTCACCTCCACGATCGGATCGTAGAAATTTAATTTTCCTGTTACGATGGTTTTCCACTTTGTTCTGAAATTCTTTGAACTTTTCAAACGTTTCAGATTTATGTTTTATTAAATAGATATACCCATATCTACTTAAGTCATCAGTAAAAGTGAGAAAATAGCGATATCCACTGCGCGTCGAAACACTCATTGGTCCGCATACATCGGTATGTCTGATTTCCAGTAAGGTCCGTTGCTCGCTCCATCATACCGGAGAACGAGGTTTTTATCATCTTACCCATGAGGCACGGTTCGCACGTGTAAAATGATTCAAAATCAAGAGACTCCAAAAGTCCATCAGAATGGAGTTTCTTCATGCGTTTTACACCAATATGACCTAGATGGCAGTGCCACAAATAAGTTGGATTATCACTATCTACTTTGCATCTTTTAGCCTCAATGTTATGGATGTGCGTTTCATTGCTTTCGAGATTCAGAAGAAATAAACCATTCACAACAGGTGCATGACCATAAAAGATGTTATTCATGTAAATAGAACAACCATTATTCTCCGATTTAAATGAATAACCCTCTTGCAATAAACACGATCCAGATATGATGTTCATGCTCAACGCAGGCACATAATAACACTTATTAAGGTTTAAAACTAATCCCGAAGGTAAAACTAAGGAGAGCGTGCCGACGACCATCACATCAACTTTTGATCCATTGCCAACGCGCATCGTCACCTCATCCCTTGCTAGCCGCCGTCTATTCCGTAGCTCCTGTTTTGAGTTACAAATATTAGCATATGAACCAGTATCAAATACCCAGGCACTACAACGAGCGCTAGTAAGGTAAACATCAATAACATGTATATCAAATATACCTTTAATGGTGTCAGCCTTCTTGTCCGCTAAGTACTTCGGACAGTTGCGCTTCCAGTGACCCTTGTCCTTGCAATAGAAGCACTCAGTGTCCGGCTTAGGTCCAGACTTGAGCTTCTTCTCAGCAGGGGCAACACGCTTGCCGCTGTCTTTCTTGAAGGATTTCTTTGCACCCTTACCATTCTTAAAGCTAGGGTTCTTGTTGACCATCAACACATGATTATATTTCTTGATATCCACCTCCGCAGCTTTTAGCTTAGTGAAGAGCTCAGTGATCATATCAGTGGAACCAATTTGATTGTGAGTGACTACAAAACCTTTGTAGCTGGGAGGGAGTGATTCCAGAACTCTGTCAATCTTGAGCTCTTCTGGAATCTTGCAGTCCAGTTGCTCAAGACGTTGAGTGTAGCCCAACATATTAATGGAGTGCTCACTAACGGAACTCCCTTCCTCCATCTTGCAGTTAAAGAACTTCTTAGAGATCTCATATCTCTCAGAACGGGCCTGAGTCTGAAACATGGTTTTCAGTTCCTCGAGAATCTCAAAGGGCCCGGCTAACTCCTCAAAACGATTATGAAGGTCCGGTTCCATAGCAAACAACATGGTACTCTTAATCACTCCATAATCATCTTTGCGCGACTGATAAACAACGTTTTCATCAGCCGGCGCATCAATAGCAGGGGCGTCACCTAGCGCTTTCTCAAGGACATAGTCCTTTTGTCCGCCAGCGAGAATGATTCTCAGATTGCGGAACCAGTTGGTGAAGTTAGACCCATTGTTCTTAAGCTTTTCTTTCTCAGCAAAAACATTGAAGTTGAAGTTGGACTTAGCCATTTGATCTACAAAATTTGCAAATAGAACTTAGACTATGTTCATGGTAACTAGTTCAACTTAATCAAATTACTAGATGAACTCCCACTAAATTCAACATCCCTCAAGTTGTTTAGTGAACACGATCCAAATTCACCACACCTAATCCGATCTTCATGAGAATAGATGTGGTTTCAATGGTAGACAACAAAGTGTCGATCATATCATTCATATGACTCATGCTTAACCTTTCGGTTCGTGTGTTCCGAGGCCATGTCTGTACATGCTAGGCTCGTCAAGTCAAACCCAAGTATTTCCGCGTGTGCAAAACTGGCTTGCACCCGTTGTATGTGAACATAGAGTTTATAGCACCCGATCATCACGAGGTGCTTGAACACGACGAACTTTCGCAACGGTGCATACATGGGAAGAACACAATTTTATCTTGATCTTTAGGTGAGGAATCATCTTATAATGCTATCAACGCGATCTAAGCATGATAAGATACATAAAAGTATAAACATCACAAGCATATAATTTTATGTGACATGGTATAGCCAATCTCCGCGCAATGATCTCCATCTTGTGCGCGTCAGCATGATCTCCATCACTCCACCATGATTGCCTCCACCACGAATAGCAACTATAAATATTGCTAACTACTTAGCGATAAAGTAAAGCTATTACATGGCGTATAAGAAGTTGACACACAGGTCATACACAATTATAAAGACAACCATATGGCTCCTACCGGTTGTGTACTCATCGACATGCAAGTCGTGAAATATTACGAAACATGATCATTGCATACATCATACATATCATGTCTTGGGCCATACCATATCACAAAACACTCCCTGCAAAAACAAGTTAGATGCCTCTACTTTGTTGTTGCATGTTTTACGTGGCTTATGGGAGTAACAAGCTAAGAACGATTCTTACCTACGGAAAGCCACAACGGTGATATTATGGTTGCTAACATCCGGTGTAAATCCCATGACTACTATAGTGAGAGAAACTGGCATCCACCAGCCGCATGTGTGGAACAAGCCACACGTCAAGTGCGGAGCCGGTCTCACGAACGAGGTCGCGTAAAGTTGTCCTGGACCGCTTCGATCTCACTATGCCGCGCCATAAGAAATACACAACAAGAGGCTTGCAACAGAAAATATCAACGCCCGCAACAAGCATGTTGCGTTCTACTCGTGAAACACATCTACGCATAGATCTAGCTCTGATACCACTAAAGGGTTTCGCGGCATAGTAAATCCAAAAAATTCTACGGATGCGAACAAGAAAGCCAAGATCTAATCTAGGAGATGCAATCAACGAGAGAGATAGATGAGATCTTCATACCCTTGAAGAAATCGCACAGCAGAAACGTTCAACAGAACGTGGGTGATGTAGTCGAACTAGCCTTCTCCTCCTCGCGATCCGATCCGATCCAACGCCGCAAGTGGCGGTGCCTCCGAGAGATGCACACGTATGGTGCCGCGACGTCTCCTGTTTCCTTGGTCCAGCAAGTGGGGTGGAGAGATGGATTGGATATGCAGCACGACGGCGTGGTGCTATGGTGGAGAGTTTCTGCGGTAGGGCTTCGCCTACGCGCGGTTGGGAGAGAGAGAGGTGGAGGGGCAGCAGGACGGCGGCTAGGGTTAGAGGAGTAGGGGGGAAGGGTGCGCCCCTTACCTCTTTATATAGGGGGCTGGCCGGCCCCCTTGGCCCCTCCTCCAAGCCCTAGGGCGGCGGCCCCAAGGGTTGGAGTGGGGGGCAAGTTTCCCCCCTCCTTCTAGAAGATCTCCCCTAGGGTTTCCCCTAGGCTGGCCGGCTGGGCCTTTGGGGCCTTGTGCCCCTGGCCCAATGCGGCCAGGGCACTTCCCCTTGGCCCACGCAGGCTCCTGGCAAGTGGGCCCACGTTGGTCCCACTCCGGAACCTTCTAGAACCTTCCGGTACAATACCGAATACTCCGAAACGATTCTGAAATCCAAAAACTTCTTTACTTTATATGAATCTTATTCTCCGGACCATTACGGAACCTCTCGTGATGTCCTGGATCTCATCCGAGACTCTGAACAAAAACTCATAAACCAATTATCCACTCTATCCTAGCGTCGAGGCACGTTAAGTGTGTGACCCTACGAGTTCGAGAATATGCAGACATGATCTTCTATCAATAATCAACAGCGGGATCTGGAAACCCATATTGACTCCCACATATTCATCGATGATCATATCGCATGAACCACGATGCCAGGATTCAATTAATCCCATATATGTATTCCCTTCGTCACGCGATATTTTACTTGCCCGAGATTCGATCGTTGGTATCGACATACCTAGTTCAATCTCGTTCACAGCAAGTACTTTACTCGTTTCGTAATCTGATATCACTTTGTGATTAACTCCTTAACCACGTGCTTGCAAGCGGTGTTGATATCGATTACCGAATGGGCCCGAAGTATATCTCTCCGACTCGCGATGGACAAATTCCATCTCGATACATACAACCCAACAAGTATTTTCCGATCACCTGAGAGACACCTTTATGATCACCCTCACATAGGATGACGTTTGATGACCTCAAAGCTTTCTTCCAATACCAGGGAGTTGTATAATCTCATGGTCTAAGGAATACAATATTTGACATAGGAAAAAGCTTCGCAAAGATAAACACGATGACACAATCTAATTGCTCGGCTTAATTTGGGTATGTCCATCATATCATTCTCCTAATGACACGATCTCATTATTAATCGATAACTCATGTCTATGGTTAGGAAACCTTTAACCATCATTAGTCAATGAGCTAGTCGATAGAGGCGTACTAGGGACACGGTGTTGTTCATAAACCACACAAGTATCAAAATTTCCGCTTAGTACAATTCTAGCATGGAATATAAACTTTATCATGAACAAGAATTATAACAATACCATCTTTATTATTGCCTCTAGGGCATAATTCCAACAAAACCAACCGAACTCCGCCGAGACTCCCCCCTCCTCGACGAGCTACTCACCGAAGCTCAGCTCCCTTCGGCTCTTCTACGGACCGTTGCGCGCCAACCACGCAGAGTAGGTGTTCGGCGATTTTTCTGCATGGACTCCGATGACGACGATCATATGTTCACCGTGTTGATGGAGGAAGAGATGGCCGTCACCGCCGCCGATGATGGAGAGCACATGATGATCCTCGCTTGTCCAGCCGGCCTGTACGCCCAGAATGCGAAGCCATGGCACGGCGGACGTCGGAAGGGCAAGTCGAGCCAGAGGATGGAGGGATATTGCATGTTGTACGCCGACTACTTCGCTGATGATCCATTGCATGGCGAGGCAGTATTTTGACGCTGATTCAGGATGGGTCGGGACCTCTTCCTCAAGATTGTGTATGCCCTCCGGGACTTCGATAGTTGTTTCAGATTCAAGAAGGACTGCAGTGGAATGGTGGGATTTTCCTCGCTACAGAAGTGCACGGTGCCCATGAGAATGTTGGCATAAAGAGCTCCCGGTGACACACAAGATGATTATCTTCGCACGGCCGAGTCCACCACTATTGATTGTTTGTACAGGTTCTGCAGGGCGGTGATTGCAGTGTTTGGGCCAAAATATCTGTGATCACCCGATGCCGATGACATTTCTCGAATCCTTGCAATCAATCAAGCAAGAGGATTTCCTAGGATGCTTGGAAGTATCGACTGCATGCATTGGAAATGGGAGAACCGTCTGTTTACTTGGCAGGGAATGTACAAAGGCCACAAAGGAGGTTGTAGTGTGGTACTTGAGGCAGTGGCTACACATGATCTCTCGATTTGGCACTCCTTCGTTGGCATGGTAGGATCCAACAATGACATCAATGTCCTGCGGTGCTCGTTTGTCTTCTCCAAGCTTTTTGAGGGCCATGCCCCACGTTGGACTATGTGATCAATGGTCACCACTACAATAAGGGCTACTACCTCGCAGATGGCATCTATCCAAGATGACCAACATTTGTGAAGACTCTCAAGCCCTCTGATCGGAAAGCAAGCCAACTTTGCCAGGGAACAAGAAGCTTACAGTAAGGATGTCGAGTGGGTATTTGGTGTGCTCCAAGCTCGATTTGCAGTTTTTCGGTTCCGCTCTGACCTGGTCGCAAGAGCAAATGTGGGAGGTGATGAATACATGTGTGGTATTGCACAACATGAACATTGAGAACGAGAGAGAGGAGCCAGTGCTTGATGATGATAGTGAACCATATTTGAATCAGGGTCCTCTTGCAGAGCCTGGTCACCCGGTGCCAACATCGTGGGCTGACTTTGTTGTTATGCGTCAAGAGATCTGAGATCCGCATGTCAATCAACAACTGCAGGATGAGTGGATGCTCAAAAGCAACACCTAGTTTGAGGTGTTCTTATGTTTGAAAACTTGTTAAATTATTTGTTATGTGTGTGCCTAATTTGTTTTGTTGACCAAACTATATGATAAATTGGTCGAACTGTTGTTGTGTGTGAAAATTTGACCGAATTGTGAAAATGTTAGCCGGACTGTAAAAATCTATGTCGAATTTTGCCGAAATCGTCGATCCCAGGGTGTCATGCCGGGGTTGCAAGCTAGAAGTTGGTGGCCCCAAGCCCAAACGCTCGCCCAATCCAGTGAATAAAAACGCGGGATTTTGGCCTAGGGCCTCCAATCAAGTGAAGATACTCTTAGTTGTGCGAATCCTATGGAATTTATGGGCCTCTACGTCACGAGGTAACTTGCGTTGTCACCCCTCATGCCTATCTTTTCTCCCGCTCTCTCGCTAAGGCACCTCATCCTCAATCCATCCCAACCAAACATACTCCCTCCTTTTGGAAATATAAGATGTTTTAGGTTAGTGAAGCTAATGTATTTAGACATCTTTTAATGTATAGCTTTAAATAAATCGATACACTAAAACATATTTAGATATATATTTAATTCACAAATCTAAAACATCTTCTATTTCTAAACAAAGGGAGTGGATACAACGTACAATAGCCCCATGATTTTGATGTTAATGCAACCAGATGTGTCAATTCCCTTGAAATTTGATTATGTGATTGTGGCTGCAAACACACAAGATAGAGAGCTACACTTCAAACAAAAATACTATCTCCGAACCATATTAGTTGACTTAGATTCACCTAATATGAATGTATCTAGTTAACTATTAGTGCTAGATACATCCTTAGACAAATTTGAGGTAATTAATATGGGTCGGAGAGCATTGCAGCTTTGTTTAAGATTGAATCAGGTCTGTCTTGCAAAAAAAAAATCGCTTTGCACCGGGTTGGACACGGTAATAGTGAACCTTGCACTGGGTCCCATATAATAAGATATTTAAAGAAATAAAAAGGGCATGTGTATGTTTTGGGGAAATATCATTGGTTAAAGTAATCATCTTTCTGCAAAACTCTATACATGATGGAAAAACCAAGGCACATACAGTTTTTGCACGCCACATGTGGTCATATTTTTTAACAAAAATCAATAAGTATATATCTATTTTCAAATAAATGAGATGTACAGAAAATCATTTTTTTTGAACTTTTTTATATGACCTAAGGAATTTTTTTGCCAGACCTGACATAAAGTGATAACTTTGCAAAAACAGATGCAGACTGAAACAAGAGGCAATCTATGCATGGTGCAAAGTGCAATTCAAAATACAATAGTAACCCTAGAAATATTCATAATCTAACCGAAAGTGCACGTACAAACTGAAGAAGTATCAGATTGTTCTGCAAAGTATCAGGTTAGACAAGGTACTTCCTTGTTTAACAACACAAACTGCAAGTACTAGGAGTATAGAGTACTATTTTCCACTGAAAAGCAGTTAATAACTGTTCATTATATTTTCAATGCCACTGGTTTAAGAAGGCAAATGACTGTAATGCCCACAGAAGCCACAAGCTCCAGTGTGACTGTATTTGCTTAGCAGCATGCTGCTTTGTAATCAGGGTGTATCTTGGAAATCCAGAAGGCAATGCATGAGATGTACCCAAAATTTCAAGTCACAGGTGATTAACGAGTAAAGAATTATTTAGCAGAATGTTGATGCATTTGTAGCAATACACAGAAGAGCCTTATTTAGCCTTCAGACCTTCAGAAGGCAGATTATAAAATTTATGAAAATATTTTATCCATTCAGATAGCAGTGTGTAAACAATAATCAGAGAACATTTTGAGAATCACCCTAAATAGTAATAATGTAATCCATATTCCAATGAGTAAGAAAAGAGCAATATAGAATCAAAAGAGCAATATAGAATCTAGAGTAACGACACAACAGTGTACAACTGTATTTTCAAAAGTATGAACAGTGATGGAAGTTTTTGTATGGTACAAGCAATATCAGAGTATGTACATCTTGGCAAGTTGTACTATCAATTCACCGCATATCCAGACATGTGCCTGGGGAAAAGGCTAATGGTTTACTGCACAGAATGCAGAAGAGTATATGCAGCAGAACATTCCAGGTTATTAGAAAGTTACACTACTTATGTAGCATTATTCATCATACAGAAACAACCGGAGCTGTGCAACTTGTGCTGCTTATTAAGGGTCCACTTCCAAGACATGATACCAGGAGCAATCTTTTCTGATTCAGAAAGCTTGATATGTTTGCATTCGTGGTGCAGCATCTCACTGAGAAGGGCAGAACCACATGGGATGCCCGGGAACACCTCTCTTTGGTCCTCTACCAATAAGAAATGGCTTGATCCTTCCATCTCTTATGCTGTACACTTGGGACCGATAAGAATAGTTGCCCAGCACCTCATGGAAGAAACTGGGGCAAAAGGGATCAAGAAAATAGATGCGGTCTTGATCAATCTGATCATACCCAGTCCGAGACGCAGGGAATGACTTGCTGCAGGATGAGCTGATAAAAATACTCTCGCCACCCAAGCCCTTCATTTCTACCCATCTCCATGGATCTGATATGAAGTCCAATGCATAGACTCTAACTCCAGTAAATTGGTCCCAGCTTCCTGTGAAATATCTGACGACTAGCAATAGTTTCCCATGAGACTGCACAAGATTGCATTTTCGCCTGTCACTACCATCCATTATGGGCAGCTTCTCTATCAGACAATGCTCGGCGCGAGATATAACTGGAAAGGAGCGATCACATGCCTTGAACTCAAAGGAGAAGAGATCTCCGCTGCTGGTGTCCACCACGTAGAGCTTCCCCTGGTAGAACTCAATGTCAACGTAGCTCTTGATGCAGTCGCCCTCACATATGCACCATGACTGCATTTCTGGTCTGCAGAAGGCAAGTTTATATTCTCCCTTTCCCTGCGAGATTGCAGCTGCGATGCAAGTGGAACCGAGGTTTACCTCGGTGCGAAAGCTGGGTCCATTGGCAGGTGGCGCTGAGAGAACTACTTTGACGAGTGTCATCGCATATTCAGGCGCATGTATAGTGCAGATGACCTCACCCTCGCCATTGCAGAGAGGAACAGAGCTCTGGATGGTGCCACCTGAATGGGAAGCACAAGGGCTCGGCATATAGATCATCTCGCTGGAGAAAGGGTTTACCAAGAAACAGTCACCATCGGCACCGGTCCAGGAACAGGGCGGCGTGCGCCAATAGAGCCGGGTGCAAACGAGCCAGTCTTGAAAAGAGCCGACACAATCCCCGAAGCTGGGGTCCCCCTCGAGCGGCGTGCCAAGAAGTGGGAGGCGGTGAGCGGCGGTGACCAAGGCGTCGCTGTCCGTGAAGGACGGGCTGGCGAGCGCGAACCCCGGACAAAGAATCAGAGGGAGCGGCGGCAGGGGCGGAGGGTAGCACCGAGCGGCGGCGCGCCACGAGCGGCACACGGAGCGGAACCTGGCGCGATCGGCAGCGGAGGGGACCCTGCAGAGCACGGCGCCGATGATCTCCGAGAACAATTCTGACCAAGAGGGCGCTTGTGGCCGCGGCGGCGGCCCTGCAGAAGGACACGGTTTAGTAAGCGGCATTCTACCGAGCACCAAGACCGCAAGAAACACAACCACCGCGTAGAACACCGCGGAGAGAGGAGAAGGGGAGGGAGGAAGATGAGCTCACCTGGGGCGGTGCCCGAGCCGGTAGCCATGGCCGTCTCCGGGGAAGGCGGGCTCGCCCCAATCCCTAGATCGGCGCCCCTTTCTGGAAGCTTCAAGAATCGCCCGTTCGGAAATGGAATTGGAGGGAGGGGTGGGAGGAGAAAGGATTGTGAGGATTTCGTCGAGGACTAGGATATATGTGGCGCTTGTTAGCTTGAGAAAACCGCGAACTTCCTTGGGGATTCGATTTCCGGCCGCAGCACACTGACATGCTGAGCCCACAAACATACCAATGCGTCCAGGTGACATCCTCTCCCGGATCAAAACGAATGGCTTCCCGCGCTTGATTGGATTCTAAAAAGGGTACATTGTTTTTTTTAACATGTAAGGATCAACAACAGTACAAAGAACACCAGAATAATAAAAACTACGAAGACACCATAATAATAAAAATTATAAATAATTCATTAGACTATCTTGCGATGACTATAACCATTGGAGCGAGCCGTAGACGCACCGCTAATGTTTTGCACAAGCGTTTGTGATGTCTAAAACTACATGGAACCTGTGACCGATACAATGCAACAAAGATGCTCTCTCCATTTCATATTACTTCACATATTAGTATTGGCCAAAATCAAACTTTATAAGCCAAGATCCACAATCAGTTCGATGCGTGCCATGCCACACTTTATTCATGTCCTCGGGGCTGTGTTTATCGCCCATTTTTCTGTAGTTTGTGTTCCTATTGTTCGTGTCGATCATGCTTAGTTTCTTGTTGTTTGTGTTTATACCTATTTTGTCCCATGTTGTAACCGTGGTGTCTTTCTTAATAATGGATAATCTAGCTACCAGATATCTTGTGTGTGGTCCTAGAACGTGCGTGAGCTAGGTGACAGACCACAAATGTGGTGTCGTCAGCAACAACGTGCTCGCCGCTCGTCCCTCGGTCATGTGCATTCATGAAACCAAGCTTATCTCGTTGTTCTTCTAAATTGTGTTCCTTCCTCCCTCCCTTCCTCTCCAATTTCTCCGCCATGGACGCCGACAGCAGCCGTGGTAGCATTGTCATGTCTTGGATCGATGTTGCCTTTCCCTCCTATCTACAATCAAACGGAGCTACAGTCTCACCATCGTGCTCGAATCTACCACCTCCAATCTCACGGTCGCCATCAGCAATGTTTACGCGCCCTTAGACCATAGTCACACCACCCAGTTTATATAGATACGCCCCCTCCTCTTGTCATTGGTCCTTGGCTTGTTCTCGGTGATTTCAACATCATTTGTCGCCCCTCCGATAAAAACAATCTCAATTTTAACTAGAATCTTGCCATTACGTTTAACGCAATGATCCACTCAATGGTTCTTTTGGACTTTCCCCTCCTCGATCGTCTCTTTACTTGGACCAACGATTGAGCAAACCGGTTCTTGCTCGGTTAGATCGAGCCTTTTTTCAACAATGACTGGAACTGCTCCTTCACGAACTCGTCACTCACCTCCCTCCCGTGCCCCACCTCCGACCACTTTTCCCTTGTCGTGACAGCCTCCACAACAATTCCCCGCCCCACGCAGTATCATTTTGAGAATTCCTGGTTCCTCGATGATTCCTTCCTCCCCACCACCATCCCTTCATGGTTCGCCCATGTGCCTTGCCACCCTCGCCGTCAAGGTGAAATGTTTTCAGTTCGCCGCCAAGGTTTGGAAGCGATCATACTTCTATGTTCCCTTAGAGAGAGTAATTGTAATTTATTGATTGAATTGTTCAACTTTTTTGAGGAATCCAGGCCCCTCTTTGGTGATGAGGACCAGCTTCGGCGTGCCGGCGTGATGCCCTCGCCCTCCATCGTGTAACATGTGATGCACTGGAAGAGTGCTAGAAGTTCCACGTATCAAGGAGGGTGACGAGAACTCCAAGTTCTTCCTTGCTCGGGCCTTGCAGCGGTTTGGCCGGAATCAGGTAAGCATCCTCGACGTCGTCGGCGTGCATGTTCTGGATCAGGAAGAGAAGGTTTGTGCGCTGCATAGCTTTTAATCCCAACTCTTGGACCGCACTCGGCCCACAAGTTGTCCCTTCGATCTATATTGGCTCTACTCCAGCACGGCCTGCATCAACAAGCCGGTCCTGATTGATCCCTTTGACAGTAAGGAGATTCACGCCATTGTGTGCGGAATGGACCACAAGGCCACTTTTTTCTAGCTTCTTGCCCAGCTTCTTTCAGAAGCTATCCTCGACCAGCTTCTTCTAAAATCTTATCTTCAAAATTCGTTCAAACTTCTTAACTAGTAGTTTCAATATCAATTTAAATGTATAAACGATTTTGACAGATGAGATTCTGGAAGAAATTAGTCGAGGATAGCTTATGGGAGAAGCTGTCCAAGAAGCTGAAAAGAAGTGGGTCACAATAGCGTGGCCAGCCTCCAGCTTCTACCGGGATGCGTGGGAGCACGTGGCCTCGGTCCTGGACTCCCTCTTCCACGATTTCCACGCTAGCGCCGCGGACCTAGGATGCATCAACAAGGTACATGTGGCCCTGATCCCCAAATCCGACATCATCCTTTATCCAAGATCGTTCAGGACCGTATCGCTCCAGAACTTCTCGATGAAGTGGATCTATAAGGATCTTACTTCAAGGCTCCAGCTGCAGATTGGTGCCCTGGTCAACGAAAACTAGCCTGGGTCTATGAGAGAGGACGGCATATTTCTGAGAATTTTATCTATGCCACTAAGATCGTTCAATGTTGTCACACGAGGAAGAAGCTGGTGCTGAAACTCGATTTCTCGAAGGTTTTTGACTCGGTCAATTGGAAAATCTTGAGGATGGTAATGGAGGCTTGTGGTTTACCGCCTGCTTGGTGTGATTGGATGGACACGATTTTCGACACTTCAAAGTCTGCAATCTCGCTGAATGGGATCCCTGGCCGCTGGATTGAGTGCAAGAGAGGGCTCCGTAAAGGCAACCCCTGTCCTGTATCTATACCTGTTGATGGGTAATTTATTGCAGCGGTTGATTCAACAGGACTGTGTTCTTCGTCACCCTTTGTCTGACTCGGCCGTGTGTCTAGTGCTCCAATACGCCGATGACACCGTGATCATCTTTGAGGCGAGTGTCCCTGCTGCTGCGCATGTCAAACTGCTACTTGATCATTTTGCTATTGCGACATGGCTGGTGATCAACTTCGACAAAAGCACGATGAACACAGATCCCTCCATGGTCGTGGAGTTGAAGTCGGTGCTTGGGTGTCGTGTGGAGGGGTTTCCACAGACCTACCTCGGCCTCCCCCTGACCCGTGACAGATTGCAGATGGTGTATTTTTTCCCGCTCATCACCAAGATCGACAAATATCTGTCAGGATGGTGCAATGTTCTCCTGTCCTCTGGCGGCCGGATCGTGCTTCTGAATGCCGTGCTGGATGGCCTGCCTGCTTATGCGATGGGCGTTGTTGAATGTTGAGCTGCCGCCCGTGCTGCTGCGTGCTATCTACGAGCTTCGTCGTGCCTTCCTCTAGAACATCGAGGGGCGTGCATCTGACGCGAAATGTCTGATCGCCTGGGCTCAGTTTTTCCGCTCACGGGATGAAGTTGGCATCAGTTTTTCCGCTCACGGGATGAAGTTGGCATCAGATCAAGTGTTTGGCTACCCGGAACCTGTGTCTCCAAGTGAAGCTACTCCACCGCCTCCACTCATTGTCGGGCTCCCCTGGGCAAACTGGGTGTGGAGCTCGATCCGATGGCCCGTGGCTGCGGGGAAACGTGACATGGCCAGGCCGCACTGGAAAAGGTTCTGGCACGATGATCGGATTGGCGGCGGGGATATCTGTGATCGCATGCCTGCCTCGTTCTCCCACGCGACCTAGCCCAAGGATTCTGTTTCCGCCGTCGTCCTCCTTGGTCTGCACGTGGCACTGGTTTCGTGTCCGACGCCCGCTGCTGAACGTCAGCTCAGAGAGCTGCTCCCTATGCTCGATGCCCTGGATCTATCCTCAGCCCAGGACTCGCGTGCGTTGGTTCGTTGCGGGAAGCGGGGCAGCGAGATGGAAGTTGTGGCTCTCTACGGCGTGACCGTCCCCTTTGCCGCTTTTGTCTAGGATCGAAGGCCAAATTCTATGCCTGGCTCCTGTTGCAATCCAGGATTCAGTCGAGAGCTGCACCTCTGAAGAAGATCCTCACGACAGCTGAAGCTGTGTGCCCCATCTGCGGTGACGCGCGCGAGGCGACGTCACACATCATATTCTCGTGCCTGTTCACGGCGCGCTTCTTGGCCGTCGTCGGTGGGCGCTTCCCAGCAGATGCCGACGTCCGAGACCTACACGCTTGTGGTGTCCACAAGTATCAGAGCCTCGCGGAGGATCTCCTAGTAACGGGAGGTCATGACGGGCAAGGAGCTAGGCGAGTATTCTGGTGTGTCTGCGGGTGCGTCGGTGTCGATGCAGTATCAGCGGTACAGCCGCGACAACTACACGGTTTGGGCGGTCCAGATGGAGTGGGCATTAGAAGGTGCCAGACTCTGGGAGGCTGTCGATCCAGGCGGCGACGAGTTCAAGAAAGACGCGTCGAAGTACCACCTAGACCGACTAGCACTCACGGCCATATGCTCGGTGGTGCCAACGGATCTGATGCAACACCTGATCTTGAATAAATCTGCAAAGGAGATGTGGGATACGTTCAAGACGCTAAATCTTGGGCACGAGCGCGTCCGTGAGGCGACCCTGCAAACATTGCAGAAAAAGTACGAGAATCTGAAGATGAGAGAAGATGAGACGCTGGACGCCTTTGCTTCAAGGGTCGCTACACTGTCAATGGGATTCGCGGACTTGGCGAGAAGCTGGATGAGATCTCTATTGTGAGGCGTTTCCTCCGCGTGGCGCCGCCGCGTTACTCACCCGTTGTCTCGGCGATCGAGCAATGCGTTGATCTCAAGACTCTCACGATGGATGATCTAGTTGGACGGTTCAAGACGCACGACGAGCGGATAAAGATCACCTATGGCGACGCGAAAGTGGATGTGCATCTCATGCTTATGGCTCGAGCGTTGTTCGCCAAGGAGAGGAAGGGCGATAAAGCATCCGACAGCAGGAGTGATAGAGAAGATTCTCGCCCAGCGAAAAAGTATATCGCAGGGGAGGACGAGGACGAGGCTCCGCCGCGGAGGAAGTTTGACATCAAGAAAGTAAGATGTCATAAGTGCGGCGAGCTCGATCACTTCAAGAAGGATTGCAAGAAATCGTCGAAGGAGAGGGCTCTCATCGCCCAGGAAGGAGATGATGATGGACCGATGATGCTGATGCTCGAAGTAACTGAGCTGAAGGATGAGGAGGATCCTCCATCACCGGGTACGGAGATTGTGGTGCAAGTGGATCACGATCTACCGTGTGTGGATCACGAGCAACGGAGTGCCCCGTTTCCGCGTGAAGCCACGTTTGAGGCAACTAAAGCTTCAGAATCCGATCATGGCGTTCTATGCGTTGAAATTTCGCCTGCAACTCCGTCCGGCAATAAGTTCTTCATGCTTGCGGTGGATGATCATAGTAAATACATGTGGATTGTGTTGCTGAAAAGTAAGTATCGAGCACAACAAGCATTCGAGAAGATCAAGGAAGCCGAAGAGTTTAAGGTGGAGGTGAATATAAGAGCTCTACGCATTGATCAGGAAGGCGAGCTGCATCAAACCGTGTTGAACATGGCACGGAGGATGATGAAGAGTAAAGGTTTGCCAGGAAACTTCTGGGGTGAGGCAGTCAATACGGCTGTGTATTTGCTAAACATGGAGCCAACTGAGAGTGGAGTTGGTATGACTCCGTACGAAGCATGGTATGGACGGAAGCCCTCGATTGATCATCTTCGTACTTTTGGATGTGTGGCGCATAAGGTGAATCAGAGTACTCCAATGATCATGACAGACTATGAAGGCTCGAAGGGATACCATTTGTGCAACCCCTATACCAATAAGGTGGTTTTCACGGATGACGTAGTCTTTGAGGAAGAGAAATCATGGAATTGGGGCTCCAAGGAACCGGAATATTCATCTTTTCACATCACATGGGATCTTGAGTATGAAGAAAATATGGATCAACGAAGCTTATCTTTGTCAGCAAATTTGGACCCAGAAGAGATTGAAGGCCTAAGCGATTCTTTAAGCGTGGACACCAGGCCAGAAGCACTAGGGATACTCCCAGATGAAGAAGTATCCGGAGAAAAGGCTAGTCTGTGGTCAGAAAAAACGGAGCTAGAAGGTGTTATGTTTATCTCATCATGTGCTAGTACAGGAGGTGATGATCCACGTGAAGAGCTTGGGGCAAAGGAGTGTCCAGAAGTGAAAGGGCCATATGATGTGGTGGTGAGTCAAGAAATTGGCTCAGAAATAGGCATGCAGGATACGCTGCATGTAGAGCCGTTGGCTTCAGGAGCTCTACGTGGAGACACACAAGGTTCAGAAACTGAAGAAACAAGCACGTTATCGGACGCAGAAGAGTATGTCGCAG